>CM074577.1:78815000-79430833 GCA_037305975.1 Chrysolophus pictus | reverse complement strand
TCCAGAGATAGTATATGTTTTAGTTTTGGTCTTGTATTTAAAACCTCAGTTTTCAACTTTACTATGATCCAGCCATTTCTAACCTGAGTTTGATGCAATCAAAAAACATATAATGCTCAACCACATCCTCCAAATCAGCCATGTCTAGTAAAGTTTGGCAAGTTTCTTTTTAAAGAGACAGGAAGTTAAAGATTTATCAATCAGTCTTAACAACAACCATCAAGTCAAGAAATTTAGGTTTAATTCAGCCCACCTGCACTTGCTGCTTGCTAGCTTTAATCTATATAACAAGAGCAAGACTTCTGTAATAAGATAAAAGTTATTCGTAACACTCAAGAAAAATATTCTCAGTGATTCCTATTGAAGTATTGATCAGAAAGAGAGGACTGTGTTCCCAACCAAAATACAAAATAATCCAAAATAGCCACTGGTGCAAGGAATGGAGCTCAGTGTACCACAAGTATCCAATAGAAGACAAAATTAGGTACCTTCTTTATAGCCAAGTAAATCCAAATTATTTTCTGCAAAATAAAACAGCTTCACTTGGAGGAAATGGCACTTCAAACTTTCTGCTTTAGGCAGTAAAGAACTGAAATTCAGGTCTCTAATTTCTAGCGCTCAAAATCATCTGAGCAGTTGTGGACAACTTAATTTGTTTCTTTCTTTCTGATGTTATTCTTTAAAGAAATAGTGATCATCTCCATTTTTAAGAGATTAAGCATGTAACTTTGTTTTTTCAGTCCTGAACAAAAGGTATTTCTCTCAGCAGTGTTGAAGATAATTAAGTCCTGGAGAGGAACATGATATAAAATGCACTTGTTGTAAATCTTCTCAGTTTGGTGCTGCATTGTGTCCAGTCAAAGCAGCATCCACACTGCTATCTTATGTGGATAACTCTGTGTGTTTGCCTACATATATGAGTGTGTATATATATATACACATATATATGTACACACACAGTATATTATATATATAATATTTAAATCATTCAACTTGCCTTAGATGACATCTCACATATTAGATGCCCAGCCCAAGACTGAATTCTGAAATATGGATTCTGAAGAAAAAAACTACAAATGACTTGGTAGCATCCAGATAACTTAAAAAAATGCAGCAACAGAAGAAATCAGTGGGCACGTGCTCCTGTGATACTAAGTCTGAAGACTGAAATCTCATTTGTGTTTAGAATTTGAAACATCATCTTATATCCTTTGTAACAAGTAAAGTGTAGTATGGAAATGATTTTTCCTGGTTTATGAGTAACTGATTCGCTCACAATTTGTATGTCATTCATTCTTTTATAACAGCTGGTTCCAAAATACTGGTGAAGGATCCCAGACCAGCTTTGGGAACGCCCAGTCCCAAACTAAGTGGTAAATATTTGTATTCTTGTATGCTTATAAGACACAAGATGCTAGTGCATACACAAACACAAAGCTTCAAATTCAGTATCAATGACTTCAAATAATTAAAGTGCTTTTAAATATTGATGACTTGTTATAGGGCCAAGTTTGATTTTGCCTTTAGAAGCTGTAGTAAAGTCATCCCAAGTAACCTTCAATTTCATTTTTTAAATGGTATCTTATGTTAAGACTTCAAAGATTTGCATATATCTGTTATACTACATAGTCAACATACTTCTTTTAAAAATACTGTTGCATTACTTAAATTACTCATTAACCAACTAGAGTCTAATGCATTTATTCTCCCTGTTGGACCTGTTAGATATAGCAGGTCTAGAGGAGGACCGTGAAAATGATCAGTGTGTTGGAGCATCTCTCCTATGAAGACAAAGTGATAAAATTGAGATTATTTAGCCTAAAGAAGAGAAGGCTCTTAGGAGACCTTACAGCAGCCTTCTAGTATTTAAAGGGAGACTACAGGAAAGATGGGGAGGATTCTACCAGAGAGTGGAGAACAAGGAGTAATGATATTAAAAAAGGGTGGGCTTAAGCTAGGTATAAGGAAGAAAATCTTCACAGTGAGGGTGGTGAGACACTGGAACAGTTGCCCCAAGAAGCTTGGGATACTCCATCCCTGGAAGTGCTGAAGGCTAGACTGGATGGAGCTTTGGACAACCTGATTTAGTGGGAAGCGCACCTGCACATGGCAAGAAAGTTAAATTAGATTATCTTTAACGATCTCATCCAACTCAAATCATCTATGGTTCTGTGATTCTGAGAGGAGAGAGTAGATGAAATGTTTGCATTTGTAAGATTTTTTGTGGATGTTTGACTTCATAAACACTAACTATTGCAATGTGTACTGAAACATGTTTGATGTCTGTATAGTTCCTGATGATGTATTTGCCCAAAATTACATATGGAAAGGATCTTACAACTACAAAAGCAAGAAACAGCCCATGACTTTGACAGTCACCAGTTTCAATGCAACTTCAGGAAGAGTAAATGCAACACTTACAAACAGCAATATGGAATTGCTGCTTTCAGGTATGGGATAAGAAAAACTAATTTCAGTTTGTGGATTTTATTGTTTGTTGTTGTTGTTGGGGATTTTTTTTTTTTTTTGCCTCAAGTGCATCAGTTCTCTGTAATTTAATTCATAACACACATTTTTAATTTTTAGTATCTGCTCAAAACTGTCTTTGCTTATCAAAGAAATTTTCATACTAATTCAGTTCCCTTTCAAAGGAAGAGATTATTCCACCTTTTTCTTCTTCAGTTTTCCCAGTGTTTTATTAGATTTGTACTTAATGAGAAACGAGAAGTGAAAGAATTGTTTTTTCTAATTCTCATTCTTTATCCTTAAATATTTTGTGTACTTACATTACTACTCCTGACATTTTATTAATTCTTAAATGACAGATTTTTCCTACATTAGCCTATTAATAAGCAATATTTTGACCTAGAATCGATACTTAAAGAACACAGAGAACGAGGGGAGATGACAGTTTATACTAACCTTAATGCTGTGGTGTCTGTAGAAGGTCTTGATAACAATATTGGTTTATGCCATTCTGTTGTCCCTGCTGTGCAGAGCAATGTTGCTGTAAAGCATCAGCAGAAACCACAAGTATGCCTTGATGAGAAGACAAATAAGGAGACTGTAAAACTATTTGGGTTTATAAGTTGTTTTTATTTGTTTGTTTTTCAGACTCTTTTAATTTCTTGATTGAGATGTCATCCACATAGGCAATGGATCTATCGTGTCACAGAAATAGCAGGCTATACCACAGTGATGTGGATAACAAAAAAAAAAAAAAAAAAAAAAAAAAAAAAAAAAAAAAAAAAAAAAAATCTTATAACAATATTATCACTCAAAAATTAGTTTCTTGAAACCATACCATCTATCTGAGACTCTCTTTGCATGGGACTAAAGAAGATAAATTGCAGTTATGTGCAGGCTGGATCTGCTGGTTTTTATCTCATTCATCATTTGAGGGCCCTTTTCTCACTCTTATTTTCCGGAGGTGTTAGCAAGGAAAATTGCAATAGACCGTTAACTCATTGGAAAAGAAGGAAATTCAGCACATGTTCTTCCATCAGAGGTTGTCTATGGGAAGAATGCAATGGGCCAGAAAAGCCATTTATCTGTTTAGTTCTCAATTTCTACTATCTAAAGCTGTGAATTTTTATCATTAGATTTGTCTGATGAAAGTATTTTGTACATATCTTTTGAGAATTCCTCTTGATGGGCCATAGATAGAGTGTTTCATGAAGTATTTTCTGATTTTTAACCATGTTTGTCTTGAATGTCTGTGCAAATTTAATCTGCTGTGTGATGTCTGTTTAGTTTCTACCACGTAATTTTCATAAGGATATTGGCAGATACAACATTTCACGTTTTTGGGATTTGTAAAGATTAAAATGGTGTTCTTTTCACTCAAAAAAGTCTCCTTCTCTAAATCAAAGTATTTTCTTAACTGGACACAAATGTAATTATGACAAATGCCCATTTCTTCTCTAGATTCAGGCATTGTACACTTTATAAGGTAGTTGTTTTTCTACCTATTATACAGGTAGAAAACTGAGTTATTGAAAGAATATCTTAGGGTCAGGGGTGCACGGATAGATGAGAAACATCTAGATGCAAAGGAATTGATTTAAGCTTAACTTGTGGTTATCCAAAATGATAGCTAGTTCTCTTCCCACTGCAGCACTCCTTGTTTTGAATTCTTGCTTATTTATTTATTTATTTATTTATTTTTATTTTATTTTAACACCTGTGCTTGATGTTATTTTAGTATACATATCTGTCACAGGTTGGAAAGTGGGCATGTTCATTTGATCATATTAGTGTGAGTGAAAATAGCAATGTTATTATGGGATTAAGAGAAGATAAATGTGCAGCTCTTACTTATCAATTTGGATCAAGCACTCTTTTTTACACTGGAAAACAAGTTACCAGCTCAGAAGAAGCACATCAGTTTTTCACTGAGAAATGCTTGTGAATCAATCATTGGAAATCTGCAAAGAACGAGCTGCCTTGGCTTGTGGGAAAGTTTTTGTCTATATTTTTCTTGAGTGTACATTTGTCTGTGTTCAGGTACACACACACCAAAGCCCTCACACTCATGCAAGTATTTCCAAAAGTATATTTATGCAATGCATTCATTCATGACTTTTGATTCATTTATCCTAAATTCCAAGTGTTGTCTAGAGGAACACTGACCAAGTTCTAAAGTAACTAAGCTCTATTTGATGTCAGTGAGGTCCTGAAAACAAGAGCAAACCCAAGGCACATTAATCTGAACTCATTGCTGTGTTACCATAAAAATTTGCTTTATAAGCTCATACCTCTTATATAGCTATTCTTAGCATGGAAAGTGAAATTGTGATTTTAGGCATGTAAATAAAGGACAATTTCATTGCCATATCTCATAATGAGGCTTCTGAAGTGTGGTAGGAAATTTTTGTTTTAGCCTGAATTGAATATTTGATGTCCCCATCTCTTGCCATAGTCTATAATAAAAGCCTACAGTAAGTCCTAACACAGAGGACAAAGATAAATGTCTTAGCTGTGATTTGTACAGGCATCTCTTTCCATTTTAGAACATTTTGTCCTTCTCAGAGTAGCAGCCAACAAGACAGATGTGACTATTTTTTAAATTATTTTTTCTTCTTTGTATTCAGTTTTACACAATGAAATTGCCATTTTATTCTGACCGTGTACACAAAATTTTATGTTCTAGCTGGAAAATTCTTCCCTCTCCAGTACTACCATCCAACATTAAGCTGTGTGTTTGTGTGTGTGTATCAGCATTCTTCCTTCCCTACATTAGCATCATAAAATCACCAAGTACCTGTTCAGAAAACGTTATTTGTATCCAACTATTGTGATAACTAATGGTTTTGTATAGCCTGCTATGTATTCTTCAACTGGACAGCAAGTTTACATCTCAACACTGTCTTTAGTTTATGTTCACATGACAGAATTTTAACAAATTTGAAAATAGGAAATGAACAAAACTAAGTGGACTGCTATATTACTGGAGTATTCCTTTATTTAAAAAAAATCTAGCTGAATTAATTAGTATTTAGGTAAGACATACTAACTAAATACAGTGTGAAGTCATCCACATTACTTAGTCTGCGTACATTAAAAATGTAGGAGAGAGAGGGGCAGAATAAAAGCCAGTGTTCATGCAACTGTGTTCAGTGACTTGTAGAAGATAAATTCATTTCAGTATGACATCAGTTCTTTACAGTTAGTGAGTGAATTTTAGTTTCAGCTTAGTGGCAATTTTTGGAGGTGAAAAGAAAAGTTTGTTTTCCGTGGTTTTCTCTTCAGTTTTCTTTCTGTTAAAGTTTTTAGCTTTTGTTAGCTTCTACTTATGGAACAATGATTTCAGTGCCTTCACAGAAAGGAAGTGGTCATACCAGAAAGGTCTTCTCTCTAATACTTAAAGTTTCTAAACCATTAATTGATATTAATGATTAAAAAATCTCGAAGAAAAAAAAAGTTAGCTATCTGTTTTGTATTTACCAACATCTTTCTAATGGGAGATTAGTTCACTACGTTTATTATATTATTTTATTTTATTTTCCTTACATTAACAATCTTACGTTGATTATAAATATTTCTTCTAAATTAATTAAAATGAATCAAGTAATCAGGCAGACAAATTAAAAAAAAAACATATACAAGTCTTGTCAGTGTCTGGATACTGACAAATGAAAATACTGACTGATGAAAAACCATTTTTATCATATCTGTAAAAATTTAGAAATTTTGAATTCAGCATAAGCTTATGGAAAAGTTTTAGATGTGTGTTTCTACATGACCTTCTTTACCTTATCTCTTAATTGCAAATCTTAAAAGATGCCATGTTTAAATGCACTCTGTCTTATTCGGAACTGTTTTTTTTCGAACTACTGTAAATGCTTGTTCTATCTAAGGCTTGTTACCATAACTCATCTGTGTATAAGAATAGGAGTTCCCTTCTCTTCTCTTCTCTCTACAGACTGAAATAAAAACAATTTTTACTGAAATTCTGCAATAAAAAATAAATCACAAAATAATGTATCTTGCTAAAATTAAATGTTATTGAAAATGCTACTTGTTCTTCCTGTTTTCCATATTTAAGGCAAAAGATCAAATACTTATTCTTAACAATGAAATGATTTCTCTGCTCAATGCAAATATGAATTTTAAAAACTCTATTCTACAGGAGTATATAAAAGTCAGGAAGCTCGACTCATGCTCCACATATATCTTATTAAAGCACCATCTCATACATCTGTGAGCCAGCTGAAAGAAGAAAAATGGGCTATGGATGGTTTTGTGAGTATATTTCTACTACAAAAGACAGAAAGCAAGTTTTTTATTTGAAATCATGCAGGTACCAAAAATACTAAAATATGTCAGATACAATCTTATTAGTGATATTGGTTCATTAAATGAAATGAAAAATTCATTGAAAGTTGTAGGAGACTGGTTTGAGAAGTACAGAATTAGTCATCTATTATTAATATACTGGTAAAAGGGCTAAACTCCTTTGGTATGTATAGGCATGTACAAACTATAGGCTTCATGAACTTGGTTATAAGGTGTAAATACAATAAATTTGAGTATAAATTAAATATACATAAGTACACAGTAAAGTTGTCTGTTTTATCTACATAGCATATATTATTCATACACTGCTCTTATTTGAATTATTGTTTTGTTGTTGTTGTTGTCTGTTTTTTTTTTTTCCTGTTTGCATTGTTTTGGTTTAATCTTGAATAGCTCAGATTACTACATTCCAAAGTCAGAAATTAACCTAAGAAATGCACCCTTACTTCAGTGAAAACACAGTTTCAGGTCATTGTTGAAGACACACTCTTGTCTTCAGAAAGGGAAGCTTAAGTGACAATCTTGAAGAAAATTGCCTTGGTACTACTGAAATTATACCCAGTAACTATCCAGGAAGGGAATTATCTATAAATTGAAATAAATTCATAGAATCATAGAATCGCTAAGGTTGGAAAAGACCCACAGGATCATCCAGTCCAACCATTCACCCATCACCAATAGTTCTCGCTAAACCAAGTCCCTCAACACAACATCCAAATGTTCCTTGAACACCTCCAGGCTTGGTGACTCCACCACCTCCCTGGGCAGCCCATTCCAGTGCCTGACCACCCTTTCAGAGAAGTAGTATTTCCTAACGTCCAGCCTGAACCTTCCCTGGCCCAGCTTGAAGCCATTCCCTTTAGTCCTATCACTAGTCACACAAGAGAAGAGGCTGACCCCCAGCTCGCTACAACCTCCCTTCAGGTAGTTATAGAGAGCAATAAAGTCTCCCCTGAGCCTCCTCTTCTCCAGACTGAACAATTCCAGTTCCCTCAGCTACTCCTCATTAGACCTGTGCTCCAGACCCCTCACCAGCTTTGTTGTCCTTCTTTGAACCTCTTCCAGGGCCTCAATGTCTTTCTTGCAGTGAGGGGCCCAAAACTGGACACAGAACTCGAGGTGCGGCCTCAACCAAAGCTGAGTACAGGGGACAATTACTTCCCTGTTCCTGCTGGTCACACTATTTCTGATACAAGCCAGGATGCCATTGGCCTTCTTGGCCACCTGGGCACACTGCTATTATATTATTTTTATTTTATTTTATTTTTTATTTAATTTTTTATTATTATATTATATTATTTTAGAATGTACTTAGCCCTAGTAAGGGAGTTATTCATAGGATCACAACTCTTTCCTCCCTTTCCCAAGTCAATATACCAATTCAATATTAGCAATATCATTCAGTATTCTAAGTATTCAATATTTTGGACTAAATCTGTGTAACTAAGTAGTTTTCAGGATGAATACTGCACAGTAACAAAGGAACTATCTTCCAACAGAAGACAAAATCTTTTTTCTTGACTTTTAAAATGATTATTAAAACCTCAATACTTGCTTCCTTAGGATTATATATTGTATAAATTTTGCCATGTACTTCCTAAGAAATCAGATAGTTATTAAGTATATACAATATATAAAACTACTGACATCTTGAATTGCCAAAAACTTTAATTTTTGTTCGTTTTACAAAATACAATTTTGAGGTAATAAAAAACAATAGAGATCATCATAAACCAGTATGACTTAAGTTGTGCCCTTTACAGCTCTGTTCCCTTTTGAACTTTATTTAGTGGGGAATAACAGGTAACAAAGAGACATATTAGTATATCTCTCTTTCAAGTACACAAAACTTGAAACAAGCTTTTCTACATTTAATTCACTGTGGGTTTTTGTTGTTGTTGTTTGTTTGTTTTTTTCAGGTTTCTGCTGAACCTGATGGAGCTACATATGTTTTTCAAGGATTCATTCAGGGTAAAGATTATGGGCAATTTGGACTTCAGAGATTAGGTATTAAATTTTAAGTTTATGCCAGTCCATAATTCAGTATCCTATCTTAATTCTTGAACATGCTGGAAAGTATTAATGAATGTCTAACGTAAAAACAAAGTATACTTTTTCATAATTTTAATTCACAGTGAAATGCATTGTTTGGGATATTTATTTTCATTGTATCTTCATAAGAAAATTCTTTAAAAAAATTAGAAATATCTTAATTGGAAAAAAAATCATTTAAATTAATATAAAAAGAAGGCTTTCTCTTCATCAACTGCCTCAAAATATTTTAAAGCTAACAAAAACTACTATACAGTAGTGCACTGGCAAAGAGGTTTTGGTAAAAACGAAAAATTTACTTCTTCATTTGATTTTCTGGAGGTTGTTTTTTTTAATAGTTTGGAGACTGTTTAACATATTGAAGACTATTGGTTTATACCTCATAGAAACAGAAGGTTTTAATCACTTTTAAATTCTATAGAAGTACTACTTGTGGTTAATGAAGTTGGTAATCAACTCAAAGAAGCAGATTCAAATTATGGATAGATTTGCATCCACTGAACAGATTTTGTTAAATTTGTTTGCCACTTCTTATTTCATGCAAAAGAACACACAAAAAATGTTTTATCCTTAACAAAATACTTTTACTGTTCCCAATTTTCCTCACAATATGTAATTTTTCTATATTTTAGTGTATTGGTAATTTGTTGAATTCCTGTTTGTTTGCTTTGCTTTGTTAATTTCTAGATATTGCCTTACAACACCTAGGAAGTCAGAAAATATTAATGTATGCTATTCTTACAAGATCTAGTTCAAAGCTTAAAAACTAACTTTGAAGCTGCATTGGTATTCCCTTCTTCACATTAAAAAGTGTATATTTTGACTTTGTAGATGACCTAGTAATTTATGCGTTCCTCAACTATGCAGCAGATCTTGTTATTTTTTCATCCATATGTGGCTTTAGCTCTCCCTGATTTTTCCTGACTTTTTTACTTCATGTATCAATAGCAGCAGCTAATGAAATCAACATGAGGAATTTTCCTTTTGCCTCTTTGGGTGATTTAGACTTTCCTGTAAATCATTTTTGTTTTGATACGTGCAGTATTTATTCTTTCAGATATATGCAGATATAATCAGTAATATAATCAATCTAACACATGGGTTATTTTATATTTGACGTCTTGTAATACAGTACATTAATGTATAGTAATAACACCAAAATCTTGACTGCCATACATAATTAAATAGTAAAATAATTAATATCTTACAGTACGTATATTGTTCTCCTAACATTTTGCATGTGTATATTACTTAGTATATGTTTTGCCAGACTACATTTACTTTCTAGGTGGTCTCAGCCTACAGCTGTATGTATGCAGGTGAACACATTATGATGATCCAATCACAAGATGTTACTTGAATTCTTAAGATTATGGAGTAATAGATGTCAGGACTAACATCCATATTTTACATTACCTGTCTTCTTATTCCTTTCAGGTCTTAATATGTCTGAAGGTTCAAATTCTTCTAATCAACCACATGGTACAAATAGTAGTTCAGTGGCAATTGCTATCCTTGTGCCTTTCTTTGCCCTCATATTTGCTGGTTTTGGCTTTTATCTTTATAAACAAAGGTAAATTACATATATAGAATTTCTTTATTAATTTACTTTTTAGGTTGTATTGCTCTCAGTGTTTTTAATGTAAATCAAATTTAAGCAAAATGACAAAATGTTTGCAAAATATGCATGTGTACATTTCTTCCTACTTCTGTTTAGGTCTGGCATGACTGAGGGACCTGGTTATGGTTCACGCTTCTTAAATAACATTGATGCTATTAATTATTGACATATGGGAAACAATATTAGGAATATACTTTGTATGCATGTCCAGCAGACTTCCTGACTTTTGCTTTTACATGACAGAATTGTGAATAATATTTGAGTAATTTATTTTAATGCCTGTTCTGTTTATTGGCTCGTGAGTATATGCAAGTATTATGGCAGTGAAAGGTTTTATTACAAAACTGTTTCTGCATCTAAAATTATTAGTTCAGATGTAGTTATGCAACCACCACAGCCTTCTCAGTTTCATTAGTCCAAACGTAAGTTTAGTTTATGCTATTGAGACCAGTTCCAATTCAGTCCAATCCAATTCTTTGGATTTAGTTTTAACTAGACTTTTCCTATAGGTATAAAACATTTGATGACTAAGGAAAATTTCATCACTTTGATAACAAGACATTTTGTTGCCTACTAATTGTGAAAATGGTCATTTACTGTTCGCCTGACAATTATAATTGTAATGTACAATAAAGGGTGACATTAGTTAGTACAATTTGCTTTTGAACTGCTTAAGAATGTGAAAGAATGCAGATACTCAAGTAAATTTTATATATTTGATATTAAACGTATGCTATAATTACTTATCTTTAATACAATATACCTTTTGTTTAACAATACATATGAAATATTTTCAAGGGATTAAACTTTGATGATTAGATTCTTTAGTAAAAAAGTGCTTCAGATATAAATTGATTCTTAATAAATTTCTTGAGTATCCGGGGGGAAAAAAGAAAATCTCAGTAATCTTTCCCTGGATTATTCCATGTTTACAAGATTCTACTGTACTCTTAACTATATATTATATGATTATCCAAGTATAAGTATATATCTCTTCTAGGGCTGTTAGCTTACTTTTCAAATGAACACATTTTTAAATGAATCATAAATGTCTTACAGTTTGATTACTTGTACATTACAAGTTCTTAGGACAGATGTTATATTAAATATATAATATATATAATATATAATATATATATAATATATATATATATATCAACCTTAATTGAAACTGGGGGCTAAGTTGTGTTCAGATTTTTAAACCAGGCCATGTCAGCGTGAAATACTGCAGTTATGAATACTCTGTCTTTCTTTAACAGGACTGCACCTAAAACACAATATACAGGATGCTCTGTACATGAAAACAATAATGGACAAGCTGCTTTTGAAAACCCCATGTATGACACAAATGCAAAGTCTGTGGAAGGGAAAGCGGTACGATTTGACCCCAACTTGAACACTGTTTGCACAATGGTATAATGTGGTAATGTTATGTCTTCAAAGTTTGAAAATCAAAACACAACACAGTGCACACATAGTTCACTGATTTAGGAAAAAAAAAAAAAAAAAAAAAAAAAAGCACACTTTTCAGGATACAGTTGGTCACCTTTTCCTGAGGACGATAGACAATAATGGGTAATGGTTATTTTATTTTGATTTTGTTTTTCATAACCTGGATCAAAAATTTTCTTCGTGTTTACCACGGAGAGTTTTACAAAAAAATCTGCTGCACTCCATGAGTGCTAACTCACAGTTTATTTGCTTTTTTAAAAAAGGAGGTTATTCTAAAACATAAAATGTATTTGCATATATTGGAGGAGCATCCATTATCAGTACTTCTGTGCTTTATAAAAATTATAATAAAGGGAATGGGTTAAAAAAAAAAAAAAAGATATAGATAGAAAATAAGAGCTATACTTACAGGAGACAATAGGTCACTGACGTCTTTCTAACAGTGATATGCTACATCTTTTTAATGAGTTTGTAACTTTTTTTTTTTTCTTCATTTATTCATTCCATTTAGTATTTTCTTTCTTTCAGAACAATTTTTTAACTCCAGAAGGTAGTATTTAGAAATGAGCAAGAACAACTTACTCTTTTCACATCATAGAAGCAAAACAAAAATGTCAGCTTTTTAATTAATGAATTTCTTTTTGTGCTTCACATCTTCCTTTTCAAGTCAAGCTCCTTTTTTTTTTTTTTGTTTCCACAAAAAGCACTACAAATTGTAAGAGTGGAAAATTGTTTTTACATTACTTTTGTCGATCATACAATTAGACACAATTTTCAATCAAGAAGCTAGGATGAATTGAGCATTGTCATGTGCTATGTTCTTTGCTGTTGACCATTCAAAAATCAGTGACCATTTTATTATAGTTTCCATGTCAAAACATAATTTAATGGTGTTTCCAGTTAAAAAGTGTAGTTAACAGTAACATTAGGAATCAAATTCATATGTCAAAATTGTAACAGTCCATTTTTAATCCATACTAGTTAAATCAGACTGCATCACATCAATTTACTCCTTCAGCATTTTGTCAAAATGCATGCGTAGAGCATGGTAAAAACCCATTGAAGTTGATGGGAAGATCCTAACAGACTTCTGCAAACTTTGGCTCAAACCTATGAGGCAAGAGGCAATTATAATTTGGAAATACTGTGTTTTCATATCTATTTTATCTCCATGTTTTATGAAAGCAAATCCTTATAGTTAATGATTTAAAATTGAATATATTACCATAGTGTAATGAAAATAAAATTATTTTATATATATATACACATATATATAAAGCCATGATTTTATTAGGAACAATCCATTCACTTTAGAGACAATTCAGACTCTACAGCTCTCAAATACAAGTTTTAGACATTCCAGAACCATTTCAAGGAAATGTAGTTTTTAATTTTAAAGTTATTTCATAAAAAAATTATTCAGTGGCAACTCAATAATTTATTTGATGTAAGTCATTGTCTTCCCTTTATAGCATGACTCACAAATGCTGTGTTAGCCAGTGTGAATTATCTGTTATTGTTCCTTTCAGACATTAATAATTCTGTGAAAATCTAAACTTTTTATTACCGTAATAGAGAGTGCCTACCAAAAATCATTGTACCCAGGATTGCTGCTTGGATTTCTATAATGTTTGATGAACTTCTTATAAACCATTTTACAACATTTTGTTTTGAATATTCATACAACTCTGTCAAACTGTATTCTACTAAAAGGATGCTGTTTTATATTTTATACCATTGGTTGTTATTTATTCTTGTTTATTCAAATGACTGCAATAACTATGATTCATTCATTAACGTTAAGGTTAATACATTTGAGATCGTTTAAAATGTTTCTTCTGCAACTGGCTACTCCTCTTATATTAATGCATACACTTTTGTAAAGAAGTATATTTTTATGAAAAAAAAAAAGGATTTGTAAAAGTACGATGTAAATTTTCAGTGCAATGTAAACAAAATAAAAATGGACAATTGCTTTTTTTAACCATGTTTCTTTTTTGGAAGATGAACTTGAAACTTATCTCACGTGTGAAGACCAATAATTTTTTTTTTTTTTTTTTTTTTTTTTTTTTTGCGAGTCTTAACAGCTTTTAAATTCATTTTCTCTTAGTTGTCTTGTGAATTTTAGGTGAAATGGCAAGACATAGATTACTTATATTACATAGTACTTAAGTATTTACTAAAAATGAATTTCCTGTTTCACTTGAATTTACAACAACAAAAACTTCACCTGTCAAAAAGGACAGAACAAAATTCACTTCAAGAGAAAAAAAAAAAAAAATTAGTGTTTTTGAAAGTTGTAGACAGACTCTGCACGTTAAGTTTACTACCTTTCTCAGAAATGTGCAAGAGATAAACAGTAACAGGTACCTATATGCATTGTATATGATCTTTTCTGGCATCAAAATGCAGTGATATGTCTGATTGAACTGGAGGGGAAGGATCTTAATTATTTTACTATAAATTTAATAGCTTTTTATACAGTCAATGGGAAGTAAAATGACCTGTCAGCCAAGTCACTCAAGTTGCTGAATTTAGTTAAAAGACAGCCTTTATTTTCCAGGTATTAGAAGTATATGCTATATCTCAATGCACTGGAATGAAAAATTATAAAATAATAACCATATTTTTCCAGTGTTAGTAAAATATGGGGAGTTTAAAATCCTGGATATCACAGTAAAAATAGAGTAGCAGATCTATATTCCAGTATATAGATTCAGCTGTATGTTCCAGTTCTTACCTAGCTATTACAGTAGTTAAGTAAGACATACATCCCTTGTGCAGGATTCATACTTTTGTTACTTTGTGTAGTAAAACAAGTAGAAATAACTCAAGAAAATAATTTTAATTATGATTTTACAGCATCACAGAATCACAGAATTGCAGGGGTTGGAATTAAGATGTTCATATATATATATATATTTATCTTCTCTGAGTGATGAAACTATGGCAACACAGTATTCTGATTTGCACTGTCAGGAGTAAGTTAGCAGTTCTGAAAATTAGCTTTTGAAGTGTTAATATGCTCATCATTTTGTGAAAAATTGAATTGTTGATGTTGACATATTGCCTAGAAATTATTCAAGTATCAATTGAATATCTGTCAGTGCTCCATAATTTGCTGCGTGGGAAATCAGTAGGATTAGGCTGATTACGTCAAAATACTTGTTGGTCTGAAGCATACCTAGAAAATAATGATAGAAAGTGCAGTAGCTACGAAACAGACATTAACCAACAAGTAACTTCCACCAGAGAAGGTGCATGTTTATCTTAGGAACTTAAACCAAATTAACAAGTGTCTAGAATATTATGCTCTAACTGCATGGTCACATATCTCAGAATATACATAATGTTTACTGAACTGATCTTTGATCCTAAGTACGTAATACTGAGAGTATAGTAATAATTAAGGCCTAAGATAAAAGATGCTGTGTAAAACCAGATTAATTATCTAGACATCTTCTCTTCCAATACTTAAAAGGCAGGAGATCTAACAATATCTGAACAATAAAACTCCGGTAGTCATCTTTGTGAACCATCCTGCTTGGTATTTTATCATATTCAGCAGAGATAGCTGTTTATTCAATGAAGTGCTTTAATTCAGAAGGAGAAACTTGGAAATAAAAAATAAAGACAAACTGCTCAAATTATGAAGAGTAGATTCTGCTCTAAGAGGGACATAACTCAGAAAGTGTACTGACATTTCTTTCCTGGTTTGCAAAGTTTCTTTATCCATAAAGAAGTTTTGAAGATAAATTACTAGTGAAAGGAAATCAATGTGAACAGCTTCTCTTTTTTTAATGGCATGCTAAAAACTATAATTTACATGCTTTTTGATAGCATTCTGGATTTTTTTTTAAATTAAATTAGAATGAATGTGTTTTATGCCATAAATCAACATTGAAGCATAAAAGTATTTTAGCCATATTTAATTTATATTTCTCATTTATTTGCAAATTATACTTTTAAATGACAAATCATCCTAGTGAAGTTCTTTAATTATCTTCCATGAGGAATTAAAGAATTATGTAGAATATACCAGATATTCTAAATAAAGTCATGAAAATTGCACAATATTCATGTAGAATGAAAATAATTAATCTTAGAGTGACTAGCAAAAATAATATTTTAAAAAGTTCTCATTGCACTAACTGTTGTTATTTTTTCATTGCCTATATGTTGCCAAAGATGAGGCAGTATTATGAAGATATATTAAAGACTGATCAAGTAAAATAACGTAGCTGAGTTTTCCCCTGTTTTAGTATCCTCTCCAAATGTTGAAACATTGCTGTCATGACAGAGACTGTCTCTAACCAAATCTAAAAAGGCCAGTTGCACAATGCCAGTTTTGTCTGTGATTCTGGTATAAAATTAATGACTTCAGTGAAAAGCAAAAATAATTTTTTTAGGCATGGAATAAATAACTTTACTGTAAATGAAAAAAATATATATATATATATTTGCCTACATGTTTAAAGAAGAGCAAAGGAAAAACTCAGAAAAGGCAACTTTCCCCATGACAGCTATGGGCTCTGGGCTCCATTTACAGCACACTGACAAAAGCAATTAAGCAAGCTAATATTTGATAGCTACAGAACCAGTTAAGACAGACACCTCAGTCACTCTTAAGCATGTGATCTGTGCTTATAGTCTGAGCTAAATGTTTGCAGGCTTTGGAGTCTGAATTAATAGTCTGCACTAGTTTCAGCTGAAATAGAGTTAATTTTCTTTGTGTCTTACTCGCTAGCAGAGCAGTAGAAACCAGGATAGAGTACACTCAGAAGATACTGTGCTCTATAAAAATACTCTATAGTATATATTCTATATGAAGTAAAACAAATATTAAACTATATAAACATTTTGAAGCATAATAAACTATATAAACATTTGTACCCATGCAAAAATCAAACATACATAAAATTAAGCAAATGGTTGTAAACTTCCCCTAGTTCTTAATAGAATAGGTATGTTTGGCTTTCCAGACTGCAAGTGCACATGTTGCCAGCTTTTGTTGAATCCTTCATCAATCAACACTCTCAAATCCTTCTCCTCAGGTCTGCTCTTAAGCAATTCTATATATACAGTAGCATAGATAATAGCTAGTAACAGTACTGTATGCAATATGATACGTATAGTACATTGAAGTATATACAAAGACTGCTCTGAAAATAATGCCTCCTGTTTTATTATGTTGGCCCACAATATCAGAGGTGGATGTTAGCTGTATGACAGTAGAGGTTAAGCCTTCCCACCAACATTCCTTTACATTTTGTTGTCATGTGACCAGTGACAGCAGAAGGGTACTCCAACAAAATGGAGTCTGACATGAAAGCATGTGTGAAGCAAGTGTGGAATTACCCCATTAAAAAAAAAGCAAAACAAAACAAAAAAAAAAAACCCACTCATTCACATTCATTATTGGTTGCTGAATGTGTGCCAAATGGTGGATGTGAGCACAGTGAGGCGGTGGGTGTTGCGCTTCTGCAGTGGCAACAATGACAGCAGACTCTTCTGGTGTAAATTTTTACAGGTGCAACATGCAGGCTTTTGCTCATTGCTGGTGAAAATGCATAGCTAATGGTAATGACTAATTTGAAAAAATAGCGTTCTGCAAATGAGAATTTTCTTTATCTAATAGAGTTATTGTACTCCTTGCATCCATTGTAGTTTCCAAGGAAATAAATAGGAGGCATTACTTTTGGAGAGACTTATGTATATATTAATTTATCTATATGGTAAACTCAATTTTACAAAAAGAATGGATTATCACAAAACATTTATTGCTTAAACTTGCAATGTATTTAGCACACATTGAGCCATAATTGCAGAAAGAGCCATTTTGCAGATAACTGCTAAGTGAAAATGTTTCCTGTAATAAGGGTGTTGAATACCTGTAGTAATGTACTATTCTTAGTGTTAAAAGATTCAAAACATGAAGTATGACTTTTAAGTATGTTCGAAGAATAAGCTGTAGTTGTTTTTATTACACTGAGAAGACTGAATCAGTTTTAAGGATAAAGAGATTATAAAGATCAGTATAAAATTATGGCACCCTTTTTTCTTTCTTTTTTTTTTTCTTTTTAAAGCAGCATTAGAAAATACAATACTAACTTTCCTCCATTATGTAATAACTAGAGGTGAATAAAATGTAAACCTTTAAGCTGTCTGAACAGGAATTCATCAGTGTTAAAGACTGAAAACTAAATCTGTGATCTCAAACACTGTTCAAAGAAATTTTACAGATACACCATAAACTACAGAGAAAGGTACTGTATCAAATATCAAAACATTAATAGATTCCTGTAGTGAACTTAGTCATTAGTACCTTCATATCTTAAAAGACCTTTTTAACACGTTTCAGTCCAGTTACACAGTTCCACAGTTCTGTGCTTCATTCCTTCCTTTTCTATTCCTCCATTCTCAAAAAATAAAATTATTTCAACTATCTTTAAGAGATATTGCTATTTTGACAGAGGAACAAATTCTCAGGAAAAAAATAAAAATTTATCTCTGCCAGTCAATAGTCTATCAAGCAGACAAAGCTGCATAACTCTTGGTAGATGCAGATGCAGAATCACTATCATTACTAAAATTTAAATGTAAAATTAATTGTTTTTTGTTTTAGTCCACTTTTTTTCAACTTCAAGTTCAGACTGTTCTAGACTTCCGCAATAACTAAAAGCTACAGTTGTCACAACTAGGAATATGACTGTGGAATACTGACTGTGTCAGTATGTTACCAACATTATTACCATCTTAAATCTAAAACACAGTGCCATGCCATCTACTAAGATGAAAATTAACACTCAGCTGAAACCAGAATAGGCACTACTTGAAGGTTTCAGAAAGAAAGCTTTTAGCATAGTAATTTTTCTGTATTCTTCTTATTTTTATTATTAAATGAAGAAGCATGTCCATCAACTCTAACTGTTCTTACCCATAACTGCTTCTGGGGCCCCAGGATTTCTGCTCATGATGAGAAATGTGGTTGCTGTTTTTCCTTTTACTGAAAGAAGATTAGTATGCTTCTATTAGGTATACCGACGAGTGCAAGCTTTATTCTAATATATTCCTTGATTGTTCTAAAAAAAATAATTTCTAAAGAAAACACTTTACCTTGCAGCAAAATGGCCAGTAATTATTCTGCATTTATTTTGTGTACTAATGTGCCAAGCTTTTGAAAACTTGTTATTCTCTTCTGACACATAATGAATGTATCAATAATAGCCTTACTACTTACTAAAGACTTACCTTGAAACACACATTTGTAAGCTAAAGAGTTTATTAGCAATTAAATAAAGCACTTAGCAAAATAGCTAATTAAATTTAGAACAGCAAATAAGTGAAATGAGAAAAAGAATTTAAAAAGGATGAATATCAATGTCAAAACATTCAGATAATTTTTTATCCAATTATAGCAATAAAAGCTAAGTGGCTGCTCAGTTTTTTAAGAAATAGGAACATCATCATCCTGGAACAGTGTTACGCAGGAAAAATGAAATACAACTTTTTTACTGAAAGTTTCTAATCAACTTTTAAGGAGGGTTGATGAGGAATTAGTATAAAGTCCGTATAGATTATATGATTATATATATATCAACCACAAGAACTGTAATGCAGATGAATTAAAAATATTCCTTCATAAAGCTCTATATTCAAAACTCTAAAAATTATTTCATCAGAATTATCATTAATCCACTTCTGTAGCCTCAGTTAACTTTTGATGAAATGTTTCATAGATTATTTGTGGAATGGAATTTGTCACCCTACGCTAGATTTTGTTATATTCAGAGAACCAAAGATATTGTACTAAAGTGTCTCAATTATAAGTTAACCGGAATACATGGATTAACTACTAAAAAATACTCGATTCAAGTTGTGAATAAATTTACAAGGTTTGATAAATTTCTTGCAGTTTCACTCTTCTCCTACATTCTGCTAAACTCATTATCTATGAGTTGTCATTGTTTTCCTTCATTTCATAGAACTCCTATGAAATTACAATTACAGAAAAAAAAATTCTGTCCATGAAGATAAATATAATTTGATTCTTATACTATGCCAATATTATGTTCAGATCCTTCTGAAGTAGACTCTGAATATACATTAAATAAAACTTTTGTTAATGAGAATAGATTATTTGGAATTTCCACAAATGTACAATGTTAGTCTTTATCAAGGTCTTTAAGAAAGTAAACAATAACTGCAAACCTACCAGAAGAAAAGAAAATTAGGAAATAGAAAGCACAAAACAGAACTTTTCATGGATGATTGCAAATCAGATACTTTGTATTTTTGTCAGTTTGGAAAAAAAAAAAAGATAAATTAGCATTTTAATGCAAATTTCGTGATGTATGGCTGAGATATTAATGCTTTGTGCAGAAAGATACACAAACTGTAAAAATAATCACTACATTTTTGATACTCTAAATTCTTAATTCAGTAGATAATAAGAGGGAAACTGATAAATTAAGCACATGTGCACACAGACATGAAGATCTGATTCTATGACTTTGTCAACTGAAACAAGAAAGAACCTTCAGTCTCTAAGGAATGGCCCTTAGAGAATTAGCACAGGTATTGCCTTGATAAGCGTTGGCCTGAATTTGTCATCAATACAATACAAAGGAGAAACAAGACCAACACTCAAGACTAACATACATATTATGGGATATTTGAGGAAGCTAGAAGGACTGTGAAAACATTATTGAATGTTCAGGTGAAAAGCCAAGAAAGGGCAAAGGAATAACTCAGGTGAACAGGGAGAAAGAACCACGGTGGAATGGTGTCTTGCTCCGATTTGATTTATAGGAGGGAGAGGAGGTTCTTTTAATATCTGTATACCTGTCGTGAGATTAAGAAACAACAGTTCAAATGTTGGTCCGACCAGTTTATTACAGATCTTAATTAGGGAGATGGGGAGGGGGAGGATGGACACTATTATGAATTAGGGTAATGGGGAAGGGAAGAAGGGCGATAGAAAACATAGGAAAGAAGAAGCAAGGAGTCTTTATGGGAAACAAGGAGATAGTCACCACCATGGATCCAGCGTGGTTCGTAGTTCAGTCCTCGATCTTCAGTAGTGGTGGGTCATCGGGCAGTGTTGTTCTGTTTACGATGATGACAGCAATGGTGACCATGGCGATGATGGTCCCTTTTCAATGCTTTCAAAGTGGTCGAGTCAGCTGTCTTTGGAGTGACAGCTCAAATCCAAAGTGGTTGAGTCAGCTCTCCTTGGAGTGGCAGCTTCTGGCTCTGGGATCTCAGCAGAAACTCCTTTGTTCCCATCTTCCAGGCCTTGCCAGCAGATAAAAGGGAGCAGAGATGCCCATCTGCATCCTATCTTTCACAGGACACGATGATATCATTCCCCAATTTTTCCATACCAAGCTGGAGCTATTTAGTCACAGGCCACATCTTCCACCAGTAAACACTCGTGAGCACTCTCTTCCAGAGGCAAGCAACTCTGGAGGAAAGTGCTTTCAAATGTCCACAAAGTGATGTTGATTGTCACATGGTAGCACCCATCACTTGCTTCCTCAACAAATCAATCAGAGTCTTATCACAAGAAATACCTCAGGAAGCAAGCTTTGAGCCAAAAAACAAAGAACGATTCTCACAAATGGGAATGGTGGATATAAGGGACCACCACATGAGCAGACAGCCAGTTACAGTGCTTATTTGACTACAGCCTGCATCTGATCCATGTAGTCTAGCTTATCCTTTTATTAAATCCTGTACTATTGTTTTCTGTGCAATCTCACTCTCTGTTGTATATTAGTCTGGCACTATGTGTTATTAAGTGAAAAAGAAACAGAGAGTCATAAAGGGTTATAACCCTTTGTGGCAGCAACTGGAGAACCCTGTATATGTTTATCTTCCCCAGGGCATTTAATCCTGAATGTTTGCATGCATGTATCATTCACCAGCAAACCTCAAGTTAGACTAGCTAACAAGAAGAACTGTGACTGGAAAGGAGGTCTGGGGTCTAAGCATGGGGTCTGGGCATGGACTTTATGCAGATTTAGGGTCTGTAGTAACATTCAAGGAATCAGTGACTGCAAATGTGCAACATCAACATGAGGTGAATGTGCAAGTGTGTGGGTCTGATTGTTAGTGAACATCAGGATAGAACTGCCTGTAAATGTAGGTAAATCTTCAAGAGTAGTCTGGGCATGGGTTGTGATCAAGGGGAGAGGAAGAACAGGAAGGGACTGTAGTGTTATGAGTGCTGTTCAGAGAATCATAGAATTTTCTTAATTGGAAGTGACCTACAGGAATCATGGATTCATCACAGAATCATAGAATGGCCTGGGTTCAAAAGGACCACAATGATCATCTAGTTTCAAACCCCCTGCCATGTGCAGGGTCACGAACCGCTAGACCAGGTCACCCAGAGACACATCCAGTCTGGTCATGAATGCCTCCAGGGATGGGGCATCCACAGCCTCCCTGGGCAACCTGTTCCAGCATGTCACCAACCTTTGAGTGAAAAACTTCCCCCCTAATATCTAACCTAAATCTCCTATCATAATTTAAAACCATTCCCCATTGTCCTATCACTATCAAACCATGTAAACAGTCAGAAGTTTCTCCTCCTGTTAGTATGCTCCCCTCAAGTACTGGAAGGCCACAATGAGGTCTCTCCAGAGCCTTCTCTTCTCCAAGCCAAACAAGCCCAGTTTCTTTAACCTTTCCTCACAGGAAAGGTGCTCCAGCCCTCTAATCATCTTGTGGCCCTCCTCTGGACCTAAGAGCTCCATGTCCTTCCTGTACTGGGGGCCCCAGGCCTGGATGCAGTACTCCAGATGGGGCCTCACAAGAGCTGAGTAGAGGGGGACAATCACCTCCCTGCCCCTGTTGGCCACCCCTTTTTTAATGCAGCCCAGAACACAGTTGACCTTCTGGGCTGCAAGCTCACACTGCTGGCTCATGTCCAGCTTCTCATCCACCAGGACCCCCAAGTCCTTTTCTGCCACTGCCTTGGAGAGCCTGTACCATTACCTTACCTGATCATCCTTTGGTGAATAATGTTTTCCTAATACCTAACCGGACTCTCCCCTGACGCAGCTTCAAGCCATTCCCTCAGGTCCAATCGCCATTCACCAGAGAGAAGAGCCCAGCTGTTGGTGGTATTTGCAAAGCTAATATTAATGCCAGTAATCTATGATAGTTTGCTCTGTAAGTGTCATATGTATGTGCGAGTGTGTGTGCATATGTCTGTTTTTGTGTGTGCCATATGTGCATGCACCTCTGAAACATGGGTTTTGCCTCATCACCAGCCAAAACAACAAATGGGAACAGCAGCAGCAGCAGCAGCAGCCAAGGGAGTGGGAGAAAGAGACACCCTGGCTTAAGGAGCTGCACTTGGCTAATTATCAGTAGCTGCAGAGGAGGAGTCCTATGTCTTGGAGTCCACTGAGTTTAGTGGATTCCATAATATCCTTAGCAAAAGCCAAACATGCCTTCATAGGATTTGCAAATGCTACAAATTACTGGATAGTTGACAAACTGGGTAGAAATTATGTGAAAACATTAGAAATAAAAGAAAGGACAAGACTATTTCAACATCTAATTTTATCTGTTTATATTTTATATCAGAATTTGTCTTTTACTTAGAAGAAGAAAATAAAAAAGAATTTAAAATGTGGAAGCACTAAACTCATGTAAAAGATAAAAAGGAAAGAAAAATTGCATTCTAATTCTGGGAACTCTGACTATTCTGAAAATGGATGAAGAGGTCAAAATATTTTGTATTAGAAAAGGACTAGCATATGTATTTTTATTACTATATTGTTCAGTAGAGACCATGCAAGAATTTTGTTCTGTATTCAGGTTAACAAACACTCAGGAAAGTTGCTTTTAATTATATCTTGGATTCTTTTGTTACTTGTGATAAAGTTTCTTCAGTTCATAGTAGTAACGTCCCATTTCTTTCCTTCCATATACATTTCATTGTGCTGGCAGTAAATAACTCTCTCAAAATAGGTTCTAGGAGCCACTGTAGCAAACACAATACTATTTCTCTTCCTAGACAACAGATATTGAGTATAAAAAGCAGTTATATGAAAAAGCATGAAGAATGCTACAAAGCTTGGAAAGAAAAAAATTAGGCCTTGAGCTGGCTGAAAATAAAAAAAAAAAAAAGTCTATACAGAATACAAAACAGTAAAACTGAAAGCTTTAGGGTGATGACATCCTTTGAAAGTAACATTTCATCCCTACACCAACTCACTTTATCTTTTCTCTTTATCTCAATCATAACTCTAATGTTTTGTTAACCCTTGGAAAAGACCCAACTGTTGCCTAAATGAAGACTGTCTTGCAGCCCATTTCTCTTCTGCTGCAGAAAGGATATTGCAGCAAACTTGCATGCAGCTCTCTCTTAGTGGAAAGTCTAGCCCGCAGCATTCGTCAGCTCTCAAGTGAAAGCATTTCAGGAGAACATTTAGAAGGGAGAAACAGAAAGGCAGAGAAATGAAGAGAGCAAGAGAGAGACAAAGGAAGCAGAAAAGGGAAAGCTCTTCCTAGGTGTCATATTTGGAAGAGAAGCAAAGTAGTCCATAATGAGCATTCACTACTAGGAGCTCTCACCAGTGCAATAGGTGGCAGCTGTAAAGAGATTGAAGATGATGATGTTTTGCTTTTGTGTGCTTTATCCCTAGTATTATAGACTTTCCATAAGGAACATCACTACCCTATTATATTAAGTATATTAATCAGAAGTAAATCTGCACACTCTTTGGCTGTTAAATTCCTGTCACAATATCATTAGATAATGTTTTTTCAAGTACTTGAATGACTACTACCTATTCAGTTGAGAATTATTCTTTTCTTTCTTCAGTATAAACCAAAGTTTGCTAAACATGACCTGGAAAGGAAGCCAGGAAACGAGAGTCAGTTCTGAGACTAATGATATACACTTCAATCCAAACTCAGCCAAGCCAGAAAATCTGCATATAGCCATGCATGACAATGAGAAAAGCAGACATACCACGAGCAAGTACACTGATAAAGAGAAAATGAAAAGTACTGTCTAAATAACTAAAAAAAAGAAAGGTTGCAGCATTACAGATAGTAGACTATTAACATTAATAAGGCAAGGCACCAAATTCTCTTAGAAAAATTACAATAAGAGAGAGCTGCATACATGCGGCAGGTAGCAAAGAATGCACTGTGTATAGGGGACTTTCCTATGGCTCTGATATTTAGCATCAGATCTATAGTAAATGGAGCTCTAGTCTTTCTTTTTCTCCTAACCCAACTCCAAGCCCAACCCAAAGTGTTGAGGCTTGAGGCCCTATTTCTACGATTTGTGCTGCATGTATTCCAGAACATTACTTTTTCATTTTCTTTTTTTTTTAAACAGACATTCTACATGCAATGCATCTTTTTTTTTTTTCTGTCAAGATAGTTCACATCATTAAACGTTTATATTACTGTGTTTCCATTTTTGAAATCCATGAACCTGAAGAGGCAGATGGCTAAATGGTTTGCAGATGGTTGAGAATGATAAATAGTTGTGACAAGGCTAGTAATAGTATTTTTGTTCACTGTATTAGCGCAATCTGTTTCTGCCTAAGAAACCTGAACTATTAACAACGTAATATTTTCCCCTACTTTTTGCTGTATTATTTCATAGTTTTGTTTACAACATAATTTAAGTTTACCTGTATGAAGGGCCATTTTTTTAATACACTGTGTAGTTCTACAGCTATGAGCCATGTCTTGGATGACACCTGCCATTTTGTATGTGTACATTATTGAAACCTTTTTTAGAAACATTTACAGGTTTTTCAATGCCCTTGAGTTTATAGTGTATGAGTAAAAAAAAAGAAATCCATATGGCCTTGCAGATGTAAGTACCCTGCAAAACTAATAGAAGTGCTTGTATTTGATTTTGATTTATTCTCTGGAATTGATATGTCAGTTACAAAACTGGGAATGACAATCCATAAGCTGAAAGGTGTATTATGCAATTATATTTTTTAAAGTGTATTTATTGGTCATTTTCTCTTTTTATAATAGATTGAAAATTGAGAAAAAAAATTGGAGCCCACAAAATCAGAAGTGATTGAGGCAGGGGACTTTGGAAGTCACATGATTTAACCTCTGCTCCAGCAGGGACACACAGAGTTCCCAGTGTTGTGCTCAAGTAAAAAATCTGTCAGAAATTAAATTCCCACTCTTTCCAACTTGTCCTCAGGCATCAGAGGGGCTAATGGCGGTTGGAATTAGATTCTGAATTTGGTACTATAAATACAGTCAAATTCTAATGAGCAGTCACAAGCTAACATGTCACCCTCAAGGATTTTGGTTGCATATAGTGAGAAATCTTGTGGCTAGAATAATGGATTGTGCTGTTTATTGAAGTAACAGATTACAGATTTTTCTAGATTTATGGTGATAAATACACTGTCTGCAGAGCATGTTTAAATACCATGAACTTGAATAATAAAGCTGACCACACAGTTAAGCAATAGAATAATTCTTTAGAGATGTCTAAGTTTCCTGGGGAAGCTCTCAGTATAACCAAGAGTGTGAATTTTATCCAATAGACACCCTTACGGTGGAGGAAGAGAGGATCAGCCTGTCAAATACTCCCAGAAGTCAGTAATGCCCTCTCAACATATGGTATTATCCCCAGAATTCTTCCTCTCTTAAGCCATTTTTATACTGCTTTCTTACTTTCAGGTGAAACATAAGTGACTCTAGTAAAATATGTTTTTGTTGCAGTTGGTGCAACAAAACTGTTGACTTGGGATAACAATTACACTGTTTATCAGTTCCATAGTACCACCAAGTTTTCATCCCCGCACAGTTATCACAGAGACTGGCCATGCTGTTTAATACTCTGCTGCACATTCTATGCTGCATCTCTTAGAGATTTTTGTTTCATTAACTTATTTATTTCTTTTCACTAGCATGTGCTTCTTTTAAAAAATAACTTTCTTGTTAAAGACTGAAAGGATCTAGTTACACTATTTTTTTTTTTTATTATTATAACAGTAACGTTTACCTAATTTCCTACCCATTGCTAGGCTTAGTAGTTTTGTAGATTGTGTTGACTCAGATGATTGTGCTTTTTAAAGGACATATGATCAGACTGGAACTTGCCTTGGCAATTTGGTTAATTCCTTAGTACATGCATTATTAAAGAGAGAACCAAGCACTACCGATAACCATTATGTCTGCCCCCTAGGTTTTGCTTCTCTGTTCCCCATTCTCTTCAGCATCCTGTACATTGAGTGCTGCAATGTTAATCATTACTTGTCAAATTTGCCTCAAGCTTTTGCATTTGTATATCATGTGGTCGAATTTACATTACAAACCACAAAGTAAATACCAGTGGCTTTCAGCTGTTGACATATGCTGGTCTGTAATTTCTCTTGATAAATAAATGCTTAGCAGGATGTTGCTGACAAAAAAAAAAAAAAAAAAAAAAAAAAAACCTTTTGGAGCAGACAAGCACAAGTCAATTGTTTGCAGCTGTTCTTGTACTCACTACAAAAGAAACTAACATCAAATATTTCTTAGTTATATTATTCCAAACAAACAAACAAATAAACAAATAAACAAAACTAATTAATAAAAACCAAGTTAAAGGATGAAATATCATAGGTAATTTGAACACTGAAAAAAAAATGGAAGAATTTTCTGAAACTCACAACTAAAATAGATTGCCATATTTCAGGATCCTCATAAGGAATAAAGGAACTAAAATATAGAGCATGAAACTAATTTTGTTGAAAATGTTGTGCTCCAGAATTCTTCTCTTTTGTAAATCTCTACTGCTTGCCTTCTCTAGTCTTGTTCCTCATAAAATTCTAAATCTTAAAAGCCTTGAAAAACTGAGGAATGAGCTTTGTCCACACTGATCTCCTCTCAATTATTACTGTGCTTTGTTCTTTTGTCACAGAGTTAATTAGATCATTCTGTGCCCGTGACAGGTGGCAGTAGGCCCCCGCCCCACTTCCCCCTCCCCCTCCCCCGGCCCTCCTCAAAGTGGGAAGGGAAAGAGAAAAGGAATAGAGAGATGGGAACTGGGCTCAAAGAAGGAAAAAAACAGCAGAAACAATCTGTGGAGGAAAACTTATTTTACTAACTATGATATTGGAATGCAAGATAACACAATATAATACAATCTAATTGAAATTGAGACTAATCAATCAAATAACATAGGAGAGAGAGAGTTCCTGAGATTGAGTCAAACCTGAAAAGCTTTGTATAGTTAGGAAAGCACCCTCCAGCACCCACTGGCAAGGCAGTAAGGGACCACCCAACTAGGAAGGGCCAGATTCCATGACTTCTGTGGTGTACAGGGACAGGTACCTGGAATTGGAGCATTAACACAGAATCACAGAATTGTAGGGGTTGAAGGGGACCTCCAGAGATCATCGAGTCCAACACTTTAACTCCCAGTGCACAACATGATGTTATGATGTGGAATACTGAAAACAAAAATCACAAAACCATGACATGTTTCTAGAGTTTCAAACAGTATTAAGGAGTTATGAAAACAAACAAAGAAAAACCAGTTGACAGATATTTGGAGAAATTCTAAAAAAAGTACAAGATAATAATTTTTTTTTAGTTGTATTTGAAGCTTCCTCATTTGAAAGGGCACAGAGTAGCAGAGGCAGAAATGTTTATAGCTATGTTTCTAGTTCAGTCAGACAGACTGTAATGAACAGTAGCTCTTGTATTGATACAGATTAAAAAAAAAAAAAAAGATTTTAAACCTAATCTCTGTATATGGTCAGCTGAATCTTTGGCTTTTCTGCAGCAATATGTCCATCCTAATAAGGTAGAGAGATGCAATTAAGAGAGATCGATTAAAGTTCATGCAGAAACTATTGTGATAGTTGTATGTTAAACATCCTGCTTGACTGACATTATATTTTTTTTTCAATTCTATGTCAAAAGAATTGATATTTTAGTTCTTCACATTGTTTACTGATTGTACTGCAGTTAAATGAATTAATTTGACCAACAAAGCCTACTGTATGATAATTATTTATAGATTTCAGTAGTTTTCTATAATTCATTTATGAGTTGTGAATATTAACAGCCTTAAGAGAATTATCCTACAATTCTGCTCTATGAATATGTATGCATTATTGTAATGTTCATCTTTCACAAATCCTGAGAGAGAGGATGGAACAAATAAAGCACAGAGTAAATGCTGTATTCATAAAAGGTTATTTTTGCAATTTCTATGTAAATAGGCTGCTCTCTATGGAGAAAATGTGTGGAATGAAGGAAGTGGTAATGCAAACTATCTGCTCATAACTAGAGTCCTGGGATCAAAGGCTTTTAAAAGTAATTACCTCCACAATTTTAGGGTAGCAGTCAGCTCCTTGTAATGTTAATGGAAATATTCCCATTGAATGGGAATCTGGATGGTAGGATCTGCTTAAAATGGAGAATTTTACACTAATATTTGGGTTTTTTTCAGTAAATTTCACAGATTCAGTATAATTTTTTATTTCTTGGGGCTTTTTGAAGATGAAGATGGTTGGTACACACTCAAGTTCAAATTTATATATAATCAAGTGTGCTTCAGTTTACTTTATGTGTGAATAAGATAAATGTAGGTCTACAAGAGAAAAGCTGTCTTTGAAGAACAGTTAATTCTTTCTGTATTAGCTATCACAAGGTGATGTGATTAAAAACTCTTCTCTCATATAGCAAGTATTAAAAACAGTTAATGTAAGGTATATTAATACATTTAGGAACCAAACTGTCTATTTGCTTCGGGGTGCGTCATACAGCATTTGTACTGAAACTGTACTGTTATTGCTCTCAGTTGTTACACAAAGAATCTCTCAGACCTATTGCTTCTCAGATCTGATATTATAACTTCCACTTATATCTCCTCTTTATTTCAAAGAGAATCATATCTAAACAATCCATTGGTGGATCATTGCTCAGAGAGAATATCAGATGTTCCATAGGCAGCACTAGCTTTTGTGTTCACAAACAAGGGCCATTTTACCTGACTTATTTTTCAGTTAGTTCTTTCTGGTTTATCTTTTCATGTATCTATCCTCTGAGAATGCCTGTATTTAAAGGTATTCTCTGAGATTTAACAGTGCTATGAGAAACATTCAAAAATCTCAAATTCAGTACCTGAATACATCTGTGCTTGATGTATTCTAGGTTTTCTATCTAACTGGAGAATCCAGAGAAAAAGCATTCAAAGATGGTCCTTCCATTGCTTTCTGGCCATTCATTAGAAAACATTTTCAATTAATGTACAACAGAAATCCAATGTATTTTAATAATGTTAATTAAATGAGTTGAAGATGGGCCACAATATCTGTCTTCTGTGAACTAAATTGGTTTTTAATAGAAAAATAAATTCAGTATCGGTACTTTCTGATACAAAGCTGAAAATGAGGAGATGCATAAATACTGCTTCTTCAAACTATGAGGAATTCTCCAAATACCATCTATTTTATTATAGAACTAAGCATATGCAGTGAATGTTTCAAAGAGCACCTCTTTTATTGCAGAATCTAGTTGAATATACTAGACAATTTCAAAAACAAAACTGTCTCATATATCTCAAAAAATTATATGAAGAAGTATAGACTTGAAGCATTTCTGTTTCTGGCATATATGCTGAACATGCTGCACTACAAAAAATATAAATGAAAGGTAAATTTTTCCTTATCAAAATACTGCATAAAGCAATTATGAAGGATAACAATTAATTCATTAACTACCAGTTTCTTGATTTGATTCTAGCCAAGTATGATAAGATTACTCAGAAGAAAAGACAAATATATTCATCAATTATTTCTGTTCTATATATACTGTACATGAATTGTACATGGTTTTACTTTTCTTCAGTGAGTAAAGAGTAAATTTAAGGAATGTAGGAGAAACATTTAGCATCTAAAGAGCTGGAAAAATTGTATGCTGGATTTTAACTATCTGAAAAAAAATTCTTAATCAGTGTAAGTGGTTGTTTAGAAAATACAGAATTCTGGTGAAGTACAAGAGAGCTGAAAGACGAAGGAGCTGATTTTCAAAAGGAATAGAGAGAATGATCTTCATAACCAAATATGGTAAATAAGTCATCATTGGTCATAAGTAAACAAATGAGAAAGCTATATAATAGTAGAAACTACAAAAGATGCATCATGATCTGATGGAAAAACTGGTTTAAGAAACTGTTAAATAGCAGCTTTAATAAACAAAACAAACAAACAAACAAACAAAAATCTAGCTATGGCACAGAATTAATATAACATCTGCCAGATAGATTAAAAATGAATATATATCCTCACATCCACAGTTACAATCTGAGGCCTGTCAGCCACACAATTAATTTTTAATGTGGTCTAGTAGAGATCTGTTACTCAGTAATTGCATGAGTATTCCTGAAGAAAATATAAAATAATTTCTAATATAATCTTGTCAATATAATCACACTGAAGAAATTACAAATATATTGGAAAACAAATTAATAGCAACCAGATACTGTATCAGTTGCATTAATTTTGCTATGACCAAATAAAATGTTCATTGTAGAGTGAATGTTCTACAATGATAGGAAGCTACATCTTGTAATATTGAAAAAACTGCTGTGAAAGCATTTGAACACCTTTCCATTGAAGTGATGTAGCTCTATGAATTAGCATTTTTAGTGGAAGACTATAAAGCAGAAGTAGACCAGATTTTTTTCTACACAGGTAATTAGTTTGCTGGAAAATGTATCCAGTTCTAATGCTTGGGTCTTTGACAAAGACTTTAAATATGTGAAAGAGAAAATAAAAATGTCTAAGGCAGATTTGATTTAGGAAAAAGCAATTACTTAGAAAAGTAAGACAAATCCATAAATTTGGTTCTTTAAGAAGTAAAGGTTATGATTTACAGTAGTCTTCAGATGACTTTTTGTAGAATAAAGAAGTTTTTTCCAAAAAAATAAACCCTGTAATTAAACTCTAAAATAAAGTTTATAGTAGAAGATTCAAGTTTCTGACTTGGTAATAATAGTGAATTAAACAATGAAGTAAATTATATATACTCCATCACTTTAATTGTTTTAACACAATAAGGATATCAGGGATATCTCTTAAAATATATATGGATCAAACTAATACAGAAATTACTCAATGTATTTCTTTCATCTTATCTCTAAATAAAAGGTAATTATCAGATGAGCAGGTTGCCATTTCTCCGTATAGATTGCCAATCTGTTAAAACCTGTAGTAAGTCTTTTTTATTTATCTCAGAAACACTAAGCCATGTAAAAATCAGTTAAATGAAAAAAGTTGAGAGATACATCTGGAGATCTATGCTTTTACTGCATTTCTTCTCAACAGTCCTATAATTCCCAGTTTAAAACCTTTGAGATAAATGATGAGCCTCCCACTTATTTCAAAAAGTATTGAATTATACTTCTTATGGTATCTTTCTTCTGATGCAATTCAGTGTGCAATAGATGGGTTGAATACTAAAATGCTGTGTGGATATTCTATATCAAACTACAGATCATAACCATAAAGTCATGTGCTAAAACTTTTTTGTTGGTAGGAAATGATGCAAATCTGTAGGAAAGGAAAAATAAGCCTTTGAATGAAAATAAATCTGTTTGCTAACGGTAGTATTGGCTGAGAAGTTGCAGAGCTCTCACTCTTTAACAGAAAAACCCTGTACATTCTTGTTCTCATCCTACATCAGTGTTCTAGTTTTATGATCTACTTACTTTTACACTGAACTAAGTGCTATTATCTTCTGTTATAAGGCACTTGCTTATCTTCTGTTGCTGTCAAGATAATGAGACTACGAGGAGAATGTCAGAATCCAATATACTTTGACCATTTCCCCTAGCCATTCTGCATACAGAATGCCTAATATTTAATTAATAAATTTAGGATTATTTGATTTTACACAATTTTTTTTTCATTGAGCGATAGAATAGTGTACCTGAATTACAGTGTGTGGTACTTCACGATGCATCAAAACACACAATTTACTTACACAGGAAGTATCATCTTTGATGGAGTTTTTCTGTAACTTTCAAATTCTGATGTCAAGGATTTTAGTACAATTGTCAGTTCATGTTACTCTCTGTGGTGTGTTTCGAAAGATGAGAAAATATCCTTTAAATTTATAGCATAAATTTCTTCTAAGAAACATTCTCAAAGATACATGATCAAAGTAATTGTCAGTAATCTCTTGAAATTTCCCATGTATTTGAGTAAAACACTTCTTGTGTTCATTAGTCAGTGTCTTTTTAATTGAATATTCTCAATAGCATATTTGATATTTTTTATTCATTCACTGTTTTACATAGAAAACCAATGAAATACTCAAGTTGCTTCACTTAGTAAAAATATTAAAAAATAAATTAATAAAACAACAAAAAACCCTTATATTTTTCTTATTTTTCTATCTTGATCTTATTGTCAAACTAAAAATCGTAGTCTCTGCTCCAATTGTTCAAAATCTCTTTTGCATCTCTGTTAATTTTAATTACATTGCCTAATAGGTTTTGAAAAGAACATAAACAGCACTCTTAACTGTCAATGAAAGCATTATGGTCTAGAGAGCAAGTTTGTATGTTCCATAATAGCAGTTGTACATTGATAAAATAACTCAAAATCAGATGCTCCAAAAACAAATCCTTATTTAAATTCTAGTTTAGCTTTTTCATATACTGGGTTTATGTGGCAAGATTTGACAGTAGGGGATGCTACTGGAGTGGCTTCTGTGAGAATCCAGAAGCTGCCCCATGACAAAAAAGAGTTCCAGATGGCTCCAAAAGGGAACTGGCCAGAGCTCAGACAGAGAGTGATGCTGGTTGTGCCTCTGGGAGGGCAGATTTATGAAAGGGTAAGACTGCTATGCAACAGCAGTTGGGAGAAAAGAGTGAGAAAATGCAACAGAAACAGCCCTGCAGCCCACAAGATGCAGCAGATGGAGGGCAGGAGCTGCTTCAGGCACAGGGCCGAAGTTCCTTGCAGCCCAGGAGAGGTTTATGGTGGAGCAAGATGTCCTGCAGCCCATGGGGAACCACACAGAGATGGTGTTCAGGTGCAGCTGTGGGGAAAACCATGGTACAGCAGTAAATGTGAGCTGAAGAAGGATACAGCCCATGAAGAACCTCTGCAGAAGCAGCCCTCCTGGAGAGGAGCAAGAGGAGCAAGAGGGCTGTGCTGGAGCAGTTCATTCCTAAAAGATGGATGGATCACGTTGTACAGACCCATGTTACAGCAGTGTTTGAAGAGTTTCTCTCTATGGGAAGCCCATATAGGATCAGTTTGGGAAGGACAGCCTTCTGTGGGAAAAATCCTCACACAGGAGCATTGGAATAGAGTGACCATGAGGAATCGGTATATGATGAAACATTGCAAACTGACTGCAACCCCCAATCCCTGTTCCCCCATGCTCTTCATGTGGAGGAGATAGAAGAGGTTGGGAAGTTTTTTTTAGTTTTCTTTTAGTCTTTTTCACTGCTCTAGTCTGTCAGGAACAGGCAATAAGTTGTATTAATCTCTCTGTGCTAAGTCTGTTTTGTCCATGATAGTAGCTGGTGAGCTACCTGTCTTTTTCTCAACCCTTGAACCCATTTTCATTGTCTTTCCTCCCCCTCTGCCTTTGAGATGAAGGAATGAGAAAAAACACTTAGTAATCAGAAAATTGTCTAGTAATACTTATTGATGTAGTTGTATATCATGCAGATGAATAATAACACATCTGTTATTATATATATATATAATAATAACAAATCTGTATGGTTAACCTCTAATTCTAGTTATAATCAACATACCTGGTTTCATTTGGTCATATAGATCTGACAGATAATAAGGATTTTTTGTTGTTGTTTTGGGTTTTTTTTTTTTGGTCAAGTGCATTTCAAAATCTCCATTAGGCTGCTAACTGGGTTCAGCAACCCTAACAATTGAAAATCTTATCCAGACACAATAGGCTAAAAACTGGTAATACATGCTGACTGTGCCAATTAGAGACTAAATTTTTTTTTCTACTTTTCCAACTAATCATGTCTAAAAAATTCCTACCATTATCTACATCCCATTGTTTCCCATTTTTATAACTTGGCCAATATGGCAAATTTGATTGTTCTTTATGGCTTAACTTGATTTTTTGTTTATGACATGGTTTTGTAATTTTTGGTTTTTGGTATTCCACATCATAACATCATGTGGGGCACTGGGAGTTTAACTGTTAATGCTCAAGTTCTGGGTACCTGCCCGGAAGAGAACTACATTCCCCAGGGGACTTTGCGGTCACAGAGAGGAGATATAACTCCTGGAAAGGTCAACTGATGTGCTCTTCTTCATCTGCTCTTCTTCATCGGCTCTCCTCCTATTTCCCTGCTGCTCAACTGGACTGTGCATCTCACCACAGCGTTATGGTGAGGCCTATCCACCTTTCAGACATTCTCTCTCTCATTATATTTGACTTATTAGCTTCAATTTTAATTATATTGTATTATGATGTGTTGCATTCCGATACTATATTTAGTAAATTAGTTTGCTTCTCCTCAAATCATTGCCACTGTTTTTAATTATTTTGAGGTCCCCTGTTTCCCTTTTCTGGAGGCGTGGATTTTGTGAAATCCCTCCGTCCTGCTAGTCATGGAACTGGGCCAAACCAGCCCATAAACCGTTGACATTTTACTATTATAAAGAATATAAATCTCTATTTGATAGTAGTCTGTCTATTCTGGAAATGCAGGTCAACAGTTTTTGTCAAGTTACTGGCTAATTTTTCATATATGAAGGAAAATGGTCATGTGGTTAAAGTACTACACAGTACATCCATCTCGTGTTATTTCCTATGTGATTTATTTTATACTTTGTCTCTTCTGGTTTCAGCTAGAGTGATCCAAGACATGATGTCGCTTCTCTAACTGCTTGGATTCTGCTGTATGCAGGAAATTACCCAATTTTTGGTTCTGCCAGTAGAAAAGTACATTCAAGAACTTAATCTGCTTCAAGACAGTTAGCCAATTTGGCTTCAAATGTCCTTTTAAGCTTCCTCACTTTGAAGGTATATAAGAATGCTAACCATTGCAACATCTGTGCAATGGTTACACAAATGCCTGTTCCTTCTCTGCTGTGTAGTTTATTAACCTAGGTAGTCACACACAAGGTACACAAAGTAAGAGGGGTTTGAAAATTTAAACTCATTATATAGCAGCAATGAAAACAGATAATTTAAGAAAATTCTTACTTTTAAATTATCTCTAGCAACTTTATAGCTTTTTTTTTCTTGACACAAAGATGTTAAGCAGTCAAAAGAATCAGTGGAAGGCGAGATCAGTCCTACTCCCTACTTCTGTAAGGCATTATCTGACCTTCATGTAAGGACTTCTATGAACAGTAGGGGAAAAAAAAAAAAAAAAAAAGGAAGAAAAAAAAAATAATAAAAGGTTCTTGAGCTGTAGCAGTGGAAACAAAATTTCTAACTACTAATATTGGATGAAGACACCTCTGATGCTAACTTGAAAACAAATAAGATAAGAAGCAGATGAGTATGTCATCTGTTGACCAGGCTGAAACAGCTCCTGAACTTTTGTTTGTATATATGCTGCTGATCCTTTAATAGGATGCCAAGGCTCCCGAGGCAGAATCAGTACATATAAAGCCACATAAAAAGAGAGTGCCATGCTGGTTTTAAGCACAGTATGAAATTTACTTAGCTTTTGTCATCTAGAAATCGCTGCTATGCACATAACACACGTTACATTTGACAGCATGTATTCTCAAATAAAAACTACCATGCTAATAATTTTATATGGCTATTTTTAAATATGCATAATACAATGATGTAATATGTCCTATATAGGTTTCTAATTTCCTCTCACAAACTGATGTGACATTAACAGAGAATAGCAGTGTATTATTTTCAAGCTAGTCCGACAGGCATATACTTAATACAAGTACCAAAACAGAGTCCAGAGTAACTTGTTATGAATTTTTGTCGGAAAGATAGCTATCTCTAGGCAGAATCCTCTCTGTTCCCTCTCCAAAAGAGCCCATGCGCTATCCCCACTCCTTTATTAAGACACTGAGCATTTTCTTAAATCCCGTCTTTATAGAAACTGTTGCTTAACATAATGAAACCACCACATCTCTGAAGCCTACAATAATTCCACTGATTCATTTTCTTTTCAATCTGCAGAATAACTGTTCCTGGATCAGCATAAGAGTGATCACCGCTGCTCAGGTTTAAAAGAATTTCAGATGATTTAACACTATAATATTGGAACATAATCATAAAAACTGCTGTTTTTTTTCTCCTTTGCCCTTTGTGTGTTGAACAGGGGAAAATGACAATGGAGATTGATCAAGCAAATATATACAAAATTTGTCCTCCATTTCTCTTTTTCCAGGCTGACTTTCTGATCCCTAAGTACTTCCTTTTTTTAACATCAGCAAGTGAAAGATCTGTTTTCCTGAAAATGCATGGCACTCACCAGGTCTATTACTGCCACCATGAATTTTTATTAAAGAACTTTTATTAAAAAATGTTTTTAAAAAACACACATAACTGCATGAAGGAGCTATAAAGTTGTTATTCTCACCTAATGGACTCTAGCTAGAATCTTAACATGAATTGAAGATTTATTTTTTTAGGACAATGTAGGCAAAGACAATTTCAAATTACTTTTTTTTATACACCCAAATGTGGCAATCATAGAGCTTGACTATATTGCTGTCACAGGCACATCAAAGACAAGTCTATGTGGCATCTTGTGATGTTTTTTTTTCTTGCATTCAACTCACCGTTTGGACACACATGGATATTGTGTCTTCTTTACTGCCATAGAATTTGGAGTTGTTTAAATCAATTATTACTCTACGGTTGTCTGCAGACTGAAATACGAGCAGTTCTCTAATCAGAATATGCTTCAACTTTATTAAGCAACTTTATATCAAAAAGGTAGCAGTTAAGTACTATAAATCAGGAAAGATAATACAATTTAAACATTGAATTTTTATTAAGTCGTTAGCAAAGTACAATTCATATATGACAGATGACTTTTTAATTTGCATAAGACTGATACCATTAATTTTGCCATTGTCTTTGTATACCTGATTGCTAGTGCAGCAAAGGCAATTATGAGAAGTGAAGGTACCTATCTATATTACATTAAAACTATTTGTATTAAATTAAGCATTATTTCTATTCTACTCTACTTTTGAAACTTCTTTGGATTCAAAGCATGAGATTTGTATGCCCACTGGAGATCGTACAATCACTGTAGAGCAGTTGGAATTATATTTAACTACCATTGTTCCATTTGCAGTTGCTTTGCAAATACACTGTAAAGCTCTCAGCAACCAGCTTGCCCATCTCAGTACTCATATAGCTCAGATTATCTGAAGTAATCCTTGACTCCTCATCCACTGCTGATAGGTTTCCTCTTTGAACCTTGAATTTTAGCACAGTGGCTAGGGACACATTTAAGTGGAAAGTCTCCTTTTGCCTCTCTTAGTAGAGGTTATGAATGCATTTAGCATTATTTATACTCAATCTTTGTGTATTCTTCCAATGCAGTTCAGAAGATTTTTTTTTTAACATGGTGATTCTTTATCTAATATAAATATTAATCAAGTTACAAAATTTAAAAATAGATAAATTTATATTTTTAATGTTTTTAAAGTGAACATATTTAGTTCAATTTTTTTTCTGTATTATCCTTGAATTAAAATAAAAAATTAATACTTTATTACTAAATTAAAAATATGTAGTTTATGGAATAATAAACTATGCTATTAAACTATGGATATCAGGATGCTGATCCAAAAATGTTTGGATAGCTACAGTTAATAAATCATTGCTCAGCTGGAAGATTTTTCTCCCTATGTGACATGAAGATAACAAGTACTAATATCACACAATCTCCATTTTTTCCTTTACAGAGAAAGGAAAGGAGAGCAAATCAGCCCCTTTTAAAATAAAATACCTCTCAAATAATATAAAAAATAATGAAACTATTTAATGATGACTATACTATGATACTCCTCTGCGGGAACATATTTTTTATCATTTCTGTTGGGAAAAACATAGTAATATATTGATGAATACACTAATTTAATAAGGATAGCTCTACATTGATCACAATTTCAGTTCTGTAAAATTTAAAGTCAGAGTACATGGAGAGTATGTGCCTGGATTCCAATTTATGCCTATGTGTACAATTTTTCTTTCAGCAAATATTCTGCTGTTTTGTAAACAAAATCAGCTACAAATCTTTGCTTATGAATTCACTAAATGATAAAAGCATAGAAGTTCTCACAACTACCTTATGAAAATTTCAGGCAGAAAATGATTTTTTGTGCCAGTTGTAATTTTTTAACTATTTGATTATATGACAATGATTTCTTTCATCTTAGTAAACTATTGCCCAATGTTTTAACATAGTGCTTGACTAGGACACAGAAAATTATTTTTGAACTGAAGCGTTGTAATTGAGCACAAGGCAGGCAGCTATTAGGGCTTAGCTGATGCATGATAATTCATTAAGCCACAGTAACTCAGTAGCTTTTCCTCATTCGATCAGAAAGCATATGTAACCCTTTATTGTGCTTGTACAAGTAAGAAGCAAAGCTGCTTAGTTTCTTTCTTTTTTTTTTTTTTTTTCCTCTCTTAAAGTAGAAGCAATCTATATCTGAGCATTGGAAATGACTTGCTAGCAGTCAGTACAAATCAGAGAAAATTTACTTTATTTTGGTTAAATTCACCCACATTCCTACCTCTATAATAATCCTGCGGATGAAAATGGAAGTGTTCCTAGTACTCTCTTTCCTTAGGAAATCTATAATTGACAAAATAAATTTCATATATTCATAGCTAGTAGCAGGAAATGTAATTCAATGCTACTTGAGGTACATTTGGTACTCTATTGATGTAATATCTCAGAGAAAAGTAATGAGGATCAAATACTGTTTTCAACCATTTATTTCAAAAAATCCATATAAGAATACCTTATGATTCTAATGTGCCTTAAAGCTGGAAAAACAGGGCTATTTAATATAAATTATTGAATAAAACATCATAGAATATAGAATATTATTCTATTGGTTTTCCTTTTTAAAATTTCAAGAACAAAACATCAAGACTATAAACAAAGTATACTTTATTTATTTTTCCATTGTTGAATCATTTCACAAGGCTTAATTACAACCTCCTTTAAGTAATTTTCTATTTCCTTCTTTCAACAGTTCAACACAAAGTTATGATAAAAATGTAGCTTGCTATGTCAAAGCATCCATATTAAACCCCTGAAAAAAAAATGCTGAAAATATTATCTTTTCAATATACTTCCTTTTTATGCATTTTCTTCTGTCCATCTGTTGTGTCATTTCTTAATTAAGAAACTCCTCCTGCAACTTTTAGAGAGGATAGTACAAATTCTGTTGAGCTTCTATAATATTAATGCTAATGAATGTCCGAGTATCACACTGTAAGGCAGTGTTCAGAGCAGATGAATTGCAGTAGGTGTCCATCTCCCAAATAAATAACACTAAACCTAAGATTGCACTTATATCTCAGAATTCTGTTCCAGATGTTGCTGAATTAGAACATCTTTGATTAACCATTTAGGAAAAAAAAACACTTGGAAAGGAGATACATGTAAGCTGCTCCAAAATTAATGCCTCCTATTTATTTCCACTACAAGTACACCAGATATTAAGAGCACAATAACACTATTTAATTGAGAAAATTTTTAGCTACAAAACACCATTTTTCAACACTGTCATCACCATTAGCTAAGCATTTTTGCTACTGATGAACAAGAGCCTGCAACCCACGTTCATAAAAATCTGCACCAGCAGAAGTGATTCACTGTCACTATGACCATTGCTGAAATACACTGCTCACCATCTCACTGTGCAAACTTCCACTGTTTGGTATCCATAAACATTCAGCAAGCATCAGTGAATGTCAATGTGTGCAATTCTTTCCACATGGAGGAATTCATTTACACACCTTTGCTTCATAGGCACTTCCATTCCAGACACCATTTTATCAGAGTGTCCCTCTGCTGCCATCTGTGACATGATAACAACACATAATGGAATACGGGTGCAAAGGTCCAACCTCTACTGCCATACCACCAACATTCACCTCTAACAATGTGAACAAACATAAGAAAATAGCTGGCATTATTTTTCAGAGCAGCCTTTGTATAAGCAGACAGTAAAATGTAATCATCAGTCTGAAAAGTGCATTGAGGAAAATATCAGGTGATACATAACTGGTCAAAGGGATAAGGACAGATATTAGTAATAATAGAAGGAGGGGCTCTCAGTCTCTGTGTGACATAGTCCATACAGGCTACTGGGTATTGAACAGAGAAAAAATAGAACTGGAGTTGATATACTATTTGTAATAAAGAATCAATTGCAAATGTGTGGAAAAAAAGTGAGGGAAAGCAGTAATATATTTTTTTAGCTGAACTAATTGACAGTAGTATATTCAGCTTATTCCAGAATCAAGTTTAATAAATTTACTAACAATAATTTTTGGATATACATACTGATCTCATGGAAAATAAATTTAACATACTTTGTACTATAATTCTGTATATGACACAATATTGAGTAATAAAGTCATGATGTTTCTTCCTCAAAAAATGTGTATTTGCAATCAAAAGAAAGATGGTTCACAAAGCAGAAAAAAACAACAACAATCAAAAGCATTTTAAAATGTTATTCATATAATTTAATAAATAAAAGCGAAGAAAAGCCTATTTGCTTTCAAGAGTAGATTATACAACACTGATCATGCTGTTTTTTATTAAAAAAAAGAAAGATAGCTTACATTCTCTGGTCCTTTTTATTACTTACTAAAGCTTTAATTGATTATACATTCCATAGTATGATTTTCTCCAACTTAGACTTATTTTCATTTAGATAGGAATAATATGCAAGTACTAAAATAAGTTATAGTGGGGATTTTATTTAAATGATTATTCTTGTAGTATATTATTTTACCAACTGATTGCTGCAGTTAGATTGCAAAGTTAGGTTGTAGATCATTTTCATTATATCTCTAACTTCATAAATGCTCACACATTTGAAAAGCTGTTATTTTTTTTCACCTTTTTTTCCCCTTGCTGTGTACATTTAACTTAACAGAAATAATTCCAAAGAGTGAATATTTTCCATCCTGCTGAGATTCAAGTATGTTCCAAATTACTATGGTGCACATCCAAGAATTTTAGTAATTAATGCTGCCAATCAAAACATGATGATATATATTTCCTTTATACAGCAGGTCTCAGACTTGCTTGCAAAGATAACTCTCTTGTTATCTGTGGGAAATACCAGAAAAAAACTGGCTGTGGTAGCATTTACTGAAAAAGTATTCTCTCACTCCATTTTTACAGAATCACAATGAGGGATTGAAAGGGACCGTGAAAGGTCATCTAGTCAAATCCTCCAACCATAACCATTTTAATCATATACACTTCTTGTTGTCAGACTACAACACACTCTTCCTTTACACTACAACACTGAACATTAAAGTTACTTACAGCACAGGCTATGTTATTATAAAGCAAATAAAATTACTAGTTGGCAACATCAAAACCAGGAAAATTTATTGTCAATTTCTCCAAAATGAAAGGTATTAGTCTCTAAAAAAAATTATGTCTAATCTGCTTAAAATATCTGCACATTTCCCCCTCAAGCACCTGCTTAGTTACTCTAACTGCATAACAGAACTTACTGTTCAGGGTCTTGATTCTTGTGCATGATTTGCTACTCTTGCTGGACACTGGCCTGTAGGACTCAATGATAATTAATGACAAGGTATTCAAAGAGCTGGCTTGACATCATCATGAGACCTCAATTTATTTTCAATTGTCTTGGGAATCTGGAGAGGTCCCTGTTGACTGAAAGCTTGAAAATGATCAAATTTTCAAGAAAGATAAGAAAGAAACCCTGGTTTCTTTCAACTACAGGCTTCTCAGCCCCACTTTAGTGTCTGGTAAAAATGTGGAAAATATTATTCTGGAAGTTATTGGAAACACTTGAAAGACAATGCACTCACTTGTCAAAGCCAACACAGATTCATGAGGGAAACATTCTGTTTAACTAATTTAATTTCCTTTTTTTATCAAGGTTACTCACCTACAAAGGGAAGCAGTGGATGTAATGTAATCCTTTTGCATTTCGGTAAAGAATAGAATCAATATTATTTCTTATAGTATAATTCTGGACAAAACGTTCAGCATACAGCTAGAAATAATGCATCATGATAGATGAAGAAGTAATGAAAAGATTAGGCTCATAGGGTTATAGGAAATGCAGTTATATCAGGCCGACAGGCATTCACTAGTGGAGTTCCACAGGGTTCCATTTTGGTGCCAGTTCTCATTAATGTTTTTATAAATGATCTGGGTGCAGGACTCAAATGCATACTAAGTCTTCAGATAACACTAAACAGGAGAAGCTGTTGGCTCCCTTAAGAGTAAAGAGGTCTTGCAGGGAGATGTTAACAGACTAGAGGAGAAGGGAACATTCACGAGTCACATGAAGTTTAACAAAAGCATGCGCTAGATTCTACATCTAGTACCGGGAAACTGTCTATACATACATACAAACTGGGTAAAAAGAAAAGAGACTAGAGAGCAACTCTGTGGAAATGAGAGGGGAAAACATGAGGAAGATATATTGGTTTGTTCAGTCTACAGGAGGGGAAGCTGAGGGAGGCCTCACAGAGGCATACAGCTTCCTCAGAAGTGACTCTCTTGACAAGGATATGGATGATGGGATTGTGTGGAGGTTCATGGAGGTAGGGAAAGGGCCAAGTTGGGTATTAGGAAAAAGTACTCCACGAAGGGGGTGTCTGGGCACTGGAACTGGAAGTGGTCACAGTACTGAACTTGCCAGAGTTCATGAAGCATCTGAACAATGCTTTCAGTCATACAATTTAGTTTTTGTGTGGTCCTATGTGGAGCCAGGAGTTGAACTCTATGGTCATTCTGTATTCCTTCCAACTTAGGAGATTCTATGATTTTATTTATTTATTTAATTAATTAATTAATTTAGTTTCTTGAACTTAGTGGTAGATTTATGAACATACAAATTCATTAAATTATGCAGTGTTTTAGTACAAAATGTTCTTGTGTCATCTGGTAAAAGGTAGAATTGCCAATGTCTCCCTAAAGGAAATATTGAGCATTCTGTTTGACATTTAGAAAATGTGTTATACAGTCCTTGAATCAACTGCTATAAATGGTGTGAAATGGCTCCTATTAGAAAATAACAGTGGAGTCCAAGAACAGAGAGTTACGGTCATCTTCTACCACTGTGTTCTCTCACTCAGGAGGACTTTCTGCCAGCAACGACTTACTGCCATTCATTATTACAAGCCAGCTCAATACAAGGTCCAGTACTTGACATAAGCTAAATACTGTTCATATATTGTAGTCAATAAGATCAACACTGGGGGAGAACTCCCACAGCAACAAGAAAGCTGTTCTCCACCACCACCACCATCTGCCCTGTCCTGTATTTTGTTTGTTTTTAAGATTTTCTTTCTATCTATTTTTTATTTTATTTTATTTTATTTTATTTTATTTTATTTTATTTTATTTTATTTTATTTTATTTTCCTTTTCTCTGCAGTACTCAATATTCTGGCATTTAATTTGAAAGATTTAAATAATATATAATTTTGTACATTTTTAATTTATGCAAAAAATACTAAAATGTTGTCAACGATTTACAGGCTGGTTCAGCCCAGTTCTTTACTAAATATAGTATCGGAATGCAAGATAACACAGCGTAATACAATATAATTAAAATTGAAGCTAATAAGTCAAATATTATAGGCCTCACCATAACGCTGAGGTGAGATGCACAGTCCAGTTGAGCAGCAGGGAGACAGGAGGAGAGCCGACGAAGAAGAGCAGACGAAGAAGAGCGCATCAGGTGACCTTGCCAGGAGTTATATCTCCTCTCTGTGACCGCAAAGTCCCCTGAGGAATGTAGTTCTTCTTCTCTTCTGGGCAGGTACCCAGAACTTGAGCATTAGCAGTTAAACTCCCAGTGCCCCACATGATATTATGGTGTGGAATACCGAAAACCAAAAATTACAAAACCATGATGTCTTTATTTTAATCCAGAACCAGTGACTCCCAGAATACTGATTTTCCTGAATACTCTTTTTCCTGCTAAGCTTTCATTGAGATCAGGATAATAGTGTTGTAGGGTATATAATATTTCAGCAAAAGTTGGAAACATTCATCTTATTTTGCAGCTGGAATTACACTGGCAAACTTTTTAGACAGAGATACCCTATATCAAGTTTCATGAAAAACTGTATATGAAGACTGATTACAAAAAATGATGATTAGTCACAGACAAAATGCAAAAATGCAAAAATTATTTATTTCACCTCTTCTAGCTCAAATTTGTTTAAAATAATTCTACATTTTATCTGTAGTGAGGATTTTATGGAAAAAAACAAAATGATATGGAAGAAACAATTGAACACCCTTTTTTTAAAATTCTTTTCTCACTTAAATTTTTCTTTCTCTAGTTCTTCTCCACTCTCTTCCAATCTATCCTCAATTTTTCTTCTTCCTGTATTAAAGAATAATCAAGTATAAGGTTTCACGTGCAGAGATGTGTTCTGAGAATTTGTTAACTCATACAAGGTATCCTAGTATCTGTGTTTTTAAGGTTTTTTCACTACAAATATATTAGATAATGTTCAGATAGACAGATGGGCACATAGCGTTGCTTTCTTATACAGTCATAACAACAATGCAGATCATGTTATTGAATAAAGATGTTCACTTTCCACTTGTCACCCATCTACAGTAGGCAGTGTGCTCAAACTGAAAAGGGCCAACTCTTTCTTTGGCTTTCAGATGTGGCTCATGATTTTGTAAGTCTTGCAGTTTCCCAATTCATCAATTAGATCCTTTCATATGCATTTTTACAAATATCTCCAAACACACAAGTGTACAACAAGAAAATCCAAATGGGTAACTTCAGTGACACAGACTTTATAAAAATACTGAAAGACAAGAAGCATACAGCATTCATAGGTATAGATTGTTTTTATAAATCTCAAAGTCTTAGAGGTAAGTTTTCCTTTATTTCTCCCACTATTTTTGTTTATTGAATGCCTTAGTGTCCATATAATACATATCTGTATTTTTGCTTATTGGAATTTGTTACCTGCATTTATAGAGAGAATGAGTGACATTGATCGGAGAAAAAGTCTGCATACAACATTCTACTACATCCACATAGACATAGATTGATTGCATTCTATCAGATTCTGAATATTTTCAGAAAGATTTTTATGGACTAGAAATTAGATTATTACATGCTCACCACTGAATGAAACAGGAACTGCAAGCAAGGATGAGTGAGGCATTCATATCTTTTCCTAAGTTTTTTGCTAAAAATTTCCACTTCCATTCTTTCTATGTGTCTATAGTCAGTGCCAAGATTTGGGAGAGAAGTGGTATAGAGGTGTCTGAGCTGGGTCTTCGCAAGACTTCTCAAAGCTCATGAGTTTAGGCGGAATGCTCTTGAAAGAGAGCAAAGATATAATTGTGAGGCAAGTCTCCATGATTTTTGAAAATCCTGGTGATCAAGGAAGATTCCTGGAGATTAGAGTGGAGTGTTATATGATCTTTACAGTCAAACTGGAAAGATATAGACTGGATGAGTGGACTGTATAGAAGGGGAAAATTTGACTGCTGGTTTATAGGCTAGTGGTTAAAAGGGAAATTAATGACTCTTTCTGAAGGTATTTTAAGAGGTTTATACTGGGAGGAATTTTATTTTTAACATCTTTAGTAACAGTCTGGATACACCTCTAGTAAATTCACAGATGACACATTAGGTATATTGGTTGCATTAGCAACTGAAAAGTTAGTGACTGAGGGAAGTGGTTATTCCCAATACTTGGTAGACGTCAAGCTGCATGCGGCATTTTGCATCTAGTTTTATGATTTCTTATTTAAAGAAAAAAACCAACACAGGTGAGAGTGGAGGTCAAGATGTAGTTTCGCAAGTTGAAATATATGAGAAGGAATGAATGAAAAACAGTCTGGAAAGAAAGACTAAAGGTGGAACTAATGTTCATACAGAAAATGAAAAGTTTGTTCTCCTGAAATTTTCCTTGAAAAAAAAAACAACCAACCAACCAACCAAACAAACAAAAAATTATCAGGCACTTTGCATTTATTTAAGGAAACAAGTTGTATACTGTCTAGTAAAAGATATAAGCCTTCAGTTATGTTTACAGTTTAATTCATTAAACATTTATTTCTGTTATTTATAATGAGTGTAATATGATATTATATTGTATTGAATATCACGTAGTCATTCCCTTCCCGACTTCTACGTTAGGTAACATGCATTTGGCTTAGTCAAAATTTAATTTCTCAAATAATAAAATCATTTTTTTAATCAGAAGTTGCCTCCAGTGGACAGTTCTCCTTAGAAGCTGGTGGTATCATTATATGTTATAGTATTATATAGTACAGTTTACTTTTTGGACACGAAAGCATGCATGGAAGAAATGATGAATGGTATAATGATTTCTTATGGAGATCTCAAATTTCCATCTAAGCATAGGTTTTGATGTTGAAATTTCATGGAAAATGAAATATAGCAGCCAGCTATACATATTGTCATTTATCATCTTACACGTTTTGCTGTTTTGCTTATATGTCCTCCCACAGCTAATTTGAAGACAGAATTTTTATATTCATAAGGGATAAAACATATTCAAGCCTATATATTCCACTAATAATTATTCAAAGTTATTCAAATTTCTAAATGAATAAAAAATGTCAGTGTTTGCCTCTATTTAGCTATTCTCACAAAACTTTGGCTTTTATTACTAAAGAATTAGGTATCCCTGCTTATTGTAAATCTTGAGCCCGCTAATTGTAATAACTTACATTTTCTACAGAAGTCACAAATACTGGCAATGCCTGTGTTACAACAACATAGTGACATTTTTTGATCAATTAAATTACTATATAGCATACCTGTTACCACAGGTACCAAAGGATTTCAAGGATAAAATGAGTCAATCTATGCCATGTCATGTCATGATTTAATACATTTAAAATCATTTCATAGAATGGCCTGGGTTGAAAAGGACCACAATGATCATCCAGTTTCAACCCCGCTGCTATGTGCAGGGTCATCAACCACTAGACCTCACTGCCCAGAGCCACATCCTGCCTGATATTTCATTGAACTTGTGTTTTTCCAGTGTGATGAGAGCGGTATTGCACTCAGAGAACAGCTTTTTCATATAGTGAGTGAGTGACTTGGAAAGGAATTACTCAGTTGTATTCAGTGCCTGGTAAATAATGTCTTCACTGAGAATTTCCCAACTTAAAAGTGTTATGTAGGGGTGAAAAAAGAGGAAGAAAACAAAAGCCATTGATTGCACAATTGTTTGTAGGTTAGTGCCATTAAAATATTCTGTTGCTCTACTTTGTAGCAGAAAACACATCAGACATTTCCAAAGTAGACTGCTAGGATAAACAGAATAAATTTAAATTCTACATAATTTATGAATAATAATCAATTACCCATCTAGTATTTCAAAAAATATAATTCAGTATTTTCCTGCTAATTTGCTCCACTAATCTATGTACTTAATTGCTACTAAAATTTGCATTAAAAAATTCTTTTTAGGCTTTACTTTTATTTCAGATTGTTGACAGTATTTTAAATGAAAAATAAATCACATTCATTAAAATATATAGTGATAAATGTTCTTGTTTGCATGTAATGGAAATGCATGATCAGAGAAAATTAAAATCATATGAACTGATTAGTTCAAAAAACTGGGAGATAGTGGGGATGCTAAACAGATGCAAGTAAATAAATGGTTGAATGAATGGTTGAATTTGTATGAAGACTGTTCTTCAAGAACCACAACTGTCTCTTTCTGTTCTGCAGGGAATAATTAAAAAGTTAAAATAAAAAAATAATGGTGATTTTTCAGGGAAAATTATCTGCAAGTGAACCCTGCAGAGGGTGTGACATGGCAAAATCAAATGTAGCCTTAAATTTTCAATTTTATTTTATTTTCATTAAAAGCCTGAGAAAAACAAATGATAATGAGAAAATTATTGATCACATGTAACAATATACATATTTTTAAGAGAAGGTAACAAAATTTCCAAAATGTGCATTGTTTATCTGGGAAATACTTATCCTCCATGATTACTTCACAAAATAAAATAAAATAAAATAAAAAATTAAAATAAAAAAAAATCCAGTGCACGCTATGTGTGCTTCAATATATATTTTTTTTTTCTCTGATGAGCTGATTTTTTAACTAATGAACTCAGTGGGAAATCTGATTACTATAAGCAAATATATCATTCTAAATTGACTCTCTAGAAACAAAGGGCATAAGAGCTTAAAATCCCCATAAGTATTAAATCTGACAATGGCTACTATACCTAATAGGATGTAATTTGTCATCAATAACAACATTTTTTTCCCAGTACATAACCTCATTATAATTTTGTTTAATACATCAAACATTTGTTTCGAATCCTTAGAATTTTTTCTTATATTCACCATTGAATGTTATTTGCACAGTCCCCAACAACTCATGGTTCTGCTCTGTGATGAATTTTCCTTACTGCTGCAACAATACAACTAAAATATAATAATTCTAAAATTATATTCAGTTGCTAGCAGTACTTTAGGCAGATATGCACATATGACAGAGTATGACTGTATTTGTTTGTACTGCTTTTCGCTGAAGTAGAGTTAATATTCTTCATAGCAGCTGATATGGTGCTATGCTTTGGATTTTTGATCAAAACAGTGTTGGTATCACCACCACAATCTAGCTGCTGCTAAGCAGTGCTTACACAGAGTAAAGAACTTTTCTGTTTTTCTCACTGCCTGGCCTACGAGCAGATTAGAGATGCACAAGAAGGGGATGCTCAGGGAGGGTGCACAGCCAGGAGAGCTATCTCCAGCTGGCCAATGGGATATTGCATACCATTGCATTGATATCGGTCATGCTCGCCAATAAAAGCTGGGTTAAAGAAGGAGGGAGAGGACATTCAGAGTTGTCATGTTTGTCTTCCCAATTAAACATTAGGCATGATGAGGCCGTGCTTTCCAGTAAATAGCTGAATATCAACCTGTTGAATGGGAAGTAGTGATTAATTCTTTGTTTTCTTTTTCTTGCACACATAGCTTTTCCTTTGTCTATTAAACACTCATGGGCTTTCACACTTTTACCTTCCCAATTCTCTCTTTGATCCCACTGTGAGGAGAGTGAGGGAGCAGCTGGGAGGTGCCTATCTTCTTACCAGGATTAACCCAGGACATGATTTATTTATTGCCACGTGATAGAGATGAAACTGAAACTGAAATTCCACTGCACTAGGTGCTGTACAAATAAATGATATCTGGAGTAATGGTGTCAGTCTATGTGACTACATTTCTGTAGAAAACAAGAGGAAACAGTGTGGCAGGCAATGACTGCAACCAAAAGTAGTACTACTGGCCGCCCTTTCTAGGCAAGGATGTAATACAACAGCAAAGGACAATCTTAATCATGCCAGAGACTGGAGTCACTGGTATAAACAGCCATATGTAATGTTCTTTGCTGTTTTTGCTGTTTGTGCCAATAGGTTGTGACTTTTCCGCCTACTCAGCTGTATTTTATCACATTGCCTTGAACATAAGCATGCTTAAAGCACATTTGCAGCTATTACATACGTAGAATTTTCTTTTCAAAAATTGCTACCTAAAAAATTATTAATATTTTGAATAAAATTTCATTGTAAGATAAGCTCATTAAATGCTAGAGTTATAGGAGCTATGGAAATCTAAACAAAATGAAAAGGCAGAAAAATTTCTGCGGCCTGTTTCATATTTATTGCAGTGGGATTTATTAATGATTTTGCTTACTCACTTAAGCTTGCGTGTTTTGATTTGGTGCATCTTTATGGATTTTCAAAGCAGAGATTCTGAATCATGTTGTTCAGGTATTGAATTTCATTTATTTAAATGTCAAGTTTATCTTGAGTAAATCACAGGGAAAATATCTTCATCATAAATAGAAAAGATTTTACAATATTATTATTTTTTTTTTATTATTTGATTCCTATTTCCTGGTGGCTGCTATTGACAAAAATAGGCAAAATTACTAATGCAAGATTTTCTTGTTGGGAAGAAAATATTTAATTGTGATCAACACTGGCCCAGAGTTATCACAATGTGATTGACTAGATGTCTAAGCCAAAACCATTTGCTACACCATAAAGGAAAAATAAACAACAAAAACCAATGAGGGATATGTTTATAGCCCTGGCAAGCAAGCAGCATAGCCTCAGAGCATGAATATATATTACAATAATACAATCATTTGTATGTGAAAAAATGTTCTAGAAAATATATTGTATTTACTTAATCCTGTCACCCTGGGCTGTAAATGTAAAGGAAGTGACTTTAGTGCTAAGTTATTTGTGTTATTCAATGCTGATCTGCAGTTGAGTGGCTGATACTTTATGACATACTTAAAAAGACAACAGCATTAGCCTTGTCCTTTCATCCCAAATCATGCAAGATAATTAGTCATTCCGCTTCATTAGATGTCTAAATCCACTTCTCAGACGCCTGTCACTTCTTTCAAAATATGTTATTTATCCCTTATTCCATAGGTGGCTGTCAATTTAGTGAATGTAAACTAAGATCTTTCAGGCAACAACAGAATTTTCAGCTGAAACCTCTCTGGAGAGAAAATCTCAAGATAAATGTTCCCTAGATGCTAGCCTCAGAAGAGGCCATTTCATGTTCAGCTATCAAGTGCGTGCCTTGGCTGTTTGAGGATATATTAGAAATATGCAGGTCTGTGTCTCCTGAAGCTGAACACAGATGTCCGGGGTGACTATAAAGCCTCTGCCTATTCTGAGTTATCTCAGTATGTGCCTCTGGCAGACACGTTCTGCTCTATAATCAAAGGACAAAGGGAATTTAGAGATGAAAGAACTTGTTCATATTTTTTGCCAAGAAGCTTTTGATTCTTGGCCTTTCACTTCCCTTTGGGAGGTGGCTATCTCAAGGTAGAGGGTACTGAAGAGTAAAGTGTTGACTCTGTTCTTTCACAGATATGACAGATAGGAATGTAATGGAGATTGTGTAATGACAACTTTTGACTTGAAGACAATTGTTATCCTTAGCCTTGTCATTTAGCATTTTCCCAGGCATGGTCTGCAATTTTGTACAGGCCAGAATTCATTCAGCAGCTTTGTGCTCTCAAAATTCTGTTTTGAGCAGAACCAAAACATGTTATACATAAAACAAGGAATTGTTGTTACCGTCTTTGAAATCTTAGTAGCTCAATCATGCAAGTATTTCTCTACCTCCAATTTCTTCATCATTCTTTTACATTCATCTCAGGCTCTGTGTTCTTAATCATACTCCTGTACTTTTACATCCATTACCATATGATATCCTATTTCAGATCTGATGCTGCTCCAAGGCAGCAGCTATCACAGAGATCAGTGTTTACTCACACGAAAACACTAAATACTCCGATGGAAGAATTTAGAGACAAATGGAATTTCAGAATTTGGGCCCTATTCAATAAATAAGCTCAGACAATGGTGTAAGAATGAGCTGTGGGGTGACACCTTTTCCATTTACGTCCTCACCTTTGAAACCTTGAAGTCCATAAGCCTAATAAGTTATTATTGTCTCTGTTCACAAATTTCTCTTGTACTTGCACTGTTTTTCTTAGTATCCCTCATTGTCCTGTGAGCGGCCTGAAAAAGCTGACCTATCATGGGACTACAACCTGCTGATGAGTTAGATATTTCTTTCATTTATTCAGGATTTTTTTCGTTAAAGAGCAAAGCCTCATTTTAGACTGGTTTTGGTGTTTTTTTTTTTTTTGTTTTTTTGTTTTGTTTTGTTTTGTTTTTTAATTTTTGGGAGCAACGTCTATATTACTGAGCCATGGGACAAAATCGATACTGGTCAGCATTTTAAAGTTAAATTAATGCCTAGTTTCTTAATACACATAGCTGTCAGGCACCCAAGTGTGCTATTAAGATCTGTAAACTGTTCCCCCTTTAGTGAGACAGTTTTGTCTGTCTGTGTTCAGAGCCAGCTTTAATATAGCACAGCTGTATAACTTTGGAATAGATTGTTGTGAAAAACTGTGACCTCTGCATATTGGCTCATAAACTTCATTTAAGCTGAGGCCCTTTGCTTTTTTTTTCAGTGATAATGTAGATATGTCCAAGTCTGGCCTCATACTTTTCTTATCCTGACCTCACCTTGCTGAATTACTTCATAGCTTGACCTTGAACCTGTCTTTTCAGCACCACTTTGACAGGATATCTGGATTGTTGACAGATGCTAATTTCTGCCCTGCTGTCCATTTTCCTTCTCAGGGAGTACTGACGACTGGAAGACTTAAACCTGCTGAGACACAGGCCCTACAAACCCTGCTAGCACCCCCTGCTCTGGAGCTTGCCTTCTCCTGTACAGCAGCCTGCTTTTGTTGTTCCATGAGCAGTAGTAGCTGAATGTCACTGTAACTGGTTGACTTAAGCACCAAAAGAAATAGGCTGTCATTAAGTATTTCTGATTATTTAAGCCACAAAGACTGTCTAAGTGACTATCAGTTAACTTCTTTTAAAACTTGGGGAGGTCTGTTGTGTCTTTTTCTCTATAATTTAGTACAAGCTTAGCCATCACTTGTGTGATTTTGAAATCGCCCAGTCAGAACTACAGGTCAGTGGATACAATCCAAGCAGCTGAAAACTGCATGGAGAATCTAAAGCTCGGCTCTAGCCTTCTGTAACACTAGCGGGTTATACACTGTGGAAATGATATGACCTTCAGGAAACATCATTATGAACTCAACCAAAAATATACACAGAAGGAAAGGCAAAGGGCTATTATCCAATGCACGGCAAAAACAACAGCTGAAGCAATGGCTGGTTCAGTAGCTGAACTCATAAGATTGCTATTTATGTTTTCAGTCTTCTTATATGATCCTTTTTTTAATTTCCATATTGTGGGTAAATGGTTGGTATTTTATAGTCTTACTGTACATGTGCACCTTTGACCTCATTATTTGTCAACCTGATCACAAAATAAAGCATTAAAATATAAATACAAATTGCCCAGACATGATTGTGATAGCAATCAAAATAATAGCATATTGTATGCATTTTGAGATTCTCAGTGCATACTTTTAGGTTTCAGCAAAAAATAAAATGAATTGCCAAATATTATATAGAGGAAACATTGATTTTTGGTACAGACCATTGCATTCTTTTAATGGAGATAATGAGTGTTCTGTTCTGTGCATAGGTCATGCTCAGCTCCTATTCCCTGTGCCCTGATGATGCCTACTTTTATAGCTTTTTATTCTGCTTCAGTAAGTGAAGTGTAAGATTATGTGCTAGAAGTACTGTGCTACTGCTGAGATTATATTTACTCGTGGAATTTTGCATTCTGACAGGTCCTGTTGTTATCTGAACTGTATGCTTTTGGTGGCACATTGGCCACAGAGTACTCTTCTACACAAATTTTTGATCATATATACTCTTCCTTCAGATGAGAAATACACCCTTGTAAAGATATAGTTCATTAGATGACTAACTAGATTAGTCAATCTGCGTGATGGATTTTCTTCAGAGACAAAGTAAGCAAGAACCATCCTTTGCATTTTCCAGAATAGCGGGGAAGATAGATCTTAAAACTTTGCAAAATGTGAAAAGTTTGTACAATTTTATCCTCAGTTTTCCTACACAAGTGACATAGAAAGTTTAGCCACGAGAAAGATATTTAATTTTAATTGACATATTATTGTATGTTCAGGATGCAATTTTTCAAGATACTGCAAGTACTACAAATATTCAAAATATTAGAATTAAATATGAAGAGAAGATAAGAGTAATTACTCCGGGTTAGAGGAGATTGTAAAATTTATCAAAACTGTTCAAAAATCACACTTTATCAGTCATTGGATGTGCTAGCATAAGTTGATTACATGTAGAAATGTGTTCATATTTGCATGAGAGTGTAGTTAGGGAGTTTTGTACATATTTTTAATATAATTCACAGTTGATGTAGCCATACAACAGCATTAAAGATTCAACCTTGATTTTTTTCAACCATTGACATTCTTACATGTGAAAGATCTAATATTTTTGCTTGTATGTATGTATCTGTAAAACTTCAGACACGAATGAACCATGTTAACTGGACTGAAGGATGCAATCAGCCTTGGGACTTTCTAATCAGAGAATAATTATAAACAGACATTGAGGGACATAAAGAGTTGGTTATGTCTTTATTTTTTAACACTAACATATGATCCTGTAAGCCATGACTAGAAAGACTTATTCTTTTTCCCCAGAGTATAGATCTGAATTTCGTAATAAGTTCTCTGTGATGTGCAGCAATTACTTCTGAAAATTAAAAAATTCAATGAGATCTGGAGTGGAAAGCTAATTTGTGGGATCTTTTTGCAGTCACTAGTGTTACATATATGTTTTTCATTTACTCTTTTACAGAACTTTTTTTTTTTTTTTAATGAATTCAGCACCTTTAAAGCGGTAACTTTTAATCTAATTAGCTTTTTTTTTTTTTTTAATACTAATTATGATGCATGAAGATGATCAAAGGCTTGAAGTACATCTCCTTTGAACACATGCTGAGAGTTTGGGTTGTTTAGCTTACAAAGGGAAAAGCTCCTGGAGACAGTTTAGTCAGCAGTCTTTCAGTATTTAAAAGAGCCTAATGGAATAATGGAGAGAAATTCTTTATCACAGAGTGTAGGAGTGTAGTGATGAGAACAAGGGGAATGATTTTAAACTAAACTAAACTAAGCTAAAAAAAAAAAAAAAAGTAGATTTAACATAGATTTGGGAATAAAAAATATACTTTGAGGGTGGTGAGATGCTGAAATGCTTTGCCTAAATAAGTTGTATACATTCCATCCCTGGAAGTGTTTGAGTCCAGGTTGAAGAGGGCTTTTGGCAAACTGATCTAGTGGAAGTATAAATTTCCGTGGAAGGAGAACTAGATGATCTTAAATGTTCCTTCCAACAGAAAGCATTCTATGACTGATTATCATAGAATCAGAGAATCAGAGAACAGCCTGGGTTGAAAAGGACCACAACGATCATCAAGTTTCAACCCTTCTGCCCTGGGCAGGGTTGCCAACCACTAGACCAGGCTGTCCAGAGCCACATCCAGCCTGGCCTTGAATGCCTCCAGGGATGGGGCATCCATAACCTCTCTGGGCAACCTGTTCCAGTATGTCACCACTCTCTGAGTGAAAAACTTCCTCCTAATATCTATCCTAAACCTCCCCTGTCTCAGTTTAAAACCATTCCCACTTGTCTTATCACTATTCACTCATGCTAGACATTCCCCCTCCTGTTTATATGCTCCCTTAAGTACTGGAAGTACTTATTGACAGGCAATAGCAAAACTATGTCTAGGTAGCATAGGAATAAAAATTCTGGGACTTTATACATTGTATATTGAATCACTGGATTCATTTCACTAAAATAAACTGACAAAATGTTTCTGTAGTGTAATATTTTTGGTTGCTCTGTATTTAAGGAGAAAATCTATCATTCCAGTGAGTCATATGGTGTCATTGCATGATAGCAAACAAACAAAAATTTACTGTGTGGAATTCAAGAGCTTATTTCCAGAGAAAGGGAAGAAAATGTTTCTTAAAATTCAGAAAAAAAAAAAAAAAAATTCAGTGCAACAAAGATAAACCAGTCATTTTTGGTAAGTAAAATTTAAAGAAATACCCTTTTTAACAGAAATTAATATTATTCATTATAATTACGATATAAAATATTATTCAGTTGCATATGCCTACTATGTATATGCTGTATTCTTATGTGATGACAGTGGCATGATGAAGCTGTGTCTAATGTGAAAGTTCTTCCTGCTATTTTCACCATAAATCACTTCTAGTTCTGAAGGTCTGTTTCTAAATACCTGCATTTTTGATGCAATGCCGGGGAATGAGAGACAAGACTAGAGGGCAGGAATACCATCACAAGGGATCTTGATGACCTCAGAAAGGTTGTAGCAGAGATAGGAATGGCACATTGTGCACCAAATTGAATGGAAAACAGAAAGAATGGAGAACAACTGCAAAGAGCCAAGTCAAATCAAAGTCAAGAGTAAAGACATCTCTCAGCCAGGGTTGAACCTCATTCAGAGCAGGCATTGCACAACTCTTTTCATTTTCTAAGGAAAAATTATAAATTATGTTGCTGACGTACTTAAAAATCTCATAATTTATTTGCTTTCTTCTTGTCATAATGTTTGTTAAATATCATGATCATAGAATCATAGAATCATAGAATCATAGAATCATAGAATCATAGAATTGCTCATGTTGGAAAACACCTTAAAGATGATAATGAATTCTGGACTGTAAATTTGTCATAAAAGATGATGAGAACACAGTATAAACTGACTCAGAAATGGATTTCCATGATTCTCAGGAGGAAGATTTTTATCTTTTCTCCATGCTCAGTGGTGGTTTTAGTTTGATGCACTTTGACATTTTCTTCCATTCTGGTCTGTGTCTAAACTGTGGAATCAGCGAATCACTTCTTAATTACCCACATTTAGCCAGATGTGACAGTACTGTGTGTCTGCTGTTCATTTTATGGTCTCACGTAATCATCTAAGCTTACTTGGAATCAGGATGTCAGAAACAGTAGTTTAAATTTGAAAGTTCTTTAAATTAGCTGATTCTAGACATATACAAAACTGGCAGTAGGACAATATGACAGTAAAACCACTAATTTATGACATTTTGAAACCAGGATGCTTTTTGTCATGGATGTTGCAGCAGCGTCATGGAAATGTGACATTATTTGTGCCTGCCCCTCTTCCTGTCCCATAGTGGCAGTGGAACAGCAAGTCCTACTCTTTTACTATGCTACATTTTACCTCTTCTGTACCTTTTGACTACCCTGCTAAAGCATCTCAAAGGCAACAGTATTCAAATTGCATAATATGAAAGAGCTAGAGATAGTGAAAAACTTTCTCGGTAATTATGAACAGCTTCTGCAATTATAGAAAGTATGGCATGAAGCTTTTGGGAACCAGAAGCCTCCTAGATTCTGTCAGGAGCAGATCACATAGATTCAGAAATAGTGTGACTTTTTTTTTTTCCATTCTATGCTTAATAATCATTTGAGAGCATTTGGGCTTGACCATTCCTTTCCTAAGTCTGTATTAATACTAAGATAAGTTACTAAGGAGAGCTTATCTTTATGTGTTAAAAATATAGAATCACAGAATCATAGAGTATTTTAGTTTGGAAGGGACATTTAAGATCATCTAGCTCCACCCCCCTGCTATAGGCAGGGACAGTCTCTAGACCAGGTTGCTCAAAGCCCCATCCAGCCTGGCTTTGAATGCTTTCAGGGAGGAGGCATTCATCACCTCAACAGACAACCTGTTCCAATGTCTCACCACCCTCATAGTAAAGGATTTCTTCCTGATATCTAGTCTAAATGTACCCTCTTCCAATTCAAATCAATTTCTCCTCATCCTGTCACTCATGCCTTTTTAAAATTCCCTCCCCAGCTTTCCTGTAGGCCCCCTCAGGTACTAGAACTCCACTCTAAGTACTCCTTGGAGCCTTCTCTTCTTCAGGCTAAAGAACCACAGTTCTCTCAGCCTGCCTTCATAGGGAAGGTGCTCCAGCCCTCTGATTATCTTTGTGGCTCTTCTCTGGACCTGCTCCAGCAAATCCACATCGTTCTTATGTTGTGGGCAATATATATATTATATATATAAATATAATTAGGATACAACAATGAATACTAAATGCCTTTTGGAAGATACATATGTGAATAGAATAGCTTCTGAGTAGGACAAATCCAAAAACAGCTAGGAGTTTGAATCTTGTCACATACTGATAGCAAACTAATAACAAATTTAAAGTGGGTCTCAAGAGAAGTACAGGCTCTGTAGTGCAGCTGAAACAGAGTCTATTTTACATCAAGGAAAATGAAATATTGTTAGCACAGAATGAGCATCTCTCCAAAGTATAATAATCTATTCTGCACGTCAGTCTAGCATTCACAATGAATGCAGATTGCCCCATTTATCACTTGTATTATTTAGGATTTTGGAATCAAGTGAAAGTAGATATACTACTCCTCCCGCGATTTCTCAGTAAATTAATTGAAAAATTCTATTGAAAGAAACAAAACAAAACAAAACAAACAAACACACAAACAACAACAACCACCACCAACAATCTCCAGTTCCTAGTAGGATTTTATTAATTCCTTAAAGAAAGAAATGCTAGAAATGAAATGGGTATATGTGATTTTCAAAATGACCTTCCATTTTTATCATACAGAAGTAATTGGTCATTCTCACCAATGTAACCAAGCTGTTCTAACCAAGCCTTCTAACCAAGCCTAGGGCTAAGAGCTGGCAGGGACAAAATCGTACATTTAGCAGGAAACCTGTATGATCTTCTAAAAGCTTGGCCAATTTGCTTCATGGATACATTTGATCAATCAACTAGTAGGAAGGACTGAGAGCAGAAGACATCAAACTGTACAGCATTCAAAAGAAAAAAGTATTAATTATGTCTTTGAGCTGCTGAGTGTGCTAGAGAGATCTAGACAGTTATCATCTCCCAGAATTATGATATACATTTTTTATCTTTTGGGACTATTTCAGTGAGGTCATATATATTGTGACTCTAAAAGACATATTACTTCCCATTCATAAAATGACTATAGAGTATTTTCAGAGGTGGAGGAAGAGAAATGAAATTATAATGGTGTCAATAACCAAAAAAAAGTAATGCACATATAGAAAAAATGGCTTGAATTTAGATGATAAATTTAGAATTGGATGAAAATTATTAATTACAATAATTCATAAGCCAATTAGATTTTTCTTTTCCAATCTGCTAGCTGAATGACTAGCTTTAGTATGTACATTAATCTTAAATACAAATGCATCAGTAATTTAATAGGATAGTATTTGAATAAGAAAAAATATGCATATAGAAAATTTTTAATTGTAGTACAATTTCATAGGAAACATCCACCTAATGTGTTTGTTTGTTTTTAAATAAATTCAGATTCAGGCGGCCTCAATGTAAACTCTTGTTTCAGATTTTTAACACTGTTTTAACATAAATGATAGCAGAATCCCATGTATCACAATATATATAAGCAACTAAATATTAGATAATAGGAAATAAATAATTACATTTGAAAATTTCAGATATTCTCAAGGGCAACTACTGCAGAAAATCAAACCGGGTTATAATCTTTTTAATATTAATCACATAAGGTTAAATATTGTCTGATTTTGGGGGTGCATGACTAAATGTGCTAGTCATTTGAGAAACTATATGATTTTAAATTGGAAAAAGATACAGTTATAGATAGATAAACACTGGAGATGAAGAGTGCAGGGTTGGGCATTGAAAAGAGTAGGAATAGGTGGAAGTCCTCTGGCTTTACCAGGGCTTATAGTCTCTATGATACTGAAAATGTGATACTTAGGAGCCTTTGATCTGAAATCTGCTTTTTGAGGTCCTTCTGACTCAGAAGCTTTCAAAAAGCTTTTCATTTTTTTTTCCTCAGCAGAACTTCTCAGGGTTTTGCTACATTTTCTAAGCATGTCAAGCTTTCTCTGAACTTTCATGTTCCCCTATGTATTAGCATCACAGTGCCTTGTATGTTTGCTTTTGACCTACTAGCTGAGGAAATCTGCTTTAATACTGTTGTCAAAAATTGAGTTACTTTTATGATAAGCACTTATTTTAAACCTAGTAACACTGATGTTAGATGATATATATGTTTGCCTCAATGAGAATACCTGGTAAACAATAAATGACTATGTCAGGATTCTGCTGATCTCTCACATTCTTTCATTGGATGAAAATGGAGTACTGTTCAATGAAGAAGAAAAACATCTATTCTTCTATCTATCCACTCTCCTGTGTTTTCCCGTGGCCACAAAAATAAATAAATAAATAAATAAAATCTGAAGAAAGACAATGTCATACTGGGAGCTGGCAGCATTACAAGAAAGCACCCTGTAGGCAAGCAATTAAGATGGGTCAGAAGAAAGAAAGAAGTATCATGTTCGAAGTGCCCTTTTCCTCAGAACTCCATCTGCCAACCCCTTACAGTGGGTTACTCAGGTTTGGAAGCAGCTCTACATGTAGAAATGCTTGCAGAAGATCTCCCCCTGGCTGCACTGAATACAGAACTCAGCCAACACACAGATTAGCAACTGAAAGACTGCAAGTATCTGCTGCCAATAAAATGAAATAAAACACTTGTTCATTTCCTTCTCCTTTTTATTTATTTATTTATTAAATGTTTCTGCATCTCTGCATTCCCATAAAATGTAATAAGTATTTCATTAAATGTTCATTTATTTGTGTGTACTGAATTCTTTCCAAATATTTAAGATGGGAATATGTGTATATTCCAAAGAAATCATCCTCTGGGGATAAATGGAAATAAAGATGTGGTATTTAAAACAAAACAAAACAAAACAAAACAAAAAACAAGAGAGAAAACAAGAACAGGAAATTCTCTGAGGAAAAAAGGACTAGGAGAAGGGAATAATAGTTAAAGTACTACGTCAAGTCAGTAATATGTAGGAAAATCTCATGCAGTGTTACAGCAAAAAAATGAAATTAATCAAAAACAGTGAACTCTGTATTTTTAGTGTGAAAATTCAAGCCTTTATTAAAAAAAAAAAAAATGACATTCTCATTGTAGAAAAGACTTTACTAAACTGCAGTGAGTTCATTGAGAAGCCACCAAGCTGGTCAGGGTTGGAGCACTTGTCCTATGAGGAGAGCATGAAGGAAAAGGGACAGCACTGGGCTGATAAGGACAACTGAAAAATGGGAAAGCAACAGAGCACAGTGGGAGGATGAGCAATGAGCAGAAGTTGAATTCTTCTCCATATAACTAAATCATCATTAGAACAGCAACGGAAAGCTGGAAAGCTTTGTACTACTGGAATATTTCCAGGTCCTGAGGTCCTTTACAGACTGAATTTGTCCTGTCTATCCCATCTTTAACTGCCATGTAAGTTAAAACAAGAGTGTGAAATAGCAGCCATTTTTTTTTTTCCACCTAGTCAAATATAACCTTGTGATTGCTCATTACATCCCTCACTTTTCCTTTTAATGCATGTTAACTGTCTTGGAGTCAGGTTCACCTTTTCCATAAATGGGATACTCTCTTTTACGAAGCAAGAAATCTCTGGTTTCTAGTGGTCTGGTGCAATGAGCAATCAAGAAAGCGGCAAAAAGCAGTAGTAATAAGCCACTGTATCTAAATTTTTCCTCACTATACACGTTAAAAATACAGAAATGATTGTCCTGTTTTCAGCTAAAACAGTGTTGGTAGCACACTATTGTTTTCATTATTGCTGAGTAATAGGAGTGCAGCCAGAACCAGGTTGATCCATTCTGGGGAGGGAAATAGCTGCTGCCTATATAGCGCAGCAGTGGGGAGCAGGACGCAGCCAGGACAGCTGGTGTGAATTAGGCCAGCGGGTATTCCATACTATGTGACATAATGCAAAAGTCCATAGAGTTATGTGGAGTTGACTAGGGGTTAGATGCTTATGGGTTGCTGGGAGTTAGTTTATAATCTCTCTTTAAGTACAGGAAGGCTTCAATTAGGTTTCCCAAGGCCTTTTGTGCTTCTCTGCTGTAAAGCCTTCTCTTCCCTTCTTTGTAGGGGGACTGGACTTGATGATCTCTAGAGGTCCCTTCTGCACCATACAGTTCTGTTATTCTGTGATTCTGTTATTCTTTTCTCCAGGTTGAACAAACCCAGTTCCTTCAACCTTTCTTCATAAATGAGGTGCTCAAGACCTCTGAGCATCTTCATGGCGCTAAAAGCTATATATTTTTCATTGGGGTTCCCATGTCTGGATACAATTCTCCAGATGGGGCAGAGTAGAGAAGGGCAATCGCTTCTATTGCCCTGCTGGCCATCCATCTTTTGATGCAGTTCAGGATGCAGTTAGCCTTCAAGGTTGCAAGAGCATGCTGCTGGCTCACATTCAGCTTTTTGCTCATCAAGATCCCAAGTTCTTTTCCTCAGGGCTGCTCTCAGTGAGTTCTTCTCACAGTCTGTGTACATACCTGGGATTTTCCCAACCCAAGTGCAACACCTTGCACTTGGTTTTGTTGAACACCATTAGGTCCTTGTGGGCTCATTTTTCAAACCTGTCCACGCTTTAGATGGCATCTCTTCTTTCTGTTGTATGTACTGCAACATTCAGATTTGTGTCATCAAAACTTGATGGGAGGAACCTCAGTCCCACTATCTTGGTCACTGATAGAGATATTGAAGAATACCAGTCCCAAGACTTACTGCTCGATGTTAAAAGGTTCATATGCACTTTGGTGCTACAGATCCAGTTTCATTCAAATGGGCTTGTACAATCAGCCTCAGGGAATTTTGCCACATCCAATTAGAACTCTTACAATTGTGGATTCACCCATAGCATGGAGCACCTTCATCTAGTCATATTGTACTGGACCCATACAACCACCCTTAAGGTGTTTGGTCACAGTCAATGAGAACTCTTAATACTATTTTATGGAAGAGTGTTCTTTATTGGAGCAGCAGATTACAGATTCTTTTGAATTGATGGTGATAAATAAATTGTTTGCAAAGCACATGTGAATACCAATAATGTGATGTCAACGGTTTACAGGCTGGTTTGGCCCGGTTCTGTGACTAGCAGGGCAGAGGGATCCACAGATCCACACCTCCGGAAAAAGGGAACAGGGGACCCTAAAATAATTAAAAACAGCAGCAACGATCTGAGGAGAAACAAACTAATTTACTAAATATAGTATTGGAAGTATGCAAGATAATAGTATGCAAGATAATAATACAATATAATTAAAATTGAAGCTAATAAATCAAATATAATGAGAGAGAGAATGTCTGAAAGGTGGATAGGCCTCACCATAACACTGAGGTGAGATGCACAGTCCAGTTGAGCAGCAGGGAGAAAAGGGAGAAGAGCCGATGAAAAGCAGGCAAAAAAAAGAGCATCAGGTGACCTTGCCAGGAGTTGTATCTCGAGACTCTCTGTGACCGCAAAGTCCCCTGGGGAATGTAGTTGTTCTTCTCTTCCAGGCAGGTACCCAGAGCTTGAGCATTAACAGTTAAACTCCCAGTGCCCCACATGATGTTATGATGTGGAATACCGAAAACCAAAAATCACAAAACCATGACATGTGAGAGCCAACTGCAAATGTGTTAAACTATGGAATAACTCTATAGTGATGTCAGTACCTGGGAGAAGCACTTCATATAACAGTGTGTTTGAATCTTACCTGGTAAGTGTACTTTTTTGGTGAGAAGTGAGGCTCAGCCTGTCAGCTGGTCCAAGAAGCCAGCAGTGCCCTCTGTGATGGTATTTCTCCTGAAATTCCTTCTATCTCAATCCATTTTTATAATATTTTCAGGTGGAGCTTGAGTGACTGTAATCATACCTATCTTCACTGATATTGGTGTGACATAAAATTGAAAAGCTACTAACTTGGGATGACTAATATGCAGTTTATTGGTTCCATAGTACTACCAAGTTTCCACTCCTGAAGTCTTCTTAGAGAATAGAGCCTGGCCTCAGAGTTTTAACTGTGCTCCTATCTCTTGGAGTCAGCATAACAAGGCTCACCTGGTACTGCTAACAATTTAGCAGCACAGTGTTATCAGTCCCAAAGCAAAGCTTGGAGTGTAACAGCCAGGCCAGATGAGGAAGTAGAAGGCAGGAAGAAGCACACTGCCAGACCCCTGGGGAACATTGGCCTCCTCTTGGAAAGAGAGCTGTTGATGACAGCCCTCTGGCTGCAATCATCCCACTAATTTCTTACCCACCAAATTGTCCCATTTTCAAATCTTTATCTCTCCAATTTAGAGAGAGACAGATTTTTAGAGATCCCTTGCCTCTCTTTTCTGATCAAAGTACCTGTAGAATCCCTACTTGTTATTTCTCATGTCCCTTGCTAAGTTTATTTCCATTTGTGCCTTGGCTTTCCTGATCCCACCTCTGCATGTCCAGACAGCATCCCTGTGTTCTTCCCAGACTGCAAGTAACTGCTTCCACTGCCTGTACATTTCCTTCTTTTCCCTCAGATTGACCAGCCAGGTCTTTCCTGTTACACCAGTTTCCTGCTTCCTTTCCTTGATTTTTCATCCGGAGGGCTGGAGAGCTCTTGTGTTCACAGAAAGGTGCCTTTAAAGAGCTTTAAAGGTGCCAATTCTATTTCATTCCTATGTCACTAGGGACAGTTTCCCAAGAGATCCTGTACAATAATTCCTTACACGGTCTGAAGTTTGCTGTTCTGAATTGCAAGGTCCTGACTCTTGTCTTGCTCCAATTTATAGGAGGGAGATGAGGTTCTTTTAATGTATGTATAAGCGGCATGAGGAGGTAGAACAACGGTTCAAATGTTGGTCCAAACAGTTTATTATAAATCCTAATCAGGGAGACAGGATAGGGAAGGACGATGACTATTATGAATTAGGGTGACAGGGAAGAGAAGGAGGGTGACAGAAAAGATAGGAAAGAAGCAAAAATTGCGTAAAGTGGGCATAGTCACCACTAGGATCCAGCAGCGGTTCCATTGCATACTGTTTCGAAGGTCTGAGGCAAAAGCAGCAGGGGGAGAGCAGCAGCAGCGTGGCCGGCCTTGGGCAGCAAGCAGGCAGCAGGAGGCAGTCGTGGAGCCAATGCGGGAGGAAACAGCAGGACTCAGGTAGCAGGCTCAGGTGAGTCCGTCAGCGTGCAGGAATTCCGTAGTGAGGAATCTGATGGCAGACACCTCTGTTCTTCAACATCGTGGTAGAGCACAGAGCAAGTCCAGGAGGGAGAGAGGCAGGTTGTGAGGCTTCTCATGTCAGAAACCTCTTCTTCATGAGGAATCTGTTGCCAGAAAACCTAAACCTCATTGTTATAGGTCCCCTTTTTATCCTTCTTCTTCTGTCAGCGTGGCATTCTTGGGCGCTTGGGTAAGAGTCATGTGCAGCACCTCCAGAGATGGCCATCTTCCTCGGGATAAGCCCACACAAAAGACCGCTTCACGGCCATTAATCTGCGGCTTATCAATCTCTCTCTCTCTCATTGCCCCTGGCCTTGTCCATCTGTGTCCCTCAGACAAATGATTTCACAACCCTTGCCCAGGACTTGCTTGGACTTGTTCATCTGTGTGCCCAGCAAGCTTTGAGACAATGATAATAAATCATAATAATGATCATAATGATAATAAATAATAATCTCTTACAACTCTGCTCTTTTCTGGGCCCATATTCCTTGAAATCACTAACTCAACCAAGGCAGGGCTGCTACAGTCCAGACTGACTCCAATCTTAATCGCTTTAATGATCTCCTCTGCAACCTTTGATTGATCTGCTCGATACCTGAGCATCACTGGACTCCAAGAGTTTCCTGGATTGTCTGCAGCTTGCTGTGTTACTTTCCTAGCAGATATCTGGATGGTTGAAACCCTCCATCAGGATGAGAGCCTTGGGTTCAATGCCTCTTGTAGGGCCTTGTCCACAGGTCTTTATGATCAGCCAGTCTGTAGTAGACCCTGACCTATAAAAACTATTAAGCTGTTATAAATAAAACTTTATACAGTGGGTAGTACAACAAATGTAACAATTTGTGATCTTAAAAATTAAAAATATTTGCTGAAAATTTGAGAAAGAGTAGTATAGGAAAGCTGAAAAAAAAAAAAAAAAGTTTGATGCAAAACAAATATAAGAGGCATTACTTTGCCTATCACTGTTCAGGCTTTTTGTTTGTCTGGGTGATCATCTGTCATGTTTCCAAGCCAGATATCAAATTGGTGTCCAATACTCTCGGTACTAACTGGGCCATCACTTTTTTAACCACCTTTTTCTCTATGTTAAGTTAATCAGAATAGAATTTGATTAAAATTTCCATTTCCATATGCCAAATAGATGATCAGGGTTTTTTTTTGGACAATTTTCAGCTTTTAGTCCTCAACACACATGTACAAATTCAGACAACAGATCATTTTGTGAAAGCAGAAAGCGTATCTATGAGTATCTGTGTTCTGGCAGTATGTCTTATTCTCAAAGTATAAGCCAACCTGTTTTTTCTCATTATAGATAATTTTGTAATCTTTTCACCAAGTTGTTGCTAAGTTGTATTTGTTGATATTTATTAGTAAGCCAGTCAGAGCAACCTTATTCACAGTCACCTCACGTTTGCACATGCTTGTGAGATGGGAGGATTTCTAATTATGTTTGTATCACATTTTAAATTTTAGGAGGCTGCTACTCCATCATAAAAGTTGCATTGCTATGTTCTCTAAGTATTGAATAGGTAGTGAAGTATTGAAGGTAGTGCAGTTTGAAAGGGTAACTGTCACCTAAAGCCTCTTGACTTCAGGTCTGTTCTTGAGTAGTGCCAAATATTCTTTAGTGAACATGAACACATTCAGTTTTATGTTATTATCTTACATGATGATAAGAAGAAACATGAGTTGAGACAGAAACTTATTCTTCAGATGGAATAACATATGTGAGTCTGAGTTTGATTGCAGAACTTAATAAACGACTTCTTTCACCCTCTCTGAAGTCTCTGGAATACCTGCTCTCTATTGTAAAAACATTCTATTTGATGACAATTTTAACTTCCAATGCAAACTGCAACATATTCCACGTAGGTACTAATAGCAGCATCTCTCTAGCTTCAGGAAACGTACTTTTCGCACTTTGAAGGAGATATAACATGCTATCTATTGGAAAGACATTATAAAAAAGGCCCATTATCAGGGATTTGATTTAACATAAAAAGCATTCCACTATTTCCAGAAGCAATTTCACTGTGCTAGTGACTTTCTACTTTACTGATCCTAATCATCGTATTCAAGTACTCTTAAGTCCAAAATCAGTTTTCTTGAAAATGAACACAAAGCTCTTTCCAGACTTCTGATATAAGAATATTCCATTTCCAAGTCAATTTTAATCTGATGAACTTTTTAGTTTTATGTCATTTTCATTCAGTTGTGGATATGATAAGAGCTAACTAATTTTAGGGAATCATTTCATACAGTTAAGAATTAATCACATTTACACAGGAAGTACTTCTAATAGTCAGATGCCTATTATCTGCCTATATACTTATTTTGTCTATACAGACATGAATTTGCCCTTAGGGACACCATTTTGAATACTTGTGTATAATTTTATTCATTCAGGTTCTCATAATGTAGTAAGGTTTTTGAAAGCACTAGGTGTTGCCAAGATCAGGCATATAACTGTTGCAGCTTTAGGGAGAAAATCACTCTGTGATTGGACGGACAGGGAAATGTAACAGCAACCCAGCCAGTAATTGAAATGTTCATATATATATATAGAATCCTTATAGGTTATCTGTGTTTACTTCAGTCTTCAAAACCAGTTTTGAAGACGGAAGTATTTCTGAGAAAATCAAATGCAGCTGTTGTTTGAGGAGAGTGCCCTGATGCAAGGAGCAAAATTTAGAATAAGACTATAACTGTAAACTGAACAGTGTTAGGCTGGCATTATTTAATTTACTAGTGTAGGAATAGCCTTACTGCATTCTTTGTCTGGGCCTGAAATTTCCAAAGATTTTCCTCTAACATAACTGTATATACTTGACATGAAACTGTACAGGCATATTTCAGATGGAGTGTTTATGAGGTAAGAGAAAATACAAAGGATTAAAATACAGTTATAGTACAGACAATATAAAAAATATCCATCAACGTGGATACCAAATAAAAAACAAAATAGAGACTGTTCCTTTTTCAGATGTAAAACTTGTCATCTCCTGTTTAAAGGGTAAAATTAGATAATATTGTGATATTTTTATTGAAAAATAGTGAGGGTATTTTAAGGAAATAAAGTTAACTTTCTGCTGTTTAGTTTTCATATACTGTGACAGCTAAAGTTCAATTTTTCTGTCTTCATTTATCTCACTGCTCACTTCCTCCACTTCCTCAGTTCTCCAGAAGGCTTTTTGTTTTTAAAGAATGATGGATTGATTATCTTTGCAAACAATTATGTGAATTATGAATAATTCCTGGAGCTATTTAATGAGTGCCACTGAACTGCTATACCTTCAGAAATACATCTTTAAAATGCCAATTATCAAAAGAGATAGTTATTCTTGTATGAATTACTAAACTATAATGCAACTCAATGAAATAAAAAAGAGGATAACAAGACAAATGCTGAGGGTATTTTTTTTTTTTTCTCTATCTAAAAGAAATCAAATTGAAATGAAATAATGTGATGTTCTGCCCTGGACCAAGCTATACATCATCTGTCTGTAGGCAAAAGAAAATAGTAAAATAATAATCTTTCTTTTTTTTTTTCTTCTTCCTCTCCCCTTTCCTCTCCCCCCCTTCCCAGCTTGATAGGAGTAGCAAAACACCGCCTGGTACTAATCTCTGCTCTGACTAATAAAATAATGTAGCACCAAGACAGACTTTCTGTTAGATGAATACATCAGCAGAATGAACAGACCAACACAGAGTACATTACGTAATGTGAATATCAAAACTCTAAATGTGAAGCCAAACTCCCCTTCTAGTGTTATGAGAGTCACTCATAATGAAATTCTTATGGTCTTACGGTTCAGCAAGATGCTGAACTGGTAAACAAGAGAATTATTTTCTAATTCTGATTTTGCAACTGATCTCTTCTACAGTGTCATTTATTTGCTGATGTAGTCTTAAATGTTGAATCGTAGAATCCCAGGCAGAGGTAACTCCCCCTATCCCTCAAATTTCTCAAAGCCCAATCCAATGTGGCCTCAAACACTTCCAGGGATGGAACATTCATAGCTTTTCTGGGCACACTCATAGTAAAGATTTTTTTTTCCTAATATCTACTCTCTTTTAGTTTTAAACCATTACTCCTTCTCCTATCACTCCAGTTCCATAGACGGAAATCCCTCCTCATCTTTCCTGTAGGCCCTCTTTAAGTGCTGGAAGGACAATGTAAGCTTTCCATGGAGACTTTTCTTCTCCAGCCTCAACAATCCCAGATCTCTCAGCCTGTCCTCACAGGGAAGGTACTCCAGTCCTCTTGTTGTCCTCATGGACCTCCTCTGGACCTGCTCTAACAGCTTCATGTCCTTCTTAAACTACAGGCTGAAGAGCTGAACTCAGTTCTCTTGCTGGAGCCTTGAGCGGCAGAGAATCACAGAATCACAGAATGGCCAGGGTTGGAAGGGACCTCAAGGATCATGAAACTCCAACTCCCCTGCCACATGCAGGGCCACCAACATTTAATACTAAATACTTAATACTAAACCAGTTTGCCCAGGGCCCCATCCAATCTGGCCTTGAACACCTTGAACAGGGTATCCACAACCTCTCTGGGCAGCCTGTTCCAGCACCTCACCACTCTCTCTGTAAAGAACTTCCTCCTGACATCCAACCTAAATCTTCCCTCCGTCAACTTAAAACCATTTCCCCTTGTCCTGTTGTTATCTACCCTTTCAAACAGTTGATTGCCCTCCTGTTTATAGGCTCCTGCTAAGTACTGAAAGGCTGCAATGAGGTAACCTCACAGCCTTCTTTTCTCCAGGCTGAACAAGCCCACCTCTCTCAGCCTGTCCTCGTAGGGGAGGTGCTCCAGCTCCCTGATCATCCTTGTGGCTCTTCTCTGGACCTTCTCCAACAGTTTTCCGTCTTTCTTATACTGGGGGCTCCACACTTGGGCACAGTACTCCAGATGGGGCCTCACAAGAGCAGAGTAGAGGGGGACAATCACCTCCCTGTCTCTGCTGGCCACCCCTCTTTTGATGGAGCCCAGGATAGCATTTTCTTTCCAAGCTGCAAGACCACACTGCTGGCTCATGTTAAGTTTTTCATCCATCAAGACCCCCAGGTCCTTCTCTGCAGGGCTGCTCTCAAGGACTACTCCTTCCAGTCTGTATGGATGCCTGGGATTCCTCCAGCCCAAGTGCAAAACTCTGCACTTTGCCTTGTTGAACGTCATCAGGTTCACCCGGGCCCACCTTTCAAGCCTCTTGAGGTCCCTCTGAATGCATCCCTTCCTTCCACCATGTCAACCACACCACTCAGCTTGGTGTCATCAGCAAACTTGCTGAGGTTGCACTTGATTCCATCATCAGTGTCATTGATAAAGATGTTAAAGGGCACTGGTCCCAAGACAGACCCCTGGGGGACGCCGCTCATTACTAGCCTCCACCTGGACATAGAACCATTGATCACCACCCTCTGTCTGCGGCCTTTCAACCAGTTTCTTATCTATTGAGCGGTCCACCCATCAAATCCACATCCCTCCAATTTGGAGATAAGATGTGGTGGGGGACCATGTCAAAGGCCTTACTCAAGTCCAGCTAAATGACATCGGTTATCTTCTCCTTGTCCACCAATGTCGTCACTCCATCATAAGAAGGCCACAAGATCGGTTAAGCATGACCTTCCCCTGGTGAAGCTGTGCTGGCTGTCTCAGATCACACGCTCATTCCTCATGTGATCAAGCATGTAGTCCAGGAGGATCTGTTCCATGATCTTCCTAGGCACAGAGGTGAGACTCACCAGCCTCGGTAGTTCCCCGGGTCCTCTTTGCTCCCTTTCTTGTAAATGGGAGTGATATGACCCTTCCTCCAGTCATCTGGGACCTCATCTGACAGCCACAACTTTTCAAATATGATGGAGAACTCGGCAACCACCTCAGTCAGCTCCTTCAAAACCCTGGGATGGACACCATCCAGCTCCATAGACTTGTACACATTCAGTCTCATGAAGCAGTCTCGGACTTGCTCTGCCCTTACAGTGGAGGGGGATTTACCGCCCAGGTCCCCACCTAGAGGTTTAGGGATGCAGGGCTCAGGGACATGAGAAATACTGGAATCTTGGCCGTCAGTGAAGACCAAGGCAAAGAACTCATTCAGTACCTCAGCCTTCCCTTTGCCTGTTGAAGCCAGTTCTCTTTTTACATTTACCAAAGGAGGTACACTCACTTTAGCCTATCTCTTCTGGCCAATGTACCTGTAGAATGTCTTCATATTGTTTTTCACATCCCTCGCCAAGTTCAGTTCTGCCTGCACCTTGGCTTTCCTGATCTCACATCTGCAAGTCCAGACGGCATCCCTGTATTCTTCCCAGATGTCACGCCCTTGTTTCCAGAGCTTGTATGCACCTTTCTTTGTCCTCAGTGTGCCCAGCAGGTCCTTGCCGAGCCATGCCGGCTTCCTACCTCCTCTGCCTGCTTTCTTATTCAGAAGGATGGAGAGCTCTTGTGCTCTCAGAAAGGCATCCTTGAAGAGTAGTCAGCTTTCCTCAACATCTTTGTTTTTAAGGACAGCATCCCAGCGGATCTTGGCCAACAATCTATTGAACAGCTTAGAGTTTTCTCTTTCAAAGTTCAGAGTCCTGACGTCACTCTTTGCCAGGCTCGTATTCCTCAATATCATGAACTCGACCAGGGCATAGTCACTGCAGCCCAGGCTGCCTCCAACCTTAACGCCTTTAATGATCTCCTCAGCATTGGTGAGCAGTTGGTCCAGAGCTCTTATTTCTGACAAGGTCAAGGAACTTGCTACTCTAAAGTCAAAGTGTTAGCAAAGTCATTCAGGAAGTGAAAAGTGTGGAACTGCTTCACTCATCCAGTTGGCCATGTTTATTTTGATGCAGCCCAGCAGACAGTTGGATCTCTGGGCTGCAAGCACACACTGCTGGCTCATGTTGAGTTTTTTGACCAACAATATTCCTAACTCCTTTCCAGGACGGTTGGTTTCAATGAGCTTTTCTCCCAGTCTGAAATAACATAATAAATTTAAGAAAAGCATTGTAATTGTCATTATGAAAGGCTAGCATTGATGAATTAACCAACTCTGCCTTCAAAATCTTGAGATTAGAAGCCAACTGAATATAAGTAATCTTTTCATGACTTATAAAGCAAAGCAAAGAGAAACATATGGACTTTCTTCGTTTCTGTGGTTTGTCTGTGTTTTATATTTTGGTTTCTCAGCTGGCAGGACGAAAATAGGTCATTGTCTCGCTCTGATTTATAGGAGGGAGAGGAGGTTCTTTTAATATCTATATCCCCGTCGTGAGATTAAGAAACAACGGTTCAAATGTTGGTCCGACCAGTTTATTACAGATGTTAATTAGGGAGATGGTGAAGGGGAGGACGGACGCTATTATGAATTAGGGTAATGGGGAAGGGAAGGGTGGCGATAGAAAAGGTAGGAAAGAAGAAGCAAGGGTCTTTATAGGAAGCAAGAGGGACATAGTCACCACTATGGATCCAGCGTGGTTCGTAGTTCAGTCATTGATCTTCAATAGCGGTGGGTCATCGGGCGTTGTTGTTCTATTGACAACGACGATGGCGACGACGACGACGGTGACCATGGTGATGATAGCTCCTTTTCAATGCTTTCAAAGTGGTCGAGTCAGCTGTCTTTGGAGTGACAGCTCAAACCCAAAGTGGTTGAGTCAGCTCTCCTTGGAGTGGCAGCTTCGGGGTCTGGGATCTCAGCAGAAATTCCTTTGTTCCCACCTTCCGGGCCTTGCCAGCAGATAAGAGGGAGCAGGGATGCCCATCTGCATCCTGTTTTTCACAGGACACGATGGTACCGTTCCCCAATTTTCCCATACCAGGCTGGAGCTATTTAGTCACAGGCCAGATCTTCTGCCAGTAAGCACTCCTGAGCACTCTCTTCCGGAGATAAGCAACTCTGGAGGAAGGGGCTTTCAAATGTTCCCAGAGGGATGTCAATTGTCACATGGTAGCACCCATCACTTGCCTCCTCAACAAATCGATCAGGGTCTTATCACAAGAAATACCTCAGGAAGCAAGCTTTGAGCCAAAAAACAAAGAAGGATTCTCACAGTCATATTTTCCAAACCATAAAAATGTACAGAAATGTATCCAGCAAATATATTTCTCATATTTACAACATACAATGAAAGTGAAAAAAAAGTAAATAGGTTGTTTATTTAGACAAGAGTGTATTCAAAGAAAATCAAAGGAGATAAAAGTGGATTTGTACTTGTGTTTTTTAATTGCATGAATATAGTGAACGTTCAGGTAATGAGTTCACTTTAAAACTACCAGTATACGAAAGATCAGTTTAGATACCTAATAAACTAATTAACTAGGTTATTTTATTTTATTTTATTTTATTTATTTTATTTTATTTTATTTTATTTTATTTTGTTGTTGTTGTTGCTGTTGTTGTTCAGCCTCCCAAGGAAATGCATCATTTCTTTTTGTTCTGCAAGAAAAAATTAAACACTACAAAACTTTTTTTTCTTTCAGAATGTAATTGATAAGATGCATCACTTTGATACCACCTGTAATGACAGTACTTTAATTCACACAATCTGAATCTGTAGATCCATCTTTATTCATTTAATATTAACATAGGCATAAGTCCAATTGAATTTAATGAAACTGAAGTATATGCTTGATGTTAAGCATATGATTAAGTGCCTTTCTGAATTGTTACATGAAGAGAAACATCTGTTACTTTGCTCTAAGTCTTAATTATTTCATCACTCATCACTTTATTTCAAAGTTCTCTATTTGGGCAGGAGAGAATCATTCATTACCCATTGTTGATAGTATCCATATCTTAGTAGACTATGCAATCAGGTGTATTTGAGGACTGTAAAAGTTCAAGTGTTGATATGAAGTCTGAAAATATAAGAGTAATTTTTGCTTTCTCTTCCGTACTGTTCCTGGAGTCTAGCCCAGACTTCTTCAAAGGGTGTGTATTTAACCTGAAAAATATTCACAGCATCTTCAGTATCTTTAGGGGATAGGTCTGGAAAAAAACAAAGTATATGGTGCATATAGCATGCTGGAATCCAAAATCCTTAGACACATACTACTGTCTCTGCAGAAAAGTAAAAAGAGTCCTTGATCGTTCTCTGGATATGAGAACAAGAACTGTAGTCATTTAGCTAAACTCTCTCCTTGCTGCAGTTGAGAAGCTGTTGCTCATGTTGTTCAGGAAGAATAAGCCTTTGAGTCCTCCAAACTGCCCAATCTGTAGGAGTACTAGGTAATGAAGGCAAAAAAAAAATTTAGGTGACTACTAGCAATTATACAACATGAACTGTTTTGAAATGATATTTAAACCATCTACTATCTCTGTTTAATTTATACCTTTACGCAGCACATATAAGAGGAGAATGGATCAAAACAAGCCATCCAATAAATGAGAATTGTTTAAATCAAGAGGAAACACCAAAAATAAAGGTATTCTAGCTAATCAGCCTCAGTAACATCTATATCTGCCTCACTCTGAATGAGGCAGATATAGAATGAGTGTCTTCTTGGAATGAGAAAAAGTAAGAGCTCTTATTTCTGACAAGGTCAAGGAACTTGCTACTCTAAAGTCAAAGTGTTAGCAAAGTCATTCAGGAAGTAAAAAGTGTATTTTCTTTTTTGATCTTTTTTGATGTCCAGACACCAGAAAACATAGCTTGCTTGCTTGCTTGCTTGCTTGCTTATTTATTTATTTATTTATTTATGTCTTGCCTGATTTGGATTAAAATTTATTTGGATAAGAATCCCAATAATAAATCCATTTTATTTGGATAAGAAAAAAATAAATAAATAAAAGAGGAGAAATGCTTAATATAATTTACTATGCAGTAGGTTAATCTTTAGAGAAAATAAATGAAATATCAAGTTAGCCTTATAAACCAGGAGATTTGATACTATGTCCTCTTCTATAGATTAATGTCCTAAAGATTGTGTGAGCGTGAGAAAGATCTATGATGTCATGACTTTCTGTATTTTTTTGAGTAATGTTTAAATTGTGAATTTATCTTGAAAAACTGAAATTTTAAAAAGGATGGAAATAAGCTTTTCTGACTTCATTTCTTATCCCTTTTTTGGAGGAGTGTAGGGACAAATTATAGCTATTCCTTAGTGTGTGAATCATGATATGTAAAGCCATGTTATAGCTCTTTAAACGAAAATTTTAGGTCAATCTGGAATCATAATACCTCAGTAGTGTAGACTGTGTGAGAAGTCATGATAAGTCTTAAGTCAAACTTAACAGAACAAAGTAACAGACTGCAGTTTTTGCTGCTAATTATGCAAAGATGTTGGTTCCTAAGCACAGAGTTTTTATTTTCTTTCCCATTTTTTCTCTATTGCTACATATTCATTCCTGAACCCTCCCTAACCCTTAATAATAATAATAATAATAATAAAAGAAATTAAAAAAAAAAATCATGAAAGAACAGAGAATTCAGCAGAATATTCTTATTATAGTCCTTCCAGAACTTTTGGTTGTTGTGGATTCAAAACAATTTCATTTTCTTGTTAATGTCAGTCAATATTTCTTACTAAAAAAACAAAAACAACAACAATAAAAAAAAAAAAAACGAAAGATAATAGTATTAAGGGTAGGAAGAAATTATTTAATTGGTTGTACTTCTGTTTAAATATTTTGAAAATTTATGTAAGTAATCAGATTTCTAAGCGTTGAGCTAAAGCTGATAGAAGAATACAGTTTAGTTTTTTCAAGAATTGGATCAATAAAAAATTATTGTACAGAAAAATTGGAGAAAAATTACTGTAATCTCACAACAAAATTTGATGTACCCCCTAATGGAAAGTTACAGACATATACTGGTATGTAGGAAAAGAAGGATCTAAGAATATATAAACAGCAACAAGTTACTTGTTTCTAATGAAGTATTCATAAATAATTTTAGGGTGTATGTAGTGGCTAGAATGCTAATTAATACTTTTTCTAACTACAGAACTATATAGCTAAAATTACTTTTCTTCTTAACATTTAGTAAAAGTCATTATGCAAAAGAAGGACAATAACAAAATAGATGAGCAATATACGTAAATTATATGATATAAAATTATTTCAGATCTCATTTAATATATTTCTTTCAGGATAAGATGTTCCCAGCTTTAGCAATACAACCCAAAACTTGTGAGGTCAAATACAAAACAAAACATAAAAAAGTTCTGAGAAAGGTATGTTTTAATTCTTTCTCATAAGAAATGACTTAATGTGGAACTGTTTTGGGTTTATTTCCATACAAAATCTTCACTGATCTCCTCAACTACCAATCTGCAAGCTGCTGATACATTTTATTAAGATACCTGAAATAGCTGAAATTTGACAAAGCCAAAGATCTTGGTCTTTCTTTATAATCCTTTATTTTAACTTTCTTCAAGATATTAATGTTTGAAATCTTAGACATCTCTCTAGTGCTCTGAAATTTAAGGTCATTTTCACCAAAAGAATATTCTCTTTTGAGAGTTGATGGCTACCCACATGCCTACTGTTTGTTAGCTGTGCTTCTTCTGGACTACTAGGTGACTCCATCCACGCTTAGTGGGAATCCATTGTGTTCTTCTTCTACCCTGGCAACTGTCCTGTTCTGAATATATTGTAAAAGATACTCTACTTCCAGTACTGTCTATTCTGCCCCCCTGGTAATCACTCTCCTCCCTCACTATTCACAAGAAAGACTCAGTGTGTCTCTATTCTGTTTTTAATCGCTATCCTGGCATATTCCTCTACTCCAAATTATTGCATTTTATTCCCCTGGTATCTCTCTCATCTCTGCTTTTCATCCTTAACTGCTCTGCTGAGCTCTCATGATCACAGTTCATTTCCCTTTGACTTGCCATGGATAAAAGTTCCATCCATCATCCAGTAGTGAGCTGGGATTACAGTACGAGGCTAGCATGTCTCTGCTGGTCTGTCATTGAAGTGTATATCTCGATCCTTTTATTGAAGACCATGACAATTCTTCTCATATTAAAACCACATACAGCTTCCAACAAGTATTTGTTTTTATGCTTTTTAAAATCTTTTTGTGAAAATCTTCAGTTCTTAAAAGTTTTCCTTCTTTAAAAAGCAAACATCAAGTCAACAGTTTTATAAAACTCCATATATATTCATAAAAACTGAAATGAGTTACATGGCGTTAAGTTCTGTTTTTCATTGTAAAATATCACACAAAAATCTGGCATATTTTGAATGGTTTTTGATAATATATATCTACTTTTCTGTTTATTTACAGTTCTACCAATGATAACACATGCCATAGCATACGCTACATCTCTCAAGATAAAATTCGAGGAGAATGAAGCTCCAACCAAGCACGTTTTTCACTATAATGATAATTACACCTATACTTGAATTTCTTGAACTCTTAACAATTAAAGAACTGTTTTTGGAAATGCTTTCATTATGCAAGAGTAGCATCATCAACATGGAGAATGTGAACTCCATTTGGACAAATACCTATATTACTATTTGCAGTATAACATATATGCCTTCAACTTCCTGAAGTTAGGAGTTTAAGGAAAGGAAGTGATAAAGATCATAGAATCATAGAATGGCTTGGGTTGAAAATGACCTCTAGAACCATCAGTCTCCAACCTCCCTGTCGCAGATAGAGTTGCCAGCGTCTAGATTAAGTGCTAGATCAGATTGTCCAGAGCCCCATCCAACCTGATCTTAAACATCTCCAGAGATGGGGCATCCACAACCTTTCTGGACAAACTGATCCAACACCTAACCATTCCCTCAGGAAAAAGACGACTTTCCCATCTGATCTAAATTTTATTGAAAGAAAATATTAGTTCCATAGTTACCATTAAGCTGATAAAACATTCTAAAATAATTACCTTAGTATACAATAATTTAGAAAGTAAATAAACCTCACAAGTTTGGGGAATAAATAAATAGTCCATTATAAGTATTCTATTATAAGTACAGTTTAATATAAGAATCATCTCTCACTGTCCTAAGATACCACATTATGTATGCTTTGTATTGACAAATAAACAGATAAGGTTGTGTGTGCCACATCTGTGAAATTAAGTTTAAATGGTAATTTCATTTCAATATAGTCAGCCAATGTAAATTATTTCATTTTCTTACAAATTATCACTGTTCTTTTTCCTTTTTTCTTTTTTTTTTCTCCCCAAAGCTCTAATATTTCAAAATTCTCATTATTTCATAGTGTATTTTTCTGTCGAGAAAATGTTTTTTATATACAGATCCAGGAAAAATATTCAATGTTCTTAGAGTTGCTGGTTAATTAACAATTTCTTGATACTGTTCTCATGAGGGTCCTTAGTTATGTACTATAACATCTTGGATTAACTCATCTGGTGGCAGACATGTTAAAGTTATGGTTTCAGATTGAGAGAATTACACTTCCAACTCAGCAAAAGAAATGTGTCTAGTAAGAACAGTGGTACATTTGGGGAAAAGTGATAAGCCAAGGAATTTTTGTGAAGGCACTGTAGATATCTCAGGCATTTTGAGTTCTGAAGGGTCATACTACTTTTCTTAATGAGCTTTCATATATACTTCTGTTCAACAATGATCAAAAGTATAGATTGCACCAGTGTTTGGAGCATCTTTTATTTTCTGTCTTCTATTTTTTTTTTTTTTTTCCCCAGAAAGACCTACTTTTGTTTTTAGCTATTCATGATCATCATTTAAAGCTGAAGATCTGAAGTTTATTTCAAGTTGGAATTTCCTAATTTCTACTAATTGGATCTTTCTATGCTTTTGTCTGTTAAATTAAATAACTATTATGGAATAGCATCTCATGGGGTTGTGATTAAGTTGCTTCTTAATTTTCTTTGCAACAGACTATATAGTGATTTCCTTGTGTTTCTTATTAGAAAGTGTATTAATCAGATGACAAAATACTCTAGAAGCAGTTTTCAGTTGTTTTTCAAAAGTTTGCTTATCCTCTTATAATGTTACCTTTGATCTTTCCTGCTTCCTCTCCAGTGCTTTACAATATCTGTGTTTCAAGTAGTAAAGGTCTTAGTGTTGTGACAGAGGTCTGAAAAATATTTTGCATTTTGTACGGTGTGAATGTATGCAGACTGGATTATTTTTCCTTCTCCTCAGGACTAAATTTCAATTACACAGTACCTTGACTTGCAATGTTCTGTACTCAGTGACCTTGGAAGTCATTTTCTATTTCTATAAGCCTAACTGTATTTTTCAAATACTTCTCTTATCAGTGTCATACAGGTAGAATATATTACCTTAGGGTTTTTTGTTGTTGTTGTTATTGCTTTAAATCACATCTTCAATTAGGAAGCTATTATTCTGGAGCTAAGTGCACAATGATTCCTTCCTACAACAAATTTCAGCCTACAGTTGTTTCTATAGTATCACAATAGTTATCACTTATTTTCCAGGTATTTGTAGGATTGTAGCTAGACAGTCTGCAGAAATGAGAATAAATGATTTTAGAAAGTGTTCTTTGATTTTGATCCTCTTTAATTTCCATCTAATTTCCTTCTGAACACTATTTTCTTGTGTTTTTGCCAACTCATGAAGAAACAGGAATTTTTTTTTTTTTTTTTCCTCAGATGAATTCACAGGGGAAACTTGCCTTGCCATTCACAGGCAGGATTAATTCAATCAAAGAAATAAAAATATTAGAGTGCATTGATTATCTGTCAATAAATGCTTCTAATAAGATAAAAAATTAAAAATGCTCAAGCTTTAATGTCCCAGACTTTTTAAAGCTTTAAACTGGGAAAATCCCCAGATGGAAGGAATTTGAATAAATATTTAATTCTTCCTTCTAATATCCTCTCAACAATTATTTCCTTCTCTGATTAGCCCTGCTAGCCTTTTCTTTCTTTTGCCTCCAGCTACAAAGTTCCTCAAGTGTAGTGCAGGTCATATTGTACCTCTTATCTTACTTTGTATTCATTTGATATTTCTCTCAGAATTGCAGGAAAAAAAAAAAAAAAAACCCACAACCACCTTCTATTAAAAAAAAAAAAAAAAAAGCTTGTACATGGACTTTAAGGTGAACATTTTTTCTTTCTCCAAATACAGACCAGTATTTGTTATGCTTTGTATGTCTTGTATATTTGAATTTCATTGAATATGAGAAATGAAATCATATTTTGGCAATTAAATACACTATATTGTGCTTTTATGTTAAAATTCTGATTTTTCATTAACAATATTCTTATCTAAAAAATATGATGCAAAACATCAGATTGACTAGGTTATAGGCAGAATTATCCTTTGTAATATTTAATATATAAAAAAAGAGATTGTTGTGCTTTTATTTATCTAACATGCAAATCTGAATAGAAAATTCATTCTGTTAAAGACATTGATAACTGCTTCAATAAGGGATAATTCTTCAGTAAGAATTAGTTATCATGAAAAAAACTCCTCAAAATCTGGTAGGTCATTTACTCCTTCATTCACATACTGTATATTATACTCTAGCGTTATACTGTATATACTCTAGCGTTTTGACCAATACTATTTTAAATGAATCATTGAGTACCTATACTTATTCTGTTAGGTAGATATGTTTAGCAGGATTACCATAAAGCAGCATCTCCAGACATTTCTGTCTTTCTTTCTCTTCTTTTACATTATTCTTTGCTGTACCACTAAGAAACACTGAACAGACTTTTGTGTTCTGTGTACAGTTATTCATTCATTTTGCCATGCAGTTCTCGTCATCCTGCCTTTTTACTCATCAGGTAAGTAAATAAAGGTGGCATACAGTCATCTCAGGTCAGCAAAAATAGAAGGAAATAGAAATTTTCATTCCTCTCAGTTACTGAAAAACATAAACAATTTTGTGTATGTGGCCTTTTAAATATCAGACTCTTGTGATCTTCTAGAGTGTTAAGAGCTTTTTACAAACAGATTACCGTCATGGCCTCCACAATTCTGGCTGGCCAGACTACCACACTGACACCATACTTATGCAGTAATGAAATAGTTTTGGATTATAAGTTATAGATAAATTCTGAAGTTTCATTTTACTTAAAATTTAAACAAGGAGAGAGGAGAAAAAAAAGTCAAGAAATCAGTGATGAAGTAATCTTCAGTTTTCATAACATATTTCTTGTTTGCTCATTACTGGATATTAGATTTAAGGAAATTATCATATCCAGAATTTGAATTTTCAGTCGTGACTGTCAGATGTAACTCAGTTTTGTGTGAGCACATCTTTTTTCATCTTCCCTATGATCTAAGAAGGACACTGTTATAATACAAAGCTTCATGTCAAAATTCTGGATGCATATAAGCGTTCTCATGAACTTTTCAATCCAAAACAACAGTAACAACTCTAACTTTCATTGAGATTTCTGTATAGGAACTGACAAAAAATAGTGTCTGTAGCTGAGAATTAGCTCAATTGCATAGTGTAATTGTGTTCTTTGTTGTCTGTTGTAGTTTCCTTGGAAATGAATAGAAGCTGTTACTTTTAGTGCAACCTACATATGCAGCTCAATACAATTCCTCTTCACTCAGTCTGGCCCAGATAAACCAAAAGACTGGACACTCATGGATTAGGAGGAGAAAGAATGCTTGGATGTTAAAGGTTCCGAATGGTATATTTGACAGCAAATGATTTTTTTTTTTTTTTTTCTGTTTTGTTTCTTGCCATCAGAGCTTATGGGATAATTGAACTACTTTGTTGATGTGTTTTTTCCATGAAATAATGTAATGTAATGAAAGCAAAATGCTCAATTTTACCATAATGAGTCTCAGTTTGAAAATACAAGAAGAAGACATCAGAATTAACCATGGATGAGCGCTGTTCTTCACCATGGCTGATTAGGATATAACAATGATTTACTGTGTTTGGCAGTAGAATTTATGTGCCAAGTTGCCATTAAAATTTTATGATGTGAACTCTCAGGAATCCATGTATTAGTCTTACTACTATTCAATAAGCATAAAATGACGACAAGGTCTTGAAGTTCAAGGAAAAGTTTTAAAAAGCTGTTTAAAAGTTAAACTTCAAGAAGGAAAAATACAGACAAAACTTTTCTGAAAGTCTGATTTTTCCTTAACACTAGATAAAATCTTATTATCCTAGGTACATAACCTTTTGGCTTCGAACGTGTTTTACGGAGTATAGATTAATTTAAGGATTAACCTCCAAGTAATTAATACTTTTTGTTCCAGGAAAGGTCCATGCAAGTGTAAAATCCTTAGTTTGTATTCCTGGGGGACTAAATTTCAATGTTAAGATAGATTTTCCACTTTTTTTTTTTTTTTTTTTTTTTTTTAAAGGATTTTTCTGCAACATAGATAAGTAAGAAATGCTTTCTCTGCAGTGTCTGGAAGACAGTTAAATTTACTGAACAAGCAGTTCATTAAAGAGAAACACAAAAATGAGCAGTGCATTCTTTAATATGCTTTGTGTATTCATTAAGTATGTGTGAGGGACAGAGAAACAAACACAGAGAAAGCACAATAGGATCTTGCTTGTTCATTTCTGTATTTGAAAATAAAAACAAAACAAAGCAAACCTCTACACTTGACACTGTAAATGGATGCTACAAATTAAATGCTTGTATATCTCCCTTCTGACCCCCTCCCCACTCCCCCCCCCCCCCCCCTCCCAAAAAAAAAAAAAGGAAAACATTGCTTCCTTCTAGAGATAAAGCTAACTGACATGGTAGCTGAAATTATTTTGAAAGAATAAAGCTCAAAATTTGCCTCAGTGTAACTTAGAGAAAAAAGCAGAAGCATAGAAACAAAAGCACATTGTGTCATGTCTCCTTTGCTTGGCCTGAAGGATTTTGTGCCTGGAATAAATCTGCATTTGTTTAAAAAGACCCATATTTATTTTAAAAGGATAGGATAGGATAAAGGATGGGTACATCTCTGAAAGGAATTCTTGTTTATAGATTTCCAGTGCTTTTCAAGAGCATTGAATAGATCATGAGATTTCAAACAAAATCTCAGTATTAGCCTCTGTACTAAAATATCTTTCAGTTATTGGAAGTTCACAGATGATCTGTGAACCTTCCAAAGAAATTACAGGTTCTGGTAAATGTGTGCCTGATAACTGAACAATGAAAATGAAACAGGGATCTGAAGGAGGATTAGAAATCCAAAGATTGTAGTTAAAATATAGTTCACAACAAGATTGCACTGAATGAATAACATAATCTCATAGCCCTTTATAACACAAATTCAATGCAAGAACTTTTCTCCTGCATTTAAACAGTGTAACATCATCAATAACCAATATAATCATAAACAAATTTATAATGCTTTATCAATGTCTCAAATTATATATGCATGCTATGTCAGAAAAAGTAATCAGCATAATGTTATTAATCAATAACACAATTGGAACAACTCAAATAAAAAGATTAAAAGCAGTGTTGGGCACAAAATTGTTCTTGGGTCTTCAAAAAGCACAAGCTTTATATGGAGTGGCTGAGGGAGCTTGGATTGTTTAGTTTGGAGAAGAGAAGGCTCAGGGGGACCTTATCACTCTCTACAACTACCTTGAGGGGGATTGTGGTGAAGTGGTAGTTCTCCTCTTCTCTCATGTAACTAGCAATAAGATTAGAGGGAATGGCCTGAAGTTGCGCCATGGGAGATTCAGCTTGGACATTAGGAAACATTTCTTCTCTGATAGAGTGGTCAGGCACTGGAATGGGTTTCCCAGGGAGGTGGAGGAGCCACAGTCCCCAGAGGTTTTCAAGAAGGATTTAGATGTTGGACTGAGGGACGTGGTTTAGAGGGAAATATTGGTGACAAGTGGACAGTTGGACTGGATGATCTCACAGGCCTTTTCAACCTTGGTTGGATGATTCTATGATTCTAAAAGTGGAGTAAATCAGTTCTAATGAATCTGATATTGTATCAACATATGCATCTACTTTCCAGTTATGTGTTTCTTGCTAAACTTTAATATTATAAAGTGCTTCATTTTGATACTGAGATTTTCATTTTTTCTTTTTTGAAGATTTTTTGTTTTATCGTGTTTTATAGATTCTAACAGCTAATCACTACCACCATCCAAACAACTTTTCCCCTTTATTTATGATTATTTTCTGTACTGTCTGTGCTGCATTTTCAAATTAAAGAATTTCAGCTCATTTTTAACATTTGTAGTAGACATTCTTTTTTAAAAAAATATATCTTAATGTATTCTCTATTCCGTTCCCCTTATGCATATGTTATATTTATTCAGAGTCACGTGTTAGCATTCTTATTTAAATGTTAGTCATTCACAGGATTTTTTGAATAGCTGGTTTATTCAGTATGGCAGTGCCTCTTCCCTTTATGATTTCTACAGGAGTATAACAGACTTCAGACAATCAGGTGGAAGATCATGTGAATTTGGACTCTAGAGCAAGAGGCTCAGTCAGGCTCTCTGAAAATTTCAGCACATGCATCTGCTCAGTGATGGACAGGGTAGAATCCTTAGCATCTGGTGCAGTAATTTCCCAATGACTAAGAGAGGAATCATCCAACTACAGATACATAGCACAGAATTAAATGGGGCATAAAAACATCCTAAAGAGCTCTTGATTCCTTCTTACACAGAAAATAATCAAGCCTTTAAGGCACCTCCAAAGATATTTGTAAGCTTCAATGAGAAATGAGTAGATGAGCCTCATTGGAAAGTGCAAAGTCACATTATTTACATTATAAGATAAGACACATTGAGTCCCAGGAGGTGCTGAGCCTTAGCTATAGAATTCATGTAACTTCATTGTCATATTGCATTTTTTAGTTGTTTACATGTGGCGTGGGTTTCTTTTTCTTTTTCTTTTTCTTTTTTTTTTTTTTTTTCCTTTTGTCTATTTGCTTTTCTGATGAACTTTTAAATACCATTTTTGATGTCAGGAAATTTTCCTGATTACATATGTTAAAAAGTAAAAAAAAAAAAAACCCAAACAATAATTATGTCTGGGGAGACCGAAGCTCCCTTAAAAAATCATTTATATAAAATAAAAAAAAAAATCTAAAATATTTTGTTGATATGTATAATGCTTCTATATTTCTCTAAATAATTGTACATCCTATGCCTCAGCATTAAGTGATATGCTGTTTTATTTGCTATCGCATATTCCTGACAAGAACTAGATATAACATGCAGTTGTAACATGATGATTTATCTGGCACAAGAGAGGTATTAGTTGAGCTGTGTTTCAGAACCATGCTTTTCACTGAATTATGGAAAAAGCTACTGTTGATTATTTAATTTAAGATTACCTACATACCCAAAAGGCTATACAACATATATTGGGGGGGGGGGGGAGAGGGGGGTGAGGAGGGGAGAACAAAAACAAACGAAGAAAAAAACCAACAGTAATAGTAAAAATAAAAAAAATCTATGCATATGTTTTGACCTTTTTCATTTGCTACATGCAATTTTGCTTTAATTTTGCTTTAATTAAATGGTGTCCAGCCATTTAATTAAATGACAACCATAAGAGATGTAAAATGGATGTCAGATGCCATAATCATCCTCTTGGTGACCAAAGTATATCTGAGAATATGTCAGATATATATCTCAGTATATATCAGTATATATCAAAGTATATCTCAGAATACATCTGAGATAAACTAAACCAGTCAAGTAAAAATGAAAAATTAAACATACATTTTTTAATACAAGTTCTCCTTAAAATTAACTAGCAAGAAAAGAGTACATTTTTAAATACACCTGGATCAGAAAAGTATTTTTGTTGATGATTCAATCCAAGACCCAACACAGAAGCAGGATAACACCTTAAGATCTGTTTCAGGTAAAACGTTTATCTATGGGACCTAACAGTACAGGTACTAACAGTAATTTGAAACCTGAAGAGTTCACAAGTATTAATTTTTAGCAGAAGATAGGCAGATTGTATTCAAATGGATACAACTACAGTGTATATGTCAATTTGTGATGTTCATAACATTTTTCCAATTAAAAATACACTATGCATCAGCAGTATGAAGGATGCCCATTCTATGCAAAAATCTCCAGGAAACTTTACTGAATTACACCATATCGAGTTTTTCTTCTTGGTAAGACTCCAAATATTTATTTTAGAATTAAAAATAAGTGATAGTAAAGAAGTGTTAGTTTCTTCTAGAGGTACATTTGTATGATACAAAATCAGCAGTGAGACTTTTATGCTCAATAACATGTAACTCAAGAAAATTTAAATACAATGATTTTTCTGTTGTGTTGTTTGAAGCAATTATGATAGGTTGGTAAGAACTGATTTTCTAAAATTATCAAACAGAAAGCTCCAAAGTTAGAGCCTTTTTGCTTAGTGTATTAGCAGCTGAGAATGAGCTATGGCTGTGTTTAAAGTCATTATCTCAGCTTAACATATAGTTCATTCAGAACACACCACTTTGCATTCTTCTGCTTCTGACTATCAAACCATGTTGTTAGACACTTTCAGCCAGACTAGCTAAGAGACTCTCTCTCTCTCTCTCTCTCTCTCTATATATATATATATTTATTTGTAGTAGGCAGCTCTACAATGCTTTCTATGGCCCCCTAGCTAACTGCCTGGTGTTACATGCAAAATCTTCAACAGCAATTTCATTATTAACAATGGCAGCAGCACTGGAAAGCCTTTTTTTTAAATTATCTATAAACACCTATATATTAACTAACACATGTTTTAGCCTGTGTTATCAGCAGTGGTAATTCAGTAGGTATTTTGTACATTTCAAGGCTTGCTAGTCAGCCAGAACAAAGATAGAATGGAATGGAAGAAAATAATAAATAGACTGAGCAATATGATTGAATTTCCTGTTTTATGAGCATTTATTGATAATTTTCTTTTCACTGAGTTGCTCCAAGAAAGGGTGGTTGACTATGTTTCTTCTCTTCTGCAGTAGATTATTTAGATTTAGAGATATCACGGACTTCTAAGCTGGGAGACAAAGCTCTCAGTGTTACTAGCTGGTGGTAGTATCAAATTATAGGCATTGCTTTGAGAATAGCTACCTCAACATTTCTGCTGACAAGACTGTGAATCTCTATCAGCCAGAATAGATGAAGAGGTCACAGTTGTTTATGTCTGTGTTTTACATTAGTCCAGTGTGTGAGTGGTGCTGAATGCAGTCCTTGACCAGGGCAGCCTGAGTGACCAGTCATGTCACTATCCATCATGTCACTATCCCCTCTCTACCTTCTGTAAGTGATTATTCTTTTACATCATTGTCTCAAAGCTGGTTGGAGACACAGATGAACAAGTCTGAGCAAGTCCTGGGCAAGGGTTGAGAAATCCTTTGTTTGAGGGACACAGATGGACAAGGCCAGGGGCAACGAAAGAGAGATAAGCCACAGTTTAATAGCCTTTTGTGTGGGTTTATCTCAAGGATGATGGCTGTCTCTGGAGGTGCTGCACGTAACTCTTACCCAAGTACCCAGGGATGTCACGTAGGCAGGAGAAAAAGGAGGATAAAAGAGAAATCGAAAACCATGAGGTTTAGGTTTTCTGGCAACAGATTCCTCAAAAGAAGAAGAGGTTTCTGACATGAGAAGCCTCACAACCTGCCTCTCTCCCTCCTGGACTTGCTCTGCATTCTACCTGCATGCTGAAAAAGAACAAAAGTGTCTGCCATCAGATTCCTCACTATGGAATTCCTGCATGCTGACAGACTCTCCTGTGTCTGCTACCTGAGTACTGCAACTTCTTCCTGCTACCTACTTGCTGCCCAAGGCCGGCCACGCTGCTGCTCTCCCCCCTGCTTCCTTTACTCGGACCTTCAAAACAGCGTGCAGCAGGACCACTGCTGGATCCTGGTGGTGACTATGCCCACTTTACACAATTCTTGCTTCTTTCCTATCTTTTCTATCGTCCTCCTTTCCTTCCCCGTCTCCCTGATTAGGATTTATAATAAACTGGTTGGACCAACATTTGAACCACTGTTTCTTAATCTCACGCTGGGTATATAGATATTAAAAGAACCTCATCTCCCTCCTATAATTTGGAGCGAGACACCATGTGTCTATGTGTCTCTGGGATACATGCTAAGCTTTGCTACTCATCAGATCTACAAGAGGGAAAATAGCAGCCATACCCTAGTCTTGACAGAAACCCCGGGACCCTGAGTATTCACATCACGGCAGCTGGGGAGCAGACCCAGCCATTGGTGACAGGCACCTCCTCAAATGCAGGGCAGGCTAAGGCCAGGCTAGGTTCTTGACTATGTCCAGTGAAGAAACCTGGGCTGTGAATGACCTGGAGGCTGGGCAAGGCAGTTGGGATGGGGCTGAGACAAAACTGGGGTGTCAGCATGTGGATTTAGGTGAATATCAGCAAGTCCCATGGCTAGGCAAGGTGGTCCCATGGTTGGGCTGCAGTAAGGCAGGAGTTGTAGCTCTGGGGGAACCTCAGTTTAATAGAAATTCCCATGAGAAGGCAGAACAGATTCTCACTGAGGCTTTTCAGACTTCGAACAGGATAGCCAAATCCTCAGAGGTAGAGGGAATCACCCAGGACTCTGACAGGATATACAGTGTGGAAGGCAACGTCTTCTACCTACTACAGCCAAACTAGTGACAAGTGTCTTCCATTTTCACATTGATTTGCTAAACAAATACTAAATGTTTCTTTTCATGCCTCAGGCGTGGCCCACGCTTGATCATAATGTGACCTGGATTACAGTGGTCTAACAGAAATAACTGAGGTAAACAGATGCCAAAATCAGGACACATAATTATCTTCTTACCAAGTTACTTATATCAGCATGAGGTGATAATGTATGAATCCTTTGAATGACTGCATTTGCCATCTGCTATTCACTTGCAGAGTAGTGTTTCTGCTTAGCACTCCTCAACACTTACAAGCAGTATTCAGCTACCCTCGAGTAGTAGCAGGAAAGGTGTGAGCTATTCCTTATGAAAACGCGACCATGTGATTGTAATAAGCATTTAATGTTAAAATGGTTTTAAGCAATTTCCTAATGAAATATTTTATTTTCACCTGGAGCTTATCTGTCAGCAAGAGGTCCTTGTCTGTGCAGTTAACCTAATGAGAGAAGCTACGTTGATAACATTCATTAAGGTTGAAAAAGACCACAAAATTCATCTAGTCCAACCATCAACCCATCATGACCGTGCTCACTAAACCATGTCCCTCAGTGCCACATCTATTCTTTTCATGAAGACCTCCAGGGACTGTGACTCCACCACCACCTGTTCCAATACCTCACCACTCTTTCTGTAGTCATTCATCAGTATTCATTACTTTATTAGCCGTTCTTTGTAATATTATTTATGGCAATTTTCAAACAGTTGCAAACCTCATTAAGATTTTTGTGCAGTAAGCCTTTATCAATGTAGAAGGTTAAAGTTTGCAGACTCAGTGTTGATCTGAAGGCTGAATACAGCAATAGAAAATACTCTGTTCCCTTAACAAGATATGCAGTTGGACGGGATTGATTTACAGAAGCACAAATCAGCATTCTGACTTTTTTATAATCTATTAAAAAAGATTCAAGCTAAAGACATTTATAAGCATGCAACAGTAGTTCCCTGATGTCTTTCAAGTATAATTTACTAGTCAAAAGCAAAACAAAATCCTACATAGAAAATATTTGTAGTACTTTTAATGATGTTTTGTATCATGCATAATAATGTGAATGACTTTTAAAATAAAATTTATTTGATAATAAGTCTGTTAGCATTCCTCTTATACACTGCTCAGACTTCCAATGTAAATTTTTATATCTGAAAACATATTAAACATTCACCATATACTTCCCTCCCACCCCCCCAGCACTGACTTCCTAATCTATTATTTCTTTTCCGAGAAATATTGCTTGCATATTCGAATGTTAAAAATATTTCATAGCAACTGACTTCACATCCTGTTCAAGACCGCCCTGGAAACAATTGCTGCCAACATACCAGCCCTTTTGTCAAGAGCTGAGAAAACAATAAAATAAAAAGTAGTACAGCTTGATATTAGTGTCTACATGTATAACTGTAGGACTATGGAATTTTATGAATATAAAAAAAAACCTACTGGCTACAAGCAAAATCACATTTGGAAGAAAAAGGCACATTTAATGTAGAAGAGAAAATGCTAACCTGAAAAATGTATTTTCTGAGTAGAAGTATGATGTGATTTTCAAGTTTTGAAACATAAGAAATAAATCTTTGATGCTAGAAGAAGCAAAACTTTAATGACAGTTTTCTCATCAAAAATTGAATATGACACCAAAGTTTTTATAATTAAAGTATAGCATGAACATAAATATATTGGTTAGTTTTCTTTGCAGTTAATAGTAAAAACAAGGGTATCTCTTGCAGTCTGTAAATATAAAAATTTTGCACTAACGTTTTTCTTTTCTTAATGAAAAATAGCATTTGAGATATGGATTTAGTAATACCTCACTTCAGTTTAGAATCATCATTCTATAACATTCAAATATAAAAAAAATATTTTTAAGATGAATTTCCTTTATACTTCCATCCTGTGGCAGTGTTATTCATTTCATCTGATTTACTGCTAGATTTTTAATAAGACAGTCAAGTTGTAAATGAATAATTTAATTTATATATATTTCATATATAATGAAATAAATAAATCAAACATACTATTGATTACTGCAAAATTGAATTAACACTATTGTTCTCAACTAGTGATAATATTTTACTTTGACAGTATTTTGTTGGCTTTGCATATTTATGTTATTTAAATCAAGGAGTTATCTCCCATCACATAGGTTTCAAATAACCTTAATTTTTTGCTTTAATTTTCTTTCTGAGAAATGGGAATACTAAGACAAATAAAAAACATTTGCATGTATAGATTTTTGACTGAAAACAAAATCTATTTGCATTAAAATCTAGATGTCAAGTCTATAGGAATGGTGGATCTATGAGAAGGAATGATGATTTTTTGAATGCCAATACTTTGGATTAATAAAAAATCAATAATTACCTTTTGAGATTCTAGGAATGATCTGTAAGCTTCTTCTGTCCCTATCATTTCAAAGTGATTGCATTGTCTATACACTTCTTCACATTAAACAAACAAAAAACCCAACAAACAAGACATTATTTTTTTTCCTTTCTAATTACATTTTAAAATGATTGAACTAACTAACTATATACTTTCCAGTGAGATGATGTTAACCACAAATATATGTATAATAATACTTCAGCATAAAGCTTCTTATCAACCAAATGAGTGTATGTTTGCAGACTAGGTGTATATTATTAATTTTATTTGTTAAACTGAGGTAAACAAATCAAGTTGTTCAGGAGTTCAAGAAAACAAACCCAGCAAATGATCTGTTGGTTTCTTCGTGTTGAAATTGGGTCAGTGTATAAGAGAAGGCTCAGGATAGTTAATACATACTTCAAATCAAGTACTTCAGTATTTTGCCTATGTGGCAAAATCCAAAGTTTTTTGACATTCTTCTAGATTTATTCCTAAATAAATGTTTTGAAGTAATTTCATACAAACAACTTATTAATGGAACTGCAGCCCCTGTACTATGAAAATATGAGTCATCACATCTTTTTAAAGTTTCTGCATGTTGTTTGACCAAACCAAGATATGTCCAAAGTATCAAACATTCTGAGCAAAATGGAGCACAGCATGTATGTGGAGGTAAAAATATTCTTATTAGTCTCCTTAAAGTGTTAACAATCAAATGAAAGTAAAACAGTTAATAATACTAGAAGTACAAGTGACTTACAGTGACAATACTCCTAATTCAAATTAATTCTGAAAAAAAATATATAATACAGTGTAAAAGTCTATGAATAGGGATGGGTTACACAAGTAATTATTATACAGTGTAGTTGAAATTTGAATATAGCTTAAACAGTCTGAAGCAAAGATTCAGTTGATCCTTTTACATTCTTTTTCAGAAGTTGCTAACTGTATATCCTTGCACCAAAATTCATGCCATTAGTATGCAAATGATCTCCTACTGTCTGAAGACCCACATCCTTTACAGTAACTAAAAATTACTTAAAGAAATAAAATCTGAAGGATCTATAATGTATTTTTGATGTGCTTAGACCCACATCACATATGGCAATTAGATGTATATGTGTGCATTTATGTGTTCTGGTTTCTGTATGTGGCAATTTCTACTGAAAGTGCTGTTTGCCAGTTGCAGACCTCAAATGAAATGTCTGAATGTGCTCTTGAACTGCATGTATTCTGACACTGCAACTGTTCTTAATGGGTTTCCCATGTGCCCAGTGGCATATATTCTGCCTTGTTGGCAGCCACATGCACACATATGTAAAATCTTTTTTTTTTTTTTTTTTGCCTTTCCTATAGTCTGATAGCTTTTTGGAACATGCAAATCAAATGTGTTCCAACAGAGATGCACTTGAAATAATAAAGCAATGAAATCTCAGAGGAGGGAGCTTCTGCAGCATGAAGAGGAAGTTTATAACTAATTTGCACAGTAACAATCTAAATGCACATTGCTCTGGCAAATAATACGCACTGAAATGGGAAAAAAAAACTCTCTTACAGACACAGTGCAACTGAAAAATGAATAGCAGTGTGGATAATCCAAAGATGAACTATGAGTTTTCTGTAGGTTTACTGATGCTACAAGAATCTTGGTAAACCTTCACTGTACATCCTGAAGATCTTGCCTTTATGCAGCACAGTGAGCTAAGAGCTCTAATCAAGTTCTTGACTACATCACATTTGTTACCTCTCAATTTATGAAAAAGGCCACCGGAGTTACACGCAGTATTTCTGAAGCTGAAAACATGTTTATTTCTGAGTCGTGGTTCTGCATTGTAGAGTAAAGAGATAATTTAATAGGTTTTACCTAGTTATGCCTCATGACTCAAACATTCGCATAGTTGCCTGACAACATTTTAGTTATCTTTCTGACAAATGGTATAATGGTTTGTATGTAATACTTTTTATGAAATCCTTGGAAAGAGTTACAGTGTTCAGTCATTCCACATTACATGGATATTTAATTTAGATGAAGAAATTAACACAAGCTTCATATACACACAATAAATAGAAAGGCTCAGCTAGAGGGTAATTCAGAATAGAAGTCTAACTTGGGAGCTTCTAATGACTGTCCCCCTCTGCTAATTATAAGAATCTAACCAGCTGATTATTTTCTTATTAAGGTAACAGCATTTCATTGAAGCTATTCATAATTTCCTTTCAAGGAAGATGGATTTATTCACAGAGTTTTCTTAAATAACTGGCATTTCCTAAATACATATTTTTGATGGAAAGAAGAAGGTCTCATCTGTAGAAGACCACAATAAGATGCTGCCAGAAAGTTCAGAAATGCTATATTTATATAAAAGTGTAGTTATTTGAGGAGTTACAATTTTTTCTCATATATATTTCAGTGAAGATTATAAAAGCTGAGAATCTTTGTGTCTGTGGTAGCCTGATTCACCCTGAGGATGTAAGCACTAAGTAAATTACAAAAGTATTCTAATGATAATCCCTCTCACAAAACAACTTATTGTGTAAGTGTAGTTAATGGAAGAGTTTGAAAGAACAATATCAGAATAATAGTATGAAGAGGGGAAGTCTGGTAGAAGATAAACTCACAGCCTAGGTTCAGAAGACCAGAGGAGACAGGGACTTTTATCTGTAAAATCTCAGATGTCTCAGTGATTTTAGGAGTGATAGTTCCAGATGGATTTTCCTCAGAGATTTAGGTATGAGACCAGCTTCAAATAGAACATGAATTCTCAGACCTTTCAGATGCCAAAACATGGATGTAAATAGTTTAGGCTACAGACACTAGGCTCTCCAGGCTTAAAAGTGAATAGTGATGCAGAAGATCAATGAAGCTCTTGCAAACTTTATGAAATCTGAGAAAAAGTATTGACTGAACAGGGTAAAAGTGAAGATATAATAGCCTTTATATAGCCTTTATATATGTATATATTAAACAATATATGTATATATTAAACAATACGCTAGTGTTGGGCACTTCCTGGAACAACATACTCCAGTGCCTCACTTCCCTCACAATAAAGATTTTTTTTTTTCAAATATCTAATCAAAATCTAACTTCTTTCATTTTAAAATTATTTCTTTTATGTGTTGAAAGTCTACGATAAAATTCCCATGGAGCTTTCTCTTTTCCAACTCAACTTCTCAACTTGATGTTGTGTGCAAATTTGTTGAAAATGAATTCAGTCCAAATTTTTATGTCACCAATTAATAACACTTAGCACAGTACAGACCAGGGAGGGAAAACACCTGCATATTGAGCCATTAACCACAACTCTTTGAATGTGATCACTGAGCCAATTATACACAAAGTGGTCTACCTGTCAAATACGTCTATTCAGTTTAGCTACAAGGATATTTCACAGGACAATATCAAATGCTTTTCACACCATCATAGGTCACATCAGTTGCTCTTCCTTTACACTCCAATGTTCCATCCCTTTCTTAGAAGGCCATCAGTTTTGTCAGACATGTTTTGCCCTTGGTGAAATCATGTTGTCTGTCATCAATCTCCTCCCTGTTTGGCATGTGTATTAGTATAGTTTCCTACAAGGTCTAGTCCATGATTTTCCTGGGAATGGAGGTGATACTAACTGTCCTGTAGTTCTAGGAGTCTTCCTTTTCCCCCTTTTAAATATGGAGGTTATGTTTCCTCTTTTTCTGTCAGTGAGAACTTCACTGAACTGCCACAACTTCTTAAATGTAATTGATAGAGGCTTATCAACTCCATTCCCCAGATTCCTCAGGACTCTCAGATGAATTTGATCAGGTCTCATGGACCCATGTAAATTCAGGTTTCTTATATCGTCTCAGGCTTGATCTTGGACTACAGTTGATGGTACTGGGCTGTGTGACTCTGGCAGTGTGGCTATAGCACTTGCTGGTGAAGACTGAGTCAAAATGTTGTTGAGTACGTCAGTGTTCTCCATGTCCCAGGTAATCAGGTCTCCTGTTTCCTTCAAGAGAACACCCACATTTTCCCTAGTCTTCCTTTCCTAACTGACATTCTTATAAAAGCCCTTGTTATTGCCTCTGAGGTCTGTGATCGTATTCAATTTTGTTTGGTCTTTAGATTTCCTAATTCCAGTACTGGCTGCTTGGATAATATCTCTGCATTCCTCTGAGGCTTCTTGTCATGACTTTCAGACTCTGTGAACTTCCTTTTTGTGTTTGAGTTTGTCCAGGAGCTACTCATTCATCTATGCAGGCCTCCTGGCATATTTGCCTGACTACCTCTTTGTTACACATTGCTCTCAAACAACTTGTGTGTTCTACATAGAATGACAGAATTTAAGAGGTTGAAACTAACTTCTGTAGTTCATCTAGTCCAAGCCACCTGCCCCAGCATGGACAACTAAAGTTGTTTATCCAGGACTTATCACTAGACAGCTTTAGAATATCTCCAAGGAAGGACAATTCACAACCTCTCTGATCAACTTCTTCCAGCACTTGGTCACCTGCACAGTAGAGAAGTGTTTCCTGAGGTTTAGATGGTTTCCTATGTTTCAGTTGCTACCTTTTGTGGAGACAGTGATGCCAGAGAGGGATATTGGTGGTATGGCAGTAAAGGTTCAAAATCTTTCTGCTAATATTCAATTACATTTTGTTGCCTTGTGACAGATGGCAACAGAGGGGCAGTCTGAAAAACCAGTGTTATTGTGCTCTTTATATCTGTTGCAGATACCATGGAAATAAATAAGAGACATTACTTCTGGAATGATCCATTTATAAGATAAGAATTATAAGTAGAAAATGTTTTAATTCTTCTTTTAGACATCAAATGAGATCACTTAAACTTTAGGCCTTTTAAATGACTGACTTAGTTCAATTCGTTCAAAATTTTGGAGAAAACTAAGGTCATATATTTATGCTATTATAACAGCTGTGTTGTATGGTGAGCAGAGAATGTCTTTCAAATATTTTTGTGAAAGGTTCTTTTGTTTTTATTTTTCATACAGTAACTCAACTAAACATTCGTTGAATATGCTATGCACATGAAGACAAATGAACTGTATAACTGCTTCAGCAATTATTTGAGATGATTTGACATGACCTTCATCATGATCCTCTTAATAAAGAATAGAAAGTAAACTAGACATTCATTTCTAAAAATGATTTTCAAATCTTCCAGGGATAATTGGATTCTCTCTTAGGTGTTGCAATTAAAAAGTGTTTTTGATATACATAATCTCAAGACCCTTAGACTTTTAAGTGATGTCTCTTGAAGTCAGAATAGTTCTTAAATTAAATCTGGACTCCCCAAAGGATACAAAAATCACAAATATATAGAATTTATACAATGTGCTATGGGGATACTTGAATCTAACTAGAAGAGCTTGATCACAGCTTCATCATTATTGAGTAGATTGCACTGCAAGAGGTGACATTTTACCCAGGGCACATATATATGTTAAAAAAAAAAATAATAATAAAATAAGAGAAATGGGAAAAGAAAATGTATGTATAAATAAGGAATGTATGTAAATAACACTAATTACTTTTATTCACTTTTATTTGTTTACATAAACTTATTTATGCTCCATTCAACAGTCAGACATGTTTAGAAATGAAAACTCCTATTTTCTAATCCCAATAAAGATAATTTCTGGTAATAAATATAATAATATAAATATATATATATATATATATTTATGACTTTTCTCAGATTTAGGACTGACCAATTCCAGAATACATCAGAGATCATAAATACATTTGACAATTGCAAACATACATATGCAACTTGTGTCCTAATAGCAAAAACTCACACCTGCCAATTAAAGAATGGCCACTTTTGACTTGAAAGCTTGCAGAAAAAAAACATGAATCTGTTTCCAAGGCTGTATAAAGTTATAAACCTCAAAGAGAAATTGTTTTTTGTCTATCTATGCAGAAGATTTCTCTTGTAATTGCTACAAGTGTAGAGATCCATTTTTAATATTCTGGAAAGAAACGGAAAAGAGATTAGTATATGTGGACCATGTAGAACATGTTTATACTCTGTTTTTAACTCATCCCCTTGCGCTTCTCATGTTCCAAAAACTTGCTTTCTCTTAGCACTACTCCAGTCCTTCTCTTCTGAGACTGTACTTGGAGGAGATCATTGAAACCCTCACCTTTTACATTAAATAATTCAATCTAAATGAAGAGGGCAGAAATTAATATCATAAATCTCCTTCGACAAAAGAAAATAAACAATTTTATTTAAAATGGAGAATATCCAGTACTATTTCTACAAAAATTTGACTTTCTTTCCAGTTATTATCTCTTTAGGAAGATTTTTTTTCAGTGTAAGTACCTAACGCACTTAATGGCTTGAATAATCATATTTTTTTGTATGAATGCTTCAGTTAAACACTTGCTGTCTGAAGCTAAAAGAGTACTTTTGAAGCTTCAGATTTATTCTTCACTTAGGTTGTTTTTCATCATCATACTTTGGTTCATAAGTTTACCTGGGGCCAGGGATGGGAAAGTGACATTTTTCAGTAAGTGTGCACTTTGAACAAGTAGCAACTACCTATAGGACAGTGAAAATTTTTGACACTTCTTTAATGTATGTAAGCTAGCAAGGTTTATTAGAAATAACAATTTCTGACCAGGAATGGATCATCTAGAGAATGGTAACAATAATTCAAAATGATTCAAAAGAGAAATGTTAGCTATAGTCTTCTTATAAATGTATATATACTTATCTATATTTTTATACATACTAAAAAAAAAAAAGGAGAAATACTACTCCTGCTTTTTCTTGAGATTTATGATTAAAATTAAGACTCCTAAAACTTCAAAAATAAGTTTTTTAAAAAATTCTCCTGTTCACCTCTCTCAACTACAAGAGCAACTTGAATATAGATTTTGCTAACATCTATGCTGAACAGTGTAGCAGGAAAAATAGATTAAGCAATGCTGCATTTATGTTTGCCTGTGACTGAAATTTTATTTGTGATTGATGATAGTCGTAAGTGAAAAAGAGATGGTACTATGAATTCTTAGATAAGTTGGTAATGTGGACAGACTGTGATAAATGGAAATCTACTGGTCCGAAAATTTTTAATGAAATGCTCGTCTTTCTTTTTTTTTTTCTTTTCCAAAAATTGCACAGGAATGTAGTGAAATGCTTACACAGTGTTTCCTTATCCATAAACTGTCTATTTTTTTTAATTATGGGATCACATTTTGCAAAAATAGCTGACTTCCTCTCTTGCATGGCACATTTTAAATGGACAAAATAACAGTATTTTACTAAATTACTGCTGCTTAGTAATTTAGATCAATACAAAATCTTCATAGTTATTCGTATGATTAAATCTTTTCAATAATTTACTGCAACCAAAATTTAAAATATATTCAAACAAATTAAACCAACATTAGACATTTTGAGGTTGTTAATCTACTTCATAAAGGCAAACAACAACATTCTATATGTCATATGTATGTAGGAAGTTGCAAAGAAGTACTTTATACAGTATATTTTATATGTCCCTCTTATTATTCTTCTACTTGGAAGAAAGTTATTGACAATTTTTCAAAATCTTACTCAATTCTCAAAATGTCTATGTTGTATTTGAGACAGAGGATATCTATATTTTGCTAGGGTCTTTGGAATTTTTTGGTCTCATGTAGCAGATGTGAATTCCGGCAAGAAAGAGAATCAGTTTCTTCACTTGCTGCACCAATCAATTTTGCAGTTGCTTTTGATAATTTTCTGCTTCAGTGGTTTTGTTTTGTTTTTATTTAATTTTCTTAGAGACAACCTTTAATTTATGCGTCTGTATTACTTTTTTTCCTAATTTTCCTTTACTTTAAATAATACTCTCTTCTATTTGCAACTATAATTTATTCACTGAAAATAATGATGTTCCTTTCCAATCCTACCTTTCACTATAGAAATAAGTCCCAAATTGATTTTTTCCCCCTTCTTCTATGAGAACCTTTATTTCTCCTGCTCTTTCTAATAGGCATTATTTCTGCATTTATTTCTGCTTCAGTATATGTTTCTTGAATTTTTGTTACACAAATGCCACTATTAAGCAATATGTTGCAATCAATGCTTTGTGTACTGATAATATCTTATGCCTATGTTGTGTTTCCTGTATTCTGACATGATATTTGTTTATATTCATATCTTCATTAGACTGGTAGTTTAAAACTATCCTATTGTTAGCTAATATATTTCAATCTTATTTCTCTTTTACTTCTATCCAGTGAACTTCCAGTTTCTTATTAGTATTGAGTAAATGACTAAACATTCTCCCACTGAATTTCATCTAATTCTATCTTTTCCATCCCTACTTGCTGCATCAAGAAGGCTAACAAAATTTGCAATATTATTAGCATGATCAGTGTCAGGACAGATTCTCTAGGAGTACACCACTGTTCATTCCTCAGTGTGATAAAAACATACCTAAAACAAATACTTCTAAAATTGTTGTTTCTGCTAAAAGCCTCAGTAGTTCCACAATACATTTATTTTAGTTTTATGGAAAGGAGATTATATGGACATCTTTGAACTACAGTCAAGTGTAGCACAGTCCCATAAGCGTACTTCCATTTTCATCTGACATTCTGTTTTTGCCCTGTGTTCAAAAATAGCACTGTTATCCCAAAGTGAAGCAAAGTATGTGCATTTTAAGCAATATCTAGATTATCTGCAATTATCTTAGTGCTGCCTCTACTATGTAACAACCTAAATCTCCCATTACTTTTAAGATTTCAAGAACTTTATTTCTGTTGTTAATTAATCACTGCAAGATATTATTTGAAACGGTTCATGTAGCTCTTAAGTTGTAATCTCATTTCCTACTTGATTTGATAAAACATAAATCTGATCATTTTGATAGGTTAAGAAACTGGCCCATGTTTACTTCTCACAGTGAAAACTGCAGCTCAAGTTAACACTATTATGTCAGTTTCCTTGGTTCTTCTTTGTTTCAGACATAGCTAAGGATACGTATGTATCTTCTATGGGCATGAATATGAAAAAAACTTCCTTTTCGTGTGTCTGTAGAACACAGAAATCTTATGCCCTATTTGTAGTACTCTGAATTTTGAAGTGGAAGATCTGAATGCATGGTTTTCCTCCATAAAGAAAAGAAAAAACAGCTGTTTCAAGACATCAGGGGACAATGATTTTTGTAGTCATCGTAACATAAGAAAAATAAAAACAATACAGTGATTGATAAACATTTAAGCATGTTTAATCAGCTAGACCATTTTTGGACTATTAATAGCAAAAGTTTGAAACCATAAAAAATATATTAAATGACTTTTGTGTGTGTGTGTGTGACTCCCCACACAGCAAAATATCATTATTTATACAGAGAATGAAAAAGTCTTCAGACTGTGTTATCATTACACATTAGTCAATGTATTAGGCATTATGGTAATCCATGCAGTGATCAGATCAGCTATTTTTTCCACTGTGTATTCCAGTATTTCATTTTAAGTTTATCTGGGTCAGAAAACTGTCAGCAAAGTGCTTGTTATTGTCTTCATGTGTGACTGATGGCTCATTTTAAATGTGCGAGCAGCATGATTCTATCAGTAGTGGCATAAGATGTATCAGAATATTTTAATAATATACACACTGGTATTTTTCTTGCTTTGAACATAAGCTGATGTTCATTTGACTTTTAACATCGAGCTGTACAGAATAAGGACTATTAAATTATGCCACATCACTAGTATCTTTTCTTACTTAAAATATTAATAAGTAGAAATCTATATAAATAAACAACCAAACCCAAGGGCTCCACTATGTGATTTAGACTTCCTGCAGGTTGCATACAGATGATCGTTTTAAATTAAGCTCCCTAGAAAATGGAGAAAACACAACAATTTGATACTGTTTCTTTTCTTATAGATCATATTTTAATGACTTTATCTCCTGGAAATTCTGGAAATTCGAAGAACTGAAAATAATTATAATATTTTGCTTTTAAGGAGTCTCAGACATTTAAAAATCAAACTCCCAAGCTTCACAAAAACAAAAAGAAAAAAGATAAAGGAGATTTTTAGTCCATCCTCTTGAAAAGTCTTTATCATTTATATTACTGATTATCTACTTTGCAGGTCGGCTGCTGTTTTTCTAAAATGTCTTGACTGCTTGATGTGTAAATGTGCTTTCTTGTTTATATATAATACTTTCCTATGCTTGACTGTACTATGATTCTTAAAGTTAGGAATTCCAAGGAAGGAACATCGTTGTTCACTTGACAAGAAGCTCAAGAGGAGGTGATTGCAAGAATAGAGAACTTAAGTCTGTTCATCTATTTAAGCCTTTACAAGCAGCTTTCTGGTTTCAGAGAATAAGGGGATTCACTTCTGACCTCAACAATTCCATGATTCTTCTTTATTCTCCTTAACTGGTTTAATGATGAAACTGCACATTTTCTTGCTTGTAATTCTTTCCTTTGTATTTCCATACATATTTCTCTATAAAAAATCAATTCCTACAGATGATAGTTTTCACCAATAACATCTCTAACATGGGCAAAGTTCAGAGTCATCAGAGTCATCATGAGTCTTGAACAAGGAAGAGTGTGGTGCTTTTTTGGTCAATCTTCGGTCTTTTTTCATGCTTTCTTAATGCAGTCCCTTTATGTAAAGAAAAGGGGTGCCCAGCTTTGTGATACAATAGATTATGATAATAGATAGATTATGATACACAGAGGTCTGCACAAAATCATTGATATTGATTTTAATAAGAATCTATAAACTACAATTATTCCCCAAATCTTGATATCCTAATACATAGAATTTATCTTAAACTATGCAGCTGAACTATACTACTTTAAGGAATCAGAATAAGCCTCTGACTACTTAACAACCCTATGACTTAACTAGACAAGAGATATGTCTTTTAAGAAGCTGAAATAGGTCATGCAGTTACTTCCTAATTTTCCAAGAGAAAAAGAGCAAAAAGAGAAAACTTAGAAAAATGTATTAAAAAAAAAAAAAAAAAAACAAGTCAGAAAAATGGACAGAAAAAAAATTGATCACTGGTCTGTTTTGAAGGCCTTTTTTGAAGAGATCCAGTGTCACCCACAGAAAGGATGTAGAGGTGAGTACACTCATCCAGTTGATGAGTGGTTGTATTCTCAAACCAGCAAACAGCAATGATGACTAAGAAGATGAAGAACACAAAGGAGACAACCCCAGAATCTCTCAGGCATCTTCTTTGTGCCTGCTAGATTTGCAGGTGAATTGTCCCAAGGTAGTTAACAGGTGAGTTCACAACAAGAAGTTGCTCAAAAACAAGCTTGTGCCAAAACTTTCTTGCAGGAAGAGCAGGATGGTTAACAGAAAAGCAAGACTAACCAGTTAGAGGATCAGATATCATACTTTCTGATATCAGCCTTCAACTGGTTGTCATGGTGACAACCTTGCACTGCAGATGTTTAAGACATACCAAGTACAATCCAGGAAGTCCGAAAATATTTACTCTTCATCCTTTACATTCTATAAACTAAACCAAGCTGAAAACAAATAAGGCAATACATTTCCTAATTCAATCTATCAGAACTAAAGAGTCCAAATCAGCTCAGACCAAGGCAATGTGCTGTCAGGTCAACGTAGAATCTGTGGCCTTCTACTAGCAAGTCGTACTTAGTGGACTGTAACTACTGTTTCTGAGTCAATTTGAAAAGCGGAAACTCATATCGGTGATCTTATATTAGTATCTCAATTAGTTTTTCAGGAGAAATTTTCTAACATTTGGTATAACAGATATCTGTCAGTTTTTAAAATAGAGTAAATGATACTAATTGTAAAGAATTTCCATCTTATGTGGAACTGTATTAAAAGGTTAATTCACAAAAAGAGAAGGAAAAAAAATTAAAAGACCCCTCAAAAGAATACTGAGGACAAAATTTTGAGTGTCTAGGTGTTAGCTAGAAGGTAGTGAGTTTCTGGTGGGGAGTAGGTCAGTGGCTGATTGTATATGTATGTTCATATATACACATATATGCACTTGCATACACACATACAGTTATTGTATTTTTAACTTTATTTTCCTTTTTCATCTTAGTAAATAGTGTTTATCTCCACCCATGAGTATTAATCTGTTACCAATTTTCTCTCTCATCTCATTTGAGGGGGAATGAGAGAATGGCTGCATGGTGCTGAGTTGCCTGCCAAGTTAAACCACAGCAACTTTGAGTAATTAGTTTTCTGGTCTTACATCAGTGTAATTCTGTTCTTAATTTCCTGCTGTTGTTCTTTATCATCTTGTTAGCACAGATTGACACTGCTCTGCTTTGCCAACACTGTTTTTACACAAAGAAAAAAATCACACTTTTCCAGGTTGTGTTTATATATATATATATATGTAGGCATATACATGCATGAACACTGACGTAATTCATGAGTTTAGCTCACAAATTTTCCCAAGGTTTGAAGAAGAAGCTAAGACAGTAAATGAGTTCTTAAGCAGATGTTGAGATTAAATTTCCATACTGAAATTACTTCTCATATTTTTATTGCTTCTGTCATTAATTATTTATATTTTAAAAATACACAGCAGCAGTACATGTGAAATATATAGAAATATATGTATAAAATTTCAGTTAATAGAATATGATGAATAACAAAATAATTTGTACTCAAGACAAAAAAAAAAATTCAATAAGTGAACAAGTAACACAAATCATTTATAATTATGTTTGTATTTGAATTTGTGATAACTTCATGAATTAGTTACAAAGATAGTGTATCCCTTATCCTTTATCCAGGAGACATAAGTTTTCATTTATAGGACTGAGGTAATACAATGTATTTCCTATTATCTTCTTGTGCACAGAAACTAGGATCATTAATAAATGTATTGCTAAGAACTAAACCTTAGCCATTAGTGAGTTTACTAAAGATTATTTTCTATCTGTACAGAAAACACGGTTGTCTGAATATTCAAAGGGAACTAAGTTTGTTCAGCTCTAAGAGATATTCTTAGCTCGAAGTTAAATGGAAATGCCAAGAAAAATAAATGACATGGAAAGGAAGATGTGGTCACTATATTTGACAATCCATTTGATTAACTGCACTAGAAAGAACAGCATAAGAAGGAAAACTGGATTTGTCTATCTTTGTTGGTTTTGTTTGTTTGTTTGTTGGTTGGTTCTATGAATATTTATTTCATTATCTTTTTCCACTGTGCAGATGATCAAGAATTCATCATTAGTTCTGTCAGAAATTTTTCATTATTTGGACTTCTCATCAAAATTTCACTTGCTACCTTCCCTCAATTCTAAATTTTGGTGTGCTGTCACTTCTCTGAGCTCAAAATAATTAACTAAATACTAGTATTTTCTTTTGGCAGATTTGTTATATAAAATGACTAGGAGAATTTAGAATGAACCATGTATAAAAATGATTTTTTTTTTCCCCTTTTTCTTGTCACATCCTAAAAAAAATATTTAGTTTTTAAATAATCCTTCAGAGTAGTGCCACCACCTTCACATTATCTTCCAACTGGCACTAGATAATAATACTTACCAGTAATAAATCCACTTTTCTCTCTCTTTGATTTTAATGGAATTTTGCCCAGTTCTTTATTACTTAATGCCTCTTTTAAGCTTTTTATAGAATTTAATGGAAAACTCAGAATTAATAGTTTATACATAACACATATAATGTAAGACGGTTAAAGTATTCAAGAAGGACATTTGCAGTGTCCTGTTTTTATTCTGTTATATACAAGCATAAAATTAAATTTTCACCACTGGACACTATTCTTTGAATTATGTTTACAGAAAAGGGGAAGGGGAAGGGGAAGGGGAAGGGGAAGGGGAAGGGGAAGGGGAAGGGGAAGGGGAAGGGGAAAGGGAAGGGGAAGGGGAAGGGAAGGAAGGGGAAGGGAAGGGAAGGGAAGGGAAGGGAAGGGAAGGGAAGGGAAGGGAAGGGAAGGGAAGGGAAGGGAAGGGAAGGGAAGGGAAGGGAAGGGAAGGGAAGGGAAGGGAAGGGAAGGGAAGGGAAGGGAAGGGAAGGGAAGGGAAGGGAAGGGAAGGGAAGGGAAGGGAAGGGAAGGGAAGGGAAGGGAAGGGAAGGGAAGGGAAGGGAAGGGAAGGGAAGGGAAGGGAAGGGAAGGGAAGGGAAGGGAAGGGAAGGGAAGGAAAGGAAAGGAAAGGAAAGGAAAGGAAAGGAAAGGAAAGGAAAGGAAAGGAAAGGAAAGGAAAGGAAAGGAAAGGAAAGGAAAGGAAAGGAAAGGAAAGGAAAGGAAAGGAAAGGAAAGGAAAGGAAAGGAAAGGAAATCTTTAGTCAAAATTGAAGAAATACTTGATTTTTCACTTTTAAAATATATCTTTTAATATTTTATTATATTAGCATAAATAACATGTCTTTCCCTTCTTTCATCATTTTTTGTGTCATGAGTAATGTTGAGAACTACATTTCTGTAGTTTAAAAGACAGATCCTACCTGTGCAGAAGTGACTTAAATGTGCAAGATAGAAAAAATAAATTATGAAAACAAATATTAAAAAAATAAAAGAAAGAGCCAGAAAGATGAAATTTCAGGCTGTGGCGAGGATTCAGGGGACTGGACTAAGTGATATTGTATCTTCTATTATGGAAAAAAAAAAAGATACTAACAGTGATGTTCAGTGGGATAAGTTCTGCTGTCGTTCCAAGTATTTTAATCACTACATATATCAAAACTAAATGAAGTTTTTTGGTGTAAGTCCAGGATTCAACAGAAGAGTTTTAAATTCTGCCAGAAATATATGACAATTCACAATGGAAGAAAGCAAACCTCAACCATATCCGTGACAAAGATAAGGATTCAGGGAACTACAGGCTAGTAAGTCTGTGAAATCTACCTCAGTTCCTTTGTAGGTGTAGGAACAAATAATACTCAGCACCATACTAAGGACAAGAAGACAACTGAGTAGACAGCATGGATTTACACAGGGGAAATCATGCCTGAACAATTTGGCAGCCTTCTATAATGAGATGAATGGCTTTATGATGAAATGAAAACAGTAGATATTTTTTTGAATTTGGCAAGGCTTTTAGCACTGTCTCCTATAGTATTTTCATAGACAAGTAGACCTTGAGGTGGAACTGGCTGAAATGCTGTGTACAAGGGGTCACGTTCAGTAGCATAAAGTCCAGCTGGAGGCCAGTCAGTACTCCTATGGACTAAGAGATCTGAGACTGTTTAGCCTGGAGAAGAGGAATCTTGTGCATGATGGAAGGGAGTAAAAATAAAGGCAAGACAGACCTTTGAAGAAGGAATCCAAGACATGAAGCAATGGACTCAAATAGAGATACAAGAAATTCAGCCAGGAGAGGCTGTGAAGTGTCCGTCCTTGGAAATATTCAAAACCCATTGGGTACAGCTTTGAGCAGTGTGCTGTATTAAATGCATTAGACTAGATGTTCCACAAATACATTAATCATTCTGTGATTCTGTTGTTTATTTATTTATTTATTGCTCTGGAACAAATATTAGTCTGTGAAATATGAGCAAGAATCTTCCCCTTTGCTTTGGGTGCAGTAAAAGTAAAAGCACAGGTTGGTATTAGATCACATGATAAAAAGTTATATATAATCAGTTAAATAAACTGATAATTCAAAAAAGAACATCTACTTAAAATATATTGAGGATTGTTCATGCTTGTTTTTCTAGTGATGTACATTTCTAGGGCTAAGACTGAGCAATTCTTAAATTGTTTATTAGAATAAGAGTAAATATTTGATGTACACTATTTTTAAGCTTAATAGAGCGATCAACACCAACGGGATGCAACTTTTTTCAGGCCACACATGCAAAAACAAATACTCCAACTATTTTAATATTACATATTGGTGTCAAATATTAGCTAAAATATTGCCAAGAAAGACTTACTGAATTTTAAATGAATTATGAGTCATTGAAACTGTTCTGTTTATTTGTACATTTGTGTTTGAACCAGGGTTTAAAAAGAAATTTCTAGTATTAACATGAGACAGAAAAAATGTCATTGGCTCCAGTTCTTTCTACAGTTTCCATTAAGCCTTGTTGACTTTTTCACGTCAACATAGAAGTCCTGTATATATACATATTCAGTAGATTGCATCTTGTGTATTGAATTTAGAAGATGAGATTTAGAAGAAAATTTGAATTCACACTTTCTAATATAGGTGCCACTTAATATGAGTTGTTAGTCTTGATATTCTTCAACTAAAAAAAATATGGGGATAAAAAATTCATTATATGGCTTGCCTCATTATATGCTTTTAGAGAGAAGCCTGAATAGTTGATAAATGTAATGGCTAATGTTGTGAGTGATGCAAAATCTGGATGTAAGAAGATGTTAAATCTTAAAAGCTAACCACCAGAATCTCATGGCTGCCCATATTCCTGTAGTCATTCAGGTCATCAGAAATAGACCAATATGTCCTCTGGTGAAACATGTATCATTCTTTTTGAAACAAGTTTTTACTACTTCTCATTCTGCCTGTAAATGAAAACAGTTTCTGCAGAGACTTAAATGTACATGATGAACTTACTTTAGTGATTTTGATAGCCCAACAACTACTGGGCTATTCTTGACATTTTAATGAAAATCAGATTCTGATCTTTTTATGAATTATAGATAGATAGATAGATAGATAGATAGATAGATAGATAGATAGATAATTTCCTGACAATAATTATCCAGAATATAAAGTTCACAAGACATCTACTTAAAAACATAGTCTTTGAAAAATTGAGGTACTAGCTCTACCCTTTCTATTGGTTTCCTTTTTATTGGTTATATTTAGGCCCCCCATGGAGGTGGTCGAGTCACCATCCCTGGATGTGTTTAAAATCCATTTGGATGTGGTGCTCAGGGACATGAGGGTTGTTAGTTAGGGTAGTATGCTTAGGTCATGATTGGAGTCGGTGATCTTTAAGGTCTTTTCCAATCTGAGTTATTCTATGATTCTGTGATTCTATGATTCTAAACACGCTGTAATCCATCAGAACCTTATTGTAAATTTTCAGTGCTAAGTGGCACTAATTGCAAAGGCTTCAGAAAGCAAACAAGAAAATGAATTCTGAGATTAAAAATGGAATATGCTATTTTGTTGGCCTAAAATACGATGCACTATATTGCCATATAATACATTGTTACCAGTTATGATGATATTAAAACTCAGAGTAAAATACTTAGAAATAAAAACCAGGTCACTTAAACATTGTTATTAAAAGTTTTCTCTCCCAGATTCTTGTACCTATTCTGTTTTACATTCATCCTTCCACTGCTGCTAATGCTGCTCTGTTAACAACAGTTAGGGAAATATTACAAGATACAAGTCTCATGAGTTCTTTGCCCAGAAACAGAATCATTGTCAAGGTGAAGATTTCTTTCTTCTCTCTGGCTGGAGAGCTGTGATGCATCGTTTTCAATAGGTAATGACATATTTTTCATTGTCCTAGCCAGTTGAAGCCATTGTTACATCTTTCCACATGCTTTGCTCTTTCTTCATTAACCTACAACTATCTGTTATTTTCAACTATATTTAATGCATTAGATACTCAACTTCTTTTGTGATCCCAAAAGCTGTTTTTCCCAGTTCAGGAGTTTCCCAGTTCAGGAGTTTGCATTGCTATCAATAACTGACCAAGATATTGATAATTTTGGAACCTCTCTTTTCTTCTTTGGTATAATTTGCTGCATGTGTAATAAGCATTACAATGTAGAGCAACACAAGCTTTAACAGAAAAAATATATACATACAACGTATGCATAGACTTGAAATCTTCAACCTCTTCTCTCTTCTTTTTTTTTTCCCCTTTTCCCATCAACAAGACTAATATTTTTTTCCACCAAATACTTGGCAAAATTAATGTCTGAAAAAAATGTATTATGCTCTGATATCAAAGACTTGCATCAAAATATACAGCAGGAAAATTTTATGTGTAACTAATAATCAATTTTCACTGACATTGTTTAAATAATCATAAGTGAAATTTTATTAAAAAAACCAAAAATGAACAACAATATAACTGCTGTGTAATGCTCTCTCTCATTAAGTGCAAGCCTTTTGGCAATAATGCAAGTGAATAGAAGTCTTTCAAAAATGGACTTTTCAACATAATAGTAATATTCTGTGCATGATGGTAACACTGGACAATGTTGGAACACAGTGCACATACAAAGGAAAAAATTATATCAATCACTTATAATCATAAAAATAGAGGACATATATATCACAGGTAGGAACTGCCTTAAAAGGACTGTGAAGTTTGAAGAAACAAAATATTAACCAAGAGGTCTTGTGAATGGTAATGATCTTGAGGTCCCTTCCAACCTGGGCCAGTCTGTGATTCGGTAATCCTACAGGCATCTTTCCTTTGTTTCTTTCTAATCTCTGTATTTTTATTTTCTCTGCTTTGACAATATATGACTATCGGAGCTTAGAATCTGATTTTACTTTAACTTTCTGTACAAATAAAGCCTAATATTAATTGCATCATCAACAACAGTTCTTTGTTTTCTTTTTTTTCTTTCTTTTACGTAAAGTTTAATTAGCTCACTTTCACTTATCCTATTAATTCTCTTCCATGACATAAAAGCTTCATTTTTATGTCAAAGCTTCCATTGCTTCAGTTAGATTCTTTTTTTTTTCTTTCTTTCTTTCTTTTCTTTTTTCTTTTTTTTTTTTTTTCTGCATGTGTCTGCAGTGCTTTCTTTTCCAAAGGAACACATGCCACACTAATTTTTTTTTCTGTTGTTGTTGAAATAAAAGTTAAATCTTAAATAGAAATCAACTTTGTACCAGGCTTACTCACAAAGAGATTTCTACCTCTTCTTAAAGTATTCCAATGATTAAATGACTTTCTCCTTATATTTCATCTATATTTAGCACATTTGTTGTAAAATCTGTTTGTGTCAAGGTAGGTGTGCTACTCTTGTTCTTTCTAGTTTAAATCTATTCTCTTTTGAAATCTTTATCTCTTGTTATTATATACCTTGGTAAAGAGTCTGTCTTCAGCTTCTTTGTAGGCTTCTTTTCGCTATTGGCAGGACACTATGAGGACTCTTCAGAGAATATTTTTTTTTCCCAATAATGAACAACATCAACTCTGAGCTTCTTTCCATAAGAAAAGTGCTCCAGCCCTCTGATCATCCTCATGGCCTTCCTCTGGACCCACTCCAACTGCTTCATACCCTTCCTGAAGTACTCTAGGTAGAGTCTCACAAGAACAGAATCATCTCCCACAATCTACTGTCATGCTTCTTTTGATATGATTGACTTCTGGGCTGCAAACACCCATCAGCCAACACTGAAGTCCTTCTTCTCAGGACTTCTCAATCCATTTTATTGTCCAGCATATATTTGTGCTTGGGATTGCCCCACCCAGCTGTAAGTCAAAGAACAAGTAATCTTCAAAACCATGGCAGATATGTTCTATGCAATCAGTGCACCCTGGATGTTCAAGATGGCCCTTATGGCAGAATAGATCAAAATAGTGTTTTTGGTGTAGCTTGCTAAATATTATTTGGCATCACTAGTATAAAAGCAGAAGTAAAGCAATAACCTCCCATAGCATGAACTTCAGATTTCTCTGGGCTTGCCCTAGCAAGAGATGGTTTTGCTTATATTTCACATTTTCTCGTGGCTAAGTGGTGATTATTCTGACTGAGGTTATGCTCCATGACCTACCAATAATTGTTAAAGTTAGTGGAGATTTTAGTTAGTGCAACAAATAGTGCAGTCGAGCCTCTCTGCCTATGAAAGACTGTTGTCAGTTACTGTTGGACTCAGAAAAACATTTAAAAGGTAAGAGTAATACTTGTGCACTTGCAACCCAAAAGGCCAGTTGTATCCTGGGCTGTATCAAAAGAAGGGAGGCCAGCAAGATGAGGGAGGTGTTTGTCTTCCCCTTCTTCACCCTCATGAGGCCCCATCTGGAGTTCAGCCTCTAGGCCTTTTCAAGCATTAAGAAATAAAGATGTAAAGAATGTGAAGTGTGTGAAGGAGAAAAAGTGCTTCACTTTCTCGTGTCAGTAAAATTAGGAATACTATACCTGAATGAATTCAATTTCATTTTAAAGTAAAATGCTGTATATATGCTTTTTGAAATATTGACATTTAAAAAAAAAATGAACACTAAAATTTTTAATTTTTTTTTTTTAAGAGCAGATTTATATAATTGGATGTTTGATTTTAACATCCTTTATTTAATACATATATATGTTATTTTTTATTTTTCTTCAAGTAATTGGGTATAATGTAGCATATTGTTTTGTTTTCTCTGCTGTAATTCAACTTATTTATAAAGCATGAAATATTCTATTAGTAATTCCACCATCCACCCTGAATTTGCAGTTTAAGCACTCTATTAGCCATGCTGAAATGACTTATTTACTGCAGTGTTCAAATCATAATGTACAACTGTTCAGAGTTTATTCATTTTATCTTTTGAAATATAACCGATACTGGCTTTGAACTTAGCATCTGATCTATGCATTCTGACAAGAAAGCAGACTAGTTTAGGGACATGAAATGAAGATATTCACATTATCGTATGAAAGTGCAGGCATAAAGATAATTATGAGGTGATTATGAAGTTACATAGAGGCATATGGGGATCCTACTGGCATGGACTGATCAGAAGAAACAACTAGAACATAACATGAAGAATTCAACCCTCACAAGAAGGAAAAAAGTTATGACAACATATTTATTTTCTTTCAAATTAACCTCAGTTAAATAATCCTTTCTTATGGAAATGAATACAAATGCCTTGACTAAAATGAAAATAAATAGGTTTTTTTAGGGGTCAGTTCTTCCCATATCTGTGTGTTTTATATGTCAATAGGAGGTGAAGCTATGCATAAATTTAATCTTACAGAAAAGACCTCACTGTCATTGGGGCACACAGACAGGAAGTGTACAAACTTACTTTAATCTCCCACCACCTGATAGGCTTTGCTACTTTTGTGACCTTCTACAGTCAAGTTGATTACTTGTACTCTACCAGTTCAGCAAGGTCTGATCTCTTTCCACTACAGAAAATAATCACTTATATACTTATTACTCATGTGGAATCATGTAGATATCTGAAGTGAATATAATATACTTAAAACATCTAAACAAATAACAGTTTGCTAATCACACACACACAAAATAAATGCAAAACAGTAAATTGTTGATACTTTAGACATTTCTTTCCTGTGTAAAGAAAAAGAAACTTCAAAAATATTAATGCAGGGTTTTATTTACCTATTCTAGACTTCAGGGCAGTATGGAACAGTTACATACACTTTTTGTAGAAAATCTATTTTAAGGGGAAATTTGTTGAAGGGGAAAATGGAGTCATAGTTCATTGTTCAAGCATGAGAATGAAATTATTTTTACCCCTCTTTGCCTATTATTGCTCTTAACTTAGAAGATGCATAGTTCTATGCATTTAAGCAACATGGATGCTTATATTTGCCTAAAAAATATAGCTGGAACAAATGAGAAAACAAAGCTTTACTTTCTACATAACTTAACTAGAAATGAAGTTTAATATAACAATATAAGACCTAACACATTTCATTAGAGAAATCAGTGTGTAAGCATTTTCTCACTGACATCAGTGCAACTGAGTTACAGGGGAGTCAATCTAGCCAGAAAATCTCTCATTTCTGAATTATGATATTTTAAAAGTGCTTCTGCTTTGGAGTGAAGCCAGCCCTCTTGTGGAATTTCACTGCCTACAGCAGATAAATAAAAGTTTAATGTAATTCAGCATACATATCATTGCATACTGGGAATCATCTAAAAGATAAAATCTAGGAAAAAGTGAATAGAAACAAAAATGTGATAATATATAAGCATGTATATCCATGTTGCAATTACTCACTCACCCACCAACACCCACCTAAACCCAAAACAGCTGTCCTCTATCTGTCTCCCCACAGCTTTGTGACTTTGTGATGTCTCCTTGTATGGAATAACTCTTTGTCTAACTCAGACCACCTGTCCAGGCTTTGCCCCTTCATCATTACAGGTGCTCTTCCCCACCCAGCAGCCTGATTTAGCCTCAGATGTGTTCCCATCACTCAGCAACAGTAAAAAAATCATCAGCATGCTGTTAACACCATCTCAGCTGAAACCAGGACACCTTAGAAGAGGTAAAGACAGTGTCGGGATGAAGGAATCACAAAATAAGAGCCATTCAGACTAGTGAACAGATAATACACAGTGATTCTGTCGTGTTTTCAGTAAATGACTGCCTAAGGTTTAAAGAAAATTTTAGAAAACTTAAAGTGATCCTTATTAACTTCTTTAAAGGGGATGTTGTTTCTATTTCAATGAAATTATGTATGTAAATGCACATACGTATGTATGGTTACTAGTAAAAGCTAGTAAAAAGTCGTATGTAAGCATTGTTTGCTGATAAACAAAAGATCTATCTTTTTGTTTGTAAATCAAATACCATAATAGTTGGTGCTTTCTTTGTTGTTAATGGGTAACTTTACTTTCCTTTTCACAGTGTTTTTGAAGTTCTCTGTTAGCTGTGGAAAAAAATAGAAAGCCAAATTGTAATTATGCTAAATAGAGGGGAAAATGCCAACTATGTTTTAAATTTTCTAAAAAGCAGAGATGCAATCAGTATAACATTCATAATGCCTTCTTGGCTTAAGGGAAAGTGATGGAAGAACAGAAAGTGAAAATTTCTGTGTTAGAAAATAAAGCTTAAATTAAATAAGCAAATATTTCAAGAGAACAAATTCAAGTCATTCAAACTCTACTAGACTTCAGAGGATAAAAAAAAAAGGTCGTTGCTAGATTATATAACAGGAGAGCCCTGACAGATGAAGAATGGTGAACAGCAATACAGGAAAAGAATATGCGAGAGTCAGGAAATACAAAAGTTGTGTCAGTAGGGAAAACTCGCAAGGATTCACAAGTGCCTGTGAAGGCAGTTAGGGGCTGTAAGACTTGAACTGACTGCCATAGGATAGCTACTGTTGTTAACAAAATATAAATAAATAAAGTAACTCAGGGCTTATATAGTGGCAAGGTTTTGTTAGATGGCAGGAGGCTGCAGGGGTGGCCTCTGTAAGAAGAGTCCAGGATAACCCCAGTGTTGGATTAGAGCCAGCTCTAGCTGTCCCCAAAAGGGACCTGGCACTGGCCAGAGCTAAGCCATGAGCAATGCTGGTCACACTTCAGAACACATCTGAGACGAGTTTGAAAAAATACTGCACAACAGCAACTGGGGGAGAGGAGTGAGAAAATGTAGAGAGAATCTATCCCCACTAAGATAAGTGAAGAGATATAGGGAGGTGGTGGTGCTCCAAGCATCAGATCAGAAGTTCCCTGCAATCTATGAGCACCACAGAGCACATCTGTACATGCAGCCTGCAGTAGGAACCATGGTGAGAAGGTGGATGTGGCCTGAGGCTACAGGCCATGGAGAGTATCCAGAGGAGCAGGCCCTGGGCCAAAGTTGTAGTGTGAGGAGGGGAGACTGCAAAGGAACAGGAGGTCTGGGGGAGCTCTCATCCATGGGGAACTTGTGCTGCAACAATTCTGTCCTGAAGAATGGATCATGCGGTACAGGCCCATACTGTAACAATGTTTTAAGAACTGCAGTCTGTGAGAAGCTCACATAGAATCTGTTTGAAAATCCTATGGGACAGATCCCACGCTGGAGCAGGGAAAGACAGTGACTATAAAGGAGTAGCAGAAGAGAAGGTTTGTAGAGGGGTTGCAATCCCCTTTACTTATGCTGCTCAGGGAGAGTAGGTAGAAGATGGTGGATGATAGGGGAAGATGTTTTCACTGGCTCAAGATGTTGGTAGCAGGCAATAAATAACATTTATCTCCTTAGAATGAGTCTGTTTTGCTCGTGATGTGCACGATCTCCGTGTTCTTATCTCAACACTTGAGATCTTTTTAGTCCAGTCTCTACTCTGGTAGTAAGGGAGTGAGAGGACTTTGTTGTGGAGTTTAGCAAGGGAACAGTATGAAACCACCACAATCTTTATGGAAATTATAAGCAGCAACAGAACTTCTTTAATGTTTCTGTGCTGCATTTGCATCAAAACAGATCATCAAAAGAAAGCCAAAAAGGACCCAGGAGAATAAATAGTATGTTACTCATTGCTGTGGATGAACAAATCCTGAAGAAGTATGAAGGAGAGGTATGGTAAAATGAAAGCAAGTTTATTGGCCACAAAAATAGCAGAGAGGAATGAGAAAAGAATAAAAAAGACAAGCCATTTTCTGTGCTGTCAGAGATCAGACATCATTTAAAGAACTTAAAAAGATAGGAGTAGCATTGCAATGTGGTGCAAGGACAGTATCAGACAAGGCCTAGTGAAGTCACCATCTACAGTGACAGAAGTAATTGAGGTCATGAGTACCACTGTTAAAGACAGTTGCAACCTTATGTGAGGGCAACAGTAAAAATTAATGACTGTTCCAGGTCTTCCTCTCTTATGCTTCTGTATGAAAGCCATGCATTTTTTTTGTACCCATTTGCCTCTAAAATTTTAAATTCAGCAGTCTGCCTTATTACCAGAGGTATCCCTTCCACCCAAAGTCAGAGCTCTTCTGGTTTAACTCTGGCTCACAGCTAAGCACCACAGAGCCATTTGCTCACTCTCTACAAGTGAGAGGATGCAGGAGACAACTGGAAAGGTAAAGGTGGGAAAACTTGTGAGTTGAGAGAAAATCCATAATGTAAAGAAAAAAAAAAAAAAAAAAGCTACAAGCACAGCAAATAAAGAGTTTGCTACTGCCTATTGGCATACAGATTTTCAGCTACTTCTAGGAAAGCAGATCTTGTCCCATGTAGTCATTTCTTGGGAAGACAGATGCCATCACTCTGAATATTTGTCCTTCCTCATTCCAGTTTTACTGCTGAGCATGATGCCATATGGTATGGAATATCCCTTTGACCAGTTTGGTGATTTTATGATAAGTTGAGAAAAAAATCAACCATCTGGCGTGAACCAAACTAGTTAAGGAGAAAAGCATTCCAGCTATTTTCTATTACTCACAATTAAGTGACAGCTAAAAAAAAAGTTTGAAGATCTGAAGTTTCAAGCTTAACAGTTCAGTGAGGAAGATTAACTTCCAAATGTTATAAATAACTAGTCATGAAAAAAAAGTAAATCTCATTCAATGTAGTGCACAAAGTGAGTTTTCTATTGTCTAGAGGAAGCAAATACTTTGTCCTTTGTACAGGGCAGAAATGTTCATGTCTTGGTCATCCCATCCTTTGTACAGGGCTACTTTTAAGGTAAAAGTAATTCACAGAAATATAAATAAAAATGTGTAATTAAAAAGTAATTATTTTATTGTGTAGTGAGGTATCGCAAATATTCAAAAGAATTTATATTTTAATTTCACAATTGAGTTAACAACAGTAATGCATTTTTTCAGATTTTTTTTTCTTGACAATCTCAATATTTCCAACATGTTGCAAAATGAGTACCTTGAGAAGTCTACAACAGGGAAAATATGTAATCTGAGGAAGTTATTAAAAAAGGAGAAATATATCAATGTTTCAACGATCCAGATCTCATTGCAAGAAAACAAAATCTGATCCAGAAAGTGAATTCTCATACTTTGACATCATAAGAATCCATTTTATAGTATTCCATTCATGTTTATGTGAAAAGGGTCTACATCTCCATTGACACTCTTGGGTTGCTGGGCACTTCTCTAAAAAGATCAATTTTACCTTTCTTTTTCCTCTTTCTTTCTCTATTTTTTTTTTTTTTAATTTATTTTGTTTTTAGATGCAACTTTAGTATTTTTATGTTAAGGCCAAATATAGCTCAAAAAATCTTGTATAGCCATCCAGTTTGAATCTGACATGTGTCTGTGCAGACTAATTTCTCTGTCAATGAATATCAAATGATAGAAAGCTGTATGACCAACTCAATATCTGATTAAACATTTTTTTTTTTTTTTAACTCTAGCAGCTAATCATTTATTTGGCAGGTAGATTTTATATTTGTTTGAATGGTACATCTGGAGATGTACAACAGGTCAAATGACAGGGAGATTGGTGAACAATCCAGCTAGACTTTGGCGTTTTAACCAATACTAATATCACCTGTGAATCAAGCTTAATAATGTTTCTGACATTAGTAGCATAAAGAAAATTGAAAATAAGCCAGACCCTAAAAGTGTCCAATCATCTGTATAACAAAGAGCACTAACACAGGTAGAAGTACAGTCTTTAAATAAAGAAATAAAAGTGAGTTGGTGTAATGTTTTATAGAGTTGTTACAGTGATTTTCCCCAAAGTATAATAGTAAGTACGGTTACAGAAAAACATTTAGAAACAAATAGACCCAGTGAGGAAACATATCATTATTCTGAAGAGAAACTAATTAATCCCAAGCCTCAGATTTTGAGTCAAAAGAAGTGTAACCTGTAAAGATATTCATTCTGAAATAAATCTTGCAATCTTAAAACAAAATTCAAAATAGCTGAGTCATTTAGTCAGAAGAATGCTAGTAGAAGACACTAAATGTTCTTTGCTAAATCTGGGCAAAATTGTTTACAGAAGTATTCAGAACATCTGTGTGAAGCAAAAAGACAATATTTTAGCTTCAAATATTCAAATAATTATAAATTGATCTAGGAAACACAAAGTAACATAGGAAATGATTCCCTTACTTTATTTCATCTCTCACAGCTGATAAAAACTTTCTGTGTGCAAAAGAGAAAAAAAGGGAAAATAATTTAGTATAACTCATCTTGAGTCCTATCTTGTACTTTTGGTAAAGTCAATTCCTTTGTGTCCTAATTAGAAACATTGTGTTTTTTTTCTTTAATTTGTTTATGATCTTTAAATAAGTTATATGAGATCCTAATTCCATATAATTAGGGTGATATTTTACTCTTTACATCTGAAACAAGTAAACCATGAAGAGGATTTAACAGTTGGTAGTATTTAGTTCTAAGATGGAAATCAGTTTGCATTGAAATGTTGTCTTTTACAAACATCTAGAAACAGTCATACTCATGAATTATGTGATTAACATTAATAAAGATAACTTAAAATTTAAAACATCAATAACCTTTTTCACACTGCAGTATTTGCAGCTATACTGTTACTGCAGTCTGGTGGATCAATTTTGCTAATGGAAAGTTTGATTTATTCCACTCATGTGATATATATTATCCTTTTTGACAAGAAGATCTGCTAGGTTATTCACCTGCAGCTAATATAAACAAAAGTCACTAATGTCTGTATAATGCCAGAATACCTTAGTAAGGCTAAGGGGTTTTTTTTCACTCCATACATGTCTCATAGACTTATTCAAATATACGATAAATCTCACATTGCAAGAATAAACTCTTTAAACCATATGATTTACATATGGTTTAAATAATCAGTGGATTATTGCTGTCATCCATAGCTTTCTCCCTGACACAATCAAACTGTTTTTTAATGTAGAAGCTCTCCCTAAAACAACCTTGATCTGTCCATTTTCTACATGTTGTGGCATGCTAATCAAGGTGATAATATATGACCCAAACTACAAATGTGTCCATTTATGTCCAATTTTCTCTATTTAAACTGTAAAATTGGGGTGCTAGATAGTGTTCACTGATACGTTTGAAATCTTATAATGACATTTTTATTTTTATGAATATGGTTTCATTTGGTGATTGGTGAGAATATGTCAAAATTTAGAGGCCTGAATTTGTTCAACATCATTAAGAATCAGTTGTAAGCATCCAGACTTTGAAAATATTTTGGACTTTATTCCTTATGGGTCATTTTTTATTAAACAGGATGATAGGATTTTTTTTTCCCCAAAATTTTAAATTTAAGGGTTTTTTTTAGATATTTTGTTTAGTTTTGTTTTGGCACAGGGAGGAATCTATTTTCAGCACTTTAGTCATACTTTGTGTTGTTAAAAAGAGACATGAAAATCCTGTGGTAGTAGGTTCTTCAAATTAACTAAAGAAATAAGAGATAAACCCAGCAGCATTTTACAAGCACTCATCTAATGAGATAATGCAGTTGAGAAGACTTTGTACATTATTCATCTGTTTTATTACTGTATATTATGGAATTAAATGTAGTTTGTGTTCAGTGTACAATGACTCAGAGTCATGTCTAAATTAGTCTATTGTGCTGTGTATCCTCACAGGGAGGAAAAGCAGAAGTGAACCTGCAGGTGCTTTTAAAGGTGCTTGTTCATCATGAAAAGGCTGATATAAAATGCAGTGTTTACAGTGCTGCTTTTATATGTTTTGGAGAAGATAGACTATATCCAATTAAACCTTGCTATGTCTTCAGACAAGACATGAAAATTTGTAACTTCACTAGCATCAGTGTCAGAATGAGTAGTTTAACCTTTGAACACAAATGTTCCTTTACATCCACAGCTCAGAAAAACCTGCTGGGCATGAGCTGGCTATCAGCTGCTGCTACGCTTAAGGGGTAATCATACTATCTGGAGTGATACGGAAGAGCTTGCCACAGTGGAATCTGAAGTGAAAACTCAGGATTTTCCACAAATATCTTTATATCAAAAATTACCAAAAGTCTTGGAAGAGTTGAATCTCAGTTTTTCCTCACTAAAAAATCTGGTAAAAAACTGCCTAACAACTGAGCAGATATTTTTCACTTTTTCCTCTCTCACAGCCACACTTGTGCTTACATCTCTCCTGCACAGAGAAGTATTAAAGTATTTAAAACTTTAATTCTCTAAGAGATTGTTCTACCAGCTGTTAGAATTCTCTACCTGATTTGTTTTTATATTTTTGGCAGGAAAAAATAAATTATTAGAATCAGATTTTAAAATGAATAGTCAAAAAGACTTTTATATTTTAGTTGTAAATGTATGAGAACTGCTCCAAAAGTAATGCTGTCTATTTTATTATGTAGGCCCACAACATCAGAGGTGGAGACAATGAACTTTCCCACCAGTATTCCATTACAATTTCTTGCTGTCTGACACATAGCAGCAGAGGAGCATTCTGACAAAATGGCATCTGACATTGTAGTATGAATGAAACAATGTGTGTGAAACTGAATTCCTCCAAGTGGGAAAAAATGCAGCTATTGACAATCACTGATGCTATTTGAACATTTATGGAGACCAAAGAGTGGATGTTAGTACAGTGGGGAGATGAGTGGTGTGTTTCAACAGTGGTGACAGCATTTCTGGTACAGATTTTTATGAGCGCGACGTGCAGGCTCTTGTTCATTAATGGCAAAAATACATAGCTAATGGTGAGAACTATGTTGAGAAAGAGTGTTTTGCAGCTGAGAATTTGCTTTATCAAATAGAGTTATTGTGCTCTTTTTATTTGTTGTAGTTTCCACGGAAATTAATAGGAGGTGTTACTTTTGGAGCAACCTGCAATGTGTGGCTCTGGTTTCACTCAGAATCCAAATTTGAAGTGTTTATGATTACTTCCCCTTTTAACATATTTGTGTCATAATGATTACTTTCCCTTTTAAAATATTTATGTCATAATGGTATTAAAGCTGTGAAGTATTACATAACATCAGTATTTTTCAGAATAGTCATTTCTGTGTGGTCTGATATGAAATGGGGATTAAAGAATGATGCCACCTACATTAATTTATGTATCTTGACTAATAAATTGAAGCACTGGATGGAGGAAGAGATTCATTACTCTTTATTCAGACAAATGAGAGAACTTCATGAAAAGTTCATTTCCTTCATGACAAGATTAAAAAATTAAACTTAAACCCTTTTTGTCTCTCTGATTTTAGAAACAATAACATCATTTCTATTCTGGATAGTGGTTCAGTACCTTAAGTTTGTGTTAGAAAGATCCTGAGCATAAATATGTTATTAAGTTGCATATGCCTATTCCCATATGGTACCTGTAGATCTAACACAAGGAAAGCATTCTTGAAGTAGGAGTTGGTTGTGTGGCCAGCTGTAGGTACTCTTATATTCCCCTTTTAGTCAGCAGTAAACTTATGGCTAATACAAAGCCATTGTCATTTGAATTGAGACATGCTTTTCATGTGTTTTTTACAGTTCAAATCACCTGACATGATGAAGGAGCAATGCCTTTGATCAGAGGGCATCAGCAACATGTGTTGCCTTGGGGCACAACATGAGATCACATTGATGTATCTGGAAGTGCAAATCCTGTTCAGACAGTGGTAGAGGACTGTGCCAGCTGGAAGATATAATGCATGACACATTCATACTGTCCATTTGGAACACGATGTAAAGAAGTTAACATGTCAAATCTAACAGGATTTTTCTTTGGAAGGAAGTAGCTCTATCACTCTAAAAGAGAGCCGAGGGTAAATGAGCATGTTTGCACAAGGATCATGAAGGGCCCTGGGCCCTCAAGAGAAATAGGGAACAAGGGAAGCATACAGGGTAAAAACATATCTAAACCAATAATTTAAAGTTTTACACACTATTACTCTATTTTACCAACATAGCTACAATCAGTGCTCTTCTTAAGTATCTTAATGCAATAGGAAATTCCTTCCCCAGAAGATCCGACCCTCAGATTTCACTTAACAATACTGCATTACATTTTCATACCTTGAAACAGTGGTTCATCACAAAATAAAGAACTTATTTTGAAATTTGAACTTCACACCTGCATGTTGTTGGTATACAAAAGAAATAAATAGTAAATCAAGGAGAAGAAAATATATATATTTTTTTTGCCTTGGTATGACAGTTATGTAAATGGTAATAATTATATGCATTATCAACTCCTTGCTCTCAAAGGCTTTATTTCTTACAGGTATTGTCAAAGAACAAAGAAAAGATCTGAACTTATCGAAGTACAGCAACCGTTAAAGTTTCCTGAATTCAGTGTGCAAGATTGAGTGTGTAAGTATGAGTTAAATATAGCTCACTGATTTGGGGAAAATAATGAGAGAATTTTACATTTAAAACAAGCAAACAGAACAAAACAACAAGAACAGCAAAAGTAATTTTTCTACAACTCTCATATTGTATCTCTTCCTGAAAACCTACATTTTCAATAACGAATGAAAAATAAGATGGCTAGCTATACAGCAATGATGAATAAATGTACTTTGCATGGGTTTCTAATTTAACTGTTTTTTGAACTGAAATGTTTCTTTTCTACAGCCAAGAAGTTATGTGTATATAAAGGTTGGTAAGGAGTAATAAAATGCATTTCAAGAGTTCTGATTTAGGTCATATTTTTATGTATGAATAATCCAGTGAGGTGTACAATATCTGTGGACTCATCTGATGGAAAGTGTCAGCTGCCCTTGATTCTAGGAATTCCCATGTATCAAACAGATTATTTCAAATGTTTAATTTGTCATAAAATACTTTTGTCTAAAGGAAGGCTAGACAAAATTGACAGTATAGCTAGATGATGTTTGAAGGTCCCTTTCAATTGAACTATTTTTTCCCATTCTAACTTATTAACCTTTTTCTTTCAACGTGGCTGGCATAATGTCTTTTTCATAAGATAGTAAGAGGTCTTCTTGACATTAAGGTTCTTTGGGCTAAGCTGTTAGACAGCTTACACAAAAAGATTCCTTGAACAGGACAAGGACTGAACAAATTCAGAATTTTTTGGTGATATATAACTCCTCACTTCTTGTCTTTTAAAAGAAGTTTTTATTCGATTTGACATAAAGACCTTCATTTTTCCTTTTCTACAAAAACATAACTCAATGAACACTGAGAATGTTAATTGGCTTATCTAGCCCAAGTAACACTTATTAGAATGTATTTTTTTTTCACATGCTACCTCCTACCCCCTCTGCCACTAGCCTTTTCATTTTCAATATCTTTGACAGTTTTTTGCTTGATTTGATGATTTTGTTAGAAATTAGAGGATTTCCTTTTTCACATTTTCTTTCTCAAGTCGCAGTCATTTTGTAGGCTAAAATATAATCAAAATGGTAACTGATATAAATGTGATTCGCTTCTACATTTATAGATTATAGTTTTGGTGAAATGTAAAGTGTGCTAGATGATGGAATGGTGTCATCTGAAAGTAAAAGCAAAATATGATAGCAGCTTTATTGAAGGTGCTGGTATGCGACAAATAACAGACAGTCCTGGGTAGTAAAAATAGTTATGTTCAATTATCAACCACTTAAACAATACAGCCCTAGAAGCTATGTTCTGTTTTCAGGAAGAACAGCAAGAAGCACGTATGCAATACATATAAAGTATCCTTTGTGTAATGAAGTTCAGATATAACACGGAATTTTTTGAACAGGGATGACAGAGAAAGTAAATAGACTGTAAAACAAATACATAAAAGCAGTCTTTAAATAATGTTATGCATTTCTTAGCTGTCTTTGTCCAAAATAAGTGAAAGTGATGTCTACTCATAAATTATTTTTCTGAAATAAGATCTGTATTCACTGCTTTCCAACCTACTGTGGGAGGTAAAAGTCTACAGAAATGTTCAGATGTATGAACTAAAATGTGTACATTTTTTGAGAGACGTATGTGACTTCGGATGTCTTTAATTGTTCAGACTATTTTTAGAAAAGCAGAAATGCATAAGAAAGCTTTCATCAGAGATGGGGGACATATTGTGCAGTTTAACAGAACATTCACATGGCTGAACTTGATTTTGTGAATCATGTCACAAATATCCTGCTGGGGAATTTCAAACACTCAGATATCTGCTGGGAAAATAACATAGTGAGCTGCAAGCTATACAGGTGAACTCTTGGAGTCCATTGATGATAACTTTCTGATTCAGGTGTTGCACAGATCAACCAAAGGTGAAGTGTTGCTGGACCTGGTGCTCACCAATGTAGAAGAATCATAAAAGGGGTTAAGATTGGAGGCAGCCAATCCAATCAGGATTGCAGCAGCTTGGTTGAGTTGGTGATCTTGAGGAATATGGACCCTGAATGGAATGGAGTCAGAACCTTGAACTTCAGGAGAGTGAACTTCAGACCACTTAAGGAATTGTTGGAGGCATTACATTAACCTTAGGCAGAAGAATTCAATACCTTGCGGGCTGGAGTGTTTCCTTACAAATACAGAGATGACTACTGTCTCTTTGCTCCCTTTTTCAGATAATGCTGGTATTAGAACTAAATATCTTGGCTAGTATTTACTTTCTAGGTTTTAATGTCTCTATTTTTTCTATTAAAATACCAAATCTCCTTTTCTGCACTACCCAAAGTAGAGGTGAAACATATTGGAATGAGGAGAGAATGATTTTGATCAATGCATACAAGTGAATGTTGAGAGGCAATCAAGCTCTGGATAAAACTTGATAATGATTTCCATGTGGCACTGATTGTATCACTTATTTGAACATACGAATCTGCCACTGAATTACATGAATGCTAATCTGAAAGAAATTTAAATTAATTGGAGAAAAAAATATTTAAAATATATACAGGTGGAGATGGCTTATTTGGTCCTGCTGGAAATCACACAGTGTTCTATAATATCATAAAATGGAAAAACATAAAGTTTAGGCTAAAAATTGAGCTTTTCATTACAGGCTGTGAAATGAAGAAAGGCTATAAATCAAAATGTTTTATTAGGACTTGCTGGAAACCACCCAGAAACGGTTGTAAATGTATAGTTTTTTCCAGGAAATATATCAGCTATGGGGATTACATGTAAAGAGTTATATCATTATTTCACAATTATATGTTTAGAATAAATGTTGAAGTACCTTTCCATATGGCTTTTTTTTTTTTTTGCAGAAAAATATATATAATAGGTTACAGTTTTCCAGAATTACAACTGAAACAAAATATTTAGTTTAATTTTTAACTCAAGTGTATTTACATTAAAATTTAAGCATATATAGTAGGTGACATGCACTACTGTAAATTAAAAAAGCAGTACTATATCAGCTACTAGGAAAAAAAATTAACTCTGTTCCACTAAGGCTCATTTCTGGATGTGGGAGCATTTACGTATCTCTAAAAGTGAAAGCAAAGGGGGAATGGCTATCGGAGCAGCGATGTCTCAGGCAGCTCTATGTTTGTGCATGTGTAAGAGAGTTTGCACTAGTAACTAAAGTAGGGCTGTGGTCTCAAGGCCTCATAGGTAAAGGTGTTGTTAGCATGTATTAAATATAATGTATATAATAAGATTATAAAATTATTATTAAAATATATGATTATTAAAATGTGATATTAAATGTAATAATATATGTATATTTTCCTGCTGACACAGACTGTGGGGCAAACAGAACAAGGTTGCTGTTAATGTCTGTCATCTGTTGAATAGGATTTATGTGGCAAGGTTTAGGTAGTGGAGAGAATACAGGGACGGCATCCATGAAAAGAGTCCAGAAGATACTCCAAGTTAGGTAACAGCCAGTTCCAGCCTGCTCTAAAAAGGACTTACTTCTGGTCAAAGTAGATGCAATTAGAGATGCTGTTTGTGCCTCTGTGAGAGCAGATTTAAAAAAAGGAAAAAATGCTGCATAACAGCAGCTGGGAGAGGAGAGTGAAAAAAATTGAGATAAATAATCTTAAGACACCAATGTCTCAGGAGTGGAAAAGGTGCTCCAGATACTGGAGCAGAAGTTCCCCTGCATACTGTGGAGAGGATCATGGTAGAGCAGGCGGCCCACTGGCTACTGTGGCAGATATCCATGCTACAGCCCATGGATGACCTCATACTGCATCTAGTGGATGTGGCCTGAAGGAGGCTGCATCCCGTGGATAACCCAGTCAGGAGCATGCCCCATGCTGGGACTACAGCCCGCAGAGAGGAGCCTGTGATGGAGCAGGAGGTCTGAGGGAGCTGCTGCCCTTGAGGTTCCTTGCTGGAGGATGGGCCCTATGGTACAGACCCATATTGGAATAATCCTTGAAGAACTACAGCAAGTGCAAAGCCTACACAGGATCAACTCAGGAAGAGTGGAATTCCATGAAAGAGAACATAAGCTGGATTAGAAATAAAGAGTGAAGATGAATGAGCAGCAGAGGAAAAGTATTATGGACTGACTGCAATCTTCATTTTCAATTCCTCCTGTAGAAGAGGTTGAATAGGAGGGGAAGGTGTTTGTTTGCTTGTAATGTCTCAGTGCACTATTCTGTTAATAATAGGCCATAAATGATATTAATTTCCCTATACTGAATCTGTTTTACCCATGATGTTAATTAGCGAGTTATTTCCATGTCCTCGTCTCAGCCCTTGAAACTTTTTTCATTATATTTCTCCCTGTTCTTTTGAGGAGAGGGAGTGGGAGATTGATATTATGCAGCCTAGTGACTTGCTGGTGTGAAACCACAACATCTGTGCATTTATGTCTGCGATCTCCGTGTTTGGCCATGCATATGTATGCACTGCATATGTGGGTTTGGTCATTTCTGGGGACATGGAGCTGAAGCAGCCTCATTTATCTCACGGTGTTGGATCTGGCATGACATATTTTCTTCTAAAATACACAAAATACTTCATCTATAATAGAAAGAACAGCCTAAATGTGCTTCACTTTCCAGCACTTCTCTGCTCTTCAGATTATCTCTCCTGAACATTTTGATGGTAAGTAACAGTGGCTTGGGTCACTTATGTTACAAATTTTCTCTTTTATGGGCACTCTTTATTCTTACTGTAATTCCAGTTCCTCCTGGATCTGCTTCTTACACAATTATCTCTGCCAACCACACAAATGATCTTCCTCCCTGTCTCTCTGGTCCTATGAGCATGGTGGATAAATACGCAAATAAAGCATCAAGACTTGTAAGATATGAGGAAAAAAAAAAGAACAAAAACAGTTACCAAAAAGAAAACATTTCAAGAATTTGAATTTAATTTCATTTAACTGACCAGTTCTTTGAAGATCTTGAAATCAAACTGGTGGTAGTAGAACTTCAAACTAATGGCAAAACATGGCATATCTTTGTAAAACAAACATTTAAAGTGAAGAGTGCATTAAAAAAATAGCAGCACTACAGTGATTCATGAAATGAGTGGTTTCCAAATTTGCAGCTAAATATAGTTGCACATCTACTTGTGCTGTTGTCTTTGAACTTTTGAAAATGGACTCAAGTTCCACCCTGCTGTTGCAGTTATCACCTTAGATACACTATCATAAGATGACACTAATCTCTTTGAGGAACTCAGAACTCACAGCAGATTGCACACGTCCTGTGTAAATAGGACACTTGGATGCAAACCACATTTCTCATCTCCCAGGGAAGCTTCTTTAAACATCAGAACAGTGTGGACTGTACAGGAGACAGAGAAGGAGCAAAGAAGAAACCCTCCTGCTTAAGAAACTGTCATGTTTAAGTTGTGTTGCTCTCCAGAAAGAAATAGTCATTCATAGATTCAGACAGACCAACTGGAAGTTATCATTAAGGCTTTGAAATATTAACCCCTGCTGTTAGCAATACTTTTGGTTTTGATTGTGAAAGAAAGAATATTTTCTTGATTTATAGTTTTGAATTTAATCCATCAATCTTCAATAAAAAGAACACAATACAGATGGAATGAATAGGATGTAACAAAAAGTTGTAATAAGGACAAAACACAAAAATATGTATTTTTTCCACAAAAATGCTGAAAATGAAATGAAAGTTTCAGTTTCAAAGTATTTACTGAGTTTTGACCACAAATCTTCTAGGAGGAATCAATGATAAGGAATTAAACTTTGATGGTAAATAAAAGGCATACTCTTGTAAATCTCACAATATATCTTAATATTTATAGAGCTGGAGTAGGTATGGCTGCGAAGGAGGGAGAAATGCAGCCCAGTTCTTGCTGTGAAAAAACATGCTTGTAAAGTACAAGGCAGAACTGGGATCATAAAGTGAATTGTATAAGTAATTTTAAGGTATTCATAGAAGGAAATGGTGATATGTCAAACTTAGGTAATTCTAATCCAAGCACTATAATCATTCCTAAATACAGGGAACACTTTGACTTCATGTAAGGAAATCAACAAAATAAATTTAGGCCAAAATGAGAGAATGCAATGTAATCTATAAAATCAAATTAGAGCCTGGGGAGAGAGACATCTAAAGGAATTATGGAAATTAGGATTTAAAGAAGTGGATGGGGGTGTCTAAAGCTGAGTGTTTCACAATTTCATTTCAGGGTATTTCTTACAGATTTCTTACAGTCTGTTCGAGTGTGTTGGTGATGTGCAACTATGAAACCTGAATATGGGTGAGGTGGGGGGCAAAAACATGTTTTAAAGGAAAAAAATTAATCAGAATTGCTTTATGTATTGATTCAACTGTTTTAAGGTGAATGTGAAGAAGATGACAGCTGCTTAACAATCAAACTTGGGTTCAGAGAATTTGTTTTTTTCTTTTCTTGCAATGTATAATGAACTTTAATTATTTCCCCTATCTCTTTCCTCTCCTTATATCCCAGAAAGATATTACAACAGCAGCATGCAATCAGAACATCAGCTCCTGCTTTGTGATAGAAGCTTCTCCCCTTTTGGTGAGAATTATTTACTATTTTCTGAACAAAAGTTTAGAAACAGATTTTTTTTTTTTTTTATATACACTAATAGAATTCCTATATGTGAACACTACATAATATTAGTAGGACACCAATTTCAAGTGATTATATTTACTGATTATTTTATAGTTTTAATCTTAGCAGAGAGAGACATGTTGTGGTGTAATAAATATATAGTCTGTGTAGTTTCAAAATATTCTGGTGAATGCTTTATAAAACCTAAAATTATGTTGTATTAAAGGAGTTTGGTACTGCAGTTATACAATAATGCACTTCCATATAAGTTTTGGTAATAACTAAAATAAAACAAATCTCCTGGCAGGGGGTTCATATTTTAAAGTGTTATAAAAAATGCTTGCAAGGCACAGAGATTACTTTTTTTTTTTTTAGGATTTTTATTTTCATTTTTAGGAAAGTTTTATTAAAGATCATGTGGTATAACAGGATGGTCAACTTTTAATAAGTGTGAGGTCTGTTACTAACTTGATATCTAAGTGTATGTCTGCATAAATTTACATATATATACATAAATATAATAATACTATTTCTCGCAACGTTTTACAGCTTATTTTATAAACATAACTTTAGCTAAAAAGAATAGCATAGCACTTCTTAAAATAATCTTGCTTGTTCTGCAGAGGCCATGGATAGATGGTTCTCTCATGTAAAACGTGTTCTGGACAGGTCCTTATAAGAGATAATTCTTTTTACATCATTGTCTCAAAGCTTGCTGAGGACACAGATGAACGAGTTCAGGCAAGTCCCGCGCAGGGGTTGAGAAATTCTTTGTCTGGAGAACTTTGATGGACAAGTCCTGGTCAAGGGTTGTGAAATCCTTTGTCTGAGGGGCACAGATGGACAAGGCCAGGGGCAACGAGAGAGAGAGATAAGCTGCAGTTTAATGGCCGTGACGCGGTCTTTTTTGTGGACTTATCTCAAGGATGATGGCCATCTCAGGGGGTACTCACATGACTTTTGTTCAAGCACCCAGGGATGTCATGTAGGCAGGAAAAGAAGAAGGATAAAATGGGGACCTACAATCATGAGGTAGAGGTTTTCTGGCAACAGATTCCTCATGAAGAAGAACGGAGGTTTCTGCCATGAAGAAGCCTCACGACCTGCCTCTCTCCCTCCTGGACTTGCTCTGTGCTCTACCACGATGCTGAAGAAGAACCAAGGTGTCTGCCGTCAGATTCCTCACTACGGAATGCCTGCTTGCTGATGGACTCACCTGGGCCTGTTACTTGAATCCTGCTGCTTCCCCCCTTGTTGCCCAAGGCCGGCCACGCTGCTGCTCTCCCCCCCTGCTGCTTCTGCCTCGGACCTTCGAAACGTCGTGCAACGGGACCGCTGCTGGATCCTGGTGGTGACTATCCCTGCTTTACGCGATTTTTTCTTCTTTCCTATCTTTTCTATCACCCTCCTTCCTTTTCCCGTCTCCCTGATTAAGATTTATGATAAACTGGTTGGACTGGCATATGAACCGTTGTTTTTTAATCTCATGCCGGGTATGCGGATATTAAAAGAAACTCATCTCCCTCCTATAAATTGGAGCAAGACAGTCCTGTATTGAAAAAACGAAGTTCGGAGCTTTGCCTTTCACTGAATAAGGGGAGGATATTAGTGAGATATAAAAAACCCATGGATTCAAAGAAATAAAAATGAGAGAGAAAATGAACATCTAGAATTAATGTTGGAAAAAGAACTTATACAGCCTAAAATCACAGAATCGTGGAATCACAGAATTGAGATCACGGAGTCCAACCCCTCTGCAAAGCAGGTTCCCTACAGCAGGCTGCACAGGTAGGCATCCAGGCAGGTCTTGAATATCTTCAGAGAAGGAGAATCCACAACCTCACTGGGCAGCCTGTTCCACTGCTCCATCACCCTCATCATGAAGAAGTTCCTTTGCATACTGGTGCAGAACTTGCTATGCTCTGGTTTATGGCCATTTCCCCTTGTTCTGCCCACACAGATTGCTGAAAAGAGGTTGGCCATGTCTCCTTCATCTCTTTCACTCCCACACAATGTTTCTCATTGTTTCTAGTGCTAATCTTTTAGGAAGATACTATGTGTACAATAATTCAATTTCCCAAGGTTACCCAGACCAAGACAATGCAAGTGAAACATCTGCAAAAAAGCACAGCCATGGTATATTAGCACTGTTTTCTGTTGTGCTAGTTCATGCAACAGCCAGCAAACCATGTGAGTTGTTAGAGCACTCAGTGCCCTCTACATTTAGTAAGCAGTAAGTCCATTTATTGAGGTGAGATATAGAAGGGTTTTGAATTTCATACTGTAAAGAGACAAGTCATGCTTATTTTCTAAGGAGTTGTAGTTTTGTTTTTGTTGTTGTTTTGTTTTTGTTTTTATGTCTGCTATGTACAATCATTGCCAGATTTATAGATACACGTTTCATAAACTGATCAAACAAGAATCAGCAAAGTAAAAACAATAATTTTGAAATGTCTGACTTAAGCAACTGTCTTCCTGTAGTGGCATTGCTGGTACAGTGGTCATTGTAATTTTTTAAAAAATCTTTTCATTTCTGATAATAAAGTTGTCTTGCCATAGGAATACTCTTTGGAACATCTAACAAAAAATCAAGATAATAAAACAGTCAATTCTTTTGTGAATGAAGCTTACTGACAGATGAAGTTAGTAACCCTCATTGCCGAAATGATCATTTCACAGGGATTCTAAATGGAAGCAGATGGCAAATTCCCAGAGACTGTGCATGTTCCCTGGGGGAGAGAAGAAATGTTACAATACTCCATAGCACTGGAGCAGATAATTAGGCAATTAGATCTATTAAAAGCTGACAAAGGAAAAAGTTTAGATGAACCTCCTCCTCAGGCTTTGATATGGCAGTATTTTTAATATACTCCAAAGAAGCACAGGGAATATCTGATTTACAAATCTGAAGACAGATTTACTGTAGTTTATATATGTGTGTATGCACATCTACTGTACTAGGTATGTTTTACATACACACGTTCTATTGATTACAAATACTAATCTCTCTTTTCAGACAATGTTCAAAGGAAAGCTAATTTCTCCTCTGTTTTTGCCCTGTGCACTTCACTCCATACATATATATTTCAGGATGCCAAAATGTGAGTACTGGAAAGCATTCTCCACTCCTGAAGGATAGTTAACTGATCCAGTGCATCTGGAAGACACAAATGTTCTCAATAGTATGAGAGGAAAGCAAGTTTCTCCACTTCATAAAGGAATATATTTATGGGGATGTAAGCTAATCCTCAGTGTGGATTCTGTGTGCACATGTTTGCATGTATGTATGTATTTGTTCTTCATCAGCAATCAGATGAGCCAGTTTTAATGACTTGTATCATGGAATGTAAGATTGGTGTGGAGTTTTCAGCAGAGATTTACAAAGTATTACTAGTTGCAGGATGTGACATAAAATTTAACAGTTTCTGAAAAGAAGTAAGTTTTAGGAAAGAGGATTCTTTTCAAAATTCGTCAAGGAAAAATTCCACAGTATATCTGATGCATGAGACAATCACGTCAGCATATTTTTGACCATATGATTTTGAATTCAATAAAGGAACTGGTGAAACTTCAAGTAATTTTGCTGTCATTTTCTTTGTTGGGTTAAATGCTAACACTGCAAATGCTGCTATTTATTTGCATTAATTAGACATCATTAGCTTATTTTCCATGCAGTTACCATAGATTTTACAATTTGTGTCTTTTATTTTCTTTCCATCTTTAAGTAATAAAGGTATGTTCCAAGATTCTTCCCAATCTTCATTGCATTAGATGGAAATGGAGGATTCAGCTATAAAGAAGATTAATAGACAGAACAAGTTTCTTTATCATAATTCTTTCTCTATCCTTTTATCCTATTATACATTGGAATGTTATTAATAATATTAGTTGTATATAATCAAATATACTTATTGTAATTATCATATATTAAGTATTAGTGTGTGTGTGTATATATATATACATATATATATTTTTTTCCTGACATGTCTCAGGAGCCAGCTATTTTTTCAGAAACTGTACAAACGCAAGAGCAAAATAAATGCTTAAGAATAAATACTTACAAAATCTATCCTATATTAAGAAAAACAACAACAATATGAATGCAAAAAAAAAAAAAAATCAGATCTGATAACCAAGTAAAATCAAATCAGATGACATGGAATGGAGAAGTGAACATAAAGGAAATAGTATAAAACAAGCACCATAATAAAATTAATAATAAAAAGAACAAACAAATAATAGAGAAGGATGTATTAAATCTTTGTTAGGAAATAAGGCAGAAAGAGATGAGCAATATCATCAGTTTCTTAAGGGCTCAATTTTCAAAACTAAATTAATTCTAAATAATTTTTCCTTTCAAAAGACAGGAAAATGTTATTGCTATAGCCTTTACATTGTCTGAGAAGATCATGTTTACTGTATATCAGTATATTCCTTTTTTATTCCTTCTTGCACTCTTTCTTTGTATTACAGATTCAAGGTAAATGGAAACTTCCTTAGGTAATTTCTGTGCAGGCCCAATTTTAGTGTTTTTTTTTGTTTGTTTGTTTGTTTTTTTTGTTTTTTAATGGTCTCTGAATTATTTGCCTTTTTCTGTAAATCAGTGAAAATATTGCATTCCCTTCTATTAGTTTGTGGACAGCTTTCAGTTTCTCTATTACTTATTCTACTACTTATTACTTATTACTTATTAATTATTCTCTATTACTTATTACTTATTCTAGAGGTGAAGATTCTATATGCCTCCTAACACTGCACTGTGATTTTAATACCCAGTATTTACAAAATTTCAGAAGGAGAGTTTGCATCCATGAGCACACAAATGTGCTTTTTATATATGTGGTTGTCACATGGAAAAGAAAGTAGAAAGGAATAAGTAGCAAACAGAGTTGAAAAATCTGTGTTTAAAAAAAAGTGTGTTTAAAAAAAGTGTGTAAAAAAAATCTGTGTTTAAAAAATTAAGATGTTGGTTTAGTATCATTAAGACAAATTTTATGAGTAGGCATCAAAACAATTAAAACTGTATCCTTGTTATATGGAGATCAATCAATAAAACTTTAGCTAAGATCATGATGAAATGGCTTTTTAGAGAGTGTAAGAAAGTTACTGAATTTTGAAATCAAGTGATCAAGGTAGAAGATTTCAAGCATACAAAAATGAAATAATCAAACAGATATAAGCTGTAAGGTTAGATTTATGATTATTCATACAGCTTAACATTTTACAGTATAATGAGTACTTTAAAATACTATAAACAAATCACAGAGGACTTTACAGGCCTCACCATGAAGAAGTTCCTTTGCATACTGCAGAGCTTCTTATGCTTTGGTTTATGGCCGTTTTGCCTTATCCTTTCCCCACAGACCACTGGAAAGAGGTTGGCCGTAACCCTTTGACCCCCACACTTAAGATATTTACAGACATTTGTAAGATCACCTCTGAGTCTTCTTTTCTGAAGGTTTAACATACCCAGGTCACACAGCCTTTCTACATAGGAAAGATTTTCCAGATCCTTTATCATCTTTGTGGGCCTCTGCTGGACTCTCTCCAGGAGATCCTTGTCTTTCTTGAACCAGGGAGCCCAGAACTGAATACAGTACTCCAGGTTAATTATATTCTATCCCTCTACTGTTATTTGATATTAATGTTGATCTGCCATTACCTTCACTTATCATATTAATGATTCCAACTGTCTGTCATAAGTTCCAGAAAATTGCTATAATTTCATTTTTATTGTATTGTATTTCATCATTCAAGATTCCTCTTCTTACTTTCATTATGACAGTTTTCTTCTTTGGACTTTCTTAGCTTTCCCAAAAGTAAAAAGTAGAATATATAGAATGCTGTTGCCTGAGTATTTCAGCATCTTTTGATATCTGTCTGCATCTCTCTTTATTTTATATTTATATATTTTTTCCTTAGCCTAACCCCAATTTACAGAAATTTCACGTCATATTATTTCACTTCTCAAAGTGTTGATTTCATAGACGGGCATGCTATGTTTTATTTTGCTTTGTTTCGTTTCGTTTTACAGTAGTGGAATCTGTACTATTTTTTTTCCCAAAACCTGCTTAGAAATAAATTTGAATACTGTGAGTATAAAGCTATTTTATTAATTCAGAAATTTTGTGCACTTTTGAAATAACAAATTGTTTGATTCTAAGCAGCTAAAATACAGTAATTCAGAAATAAGCCTACATCCTGAAGTAGTGCTTCAGTTTTGATAAAAGACAAAGTTTTTCTGTGTGATTCCACTTATGACATTTATGCGTGACATTGTCCAGAAGTCACCAGAACTGTTAATTTGAATGTAAAAGTTAAAGAAATGAGACATCTTTTCTCCTTTATGTATAATTCTTTTGAAGTTAAAACTTAAATTCTTCGAGATATTTTAAAACATTGTTCCTAGCTTAGTACTGTGCCCCTGAGGAGCTTTTGACACAAGAAAAGAAGATATGGTATGAATTTCTCACTGCATAATCTAAGATTAGGCATTTTGGATACATTTTCGCAAATTGGTCATAAAATAAATCATAGGAACATACTGCTTTTTGCAAACACTGATTCATTATAATTTTTTTTTTTTTTTTTTTTACTATCATCAATAAGAAATGAAAATTTTCTGAAAAGCAATTTACTAAATTTTCTGGATTTAGGGCAAACATTAATTATATACTTTTTTTTTCAGCTAGTAGGTTTATATAACTGTTCTTTTCCTAAGGAATGAACATATTGTGTCACTAGAGTTTGTATCCTATTTCCTTGTCATAGGCGGCTTAACAAAATGCTACAAATAGAGGAAATACTAGACATAATGTGAAATATGTAGATTTCTATGTCTTTTACCATGCGGTGGATTTGAAATATACATGAAACATATGATAAAAGCTCTGTATTAGTGTGTTCTGCAAATGACTATTAACAACTTCACAAGAAGATATGTCTTCTGTCTTCATTCATATATAAAGTATTTCCTTTTCTCCCAAAATGTCGTAGTACATTAATTGTTTTGATTATGATTTTCTGGCCTCATTTACTGATTCCTGATATTTCATGCTGAGAACTTTTGCAGAACATATTGTTTTAATAAAGAATACATTTACTGCATACTTTGATATATGAATTTGGTAATGTAAGTCAGTTGCTCGTTTGAGTATATATAAATTTTGTTTGTTCAAAGGAAATAAACTATTTAATATGAATCTGTAACATCAGACAATATGCCTACATACTTTTATTTCTACATGCTTTTACAGTTCTACATGTGATTTTAAACTCTCAAATTCTATCCTTTCAAAGATTTTAGCTTCAAATATTAAGCCTTCAAAAGTTAGAAAGTGAGAAATGAGTTGTGTATATCTAACATTTTGCCCCTTTTCTTTAATTCTTTAATTTCTTTACAATCGTTTTTTGCATTTCTGTCTTTGAGGCCACCATTCTCATAGTTTCTACAGGATTCCTGCCTTACTTTGTGTAGAAATATAATTGTTTTTTATATGAATCTTAGTAGTATAACTATGATGTGGAAAAACAAGGTCTTCCTTTGCAGTTGAAGTGCATGTAGCTAGAATCAGGAAATAACAGGATGACAAATGGTCTTTATAGGTAGTCAGTTGAATATTATATTTGTAACTGTATATTAAGCTTGCATTTGCTGCTCAGTTTGCACATAATGCTGGACAAAGCAGTTGTAAAAAATTTTACAGTTGTGTTCTAATTTCCAATAGCATGCTAAACTGAAGTCAGAATATCTTGTCACTGGAATTTCACTGTCATCAAGAATAGTGAATATTCCCAGTTAGAACAAAGTCTTAAAACTCACGGCTTATATTTGAATTTGACTCACTAAAGCATCCTCAAACAAATCCCAGAGAAGGCTCAGAAGTTAGTACAAGTTAGACGTAATTTTCAATAAATAACTTAAATGTGATGTAAATCTATCCAGTTAAATAAGGTAATTTGGGAAAAAAAAAATGCTTATAGTGCCAATAAATTGAATGAGAAGTTTATTTAATTTAATGTCGATACTCCACGTAGAGCTCTCACATTTAATATTTATCTATCTTTTTATTTCTTATTTACTTTTATGAAACAATCTATAGAACATTTCAAACTGGCAAACAGACATTTTTTGAAATTAAACAAAATGCTTTCTTGCAGCCACAATAATCTTATTCCACTGATTTCTTTGCTTTGACCTGACCGTGGTAAGAATTTAATACAACTGTGTAACTAAAGTCTTCCTAATTAAGGCTCTATTTTCTTTTTTTTTTTTTAGTTCAACTGCTTTAAAGAATATTCATATCAGAATTGTTCTTTTGTTTACTGTTCTTTCCTTTCATGTCCCTTTTACCCAGGAATAAAAGGATTAGGTTTTCATAGTTAAGACTGAGACACTAATCAATATTGAATTTAGAAATAAATGGATAGCTACATGCTACTTAATAATGCAAAATATTCTCACCTGGACTATCAAGACTTCAGGTCATATACGAAAGGATATTATAGTGCTAATCACTTTGCATACACACTCATTAAAGGATTAATTTGACTCTAAATATGACAAAAAATGAGCACTTTTTCTTCAGCAGGTTCCATGCCCTGAAAGTGCCTAAAAGTCAGTATTCAAGTCATTGTTCATTACTTCTAGCCATTTGACCTTCTTTATAACATTTATATCTCAGCAGATGACTATGTATATCCTGTGTGAGTTATAGGAAAAAACAAACTAGGCTGAGGAAAATGAATTCTGTCAGGGACCTGGTTTATTAAGAATGCAATTAGATTAAATCTACAGTATGCCAGAAGATTTAGAACATTTCAGAAATGAATTAGGTACTGTATTTAATTAAAAATATAGCTCAATATGGAGAAGAAGAGATACAATCTACCACTAAAGTGGCCTGGAGTTTAAAGCCTGTGTTCAAGGGGTAGAAGAACAAAAAAATTCTGGTATCAGACCTACTCAAGCTCTTAAAAAAGTTGTTGAAGCACTTTTCTGCATATATTTTGTTTACTGTATTTCTAAATGTAAAGACTTTTATCTAAATACATAGAAGACATAGGCTACCCTGGGGGCAGAAACTCTAAAATATGACTTCTCTGAACACATAGATACTCTGATTGCTACTAAGTTAGAGAGTCATGCTGTATTTTTCTAGTTGAGTATAACCTATAAACTGTTCTTTATTTTGTATATAATGGCCAGATTTGTGAAGGTATGGAAGAAGGAAGGATGGGCCACTATTTTAAATGGGCTAGTATTCCCTCCTGGGAATTTTCTGATTAACTACCTCAATTAGCAGAAGCTTTTAAAACAATTTGTCATGGATAACTCTTTATCTCCCTGGCTTTTAGATAAGAGACAGTTAATATGTTGGAATCCACACATGATTTTAATACCAAAAATCACACAAATACAGATAGAATGCGTTTTGAATATATACACAGAAATAAAAATCTGAGTATATAATTTGTTTCTGTGCTGAAGATAATTGGTTTCATAATACTTCTTGCATTTGTTTTTCAAATATTTCAACTGACTTGGAAATCATAAATGAAAATTAGAATTGTTCATAAAAAAAAACCAGAAAATGAGAACATAATTTATTTATTCTATTTCACTGTAATTTTGCCAGCTAAACAGCTTACAGCACTATTGTTTCAAGCTATACTCCACAATAAATTTTAATTTTTTTTCATTTTTAGTACCGTCGAGACTTTCCAAGAATAAAACCTGTTTTAATTACTGTGCCATACAAATGCAAAATCTGATTGTGAGTTTTGTGTATAATTTCCACATAATTCTGTTATCAATAAGGAGACAGTAGATGAGGCAGAAAGATAAAGAAGAAGAGGAAAAAATAAGTTTGGATTCTAATCTTCAAAAATCATCACGGTTATAATTGTCAAACTTCTTTTAGGTAATGCAGCATAGTAGAATATTTTGAGGTGAACTAAAAGAGACTAAAGGCTCCATTTCCTATGGCCTTTTGTCTAGAAAGAATCTCAAAAAAAAAAAAAAAAATTAAAGTGAGGTAAAAGGTAAAGTCCTCTGCCATGCCTATCAGGAATGTAGTATTAAGCCCTCAGAATGTCATGAGTCACAAGCTCAAACTTACAGAAGCCTTGTGGCTTTCACACATACATTAAAACAAAACAAAACAGAAAACAAGGAATTGCAGAGTGAGCTTGAATTCATTTTTCAGGTACACCAGGACAGCTCTGGTGTGTTTATTCAGCTAAGTTCTTGACAAATTTGGCAGCGTCTTCTCTTGTTACTTGCTTTGTTCTTCACACCGCTGGCAATATGATTTGTTAAATAATTTCAAGTGAGCTCAGGCACGATACTAACTCTGTCATATAATCTTGAATCTAGGGATCCATGTAAGATACTTAACAAATTCAAAAGCAAATCATATTAGGATAGATTTCAAATCAAGAAGGCACTGAAAATACCAGTAAAATCGATGCATTTAATAGAACTTTAGCATCATATTTTCTCATCATTTGTGCCAGAGAACCTCAATGTGGGGAAACTACTAGAAAATTCAAAATTTAAAATAACTAAAAAATTGCTTTTAGTCCTGACCAGGGCCCTGTACAACCTGGCCTTGAATGGGGCATCCATAGCCTCTTTGGGGCAGCCTCTTCCAGCGCCTCACCACTCTCTTGGTAAAGAACTTCACCCTGATATCCAAATCTGATATCTAAATTTTCCCTCTCAAAACTTAAAACCAGTTCCCCTTGTTCTGCCATTATCTACCCTTGTAAAGAGTTGACTGTGCTCCAGTTTGTAGGCTTCCTTTAGATACTGGATAGCTGCAGTGAGGTTACTCCACAGCCGCCTTCTCTTCTCCAGGCTGAACAAGCCCAGCTCCCTCAGCCTGTCTTCACAGGGGAGGTGCTTCAGCCCTCTGATCGTCTTTGTGGTCCTCCTCTGGACCCTCTCTAACAGCTCCCTGTCATACTTGTATTGGGGGCCCCAGGCCTGGATGCAGTACTCCAGATGGGGCCTCACAAGGGCAGAGTAGTGTTGTGGTTTGGATAAGCCCATGGCAAGTGGTCAGGCTGTGTTTTCACCCCTGGGGCAAATGGTTCCATGTGTACTGAGCACCCCTCCAAGTAAGAGCAAATTGTGGCTTATATTCTGTGGCCAACAGAATGAAGAAGAATGCAATGACAATATCAGTGGTGGCATACCATTTGGCTGCTCTTAAATCCAGTTCATACTGGAGTTCTAACATATCTGGCACAGCAGCACTCAGTGGGGTTGTGATTTCATTCAGGCCAGGGTAATTACCGTCAGCCTCCATTCTCCACTGACCTAATGCACCAGCCATATGGGGCTGTTAAATGGTGAGTGTGTTTTGCTGATCACTACCTTACTCTCTAGCTGACAAATCAGCTTGTGAATGGGGAGCAAGGAATCCCTATTGGTGTGGTACTGCCATTTGTGCACCATCTTTGTAGCAATGGGTACCTGCTGCTCCTTTACCTGTAGGAACCCCACAACAGATGTATCTCCTGACAGCCCAGATAAGACAGACAAATGCTTAATGTTGTCTGTATCTACAGCAGCTATTCCAAAGGCCCATCAGTATCCCTTGGGATCCTTGAAATGTCCCCTTCTAAAATAATCTATACTAAGTATGCATGGATTAACCCTGCCCAGTTACTATAGGATGCTTTTTGCCAGTTTTGCCAGAAATAAGCCGGTGAGGCTTATTTCCACCTCCAAAACAGACAATTCCTGAGAGCCCCCAGTCACTCCAGAAATATAAATCAGTTCTGTACCTTTATAACTCGAGGGCATCAGAGTGCAGTGGGCACTGGCGTCCACCAATGCTTCATATTCTTGTCGTTCTGATGTGCCAGACCATCGAATCCACATAGTCCAATACACTCTTATTATCTCTTTCCCCCCCCCTTGGCTGAAGGCAGGGACCCTCTATTTGTTACCTGCAGTAACAGGAGCAACTTCAGTGGTGGTTGATCTTCTTTGTAATTCTCTCAGCCGTATTCGTAGTGCAGGAGTGGGTTCATCGTGCCATTTCTTCATATCCTCTCCATGGTCACATGAGTAGCTCCACAGGGCAGCACGAGACATAAATTTACTGCAGTACTTTGCTTGAGTAGGGGGGCGTTTGCCTTTGATAGCTGAGACTTTAATCAGTTTGACGAGCTCCTTCAGCAGATTCTTTTGGTCATCCTGGTCTTCATTGGGTGTTTCTGATACTGCCATGGGTTCATCACGATTGATCACTAGGGACAATTCCTCCAGCATGCCATCCTGGCTCTTCTCCATTTTATCTAGTCTTTCTGCCATTTGGCAGATGACTGATATGGACGGTGGTAATTTTTGGTCCAAGTTTTGAAGTGGAAGAATCAGTTCCAAAATTGGGGGTCTTCTGTCTAGGTCTTCACATCTACTGGTCGTTGCTACCAGTGAAGCGGCATACATTTCTGGTGCTGTTCTTGTGAGTTTCCACCATAATTTGGGTGTACTCTTCACTCTCAGGATCATGGTCCTGTTTTGGATCGTTAGAAACAAACAGGATCATACAGCATTTCCACTATGACTTTTTCTCTCAAATACTGGATACCTTGTAGCACGGACGCTTGTAGCACAGATCCCTTGGGAGTCTCTTCTTAAGGGTAAAGGGGTCCAGGAAGCCCGGATGCTCTTCAAGATGGAAATCTTAAAGGCACAAGAACAGGCTGTCCCCAAGTGCCATAAGGCAAGCCATAGGGGAAGACGACCAGTGTGGATGAGCCGAGAACTACTGTTGAGACTCTGGAAGGAAAAGAGTCTATGTCCTCTGGAAGAAGGGACAGGCTACTTGGGGGGATTACAAGAAAGTAGCTAAGGTATGCAGGGAGGAAGTTAGGAAGGCAAAAGCCCAACTTGAACTCAGATTGGCCACTGCAGTAAAAGAGAATAAAAAAATCCTTTTATAAATACATCAACAGTAAAAGAAGAACCAGGGAGAATTTTCATCCTATACTTGATGCAGCAGGGAATGTGGCCACTGAGGATAAGGAGAAGGCTGAGGTCCTCAATGCCTTCTTTACATCTGCCTTTGATAGCCAGACCAGTTATCCTCTGGGCATTTTATGCCCTGATCTGGAAGTCTGGGATGCTACTCAGAATATACTCCCAGCAATTCAGGTGGAGACAGTTAGAGAGCTGCTCCTCCATCTGGACTGTCACAAGTCCATGGGAGCGGATGGCCTACACCCTCGGGTGCTGAGGGAGCTGGCTGGGGTACTGCTGAGCCGCTCTCGGCCATCTATCAGCGCTCCTGGTTAACTGGAGAGGTCCCAGAGGATTGGAGGCTTGCTGATGTGACTTCCATCTTCAAGAAGGGCTGTAGGGAGGATCCAGGGAACTACAGGCCTGTTAGCCTGACTTTGGTGCCAGGGAAAATCATGGAGCAAATCATCTTGGGTGAGATTGCACGGCACGTGACTTATCAATATTGTTTTTCTCCCAAAGCCAAAACATAGTTATAAATGAAAATCAACTCTTCCAGCTGAAATCAAGACAGGCCCATTCCAACCTAAGGCATTCTATGATTCTATATTTAACCAAAAATTGTGTTGTGTTTTTCTCCTCCTTAATAAATTACTTTATACATCAAAATCATATAATCGAATTATATAAATTATCTTTTTCTTTAAACATGTACTGTGCAATGCACAAAGCTAAAGTTTTTGAAGCACCTGCTAGAGTTTGAAAACACATTTGCTGTTATTTTCAACAAGGATGAACAAATAGTATAGTAATGAGTGCAAGATAAGAAAGCAGGCACTCAGAGATACGATCCAGGGACTGTAACCTAAAAAATTATCATGAATTGCTGGATTTGAAGATGTTCTGGTTTTTATTTAGAAGAAATGCAGATGATCCACAATCTCTTCTCTTGGACAGTACTGGAAAAGCTGTAAACAATTTTAAACTGGATTAAAAGACTGCATGTGAAGAGCATCATTATTTTCTAAAGCAGCAACTGCACAATTATACCTGAGTCATAAAAAATGTAATAAATTAATAAATAAATTAAGCATTAAAGAGGATTTGAGCATGCAGTAATAGATTCAAGTGACATCTAAAATATCATCAATGTTATGAAACTGAAAAAAATCAACAGTTAACAAGACCACTGGAGCAATAATAAACTGGGATTTGACATTCCTCCCTTGTCCCCAGGCTGTTGGCTTATGCAGTATAGAGCACTAACTGTTTATTCACTGAATTTTGTCAGTCTGATTATCCTTTTTCACCTGCAGGGACTATCCAGTGTAACAAGGCCTTACTAAAACATCATCATCCTTTTAGCCTTTTAAAGTAATTGAAGAGACAACTTCGAGATGGTTTAACCTTAGTGCCCTTTTATTAGACAAATATGCGGATGCTAGTGGGCATGTAGAACTTCTTGTTGATCTTACTTTTTTTTTTTTTTTTCTTCTGTAGCCATATCGTAAGTCTCAAGCTCCCTAAAAAGCCATCACTTCATTGTGCTTTTCACTGACAATAATTGCAGTAGTTCTATTATTCCCTTCAGACTCTGTTCTTCTCTTAATCTTATTGCCCAAGATAGAAAGTCTAAACACATAATTCAACAACACTCACTTCATAGTCATCATGTAGCATGGAACACATCTATTAAATTACAGTGTCTGTGACCTGCAATCAATTTCTGAAGTCAGGACTATAAATTTGGCCATAAACATCTTGATAGACGAAATATTTCCCTGCAGGCCCTAGTCTTTGTGGCCTTATTAGTTTCTCATTAACAGCGATTCATCCAGGGTTCCCCAAGTGGTACATCTTTATCTTTGGTCTCATAAAATATGTATTTAAAAATTAATACCTCTCTTGCACATTCAGAGGTAATTTATTTTGTTTTTATATCTTTGCTGTTGCTTACCAGGACCATGGCCACTTGATTTCATTGTCTACATTTTGTCCTGTCTTACTTTTCTGTAGATAGTTCTATTATTACATGTTATTGATTATAAAATTGTCTTAAAGACTGCAGCTCACAAAAAAGTAAATTATGCAGATAATAGATTTGTACACTTGTGTTATATGCCTGTTCACATCTGCTGAATACTGCTGCCTGTCTTGCAGGTGATTTCTGAAGATTCAAACAGCTCATAAGACAGTTCAATCAGAAAATATTTGGTTTGACCTCTTGCTCAAAGCAGCATGAACTATGATGCTGTTGATGCTAGTCTTCCACTGACTTTCTCCAGTGATGCAGAATGTGTTCATTGTTAATTGAACTAAACATTTATAATGCTGATATTCTCTATTCCTTTGGAAATAGCTTTCATTTTCCATATTGATAGCTACTGAAAATTGAGCTGATGTTTACATGAAACTTTTTCCCTTCTGACTGTTAATGTTCACAACATTTTATTATGTCCATTTGTTAACCAAGTTATGATCAGAAAGATCAGTGTCTCCTTCAGATGATAAAACTTATTCACTGCCTCCAGAACCCTGAGTAGTAAATCAGACTGCCAAACATACATGAAAAGACTGTACTGCCTTTGTCTTGTTCTTTTCTCTATTGAGAAGATCCGTCATAATCTTTTGCATAATTCTAAATTACATCTCTTGTGTGTAGAATAACTAGAATTGTATAATTTCCGGGAACTGATGCTGAATGTGTTGAAGATTGGCAAAAGAGACTGAGCAATGGTGTTTCATGGGCAACTTCACCATGCAAATTGAAATTTTACAGGCAATTTCACAAGTTGAAGGTAGCTGAAAAGTCAGACAAAAATGTTATATACATTTTAGCCTACTGGCATGTGAAATTTACATTCTGAGCAAGATTTGTGTAAAAAAAGTTGTTCAATTTTTGTATACTGTGCCTATAATTTCTACTCAATTAACAAATCTCTGAAAAACCTTAATCTGCTCTTAAGTTTTAAATACAGTGCTTATATAGTACTTGATTGCTGGTAGTTTAATGTGGAGAGTGTACCTCAGAACGTAAGGGTTTCCTCCAATCTTGTATTATTATTTTTATTTCAAAAAAGGAATTATCTAATTGTCTGTAGTATTCATCTCTATTGTGACCCATAATCATTCTTGCCCTCCCTTCTCAATTCTAACTCAGTGATTTACACGCCAACATATTTGGAATGCTTTAATGTCAATCTTATTCAGTTACTGGAAGGAATCACATATCAGAGAATCACAGCTTTTAAGAGAACAGTGTCACAGTTAACCCCATGTAAGTTGAAAAACAAACAAACTAAAAATATTATAATAATCTTCAGTGACTAATATTTTGATTACTATTTATATACATTTATTCTTGATATTTTTCAGTGGAAACAATACAAAGTAATGATTCATAAAACTTCTAAATAAAGTGAATGATGAGTATTTAACTGACAAGTATTTAGTGTAATAACTTTAATTATACATCACTATTGCTGGGCAGCAACTTACTATCTAGTCAATTAGTCCCTGTTCTACAATTCTGACTGCAAACTTGCCACTGTACCATTACGGAGTACTACACAGTAACGACAGTTGAAGAAACTAAGTATTTAATTTGGAGTGCCAGAGTTATTTTAATAATTAAATTATTAAAAGTACAGTAATTTGATATAAAAACTCTATATGCAATACCAGAAATCTAACTAAAAAAAAAAAAAAAAAGCATTATGGAAATGATTTTGGGAACAAAAGAGCAAGAGTTTTGTAGCAATCACTAGAATCTGTGCCAAGAGTGATACAGTTGTTGTTGCACTGTTAGATTATACAATATCGTCTAGAATTATGAGTTTGTCAGCGTTAGAGAAGTTATGAGTTAAATGGGAAATCCAGGCTCCTATTTTTGCTCTGATGCAAATGAAACAGCCATACCCAATTCCAAAAATTTTAGCATACTTGTCCAATCTCCTTTGAGAAATAACAATCCAACTTCAATGAAAATTCAAAATTATAAGAAGGATACTTTATTAGAAATTTAGAATTATTATTTTTTGTAAACAGAATCACTAAGAACTCATCTGAAATTCTATATACAACTAGTTCTCCGTAGTCACAAAGATGAATTGAATTGAAATAAAAGGAGAGAAAGTCAGGCAGGATGACTTAAAAAAAAAAAAAGAAAAGAAAAAATAGAAATCTGTCTTTTAATGTATAAATAGCAGGAATTTATATTGTTTTTGAAGTAAATATCAGCAATAAATGAAGAAAAATCATCAAAGATAAATACCAATACTCTATAACCAGAGAGTATCACTGTGCCAGGGGAAGAAAAAAATAAATAAAAAAAATTTCTCAGTGAAGCCATGGTTTTATAATGCACAAAACTCTGGAGAGTTTTGCTTATTATAAACTCTCTCTCTGTGGAGATCTGATAGCAGCCTTTCAATATTTAAAGGGGGGTTATAAGAAAGAAGTGAATGGATTCTTTTGCTGGGTCATCCAAGTCTCAGCATTTTGTTAACAACTAATTCTCTACTTGGAGGTAAATTTGGCTAATTTGCTAATTACGATTAATGAGTGTTACAGGTAAGGCAATATTAGGCAATATAAGAGTCTAAGAGTAGAAGAAGATAAAGAGAAAACATAGAAAATGGGACAAGAGACACAGACAGGCAGACATACAGACATACAGCTGTACAAACACAGCCAAGTAAAGCATTTCACCACTCTTCAATCTTTCATTGTCATTGTGGTGCTGATCTAGTGGTAGGTCTTCCAAGATTGTGGTGGTAAGCTGACAACTAATGACAAACATACGTACTTTTATTTATAGTCAAGGGTGGTCGAGCCTGCTCTTTGGAATGGCAGTTTGTGGCTTTGGGGAATCTCAGCAGAAACTCTGTTGTTCCTGTCTTCCAGGCTTTGCAAATTTAAATCAGATAAGAGGAATCAGGGAGATCTTCACAGGATACAATGATGTAATCTCCCAGTCTCCCGCATCAAGCTGGAAACCTTTGCTCCCAGGCCAAGTCTTCAGCTAGAAAGCATTTCTAGTCCTTACTACAGCAAAACAGTTCCAAAGAAATGCTTCTGAATGTAAAACACAAGTCCTCAAAATGTTGTTGATTGTCTCAAGTTATTTTTTTTCAGACAAAGCATTCCTTCCCAATCTCAGACAGTCTGCTGTAACAGGATAAGGGGAAATGGTTTCAAACAAAAGGAAGGCAGATTTAGATTAGATATAGGAAGAAAGTTTTTTATGATAAGATTACTGAGGCACTGGGGTGCTCAGTCCCTGGAGGCCATCAAGGTCAGACTGGACCAGGTTCTGAGCAACCTAAGCAAGCTGCAGACATCCCTATTCATTTCAGGGAGATGGACTTTATGACTTTTAATGGTCCCTTCCAAGATAAATGTTTCTATGATTCTATGATTCTGAATATAATATGAAACTGTCCTGTCCATCATGGCGACTGAAGCAGATGAGAATAAAATAAAACAGTCCTGAATTTCTCTGATAATTCTGAATGTCAAAACTCTTTAAAAAGAAAAAAAAAAATCTAATTAAAATTATCATTGCATTAAGATACGACACGTGCTACAAGTTTAAATAGTAAGTCATTACCTTGTGAGAAAATTTCTTACAAAATTGGAGTACTTTCTGTCACTCAGAGCCTTTCAGATTATCCAGAAAATATGGAAAAGTCCTCAGTGAATGTATTTGATGAATAAATTATTGCTGTGAATTTTTGGTCTTTGTAGTGCATGAGTCTAGATATGATCCTCTTTTCATAGCAAATGCTATTAGTTTTATTATTGTCAATCACACTTAATATGATACTTAATTAATTCCCTAACAAAATCTAAGTGACTTAGCACAATTTATCTATCAGTTTCATAATAAAATAATATGATTCATGCTTTCTGTTTACTTCTTAATATCTTAGTTTAGAACACAATTTTTGTAAATTGTAATGGCAATTTACAGACAAGTTATAGACAAGTTATAGACGTAGAGGAAGAAACATAATTGCAAAACATTTTCCCTATCCTTTATTTTTCAGTAAGTCTCGCAAAAAGTTCTTGTTCTCTGATCAGCTACTAAATGCCGGTTTAGTAATCACACCAGAATTTTTCTAGTAGTATGTAACAGTCAATCAGCTTTTTGTTCTGTTCAGAGATATCACTGTTCTTAATTTAGTTAATTTAGTTATTAGTATATATATAAAAAAAATGTAATTGCTAGACATGGCAATAAAAGTATTGATATAAATAACATTATTAATATGTATATATTTACCAGTGAAAATTTAATTTGAGTCTACCATTTGGTTTGGTTTGATAAAAGTTTTATAGAGACTAATAAGTCCCTTTGGCCTATAAATTTATTGTTCTCGAAAATGGTTATTGCCTTATAAACAAGAAACATCCTCAGATTATCATAATTAAACTGCCACTTACCAAGAACAGAATGTTAAAACAAGTTCAAAGTAAAGTGAAGCATAAGTTCATTCCTTTTGTGGTTTTGCTTTTTTTTTTTTCCTAAAGAGAGAATCTGTACACCAACCACCATTTTACTGAAGATTTGATAATTTGCATATCTAATTTCAAGCTGTACTAATTGCCTCTGAAAATGCCAAGCTTGTTTATTAGTCATTTCTTATTTTCCTGAAGGAAGAGTCTATTTACTCAGAAGCATTCTCCATAGCTGAAAAATCATTATCCTGAGACCCAAGGAAAAAATAAACCAATATTTAAAATGTATCATGGCAAGGTACAGATCTTTTGTCTTTTATAATGAAAATTTACAATTAAGTTAGCAGATGCCTCCAGACATTCTGATCTAGGGAAATAGTTCTATTAACTCTTGATAGTTAAGTTTGGAAAAGTATTTCCATAATCACCCTCTGTTGTTAAACAACATGACTTTGCTTATTCATGGCCTAAAATACTAAAACATAATATCACGAGTTTAAATACATTTTGAAGTTTCATAAATAACAGCTTCTACCTTTGATAACTATTCAATTCACATATTTGTCTCCTAATTGTAATAAGATTTGCATGTGTGTACACCCTGAAAATTGTATCCATTGTAATGAATCAATGGTAATGCAAAGAGGCCATTTTATACCATTTCATTGACTGTCTAACCAACTCATATAAGTATTTGTTGAGTTAGTGTTGTTTCTGTATCTTTCTAGGTGAGATATCTGTGTTTTAAAAGATGAAGTCATGAATCCTAATCCAGGTGCTGCTTATATATGATTGGCTGTGTTGTTTCTATGCATGAAACTGTGGAGTGCTACATTATCCTGAAAAGTATGAAGACTGAAGTTGTCTCAATGCCTACAGAATTCATCTGCACTGAAATCAACTCCATACAAAAGCTAATTATGATTTCATTGTCTATTATAATAACTTAATTACAGGTGTCTCTAGAGAGGGCATAAATTGCTTGAGTGCCTGACAAATTAAAATGTTAACATTTGGCAGTGATACATTTATAAGGCAAGAACTCTGTTGATATGAACAATAAAATACAACTGATACATTGATAGAAACAAACAACACTCAGTGTGGCAAAAATGTAGTACTTCATATGATATGTTTTTAAAATTCCTGTTAAGCATAGGTATTTACATGTTTAATTTAACTTATGTTAATGAAAATTGAAGGGGTTTGTTTTTCATGTTAATATCATTTATTTGATAACGGGCCTTAATAAGAGAGTATGCATTTATTCTTGAAAAATAACAATAAAATAGATATGTGCAAACAAATCCACTTTCTTAAGCCACTTTCTTGGTTATTCATACTATGAGCAGCTATTCAAATAACTGTCAGATGTTTGTATTTTGGCAAAAATCTAATACTCCCCCAGCACCCCAAATAAAAAAATCCCTCAAGTCTATCACATCAAATTGCCATAATATGCAAGCTCTGAAATTGTATCATGCATACTAAGGGAATTATATGCATCACTCTTTTCCAATGTGTCTACCTACTCAGATTCCTCTTAGATTCAACATCCTAAGAGAACTTAATGGAATAATGTAACAGAATATTAAGGATTCTGGAGTGTCACAATGAATATCGTGTGTGTCCAAACTTTTGGCTTACCTGGACACATTGGGTGAAGAGGTATTGTCTTGGGCTTCATATAAAATATACAATACAGTTAATGTATGTAACAAAACTTTTATACATACATATATATTATTAAAATATAAAACATTGGGCAACAAAAACATAAAACTAGTAGGGTATATGATCTTGTTTTTGTGAAACCAATGCATCAGTCCAGATCGCTCATAGTGATTGCAATTCTTAGTGAGTTCTCAATGTGTTTTTCAGAGATTTTTGATGAAATTTTACTCTTTCTGTACTTCATCCATGAAAACAGTTGTTCACAAATATTCATACTGCCAAAAAGTGATGACATGAACAAGGCATAACTGTGAAGAGAAGGGTATTTTTCTCTGATAAGGTAGGGCTTATAAAAGTTAGGTAGACTGATATTATCAATTTTTTGAGTTGAATATCTGATTGCAACTCTGTAAATTCAATTAAAAAATTATAGGCAATGTCTTTATGTTGATTGAAAATGGAATCAAAAAATATAACCAAAAATTGATTCTTTTTTTTTTTTTTTTTTTTTTTGGCAACTTTGAAACCTATTCTCAAATGTTTTATTGAAACAGAAAGCAGGGGTATTTTTTGCTTTTCACAGAACTGTGTTTAGCCACTATATCATAATGCATAAAATTATTTGCCATAACATGAGTTAGCACTGTGCTGCACCCTCTCCTGTCCTGGTTTCAGCTCAGGCAAGCTTATTGCATTCTGATTTGGTTATTGCTGAGTGTAGGTCAAGGCTGGACCACTCAGTGGGGAAGAGCTGCTGTCATGATGGTGCAGAGCAAGGGGTGGTCTGAAGTACAAGCTGTGCCAGAATATACACAGCTCTCAGTCTGCGGGCAAGACCTGTCTCATCTATATGAATCTTTCCTGAGACACTTAACAAAGGAATTATATTCTGGGAAGGACTGCTCTGCACTTTCTTCATTCAACACTCTTGAACATTTTGACCTCAACTTACCAGGAGTGTTATGAGTATTATTGTTTCTGATAGAGTTCTCCAAAATTTCTCTTCATGAAAATTTGGTAAAGAACATAATACTTAGTAACTTTCAAGACATGGTGTAAAATACTTCCTCACATGGATGTCTTCCTGTAGCTATCATAAAAAAAATGAGGAGATCACTTAAGGCGTTAAGATTGGAGGCAGCACAGACTGCAGCAACCATGCCCTGGTTAAGTTCGTGATCTTAAGGAACATGGGCCTGGCAAAGAGTGGGGTCAGGACCCTGAGCTTTGGGATACTGAACTTTAGACTGTTTAAGGAATTGTTGAGCAAGATATCCTTGGAAGCTGTCCTTAGAGACAAAGGAGTGGAGGAAAGCTGGTTCTTCTTTAAGGATGCCTATCTGAGAGTGTAAGAGCTCTCCCTCTCTCTGAACAAGAAAATGGGCAGGGCAGGCAGGAAACAAGCATGGCTTGCCAAGGAACTGAGACCTTGACATCAGACTGAAGGAAAAGAAGGAATTGTATCAGCTGTGGAAACAAGGGCATATCACCTGGAGAGAATACAGGGATGCTGTCCGGACTTGGAGAGAAGGGATTAGGAAAGCCAAGGTGCAAATGGAACTGAACTTTGTGAAGGATGTTAAAAAAAAACAAGAAGGGATCCTATAGGTAGAGTGGCCAGATGAGGCAGGCCAAAGTGAGTATACCTCCTTTGGTAAATGAGAAAAGAGAACTGGCTACAGCAAGATCTGGAGAAGGCTGAGGTACTCAGTGAGTTTTTTACCTTGGTCTTCTGCCTACAAGAAAGGGAGGAAGGAGGACCTGGAGAAATACAGGCTGGTGAGCCTCACCTCTGTGCCTGGGAAGATCATGGAACAGATCCTCATGGAAGACACGTTAAGGCACATGAGGGACAAGCAGATGATCCAGAAACCTAGGCCCTAGGCCCTAGGCAACCTAGGTCTAGTTCCAGTTTTGGAGGTTGGTGGCCCTGCCTCTAGTAGGGGGTTTGGAACTTGATGATCCTTGAGGTCCCTTCCAACCATTCTACAATTCTATGAAGATAGTATCTATATGCAGAAAATTTCCCCCAAATATTCCCCTATACAACCTCCTTATAATGCAAAATATATCTCTATTTCCTAAGTATATCTTTAAACTTTTCTTGACAAGTATATTTGAAATATTATTATGTATGATTGTTCCCTCAATTTTTGAAATTACAAAATATAAGGGAAGCAAGTCTTTACTCTAGACATGTAAATGTCATGGACTGTTTGTGTGAAACCTTACTCAATCCCATGTTCATTAATGCAAAACAAATTATATTTAAATGAAAAAAAAGACTTTATAGTAAGGATAAGATAGAATTTTAACTTTTGTATATAAAACAAATTTTAAAAAATGGGATATTCTTTTAAAGTAGCTACTGTTTGTTAGAAGGCCATCTGCAAATTTACCCGGTTTTCTCCTCTTCGGAAATAAAAAATGTTTTTAGAGACTATCATCTACACATCCACTTACTATCAATTATTTTGAAATGCATATACACTGTATAGTTAATCTCTACATTAACTGAATATTGCAACTTCTTCACAAAAAACAACAACAACAACAACAAAATCAACCAAATTAATTCAAATATGACATAGAAATGGCAGTCAATTACTTAGTCTCAAATATGATTCAAATTATAATGCTTCTTAGAACTGATGTACTTAACAGCATGGGGAAACCTACTGTCAGTGATATCCAATGATAGGACAAGGGGCAATGGGTGCAAGCTGGAACATAGGAGGTTCAACATAAATATAGAGAAAAAACTTCACAGTATGGGTAAGAGAACACTGGAACAGGCTGCCCAGAGAAGTCATGGGGTCTCCTTCCTCAGAGACATTCAAAACCCACCTGGATACGTTCCTGTGTGACCTATCTAGGTGTTCCTGCTCTGACAGGGGGATCAGGCTAGATGATCTTTCGAGGTGTGATTCTGTGTGATTTTGTGAACCAAATGATTTGTGATGAAACTAAATGAAGACTACATAGCTGAGTGCTAGTTTTAACTCAGCGTTTATTGCTTGCTGAATACATGAGTGAAAAGCTTCTCTATGGTTTCTGATGTACTGAAATACTTCAAAATCACAAAGTTAATAGCAAGGATTATTCACTACACTTCAGTGTAGCAAGACATAAGCACTGATTCTTATTACTTCAAAACTGGAAAAGCAAAAGAAGAAAAATGACATTTGTTCTGATACTGTTCTTTATGCTTATAACTTTTTGCAGAGTTTACCAAGACATTTCAACTGACTGATAGAAAAATGGCAGCCTATATTTCCAATGATTTCCTTTTGTGGGAATATTTAATAAATTTCACACACATATATATATATATTTTCTTGAAACTAAATTTGAATTAAAAAATGATTCAAAGCCCATACCTTTGTATACTTCACATCAGTTTAAATCAATATGACCAGGGAAGCAGCCACAAATTTAACCATGAGTTGAACTGAAAGTAAAAAAAAATAATATGGATAATATGGAATATACCCATGCTGACAATAATAATTAGAGACAAAAGCTATTTTATTATCTATTACTAGCCATTTTTCATTCCTTTTTACATTCCCTCTAGTTTGTTTTTCATATCTATGCAAGAGAAGTGACTAGCTTGAGATCATCAGCTAGAGGTGATGCTTCTGGCTGTGTTACAGGGACCTATGCTGTTCAGCACCTGTCAAGGTGTTCTCTGAAATAGGTGGAAGTGGAAACAATTCATTGATTCAAAGAAAAAATGTATATTTCTTCCCATGTCCATAAAATGTTGAATGTTATTTTCTCTTCACTTACTAATACTGTTCTGTATTAAACCAAAATATTTTTGTTTTTGTCTCTCAGAAAAAAATATCCAGCAGAAGATATATATTGAAAAACACTGTGAAGTTATTTAAGTTTGTGTGTTCCTGGCCAATAATGAAAATGGGCTAATTCCGCACAGAAACAAGACAACAGAGAAAAGTTCAGATGACTGCATCGTTTGAAGAAGTAAGAGAGACCATCACAATAGAATGAGATGAAAACAAAGCAGGTGCTAGACACTCTCACTGTTAAAGTTTTGAACAGAAATTTTTATCTAGAAGGGAGGAATTTGCATATTGCTAATTTCTGCACAACAAAAGTGTTCTCTTTTATATGATACACTTTTGTTTAGAGAATATCATGTTTAAAACATATACACCACTATAAAATGTAAGAGAAGCGCAGAGAAAATGTATTTTACAAAATATCAATTGTCATTTCTGGAGGAAGAAGTTTTCTTCAAAATTGTTACACCTACTGTAAGTGATACCAATTTTCCATCAATACATGTAATCTTTTCTAACAATGATAAAATAACTGGCAATAGATATGGAGAAGGCTGAGGTACTCAATGAGTCTTTGGCTCAGTCTTTTCTGGCAGCCAATATTCTCACATCCCTGAACCTCACATCTCTGAACCTGAACCTCTAGATGGGAACAGGGGGAGCCAACTCACCCCCATTCTAAGAGCAAGTTCAAGATAGACACAAGAGGCTGGTTGTGTAGAAGTCCATAGGGCTGGTAAAGAAGAAACATCACCCCCATTTACAAGAAGGAGAGGAAGGAGGACCCAGGGAACTACAGACCAGTGAGCCTCTCCTCTGAGCCTGGAAAGATCATAGAACAGATCCTCTGGAAGGTCATGCCTTACCAATCTGATGGCCTTCTGTGATGGAGCGACAACATCAGTCAACAAACCAAAGACAACAGATGTCATCTATCTGGACTTTTGCAAGTCCTTTGACATGGTCCCCCATCACATCCTTATCTCTAAATTGGAGAGAGGGGAATTTGAAGGGTGGACTATTAGATGGATAAGTAATCCTAGATATGTACACAGACTGGGAGAAGAATTCCTTGAGAGTAGCCCTGCTGAGAAGGATCCTGGTTGATGAAAAACTGAACATGAGCCAACAGTGTGTGCTTGCAGTTCAGAAGGCCAATTGTATTTTGGATTTCCATCACAAGAGGTGGTGGCCAGCCAGGAGAGGGAGGTAATTTTCCCCTCTACTCTGCTCTCATGAGGCCCCATCTGAAGCACTGTGTTCAAATATCGGGCTCCCAATACATAAAAGATATGGAGCTTTTGGAGAGGGTCCAGAGGAGGGCCATGAAGGTGATCAAAGGCCTGGGGCACCTCTGCTATTATGAACTTGTTCAGCCTGGAGAAGAGAAGGCTTCAGGGAGACCTCATTGTGGCCCTCCAATATTTAAATGACTAGCATACTTGCCTGTGGCAGGGGGGTTGGAACTTGGTGATCCTTGGAGTCCCTTGGAGTCCCAACCCTAGCCATTCTGCGAGCCTATAGCTCTGATTTTAATAGAATATTTCAAACATACATATATGTTAGAGAGAAAGAAAACTCCTTCACAAAGACATGTCATTATTATATTAACAGCCCAAAACATGAATATTAGCTCCTATATACAAGAACTGCACAATTTATTAAGTCCTCTCAGAAGAGAGATTTGAGTCATTATTATGCAGAGAAGCACCATTTTAATATGACCAGCCAATTTATCTTGGCACTACATCAACCTTTTTTTTTCCAGACATTCAATATGATAAAATAATCTGTTATGAAAATGTATTCATGGAACACATTCGTAACTCAAATTACAAACACTATAAACTCTGCTTTTATTTCAGGTTCACCTTATCCCAATATTAAATTATTATTATTATTATTATTTTTAACATAGGATCTTTACTATCTAAACAAAATGAACTACAATCAGAAACACACAGTAATTGAAGTCTTCTGTTATCTTGCAGTGCCTATGAATCATTAATGGGATTTCAATGTGTGGATTTCAAAATCTCTTATTTACTAACAATAAATAAATAAAAAAAAAACAAATTTAAAATGTATAAATTACCAAAATTGAAAAAATAAAAATTACAATAACAGGTAACTAATTTTACATTCAATTTCATTCTTTCCAGATATAGATACACAAAAGAAACAACAGTTATATTTGTGTCCGATGTCATAGAATGATAGAATGGCTTGGGTTGGAAGGGATCTCAAGCTCCAACGCCCCTGCAGCAAGCTGGGCCACCAACTTCCTCATTTGATATTAGACCAGGCTGCCCAGGGCCCCATGCCTTGAACACTTCCAGGGACGGGGCATCCACAGCCTCTTTTGGGCAGCCTGTTTCCAGCACCTCACTGCTCTCATAGGAAAGAACTTCCGCCTGATATCCAACCTAAACCTTCCCTCCCTCAACTTAAAACCATTTCCCCTTGTCCTGCTGTTATCTACCTTCTCAAAGAGTTGTCTCCCCTCCTGTTTGTAGGCTCCCTTAAGGTACTGAAAGGCTGCAATGAGATCACCTCGCAGCCTTCTTTTCTCCAGACTGAACAAGCCCAGCTCCCTCAGCCTGTCTTCATAGGGAAGGTGCTCCAGCCCCCTGATCATCTTTGTAGCTCTCCTCCGGACCCTTTCTAACAGCTCCCTGTCCTACTTGTACCGGGGGCCCCAGGCCTGGACACAGTATTCCTGATGGGGCCTCACAAGAGCAGAGTAGAGAGGGATAATCACCTCCCTCTCCCTGCTGGCTACTCCTCTCCTGATGGAGCTCAGGATACCATTTGTTTTTTGAGCTGCAGGAGCACACTGCTGGCTCATGTTAAATTTTTCATCCACTAGAACCCCCAGGTCCTTCTCTGTAGGGCTACTCTCAAGGATCTTCCCAGTCTGTATGGATGCCCGGGATTCCTCCAGCCCAAGTGCAAAACTCTGCACTTTGAGTTGTTGAGCCTCATTAGATTCACCTGGGCCCACCTCTCAAGTCTGTTGAGGTCTCTCTGAATGGCAACCTTCCCTTCCATTGAGTCAACTGCACTACTCAGCTTGGTGTCATCAGCAAACTTGCTGAGGGTGCACTCGATTCCATCACTGATGTCATTGATAAAGATGTTAAAGAGCACTGGTCCCAAGACAGACCCCTGGGGGACGCTGCTCGTCACCAGCCTCCATATGAACATAGAACCATTGATCACCACCCTTTGTCAGCAGGCTTTCAACCAGTTCCTTATCCTCTGGGTTGTCCATCTGACAAATACACATCTTTTCAATATGGAGATAAGGATGTGGTGGGGGACCATGTCAAAGGTCTTGCAGAAGTCCAGATAAATGACATTGGTCACCTTTCCTTTTTCCACCAATGCCATCACCTTAGCATAGATTGGTTAGGCATGACCTTAACCTAGTGAAGCCATGCTGGCTGTCTTGGATCACACGCTCATTCCTCATGTGATCTACCATGTCATCCAGAAGAATCTGTCCTTTAAATATACAGAGATGGAGAAGGGAAGATGGGCGGTAGAAAGGAGATAGGAAATAAAAGAAAGGAGTCTTTGTGGAAAGCAAGAGAGAGATAGTCACCACCAAGGATTCAGCATTGTTCGTAGCACATCTGTTGGTCTGAGGCACTCGTCTGATCACCACAGGGGATGGGAAAAAGCCAGGGATCTTTCCAGCAAGCAGGCCCCAGGGGGTTCTTTCCTAAGAGGTTTCTTCTCTCAGAGAATTCCTTCTGAAGAAGTTTATTTTTTAATTCTTCTTTTCCCTCTGTTAGTATGACACTCCTGGCTCTCTAGATAAGCCAGAAAGGAGTGGTGCCTCAGTTGCCTGTATACAAGCATTATCACCTTTCCTTTTGCAGTGATCAGCTCCTTCAAGCTGTGCCTGCCCCTCTCCCTTTCTCCCCCCTCCCCCCAAAAAGATTGCTTGTCCACCTTCTGCTTATTTTACAATCATAAGCAGATGTTTAGTGGCAGGGTGTGTCCCACCACTCGCCCCCTAGATAACTCACAGCTATCACTTACAGTCTCATCACCAAAAAGACCTCACAAAACAAGCTTTGAGCCAGGGAAAAAAAAAAAGGTTCGGATACAGTCTCTCACAGATGATCAAATTTGTGATAGGATTAAATAATATAATATCATTATTTAGGTATAATAATAGAAATGCTGATATATAATCAAATAAGGAATTAAAGAAAAAACAAATAATTCACTGTTGTCAGAACGGCTTCCCAGATAAAGTTACTCCAAAAATCTGGCTAATTTTTTTTATAAAGATTGCTAAAGCCACAAATGATAAGACTAAGGCTCAACTTTCAATTCAGTGTCACAACTCTGCATATTAAAAAAACCAAAAAAACAAAAAAACAAAAAAACCCACTGTATTTTAAGAAAACCGGGCTTGTGAAGAAGAATATGTCAATATCAATATATCAATTATATTAATTTGACACAGAATCAAGGAAAAGTAATGTGCTGAGCTAAGGCATACATTCAGCCTTTAGGTGTAGCCTTTCTAAATTCTCTAGTAATTTGGGATTTCCAAATTTTACTTTTAAGGTATATGTTTAGCACACATTATTGCAGATCCAGGAAATGTTCCTTTCAAGTTAATGACTCCACGTGGGGAAGTAGAATATTAATAATTTAAGAAAACACTAGTTCCAGAAAACTAGATGAAAAGTTAAAATGCATTTGTGTGAAGACTGGTGCTTGCTATGACAATGGATAACATTTTTTACCATGCTTTCTAGAAGATCATCATATTTTTAAAAGTCTTACTATTAGTATTAACTTTTTTTTTTTTTTTTAATAAGGAAGCTGATTTTATCAGATGTTTTAAAGTAAACTGTAGGTGTTCTTTCAGACTTAAAACTTCATTTTAGTGTCAGAAAAAGGAAAGGTGAAACAAATCCAGCTTGCTGCTTCCCTGTGGAGTTTGATCTGTACTGGATATCAGTCAAATCCGAATATGGATTTGACAGGCATAAATTTATAAACTATTTTAATTTTTAATTTTTTTAAAATTTTAATCTATTAGATTTCTTTAGTATCCTCTTGAGAAACTGCAGTGTGATACACAGAGAATTGAATCTGATGAAAAATCTGACACATAAATCAATAAGCTTTGGATCTGACCTATAGTTGCTGGACATACTTGAAATTCAGCTATATAGCATAAAAAATACTCAAAAAATAATATATTTACTGTTTTTGTTGTGTTTAGATGTGTGTTGTTCTGCATCAAGATATATGTCAGATCTCCTAAGTTGTTTTTAGGACACATAGCTTCAAGCAGTCCAGGTCGCTTATTTCAAAATGCTTTCTCCTAGCAGATGTTATTTAATATCCTTCTTTATTGCCAGAGGACTAGAAAAATATTTCATATGCAAGGAACACATGCATGTCATACTGTGTCTCTTCAAAGACAATTAAGTGGTGAAGATAACCTTTCATGTTTTTAACATAATTCTTATTGTGCTTTCTACTCCTTTCTGTAAATGGACTAAAAACTTATTATAGCTTCTTCTTGCCTGAGTGTCACGGAGTTAACTAGATCAATCTATGCCCGTAACAGGAAGGCAGTAGGCCCCTAGGCCCCCCTCAGCCCCACAAAATAGGAAGGGAAAGGGAAAAAGGATAGGGAGATGGGAGCTGGGCTCAAGGAAGGAAAAAAAAAACAGCGGCAATGATCTATGGAGGAAAAATTATTTTACTAACTATGATATCAGAATGTAAGATAACACAATATAATACAATCTAATTGAAATTGAGACTAGTAAATCAATTGAGATAGAAGAGAGAGAGAGTTCCTGAGACCAAGTCAAGCCTGAAAAGCTTGGAACAGATAGGAAAGCACCCTCCAGCACCTGCTGCAAGGCAGTAAGAGAGACTTCTCCATCCGAAAGGGCCAGATCCCATGATTTCTGTAAGTATATAGGTGAATAGGTAGCCAGAATTGGAGCATTAACACTTTAACTCCCAGTGCACTATATGATGTTATGATGTAGAACACTGAAAACCCCAAATCACAAGACCATGACACTGAGATGGACATTTTCTACTCATTTTACCTAGTCAAATTATCATGAATATATCGAGGATTTCCAACTTTTTTAAACCCAGAAAGAAAAAAAAAAAAAAAAGTTGAACAATTAAGATGTAAATAACATAATCTGCTTTACTGCAGTAACTTTTCTTCAAGATTTTATATCCTGTGGATGTAATTAATATTAGAATATCTCACAGGTTCCATGTCTGTCATGTCTGTGGAATTGCAGGCATAAGCAGTTGTAGCAAAAGCAGAGCATCCATGAGGGTACATGGTCATATTTCTTTTAACTATATTTAAAGAATCGTAAATCCATTGCTGAGAGGTCAGATAAATCTTATGAGAAACTGAAATAAGGATTTGAGTCCTCCAGGCAGAGAGGACATTGAGTACAAATATTCTTGTCTTGTCTTCCTGTGTTATTTAAGGCAAGAAACTGGCATGGCTGAACTGGGACCTGCTGGTCAAACTGAAGAGCAAGAAAAAAATGCACAAGACCATTCTGTGATTCTGTGATGCAGTTAGGCTGGTAACCACTGGAATATGTTGGTTAGTTATGTGATTGATGCCCCTCCCTAGAGAATTTCAAGACGAGGCCGGATATAGCTCTGGGCAACCTGATCTAGCTGTGGATGTCTCTGCAGGAAAGTTGGACTGGATAGCTGTCAGAGATCCCTTTCAACTCTAAGGATTTTGATTCTATGATTCTTTCAGCAGTTTACAAGAGATGTTATAAACACAAGGACGTAGAGCACAATACCATGTCAGCTTGTGCTTTTTTTTTTCTGCTATTTGCCAAAGTAGAATACATTTCATTCTTTCATACATACTTATTGCTGAAATATCAGAGATAGAGAAATTCAGGATTTATTTCTTTATTTCTTCAGTAGCCTTGTTGTTAAAACATAGCCTGTTGTTAGCTGTGTATAGCCAATAGTGTATAAATCATGAAGATAGACATCAGAGAGTAATGGAGTAAGAGCTAGGTGTCATTATCTGTCTATAAAAAGAAAATTAAAAAAAAAAAAAACAGCCTTCAGTAACTCATTTTCTCATACTGTATTTAGTGGAACATGCTTATGATGAACTGCTTTTTTTATTAGTTTCAAACAGAAATTTTCTGAGACATACCTAGCCTATTTGTAATATAGAGAAAAATGGTTGTTACAATGAAATTATGCTGTGTGACTTCAGTAATGATTATGTACATGAAGGTGCTGAAGTGCAAATTACTGTAGAAGTACAAGTCTTCGTTACTGCTGAGTGCAGTTCTATTTATTGAAATCTCTATGAAGATGATATATGCATGGGATTAAACAGTAGTTACAATACACAAAGTATACACTAATATAGTGTCGCATTTAGTTCTAGTAAAAAATCAAAGACATGCTCCCCGACAAGCAGGAAGGATTATGGGACTTTCAGTTTTCACACTGTCATATTTTTCTCTAGTACTATGAGTGACTGTATCTACTGTATAGCTTGTACTTATGGAGATGGGGAAGGTTATGAAATCTTCTGTTTTCATACAGACTGAATTCTCTATGCTTCTGAATGTGCCTCATACAGCTATATTCATGACAAGGACAAAACTGACAAATATAGTTATATGTTTGTTTGTTTGGTTTTATTCCCGTGGAAGGAAGAGCTCAGTTTTACCTGTGAATACACTGATAATTCTTTCAGGAAGTGCTAAGTCTATATAGCAGTTTAGTGCTCCTTAACAAGTTACTTTCTTCATGGCTATCATGCACAAAATTCCAGATTTACTTGCTGGACATAAGACATTGTTGGATCATACACAATCCCTTTAATCTGTGCTACAACAAAATTCTATGACATATTTCAATCCCTCTGGCTATCACACTGGAGCCTGGTAATCTGAGGTAATCATGTTTAGCATGCAGAAGTTTCTTGCTAATACCAACTATTTTCTAGAAGAAGATAAGTTAATTTTGCCTTTTCTATGCTGTGCTTTCAATTAACTGGGAAAGCATTTGCACTGGCAAATTCTTTAGTTTTCCAGCTCAAACTTAGGCTCCAGTCTCCCTATCAGTTACTCTGCATACTGCTACGGTTTCTCTTTCAGTTCACTACCTTCAACATTCAATAGAGGTGAGAATACATCATGTCTATGAGCACAAAGTTCAGAATTAAAACAGATGTTCAAATCTACATTTGATATTTACCTTCCCAGATGGTTATTTATATGTAAAAACTTCTTCCCTTTGCAGGAATTGTAGAACTAGCTAAGGATGAGATAAACATCCAAAGTGGCAAGTGTGAAACACTAAAGGATAAAGTTCTAATCTCTTGCTTTTAGGATTTTATATTTCAATCAGTCGTTGTTAATTTGGGTTTGTCCAACAATGTTTATCAGTGTAATGATTATTCCCACAGATTACTTTTACTGAGGCTTTGAAAGGAAGCCACAGGTGTCAATTTTTATTCCTGCTTGAAAGACAAAAAAAAAATGGTTAGGGAGAAAAAAAAAAAAAAAAGTTGCTACACAAATATAAACATTATTTTCTTCAACGACCTTGGGGGGAAAAAAACAAAACAAACAAACAAAAAAAACCAACACAAAACAAAGCACCTCAAGAACAAGAATATAAAAATCCAGCAAACTAAACAATAAAAAAAACAAACAAAACCCAACCAGCAACTGCTGACAAGAGTTTGTAGTACAGAAAATGTCAAAGTGCAAACATTACTGAAAACAAAGCAGTTCAAACTGTGAAAATATATATAAACAAAATTCTCAAAATGTATTATTTCATTGTCATTTCTAACTCTTGAAATACTTCAAAGATGCCATATCTCCTACAAAATAAAACCCACCTAGAAACATTAATTTTAGCAAAAAGTAAAAAAAAAAACCCACAAATATATCAGTTGGATTCATGTAAAATAAAATTCTTAACCAAGTGATGGACCACAGTTTTATTGTCGTGACAGGAAGCTTTTTCTTGGCACTACAAGACTAGTTATTGACACCTGTCACATATGTTTTTAAATCTCCTTAAATCTGTCTAAAATTTCAATTATGCAAATTAAAAGCAGAATTACAAGGGTTAGAAAAATAACAAGAGCTCAGTCTAATTCCCCTGAAACAGAATCAATCAATCAGTCAAACACAAAACCAAAAAAAACTATCAACCAGTAATTACAAGAGATAAGGCAATTACCACTAAGAAAGAGAATAAAAAGACAAAAAGGCATTTTACTACTTGGTTTGTTTTCATGCATTGGTTTGAATTTATACAACTTAAATATAATTAATGAAATGTCGAAAACATTGATAAGACCAACCTAAGTCCATTAAGTAGCTCCTTTTTTTTGATAATTTAGTAAAGTGTTGTATTACTACAACTAGCTGTTGGTAGATGTTCTCTGCCAAATGTTAAACTTTGCTGAAGACTGAGAAGACATTCATTAAACACTTTTTAAAAAATTAGTCTTAGAACAAATATTGCAAAATATAATGAATGCAAATTATATATAACAAATGTTCAGCCTTAGCAATTTTTAATTTGTATAACAAAATCCCAAATATATACTATAATTATTATTTCTGAGAACACTTAAGCATGCTTTTTTACCTATGATATATGTAGTAGATAAACACTATTAGTATTATTAGATTGCTTTCACTATACATAGGAACATATTCAGTTAAGATAAATAGCAAACAGACATTTTATCTTTTATATTTACAACAAAGGATATTTGACAGTAAGAAAAGAGAAGACATAAATTTGTTAGTCACTTATGGATGCCCCTCAGCAAGTATTATTACAGCAGGAAGACCACTTATAATATTTAAATGCATGTGACATGAGTACACATTCCTAAGGCAGCCTATTAGCAAGCAACCTGCGACAGACATAAGTGTTATGAAATAAACTGGAGTTGACATAGTCCATAAAGCAAGCAGTGCACTTGCCTGAAGAGGTAAAGTACTAGACAAAGAGCGATAAACACTGAGTGTCTAAATGTAGGGTACTATGCCCTATAGATTCAAAGATGAATAGACACATTTATATTTTTTGATAGAAATGAAAGGAGACGTTCTCTGCTTGTGACAATGTAAGTTGCATAGCCAGCCTTAAATTCAAGTAGGAGAAAATAATAAAACAAAAGAAAACAGAACTCTTTAAATGTATGTGAAAAATGAGAATACAGCTAATGCAGAAAGCTTGACTCCCCGCTAAAGAACCTTTCAGTCACATAAAGATAATTACCATCATCAATTTGAGACCCCTGTAAGAGGATGAATTTCCACAGGGCTTTCTAAAACACTTCCTGAAAATCAGAACCTAAAAAATATTGTCAACTGACTGAATATATAATAATTAAAAACATCATTCAATCTTTTTTATTTTTTCTTTCTCTCCAGTCTTGAATTTTTACAACTAGAAGAGACCCATACTGTAAGTGTCTATACTAGCCTAAAGCCTACTCAAGAAGATAGTGATGAAGATAAATATATGGCAATATTCTGTGAATGGGACTGATTAAAATTATCTTTGTACTTTTCCATTAGGGGAAGAAAAAAACCCTATCTGGAGTTCTATCACAAAAATATAAAGAGTAATTTGGATTTAAATCTAAATTTGGTTCTGAGTTGACAATACTGGAAGATTTGGACATGTTTAATGAACAAAATTATACAGTTAAGTATTCAATCTAATAAGTGTTTCAACTTCTGATATCTGGCATGAAGTTGAAGACAGATTCCATGTTTAAAGAGATGGTGAAATAGTTTACTGAACACACAGCAGAAGCCCTGGCACAATCCTGCAACTTGAAAGTATTTCAAGATTGAGGATCAACCTCACATTTTCAGCTAAGAATATAGCTGTAGCGTGTAGCTGACATCATAATTTCTTGGTATATTAAAGAAGACTTGCTTATTCCCATAGTACTTAATCCAATACAAATTCAGTGCTTACTGTTTTTATTGTCTTTCAAGCCTCATGAAATGTAAATATAATTGCTTTATAACAGTTATATCCCCTTGTAATAAGTGCCAGTGACACAAATAACACTGCTGTTTTTGATACAGTCCATCAGAATGAGTTCTGGGTATTAGATGATGTTGGTCAAGACATTATCTCTTACATCACAATGTATTACTGCAGCATTTAAGATGCAGTCCATCTGTAAGGACCATAGATGTAATGAGAAGTTTGTAGTTACGTACGGAAAAAGGTTGTCTGCTCCTCTAAGTGCCAAGGATCTTTTTCATTGCCACAAGAGATAATAAGAAATGCAGGAAGCCATAAACTAGAGCACACAGGTGAATAAGAGCCAGTAGAGTGCAGATGTGTCCTCCAGCATGGACATAGATCCTGAGTCCCTAGGTACTGGGCTAGATCCCAGTGACGGGGCAAGTGTGGTGCTGGGCTGGAGTGTCTGGAGGAGGTGGCACTCCTATCATTACTTAATGCGATTCACCTCCCTCATTGAGCCACCAGGTTTTTCTCTATAGTATGAAACTGCTGTGGTATTAAAAGACCATAGGCTTTTTATTAACTCTGCAAGGCCTTAGGAAAAGGATTAATACAGCTTCTTCTGCCTGGACTTATCTTACATTTTGCTTGTTTAACCATTACAGCAACCATGTAATGATCTGGTACCTGTTATTTGTTAAGAGTTTGTTTAGGTTCAGGCAACTGAGCAATATAGCACTGTTGTAATAATTTTGATACATTTGTGTTACTATCAGGAAATAATAAAATTGATTTGTTCCAATTTGGCTGTGAAGAGTTATACTATACTGGAAGTTTTTCCTTTCTTTCTCTTTACTACTTATATAGTATGTCTTCAGTTATTCTGTGTCCTGGCTTCTGGAAAAGTGCTTACAATGGAGAATTAACATTGATAAGGAGAATAAGTGAGTAAATGAAAGCATGATCACAGATGGGATTGATTGATGGATCAGCTGCTAAAGAGTAGTGTTGGCAGAATTTGTCTATGGGTATGGTTAGGTGAAAAAAGGATGAATATTTTGAATAGCCTTTCTAAGGGAAACTGACAGATGGGCCCATGTTTTGCTGGAAGAATGTCTCGCTCCGATTTATAGGAGGGAGAGGAGGTTCCTTTAATATCTATATCCCCGGCGTGAGATTAAGAAACAACGGTTCAAATGTTGGTCCGACCAGTTTATTACAGATGTTAATTAGGGAGATGGTGAAGGGGAGGATGGACACTATTATGAATTAGGGTAATGGGGAAGGGAAGGAGGGCGATAGAAAAGGTAGGAAAGAAGAAGCAAGGAGTCTTTATAGGAAGCAAGAGGGACATAGTCACCACCATGGATCCAGCGAGGTTCGTGGTTCAGTCATTGATCTTCAATAGCGGTGGGTCATCGGGTGTTGTTCTGTTGACAACGACGATGGCGACGACGACAACCATGGTGATGATAGCTCCTTTTCAATGCTTTCAAAGTGGTCGAGTCAGCTGTCTTTGGAGTGACAGCTCAAACCCAAAGTGGTTGAGTCAGCTCTCCTTGGAGTGGCAGCTTCTGGCTCTGGGATCTCAGCAGAAATTCCGTTGTTCCCACCTTCCGGGCCTTGCCAGCAGATAAGAGGGAGCAGGGATGCCCATCTGCATCCTGTTTTTCACAGGACACAATGGTACCGTTCCCCAATTTTCCCATACCAGGCTGGAGCTATTTAGTCACAGGCCAGATCTTCCGCCAGTAAGCACTCCTGAGCACTCTCTTCCGGAAATAAGCAACTCTGGAGGAAGGGGCTTTCAAATGTTCCCAGAGGGATGTCAATTGTCACATGGTAGCACCCATCACTTGCCTCCTCAACAAATCGATCAGGGTCTTACCACAAGAAATACCTCAGGAAGCAAGCTTTGAGACAAAAAACAAAGAAGGATTCTCACAAAGAATGACTGGGTTTTTTTTGTTGTTGTTTTGTTTTTTATAGTGGTCTTTTATCTCTTAACCCTCACATCTTCTATTTATCTTCTATAACAGTAGAGAAAGATTTTTATTTCCTACCTACAAAAAAGTAATATTGTAATTTGTGAATTGAATGTGTGATTAATTTCTATAACAGTGAAAATAACAATAATTAATGATAATAATAACAATGTAGATGTTTTCTGTTTTTCTACAGATAAATATTTCAGGGAAGGAACTTTACTCCCAGGAAAAATTAATTTAGTGGAGAGATCTTTTTGTTTGTCTGTTTGTTCGTTTTCTGACCATTTTTGCATATCAGGAGCTTGGTCACATCCTGCCCGTGAAGGGAGGAAGTGGTGACCAGATTTGTAAATCCCCTCAGTTACATTAAGGTGAAACAAGGTGCAAACTCAAAGTGCAAACTAAGGTGTAAACACGAATCACCAATTCCAATGAGAATCTCTGCACTAAAATTACCTTAGAAATACTGACACTCATACCTACCTAAGCTGTGTGTCGAAACTATGCAACTTCATAAGAAATCAAAATAAGTCTGAAGTAATTCTGACATTATTTAACAATGGTAAAAAGAAAGAAGGGGGTTGGGATAGTGAAAAAATGAACAGAGAGAAGATCACTTGTTCAGTTCCAGCATTGGTCCAGCCAATGCAGATGTCCTTGGTATGTGACAGTGCTCATCCAGAAGTCCCAAAGTTCCAAACCATTAAGGTCTCAAAGTCCCTCCTAGTTTTTCTCAGGCATCCTTTTATGCCTGCTATATTTACAGGGTTTGCCATTAACAGGTTTGCTGTCAACAAATTCACCACCAACAACAACTCAGTCAAAAGTCTGCAGTAAATAAATCAGCTGGAACAGGGGAATTTTGAATAGTGCAAGGCCACGTTGTCTCCACAAGGCTCCCTCTTCTGACCACATCTGCAGGAGTTACCCTGTTGTCATGGCAATGATTTTATCTTGAAAGTGTTTGAGACAATTTCGAGGCATATCACAGATAAAGTGTTTTTCATTGGTCTGCTACCCTTAATTTATAGAATGACATGCTTCAAGTCAGAATCACAAACCACATGATATTTTTATATTTTTTTCAGCTTTTTCTGGTGTAAGAGAAAATTAAAAATGACAGATTTCTTCCTTGATTATAACCTTTGATGTAGAAGTACCTTAGCAACTGAATTCTTAGGTAATTGAAATTTCATATATTAATATATATAAATATGTATTAGTAAATATATAAAATATAATAATTATTATATAAGTATATGTAAGTATATTAAAATAGGTACATATTAATAAGTATATATTAATTGTCTCTTTTGCTGTCCAATTGCATTCCTTCAAGATCTGTAGCAAGGGAGAAGGTGGTACACCTCCAGAATTTTAGAGAGGCTGGTTTAATTTAACATTTCTATTCATGATCTTGCACAAATAATATATTCAATATAAAAAAAAATCAAGACAAATAGTGGATTTAGAAAAGATGTGACCTTGAGAACAGATAAAATAAACATAATCATGTATAGTATAAGGCTTTTACTTCTACAGACTAGTAAGAATTTCTTAGACAAGCTGAAATACTGGAAAACAGTATAAAAATAAATATATGACTATATTATTTAATCACAATACAAACATCAACTGTTAACATGATACAGATATGAAAAGGACAAATTTAAATCTGAAATAATATGCATGAAAATACTGATTGCATTATATGTTTTCTATGATTTGCATTTGATATACTCTATTTTTCAGACCCAAAACTACCATCCTTTAATTTAAGCAATCTTATGTGAAATGCAAGGACCCATGCCCAAAATTCCTTCTCATTCTGCTAAAAACTGACTGATGAACGTATTGTTTTAGGGTGTCGTTTAGTTCATTAAATCTTCATGAGAACTGGTTTCCTTCAGAATTTTTTGTTTGTTTGTTGGGGTTATTTTTATTTTGCTTTTGTTTCACTTTACTTTTTAAAAAAGGCTTCAACTTGAGTTCTGTTTTCTAATACCTCTTGAGGCTCTGAATCATTTTGAGTAAATTTACTCTGGGAGTTGATTCTTCCCTTAGCTGCTCCATGATTTCTCCTTACAGTTTTACAAGAAGTAGTCCAAGTGCACCTTGCTTTCCTTAAGCTTTCTTTGCATGTTAACACTTGAGATTGGGCAAAAATAAAACTCAATTTTGATAGAAACATTTGAGAGACAGAAGGAGCACTACCTTTCAAAGATGTACTAGCTCTGCATTCATTAAAGCTCAGAATTCATAATAAAAGACCACAGATTTTGTATTGAGCTAATACTATAGGTGTCAAGATCAGGCCTATAATGCTTATTTTCTGTTAACTTATCTTGACTTTTCATAACTATATTTTCACTTATTTATCAGCATTTTCCTAATAGCTATATAGCTGTTACTGAATTTGCTTAAACTTTGTTTAAATTTACATATTTAACTGGCAAATAAAGTGATTATTCATAAATACCTTCTAATGTTTTCTCGGAAATTACAGACCAATAATTTCCACTTGAAACGAAGTAATGATTACAGAAGAAGACATGTAAGTAGAACACCTGATTAAGTATTTTGTGGGGAGAGCCAACTTACTTTTGCAAAGGCAAGTTTTGCCTCATAAGTCAACTCCTTGAAGCAAGTATGAATTAGAATTCTGCATTATACTTTAGTATTCCTGAAAGATTTTAGCAAGGTCAGCTGTCAAAACCTCTTAAAAACATCAAGACATAAGTGGCAAATATCAAATGTTCTCTCATGATTAGAAGACAGAGAATTATAGGAACAGAAATAAACAGCCAATTTTTAAAACAGGGATTAATTTTGAGGGTCTAACAGAGATATGACTCAGCTTATGTTGTCCAATATATTTAGCTTTTGGATGATTTCAATCTGAGTGGTGAAGGATGGGTTGCCAAGCTGGAGAAGTGGACACTCATGAATGTAATTAAGTTCAACAAGGCCAAATGCAAGGGTTGGAGCAATCCCAGATACATATAAAGACTGGGAGTAGAGCTCACGGAGGGTAGCCCTGGGAGTCCTGCGGACAAAAAGTTGGACATGAGTTTTCAATGTGAGTTTGCAGCCCAGAAGGCCAACAGTATCCTGGGCCACATCAGAAGAGGTGTGGACAGCAGAGAAAGGGAGGAGGTTATCTCCATTTATTCTGCCATCATGAGGCCTTATCTGCTATACTGTGTCCAGATCTGGGACTGCCAGCATCGAGTAAGATGTGGAGGTGTTGGAGCAGGCCCAGAGGAGGGCCATAAATATGATTAAAGGGCTGGAGCACCTCTCCTACAGAGACAGACTGAAGGATCTTCAATAAATTGAAGGAGGCTTTAGAGTTGCTAGGGGAGGGGATCTTCAGCCCATCCCATTTCCATTCTGCTGATGGTGATGGATGTCCTGGGTCTGGATTTGGATCGCAGGCCAGAAAGACAGCACTTAAAGTGCAGGATAAGGGGACTTCAATTGGTAAATCAGCCTTAATGGGTGCACAACTCAAATGCCTGTGCACTAATGCATAGAGCATGGGGAACATGTAAAAAGAGTTACAGATGTTCACACACCTACAGAGTTTTGATGTCACTGATATCACTGAGATGTGGTGGGATGGCTCTCACGAGTATGTAGGAATGTAGGAATAGATGAGTGTAAACTCTATAGGAAAGACAATTAGGGGAGAAGGGGAGGAGGTGTTGCTCTCTACATCAAAGACAAGTTGGAGTCCATGGAGATGGATGAGGAGCTGACAGAGAGTTTATGGGTTAGGGTTAAAGGGAACGCAGGGGAAGGAGACATTGTAGGAGGTCTGCTATAGGCCTCCTGATCAGAAAGATCAAGTGGATGAGGCCGTCTATAAACAAATAGTAGCAGCTTCACGCTCACAAAATGGGCTTTGGAGAAATTACCTAGCTTGGTATGGCTGTCAGATCACAACCCCTTAGTGCTTTTCCATATAGGGAGAGATGAAGCACCTACATGTGGGTCAAGAGCTATCAAAAAGGACTTTAGGGCCTTGGGATGACAGCTGAAGGAATTGAATGCACAGATCATCTTTTTTTTCTCCAGCTTATCTATTGGGTAAGGACACAGAAACCAAAAAAGGATATTATATTTAAGTATATGGCTTCATTGCTCACTATCACCAGAACTTTGGGGTTTTTTTGGCAGCCAAATGGTCTGTGTGGCATTGGGTTTGTCAGCACTAGATGGGCTTTGCCTTTCTTGAATAGGGAGAAGGACTCTTGGGCAAAAGCTAGTGGGACTCATTGAGAATTGGGTTACAAGGGGAAGAACTTGTTTTCAAATAACATCCAACAGAAAAGATAGAATGCATGAAGTTAGAAGTGTCAGTTAATGATTATTTGGGAACAGTGACTGTAACTGATAATAGAAACTGGCTTTTGCTTTTTGCAATGGGGTGAAAAAGGAAGGAGGGATTTAACACAAATCACTAACATTTTTAAGAAACTGAATTTTATAGAAATTAAATTACTTTACTTAAAAATAAAGCATTGGTAAGTATTAATTAGACAAAGAAAATAATTAAGAACGTAGTATGTACTTTCCAAGGGACATTATCCACTTGTTGACAAACAGAAAATAATAAAGATTTCTTCAGCTGAATTTAATTGTGCTGACATTCTATTTGCAGCAATATCACATTCGATAAAAAAGAGCAGAGTGCAAGACATTCTACTGACAAAGAATATGTCTGTTTACAAGATTAATGTAAAATAGAGACTATTTTTGAGGATTCTGTAGTCACACAAATGGGAGGCATTTAAAAATACATTTTAAGAAAATAATGGTGATGTGGGGGGCTGGAGAGAGGAAAATACACAAACACTGTGCTGCATGCTCTTTTTTTTTTTTTCCCCCCATAGCCATGTTTTGTTTTAATCTATTCTTTAAAAATAGAAACATTAGTTTGGATTCATTTCTGAAACATCTAATCACTCTGCTTTCATATCTTCTCTTACCTAAGTTTTGCCTAAAATTTTCCACAAAGCAAGACTTCTATCCTGTATTAGCTGCTTTGTTCTTTTGCAAATAAACAGAGCAAGGTCAGTACCTCAATATTTTCTCCTAAATTTAATTTCTTTTTTTCTGCTAAAAGCTAATCATGGGTTTAGCCTATCTTTTTATTTCAGAAATAAAGTTTTTGCTTGAGTTTGTATCTAGATTGTAAACAACAATCATACAAAAACCAAGGTTAAGACAGTAATGTGAACTACTGAACTGAAACCAATGTGATAGAATAATATGTAGAGAGAAATGAATGTATTGCATATAGAAGTGCAAGGCATTTTAGTCTAGAGACACAATAATTTGAATACAACTGTGAAAAGGCTTCATTCTTACATTTAGCCATGTTGAGAGAACTATAGAATCAAATAGAGATAGAAACTGAAATTATTAAAATAAATAAGATCTTAACAATTTTCAGTTTTGTGTGTGTGTAAAGAAATTCAGAAGCAACAGGATCTTGCATTATTTTGTTAGTTTCTCCTTGTAATAGGTTATTATTCACATTGTACGTGGCTCCCATACTTGATCAAAGTATGTCAAACCCTGAGATACAAGTAATCCAGAGTAGGGTTCCAGAATAGATAGTTTATTGGCAAAGTAATACATAGGCCTCCAGTACTATCCACGCTGGCTTTATTTCCTGACTGAAACGTCATCCAGACCGCAGTTATTGAAATGTTATGGGATCATAGTGAAAGCTGTTCAAACTTACTTTTATTTTCTCAATCACACTGGAATCTTCTATTTAGACAAAGCTGTTAGTGCAGCAGGATTCTGTTATCTATGAAGGTACAAACCTGCAATCATTTTTTTCCTGAGATTAGGGTATTAAATCTGTCTATGTACACTTGTGTGAAAAATTTCTTTGATGTCTATTACAACTTTGATATAGCTCAACTGAAACTTAAATCAGCCATGGTACAAGCATAACAAGAATGCTAGTATTCTTTTATCTTTTTTTGTTTATGTTTAGGCCTTCAAGTGTGTCAGACATTTTTCTCTCAAATTCCTCAAAATTCCTAATGAAACTAGTTTTCTTCTAATTCTTTATGAAGGATAGAATATTAATCTGCTGAAACACTCCCTCCACTGGAAAGTTTTTTACTACAATGAATATCTTACTAATATTGGTTTTCACTTACTATTTTTTCAAATCCCACAGGAGATTAATCACCAAACTGTAAATGTTGTAATTTCTTCCATAGAAGCAAGCCTAGCAATATGTATAAAATCAATTTTAAAAATACACACAATTCATCAAGCTTTTGTGTTTATCTCCACAGAAACTTGTACTCATAAAAGTGAGTATAATAGTAATTTATTGTCAACATTTATCTGAGGAGCTGTACCAGGGCTGGCATCTAATAAACCTTTCCACATCAGAATTCTGCATCACATTCTTGAGGAGCTAATTGTAGGGCTTCAGTTTAATTAAAGTCAGTGCAGTGAGCCTTTGTGTTTGTGCCTGATGTGCCGAGGTAATAGCATCCATTAGTGTTTGGACAAGCTAGATTTTCCTTGAGTAACAGCTTGTTTGGTCAATATACCTTCACTGACATAAGGGAACACAAATTTCTGCAATTGAGTTTTGTCAGGTTTTTTTGTTTCGTATTATATACCAAGAATTAGACTTTTGTAATATTTTTTTTAATTATCTCATTAGTAGTGGAAATGTAGTCTTTCACAATCTTGCTTATTCGGTTAATATGCACAACTCTTCCTGAGTATTTAAATAAATATATAATTTTAACGATTTGGATGTTTTGGCTTCACAGCTTCAGAGATGACTCAGTGAAATTTTACAGAAAGTCTGTGAAATCTGGAAATACCAGTGATGAATGGAAATATGACATGTAGTTAAACTAAGAGTCATTTAACAGATAAATAATAACCCACTCTCAGGGAACTGGTTAGGCCTAAAACTAAATTGTAGTTTAAATGTAGTGTAAATGTAGTTTAAATGTAGTTTAAATGGGTAAATGTGACTTAACTATACCAGTTAGCCATGTACCAGCCATGGAAGAGGACAGTATTTTTTTTCATATATAAATTAATTTCCCAAGTAACTGAAAGTGAACTATGAGGTAGATCTCATCAGGTTAACATGAAATCTCCTGGTGACTGGAGCTTTGAAATTGAAGAAGTGTTTCTTTTCTAATTCTGGACAATAGAAATATAAATTTAAATAATCTTGACTGGTAATGAAGGTAAGGAAGTGTATATAACTGTTGATTGTTTTGTGTATTAGCATGTTTTCTCTTTTAGTGTGCTGTTTCTTCCTGGGTATAATTAGAGAAATTCTTCCCATGGCAGTAGTTCTATAAGTAGCAGAAATCATGATCTCAAAAAAAAGATTTAATAAAATTTAATTAAATAAAATAGTGGTACAAGTAATTTCCTGTTTTAGACACTGACATAGACTATCTCTCTCTAAAAAATGCTACTACTGATAATAAAATTACTTTCGTATTTTCCATGCAAGCATTCCCCTAATGACATAGTAGGGGAATAAGGAAAAGAGTTTCAGTAGTCTTTTAAATTTTAGGGAGGAGTAATAATACAGTTTTCTTTTCTTTTGTAGCATAATATTCAAGAACATCTGATATCAACATTCTGAAATGATAAAGCAATACTAATTCTTTTCAGTTAAGCACATTCTTCTAAGAATTAGTCTGTGTTTGCCTTAAATGTTCAGAGTTCTTTTCAACATTCTAAATGCAGTAATTGGATCAAGGTTATTTCATTTTCATTGCAATGATTCACCAATTATCAAGAGGTACGGTGCTATCCCAAGGTAATAACATCTGCCAGGACAATACTTATGAATATGTGACTCTGTCTACATTATGAAGAGAGTATTTTTTTACCAGCTGCCAAATCAACCTAACTCATGAAGTGTGATTCTTCCTAGCTGTTGTATTTTAGACTATACATTTTTTCAAAGGAATAAGAAAAAAAAAATGGCTTAAAAGGATTTGTAGAACAAAAAGCAATATATTCTACATAGATTTGAAGGAAAGATTTCATAGATCATGTTCCAATAAATGCCATACTAAAGCCTGATTATTGAATTAACATGTTCTATAAATGGACAATTTAGTCTTCATGTAGTTTAACAGTAATGCATCGCTGTAGTATAAATTGTTTACACTATTACTTTGCACATCTGTTCAATAAAATTTCAGTGTATTTCATCATTTTGAACATTTTTCTTGTTGTTGTTGCAAAACTTACTAATACCTTCACAATTTTTATTCAGCTTTTTACTCAGCCAAATCCTCACTGCATTTTTGTAACATGACTTTTACTCCTCTTATATATATATAAAATCCAGAACTAATAAACTGTTTAATAAAAAGATATTTACTGTTTTATTTTTTAATCAAAACCAACCATTCCCATCTGGTGTGTACTATGTAACAGAAGTTACAAGCACTGTAGCTCAAGGTTAAACTAATATCTAAGTATAAGTATTACTATCTAAGTGTAATATTACTATTCACACAAAAAGAATATCTTTTATATGTATCCTTACGTGTTTTCTTTCTGTAATTACCTGAAAGGAGGTTGTAGTGAGAAGGGTCTTGTTCTCTTGAGTGACAAATGATAGGATGCAAGGAACAGGTGTGGAGGAGGTTTAAGAAGGATTTCTCCATAGAGAGTATTGTCAACTATTGGAACTAGCAGTCTAGGAAAGTGGTGGAATCACCATCCCTTTGAGAGATGTGTAGACATGTATTAATGGACATGGTTTTGTAGGACTCAGTGATAGGACCAAGATGATTCTGTGACTTTTTGATACACCTTATGTTCAAACTGCTATTACTCTCAGAAAATATTGGTTAAACAATTTTGTGGTTAAGATTTTTTGTTCCTGCTGTAGGTTCATTGTTTCACCTTTGTTCATTTAGCCCCTTTTTTCTTTAAATCCAGTCTGTACAAATGACCAGCATTTATTTTTACATTCTGAACTTTCCAGTGAAAGAACTTTCATTCTTTACCTTTTTCTGCATTCAGGAGGATGGATGTTCTTAGTCTTAGATACATATTCTGAATGCTGACATGTGGCCTTTTTAATTATCAACCACAGTACAAAACTATTATGTATTTTTATAGTAGTGGCAATATTATAAATATGATGATGGGAAAAGAAATTGCATTTGAGTTCGGAATAAATATTGATTGCACGGGGTAAATGTGACCAAGGGATGAAACACCTCTCTTTGAGGACAAGCTGAGAACTGGGGCTGAAGAACAGGAGGCTATGGGTAGGTCTGATAGTGGCCTTTCAGTATCTAAAGGGGGACTATAAGAAGGAAGGGAATAGACTCTTTAACAGGGTCCTTTGTGATAGGAAAATGAGAGAAGGGGTTTCAAACTGAAAAAAGGAGGGACTTAATTTGAACATAAGAAAAGTGTTTTTTACAATAAGGGTGGTGAAGCACTGGCACAGCTTGCCCAGAGAAGTGGTGCATGCCTTGTCCCTGGAGGCATTCAAGGTCAAGCTGGACCAGGCTTTGAGCAAACTGATCTGGCTGTAAGTGTCCCTACTAATTGCAGATGAGTTGGACTAGATTCCATGACTATACAATTCAGTGAAATCTTACATTTGTATGAAAATAGTAGTGAGCCAATAGTCCTACTTAAAGACCTCATCAGGTAACTTATTTGCCTTGAAATCTGCAAATAATGAAAATAGTTGCATTTATTCTTCCAGTGGGAATCATCTTTAAAAATGCAGGATTACTAGAGTGTAATTTGTGATTGTGTTAAAATGATTATACCACTCAGAATCCCAGTGGAGTTTCTAGAAATATTATTAAGGATGTCTGTAGAATGGAGTGTTTGAATTAAAAGGTTCTAAACTAATCACACACTTATTAGTTATGGCCAAATACCTGCTAACTCCCATATGAGGGAGAAAGCAAACCAAAACTAATTACTACAGTTGTGCACATAGGAGAAAATGTCTGTACTAGAAAAAGTGACATAAAATAGCTCTTATGGCTATAATTACTTTTTCTGAATTATTACAGAAAAAAAAAACAAACAACATAGTAGCATAATGATATGATTTGCTGATGGGCTGTAATAGTATGAAAATAAGTAGCAAGACTGCAGCAGCAAAGTATTCTACCTTGTGAAATAATCCTGACAGATAATAGAAATAGATTTATTTAATGCATTTAACAGAATAAGTGTAGGTCTGACTTGAAAATAAGTAGACTCTGAAGCAGGAAGAGTCTCATGATTTCATGATTTTGCTTCTTTACTTAAAAAAAAAATACCAGGACAACAGATATGTCAAATAGTGAAATGTTTACTTTCTCACAGAAATAACTGCTAAAGAAGAAAGTCTGTTTTTAGAAGCCATATTGGTAATTTTCTGCAAAGCTATATGGCTTTCGTATTTACACAGAATTTTAAAAACAGAATCAGCTTATTTTTCATGAAAACTAAGATATTGTAGTGAAGAATAGCTAATAAAATCTAGTAAGCGAAGTTATCAGGAAGACCATCCACAACCTCCTTGGGCAACCTGTTGCAGTGCATCACCAGCCTCTGAGTGAAAAACTTCCTCCTAATATCTAACCTAAACCTCTCCTGTCTTAGTTTAAAGCCATTCCCCCTTGTCCTATTACTATCTACCTTCATAACAGAGACATAAACCCTCCTGTTTATATGCTTCTTTCAAATATTGGAAGGCTACAATTAGGTCTCCCCAGAGCCTTCTCTTCTCCAAGATAAACAATATCCAATTCAAATTCTATCTTCTCTTCATAGGAGAAGAAAGATTGCAACATCTTGCAAGTGTAAGGTCCAATTCTAAAATGAGGCTGCATAATCATTTTTTTCCTTGTCACCATTAAGAAAGTATAAAAAGGAGAAACTTCATCAGAAAGTATCCAGTGCAGTTCTGTCTAGAACATCCTATGGCTATCTTACTCCAATGTTGACCTCAAACCATCTTAGAAGCTTTGCTCCAGAATTATATGTCATTTTCTTTATTTCAGCCATAATCTGTGGTCTAGTGTATGATTTGCTTCACCAGAATGTGAATACCTCTTTTGGAGATAGCTGTATAGTTCAAACAATTAGGCTTACAATGCAAATGCTCTCACTCCTGCTTCCTTCTTTCTTGAATGGAATTTTGTGCTGATTAATTCTTCTACTTTCAGACTGCATAGTCTTTAAAATCTGAATAAAATAAATACATATGATGTTTGTCTTCCATTCTTGCCTCTAAAATTAGCCTTCTAAAAATGCTTATGAACAAGAAAAGTAACTTTTATCAAAGCCAGTGACAGCAACCTCCTTTTGTCTAGTAGCTAAATTCTGTATATCACCACATTAGATTTAATCCTTGCTCTGGATGCTCTGGATTTTATTTATCTTTGAGCTGAGTCCTTATATTCTGATTTCAGTTAAAACTTTGTGTGAATCCACCGAACTGAACTAATTAGTGATTAAACCTAAGTATAGGCACTAGATGTGATACTACCAATGATGATGAAGGCATCATTTACAGAAGACATGTCCAACCCATGGCCCACAGGCCAAGTGCAGTTTGGCACAGCCTGTACTGTGGCCCTCCCTCAAGCCATCATGGCAACATTTCTTCCTCACTGTATGGCACATCCTGGTTGTGGGCACACACTCACCATTTAGCAACAACCAAACCATTGGTGTGCAATTGTCTCTGAGCTGAAACCAATATGCAGGGCAGTGCAAACTCAAGTCATAGCAAATAACTGTATGCATTTTGATACATTGGGTAAATGCAGATCTATGATCAGCAAAAAAATACAGCATCATAGAATGCTTAGAGTTGGAAGGGACCTTTAATGGTCACCTAGTCCAACTCCCCTGCAATGGAAACAGGGACATGCACAGCTTAATCAGGTTGCTAGGGCTTGATCCAGCCTCACCTTGAGAACAACTTCCAAGATTGCAAAGAAAAGTAGACTTCATAGAATCATAGAATGTGGTCCCACTTTCAGTACTCCAAGGCCACTATCATGTCTCTCCATAGCCTCCTCTTCCTCAGTCTGAACAGCCCCAGCTCTCAGCCTATGCTCTTAGTGAAGGTGTTTCATCCCTTGGATCATGTTCTTGGACCATGTTTGTTAGCATTAGATTAATTTTTATTGAGCTTTATTAAAATACATAGATATCGATTTACAAAATGAACTGCTCGTACTAGAGAGCAGACAGATTTTAAAAACATAAGAGAACTTTAAGATGCATCAAGCAGCTTTGTCCACTCTATTAAGCATGTTAGATTTGCCATAAGCAGCACAACAGAATAGCTATAATAAGAAATTTGTGACATGGACCTTAACCAATGTGATAAACATGCAAGATAACCTGGAGCAATAAATAGAAGTAATATTAAATGGAAATACTCTAGCCTAAAATGCACTGTCCCTAACTGATTGCCTAAAGCTTTTCCAATTGAGAACAATATGTAGAGCACATATCTGACAGAGAACCATGTGGGTAGAATATTACTTCACAGCTATGTGATCACAAGCTGCCAAGTAATTTGTAGGAATATACAGGAAGTGAGAGAGAAACATGATCTTGCCTTAAGGGCTACCAGAGAGACAGAAGAGCAATACAGACAGAGCAGTGTACATTAGGACAAAGCAACGTTTTTAATGTTTGTAATCACTTAATGCACAGAATTTCTCTCATTGCCTAGTAACTTGAAACCAAATATCCTCTTGAGGTCCCTTTCAACCCCTACAATTCTATGATTCTGTGATCTTGCAATAGTGAAAAAAAAAAACAATGAAGTACAGATATTCTGTGAAGTATGCTTTCCCTTTTCTTTTTCTTGTCTCCTTTTCTCCTTTTTCTTTTCTTTTCTCCTTTTTCTTTTCTCCTTTTTCTTTTCTCTTTTTCCCTTTCCCTTTCCCTTTCCCTTTCCCTTTCCCTTTCCCTTTCCTTTTCCTTTCCCTTTCCCTTTGCCTTTCCCTTTTCCCTTTTCCCTTTCCCTTCCCTTCCAGTCTCTTTTTCATCTTCATTTTTGTTTTCGTTTTCATTTTCTATCTCCTTTTCCTTCTCCTTCTCCTTCTCCTCCTCCTTCTCCTTCTTTCTCCTTTCCTTTTCCCTCTCCTCCAGTTCTCTTCCCTTTCTTTCCTTTACAGAATTCCAAAATGATTAAAACTGGGAGGCACCTCTGAAAGTCAACTGACCTAAACACCTGCTCTAGCTGGATCAACAACACGTTGTCCAGGATCATATACAAATAGCTTGTAAATATCTCCTAGTATAAAAACTTCATAGTTATATCAGTAATTATAGTATTATTGTTATTATTAAACAATATATCTAACAATAATAATTATTATTAATAATCATTTTTTACCATAAATCATTATTAATCTTTTAATACTGTTGATATTGTTGTTATATAATAGTAAATCATCATTATTTATTATGATATGATAATAATAACAATATTATATGATGTAATATTACATGATATAATATTAATTTAACATTATTATTGTTATATATTATGTACATAGTTGAACAGATTGAACAGATGAAGTCAATTTGCTTTAAAACAGCTAGCTCATCCATTACTATTTTCTGGATTTGTGACCAAAACAGGGTTGGTAACATAGCCATGTTTCAGCAATTGCTGAGCATTGCTTGCACCACTCAAAAGCCTTTTCTGATTCTCACACACTTCTATCAGCTGTGGGCTGCGTTTGCACAAGTTACATGACACAGCCAGTGTATCTGTGTCACCTCCTAACTGACCAAATTGCTATCCCATACTGTGAGTTGTAATTCTCAGTAATAAAACTTGGGAGAAGAAAGGGGTGTTTGGAGGGATGGCATTTGTCTTCACGTATATAAATTATGTGTAATGGAGTTTTGCTGTTTTGATAATGTATGAACATCTTCCTGCTAATGTAAAATAATGCCAGTTATTTGTTTTGTTTTGCTTGCATGCAGAGCTTCTGTTTTACCTATTAAACTGTTTTTAGGAAGTTATACATTACTAAGAGTGTGATGAGGCACTGGAACTTGCCCGGAAAACTAGTGGATGCTTCCTCTGTAAAGGCTGTGTTGGATGGGTCTTTGTTTAATCTGATCTAATGGAAAGTGTCCCTGCCCATGGCAGGGGTATTGGAACTAGATTATCTTTAACATTCTTCCCTACTCAGACTATTCTGTGATTCCATGATCTCAACCACAAGTTTTCTCACTTTTACTACCCTGATTTTGTTCCTCATCCTGCTGTGCAAGACCTTGATCTGTGAGGAGTTTAGATACTGACTAGGTTTAACCAACATAGCAAGTAACACAAAACTGAGATTCGATGCTGTTTGCCACCATTTAAAAAATTATACGTAATACTGCCTATAATTTGGCAATCATCTAAAAGCTTTATATCTAAAAAATTTTTGTGACATTTTCACAAAATTAAGGATTCTTAAATTTCTCCAAAGCACACAGGCATTTCAGTGTTACTTTGGGGCAATATTATTTAGATAACATAATTTTTTATTTAGTGACCTAATGTTACAGGAATGAAGTGAATAAGAAGCGTCAAAACAATATTTGAAAATTGGACTTATTAACCTTCTCATCTCAGCACCTCTGGAAACTCAGACAGCAGAGACATAGCTCAGGCAGCTTCACAGAACTGTCTGATTAGTTTGTAGACTACTTTATTTGTAATAGTCAGATGGCTCCTGAAAAGTAATTGAACAGCTTCAGTTATGTAGTTTTGTTCATGGCAGATTTAGAAACTATATTTTCTAAGTACTGGATTACTAAAAATGGCTATAACTTGTTTTAATTTTCTCTGTGCTCCAGAGACTCATATTTTGACTTTCTCATTCAATATCACAAAATTGCAGAATCACAGAGTTGTAGGGGCTGAATGAGACATAAGCTAGTCTGTGGTTTGGATGGGCATATGCTCTTCTGAGTGAAACACTGGCTGCATGGCCAAGTCCAAAGAGTTATAGTCAATGGAGTTAAATCCAGTTGTCAGCTGGTCATGAGAGGTATCCCCCAGGACTCGGTACTGGGGCTGCTTCTATTTAACATCTTTATTAACAATCTTGATGAGGGGATTGAGTGTACCCTCAGTAAGTTTGCAAACAACACCAAGTTGAGAGGGAGTGTTGATCTGCCTGAGGGGAGAAAGGCACTACAGAGGGACCTGGATAGATTGGATCACTGGGCCAAGGTAAACTGTATGAGTTTCAGTAAGACCACATGTCAGGTCACAACAGTTTTGTCACAACAATCTCACGCAACCCTACAGGCTTGGCAAGGAGTGGCTGGAAAGCTGCCTGACAGAAAAAGACCTTGGTGTACTGATGGACAGTCAGCTGAACATGAGCAGGCAGTGTGTCTGGTGGCCAAGAAGGCCAATGGCATCCTGGCTTGTATCAGGAATGGTGTGGCAAGCAGGACTAGGGAAGTAATCCTGCCCCTGTACTTGGCATTGGTGAGTCCTCACCTCAAGTACTGTGCTCAGTTTGGGGCACCTCAGGACAGAAAGGACATTGAGGTGCTGGAGCAGGTCCAAAGAAGGGCAACACAGTTTATGAAGGGCTTGGAGAATATGCCCTATGAGGAGAGACTGAAGGAACTGGGGATGTTCAATCTGGGGAAAAGGAGGCTAAGGGAGATCTTATTGCTCTCTTCCAATATCTGAAAGGTGCTTACACCGAGAGTGGGGTTGGCCTCTTCTCACTGGTGGCAGGTGACAGGACAAGGGGAAATGGCCTCAAGTTGTGCCAGGGTAAGTTTAGGTTGGATATCAGGAAAAACTTCTTTAGAGAAAGGGTTGTTAAGTACTGGAATAGGCTCCCCAGGGAGGTGGTTGAGTCCCATCCCTGAATGTGTTGAAAAACTGCTTATTTGGTGCTCAGGGACATGATTTAGCAGAAGGTTGTTAGTGTTAGGACAGTATGGTTAGGTTGCAGTTGGACTTGATGATCTTGAAGGCCTTTTCCAACCTGAGCAATTCAATGATTCTGTGATTCTATATGAGACAAAAGTCATTTTACCCTTGTCTCAATTAATGATATGCAGTTAACAACTAATTTTATGTGCAAAATAAACTCTTCATCATGGCTCTCTTCATTCTCTGAATCAACAATGATATTCAAGCTGTATAATAATATCTAATCCATAATTTCTGTGCCTCACAGTCACTTAAAATAGTGAACTGCAGTGTTTGATACTCTCTATTACGTTTTATAGACAGTTTTATTCAGTTTGATTTTATAGTTTTCACTTTAAATTATATCTTATAGTTTTCACTTTAAATGAGGTAAACTGAAAGAATATTGATTGTTACTACTGATCTGTTTGATGTAGAATTGTAGATCATTTTTTGTGGTCTTTTTTTTTTCATTATGTGATGCAACCTTTCAAGATTAATTTGATAAAAAATAGTTGTTTTCTGTTCATTTCTTTCTTTTCAAAGCAATAATAATATGGTATTAATAAATCATAGAAACATAAATTTTCCACAGTTGGAAAGGATCCACAATGATTATCAAATTCAAATCCTTGCTCAGCACAGGACCACACAAAATTCAAACTATATTTCTGAAGTAGTTGTCCAAATGCTTCCTGAACTCTGGCAGATTTGGTGCCCTGTTCTTGTTCCTGACTACTCTCTTGCTGAAGAAACTTTTGCTAATATGTAATCCGAACTGATGAGCTCCATGCCATTCTCTAAGGTCTTGCTGCTGTCACTAGAGAGAAATCAGCACCGGCACCTCTGCTCTCCTTCTGAAGAGGCTGCAGGCTATCCTGAATCCTTCCCTCAGCCTCCTCATCTCTTGGCTGAACAAACTGAGTGACTCTAGCCACTATTCTTTTGTCTTGCCCTCTAAACCCTTCACCACCTTTGTAGCTCTCCTTTGAACATTAATAGTTTTATATCTTTCTTACATTGCAGTACCCAAAACTGCACTCAATGTGAAGCTGTACCAACACAGAGCAGAATGGGACATTCCTTTCAGTCAACAGGCTAGCAATGTTGTTTCTGATGTACCCCAGGGTACAGCTGGCTCTTTTGGCTATCAGAGAGCACTGCTGACTCATATTCAATTTGCCAACAAGTAGAACCCTTGAGATCCCTTTCATCTGGGCTCTCCAGTCTCTCATCCCCTAAACTGAACAAATATCCAGGGTTACTCCATCACAGGTACAGAATCCAACACTTGCTCTTGTTCAGCTTCATGAGGCTGATGATTGCTCAGCCCTCTAATTTATCAAGATCTGTCTGCAAGACATCTCTACCCTCAATGGAGCCAACGCCTTCCAGTTTAGTGTCATCTGCAACCTTATTTATTGTACCTTCCTATCCTGTCTTCAGTTTATTTATGAAAACATTAAAGAGAACTGGCCCTAAAACACAGTCCTATGGAACCCGTAGTGAATCCACGTGGGTTACTCCTGATGATTTTGTCTTCCTTTACACACATGGAAATGGTTTCCAGGAATAGTTCCTTGGGTCCTCCTTCTTGCCCTTTTTGCAAATAGAAGTGACATTTACTTTCCTCCTGTCTTTAGGCATTTCTGGTTGCCATGATCAAGGAAAGATTACTGATAATGAACTCATAATCACATCTGTTGGCTATTTTAGCACTCATAGGTTCATCATGTCAGGGCCCATGGATTACGCTCAGTTTGATTAAATATTCCCATATACAATCAATTTCCACCAATAGTACATCTTTCTTCAGGGAACCTACTTAAGCAGGGGGGTTTAACTAGATGATCCTTTCTTCACTGATTCAGCTTGGCTTCTGAGATTTGAGGGTCCGGAAGGACAGTCCTGATAGTAAAGACTTGCTACTCTTGCTTGTAAAAAAAACTTTCTGGTTAATCAGTAAGAATGAAAATAAAATATTTCCTGAAGAAATAAATAGTTCTTACAGTCTAAATATGGACAAGGTTTCCACTATAGTATATGGCTGCACCAGAAATACTAAAGTTACGTAGTTTTGGACACCAGAGGGCTTTTCACTTAAACATAAACTGATGTCAGCATGTAGATCAGAATTCTGAGTTACGTTACTTTTAAACAAATTAAAAATGGATTTGTTACTCCTGAGAATCTTTTAGAAAGGCTTTTTCCTGGATTTTGTTAAATGCAGACTTATAAATGAATGCAATAATTAAGAACATAATTAACTCAGAAAGCATAGTGTAAGACACGTTACTATCTCTCTGTGAAATCTCATCTCTTGAAATTTAATTTAAGGTATGTTTGTTTGTTTGTTTGTTGCTCACTTTTTTTTTTCTTTTGTTTGTTTGTTTTTAGGGTTTTTTTTTCTTTCATGTAGTACTTAATTTTCTAACAGTCTTTCAGTATCTTTTCAGTACCTTTTCTTATACGGCTGAGGTTCCAAACTATTAAATACTGAGACCTTTTGTAAAACAAGACTGTCTTGAAGCAGCTTGAAGGAGAGTTTTAAAATTTCGTCAAATAGCACTTCTGTTGAAAGCAAGCTGTTAAGCAATAATGAACTAATTGTTCCATTCAAGCAGAAAACTGCAAGAGAGGCATCATGTCAGATACACAGCTTAACTGCCAAATTCAACCACATGTTTTTTTTTTCAGTTTCTTTTCATCAGGCCAATAGGGAATCTGCTGAGTTAAAAAGTGCAGAACACTGAAGTATTGGAAAATGATTTTTTCTCTTCTTAACTTTGTTGGCTTTCAAGTCATAGAGAGAATTAAATGACTTCATTTCCAACCCGTTCCTCAATTAGGACTGATAGGAGAACATCTATTACCTTACTCGTATTGGTATTTTGGAATAATCATACTAGTAGATTCTCAGTTTAGAAGGCAATAAATTAAGAATACAAATCTATGTAAGCAGTAATTCAAGGAATATTAGTTAAGTTTCTTTTCTGAGTCAACACCTAAGCAACACTCCCATTTCCACTGACTCTCACAATCCTAAAATACTCGTCTTCCATTCTTTAGAGACAATGGATACTAACATTTATTAATTTACTTTTTTAGCACTCTTACCAAGGAACAAATAATCAGATACAAGCTATGCTCCATTTTCATTTCCAGTGCACTGACCCTATGCAGTGAGCAGGCTGAGCCAATGGTTCCTCGGCTGGGATTCCTTAACCAGACAATACTGACTGCAAGACATATTCACCACTGTGCCTGACCTTAGACTGCAGGTGAATCTTCTGAACTGTGTTCTTCTTGGACCTGTAGGTTGCCAGCCATGGAGATGATGGGTGGTGGCATTCCCCAGTTAATTTAGTCAAAATTATCTACTCTCTGCTGATTCTCATGAACATGGTCAGATCTCTTGATCCTTTTTGGTCAAACTGCAGAGCTACAAAATTTACCTCAATTTACCTAGCACTCATTCAATTATATTATGTGGCTTAATCTTCAAGGATAGACACACCAAGGAACCTTAATGAAAAGTGGACACAGAGAGAAAGATTTGACCATGAGCTCTATCCAGCTGCTGAAATGAAAGAGAATTTTAGTCTTGGTTAGGTAGGGAACAAGGTGCTTTTTGTCCCTTGATGGTAAAGCTTGACCATTTTATTCCAAGAATGGAGGGAAAATCTATTTTATCCTTGATGACGAAACTTAGTGTAAGGGTATGGAGAAGGAGAGCATCTGCTTCTGTAATGATATCTAGTAAAGGCAATTTTTCCAAGTCAAAAAAGGATAATAAGAAAGGGGGGTAGTGATGGGAACCAGCTCTGGTCAATCACAAGGGAAGTGTACAGCAGAGAAAGAGAACAGAGGGAACAAAGAGGGAAGATGGAGAAAAGGATATAAAAAGGCCAGTCACATCTAAAATTGAGTATGCTTGTTACATCATGATTTCCATTAGGAAAGTGTGAGACTCGTGGATGCTTTAATGCATAATTGTACAAACTTTTGACTCCCCTGGGCTGCACTAAGTAAAGAGGAATTGTAACAGGCTGCACATAAAATTTACAATGCTTTTATAAATTTATAATATATAAACAGTGAAACTTTTTTCATTTTGTTTCTTTACTAAAACATAAAATAGATATTAAGAAAATCATAGAACTAGTGAAATATTTGACCTTATTTTTTGAAACTGATGTATCAGGATGTTTTGATGAAAGTGGTTGCAAATTTTTAATTCATTCTCAAAGTGATCATAAGAGATTTTTGATGAAATTTTATACTTCCTGTACTTCATCCCAGAAAAGATTTGTTCACAAATATACATACGGCCAACAAGTGATGACATGAGTAACAAGTGATTGTGAAGAATTATTTTTCTGTGATAAGATAGCTCTTGCAGAAATCTAGTAGACAGACATGATATAGATATATATTTTTGTTGAATATCTGATTGCAATTGTTTCCACACATTGTGAAAATCTGCAGGTAATGTATCTGTGTCAACTGAAAATGGAATCATAAATATCAAAAAAATGATGATTTTTCAACAGTCTTGATATCTATTCTCTTTCTCCTTTATTAAAATGGAAATCAAGGCTGCAACTCTTTTTGCTGTGGACAGTGGCAGCTGCGTGGCAGCTAAACAGGACAGTGTTTAGCCCATGTATCAGGATTGGTAAAATTTTCATAACTTGAATTGGCAATGCACTGTGCTCTCCTTATGTCTTGCTTTCAGCTCAGACAGTGCAAATCACACACTGATGATTTGGTTGTTTCTGAATGATGGGCATGCACCCAGAACTGGGATGGGTTGCTCAGTGGGGCAGAGCCATGAAGATGCAAGGCAAGGGTTTGAGGTGATTACTTTCTGTGTAGGTCTGCATGTGGCCCATATATTGTAGATTGGACAAGCCCGATATATTGCAGTTCAAAGTGGAATATTCCCATTTCAGTGCATACCATTGTATCAATTCAATGTTGTCTTCCCTGCCACTTAAACTTTTAATGCAAGTTTAATGTTTATACATTCTTCAAAGAAGATTTAATTCCAGAAATAAATCAGATTTAATGTAGCTAATTGAAAACAATTTAAAGCAACATAGTCAGATATTCATGCTAAAAAAAAAAAAAAAAAAAAAAAACAGAAAAAGGGTATTCTTAAATTCATTGTTGTTAAAAGCCATTAAACTTTTTGTTGCTATTCTTATTTTTTAGAAAATAAAGCAAAAGTCAAACAGAAGTATTTTTAGCCCAAATTCTTAAATTTTAATATAGAGAGTACAAAAAAACTTGTGCTTTTTGTAGTCACAATTGTGAGCTTGGTTTACGTATGCGTTATCTGTAATTATCTATGTAGATTGGATAAATTGTTCTTGCATATAAATAAACATTTAATCTTACAGCTACCTGATTGGCAGTGCAATCAAGAAAACTGATTTTGCAGAGTAGGTGTACGATTGCATGTCTAATATATCTAAAATGCAGATGTATAATGTACAGTTAATTCTCAATAATCTTTGGATTGTAGGAGCAATGTGATCCTTTGATCAGTTACTTGCCTGTCAAAGTTAAAATAGCTGAGGTATATTTTCTTCATAGTTCTGTAAATATAGGCTAAAAAATTTGCTGTTCAGTTCCACAAGGAAAAGAGTGGAATCAGAACTGTCTTAAGGTCAGCAGCCAAACAATAGAAAAATGAGGAACTTACCTCTGCTCCAACTACCTGAATAGTAATTTATGTAACTACTCTTTAAAACTTTTCTACTTAACTATATGATGGAAAAATCTAAATAAAAGGTATCCCATTTATAATTTCCCTTCATTTTGCTTCAGAATATACTTCTATTCATGCTTGTAAAGGAAGTTCTACATAAATGTATTATAAGTCTGAATCATTTTTATTGTTGATATCTCTGATAAACAAACACATGAACATTTGACTTGCATAATTAATATTTTCTTGTGTCTTCACTACTAAAGGCACACCATCAGTTCACTGATATTTCCCATGGCATAGTTCAAACAAGTAAAAAAAAAAATTCTGTTTTCAATAATGTGTTACAGAATAGCAAAGGAGAAAGAAGAAGCAAGAGAAGAGCTACAGAAGAGTTCGTCCAGGATATCTCAGGATAATATATTTCATGTTTAACATATATTATATAAAAGTATTTTTATATTCTTAAGAAAGGAAGAGTTACTGCAGTCAAATGGTGCTTCTCTACAACATTTTTTCCACAGATGCTTAGCTCTTTGTATAGTATGTGTCAGCAATTTGTTAGATCAATGCAGACAAGTCTAAAGGAATGTAAAAACAGGACTTTTAGCTCACCTTTGCATTCATTGCCTTCTGCTCTGAACAGGACACTTCTGTCTTTAAACAACCTCTGGGCTCTTCATTCCTTTTCCTACCTGAGCAATTCTATGATTCTATTCTAATGCTGGGCTGCAGAAGAAGTAATTAGAAAGCATAAAAATTATTTGGTAACAGCATAAGATAAATGCAATCATAATGTGCTACTGTTTTTTCTGAGTAGAATGCTGAGGGAGTGAGTTAGATGATAACTATGTGCCATCTTTATGTTACTCCATGAAATTATTATTAATGAGATATTGTTAATTCGGGGCAATTAATCCAATATAAATTGGAAGAAAATATGAGATATTCAGAATATTTGGTTATTGTGCATAATAATTTATGTCCTCCTGACAGAAAAAAAATCTAACTGCAGGAATTAATATGATGAAATTCTGTATGTTTCCTGAGATATGTGTTGTACCTTTAATTATCTTTCATACCTCTGGGGTTCCTAGCTGTTCTTAGAGAATGTGTTCTCTGGTCGTTTCTGGACATCTGTACATGATCAGAGCTATCATGTGTTAGATAGGTAAGACGAGAAGTCTACTGAATCTGGGGAATGAGCTTGTACACATGGGAAGAATGACAAAGTACATATATTTTTGGCAAGGGACCTCCAGACAGTTCTTCTAGTCAGTGGATAAGACAAAAAATTACCAACATGGCAATGTAGCTGAACCATTTAATGTTTTTCTCATGCCTTTCAAGTCTTGGTTTTATCATAACATAATTCATTGTGCCAGAAAGTTTAAATATCTGTGGGGTAAGTCATACAATTCTTCAAGTAACATTTAATTTCTTATTATTATATGGAGTGTATTAACTTCACAAATAGTTATTCAGAAAACTCACATTAAAAGCTCTCTATAACACAACACAATTATAATACTGCTCTAAGATGCACAGAAAAATCTACATACAGTTTCTCAAATCTCAGTTCAAATTAAAACTGCAGCATTAGACATAACTAAAGATTCTTGCTACTTTTGCCCTGCTTCCAACTCTGTCATGACAATGTCAAGAACTCTAACTCATCTTGCTGATGCCTTTCTACAGGACAGATGCACAACTGTGACTGTCAAACAGAAAATAGTTTTTTCTTCCCTTTTTCATCCTTTCCAAAATATTATTATAAATATAATGTTTTCCCACTATAGCCATTTTCTGCAAAGTATTAATTTCTAGGAATCTCTTACTCTATATTAAGTTTTTCAACATCTAATATATCTAATGTACCCAGATGCAGTGTAAATACAACTAGATAAGAAAATATCAAGGAAAGAGATATTTCACAATTTTAATTGCCTTTCATGAATCCCTATTCCAACCTGACCTCGCTCTTCATTCATGCGGAGATAGCACGCTTTTGTCCAGAATTAATATATTTACAATCAGTTGACCCATCTTACATTAATAATCAATAAAAAGGCAAATGCATCAGACAAAAAGCTGAGAAGAAAAAAATAGAAATAGTTTGGCAGTGAAATAAACTGAATATTAGTAATTACAAGGAAAATACCCTAGCAGTATGCAGAAGGGAAGAGTGGTACTTTAACTATGATTTTGAAGGCAATTATGGATTATAATTTTATGATGGTCTTTCACTTGTCTCTTACATGTTAAATAAAGATCTGAAAATGAAATATATTTGTATATGAATAAAAATGCATTCATTTTATAAAGTATTTCACTTTGTTGTCAGCTAATTAAATTCTGTCACTGAACCAAATATGATTGACTGCTACCTGCATCTGTTCCTTGTAAATTTGTCTTCAGATAGCTACTCCAGGATAGTAAGCATTCTGACACTCTCTAAAACACAGTCAGCAACAGAAACAGACGACCATCGAAAATTTAATCTTAACAAGACTTCCACTGAACTCACGGGGATACCATTTTTAATTAGAAGAGAATGTGCAGTTCTCTTTCTACCCTTTCAAAGAGTTGATTCCCCTCCCCTCTGTAGGCTCCCTTTAGGTATTAAAAGGCTGCAGTGAGGTCACCCCATGGCCTTATTTTCTCCAGGCTGAACAAGCCCATCTCCCTCAGCCTGTCTTCATAGGTTAGGTGCTCCACTCCCCTGATCATCTTCGTGGCCCTCCTCTGGACCCTCTCCAACAGCTCCCTGTCTTTCTTGTACTGGGGGCTCCAGACCTGGACACAGTACTCCTGATGGGGCCTCACAAGAGCTGAGTAGAGGGGAACAATCACCTCCCTGTCCCTGCTGGCCACCCCTCTTTTGATGGAGCCCAGGATAGCATTTGCCTTCCGAGCCGCAAGGACACACTTCTTGCTCATATTAAATTTTTCATCTATCAAGACCCCAGGTCCTTCTCTGCAGGGCTGCTCTCGAGGACCACTCCTTCGTCTGTATGGATGCCCGGGATTCCTCCAGCCCAAGTGCAAAACTCTACACTTTGCCATGTTGAACCTCATCAGGTTCACCCAGGCCCACCTTTCTAGCCTTTCGAGGTCACTCTGAATGGCATCCCTTCCTTCAACCATGTCGACCACACCACTCAGCTTGGTGTCGTCAGCAAACTTGCTGAGGGTGCACTCGATTCCATCACTGATGTCACTGATAAAGATGTTAAAGAGCACGAGTCCCAAGACAGACCCCTGGGGGACGCCGCTCATTACTGGCCTCCACCTGGACATAGAGCCATTGATGACCACCCTCTGTCTGTGGCCTTTCAACCAGTTTCTTGTCCATCGAGTGGTCCACCCATCAAATCCACATCCCTCCAATTTGGAGATAAGATTGTGGTGGGGGACCATGTCGAAGGCCTTGCTCAAGTCCAGATAAATTACATCAGTCGCCTTTCCCTCATCCACCGATGCTGTCACTCCATCATAAAAGGCCACCAGATTGGTCAAGCATGACCCTCCTCTGGTGAAGCCGTGCTGGCTGTCATGGATCACACGCCCTTTCTTCATGTGGTCAAGCATGTAGTCCAGGATGATCTGTTCCATGATCTTCCCAGGCACAGAGGTGAGACTCACTGGCCCGAGGTCCTCCTTGCTCCCTTTCTTATAAATGGGAGTGACATGACCCTTCCTCCAGTCATACTGGACCTCACCTGACAGCCACGACTTTTCAAATATGATGGTGAGCGGCTCGGCAACCACCTCAGCCAGCTCCTTCAGAACTCTGGGATGCACGCCATCTGTCCCCATAGACTTGTACACATTCAGTCTCATGAGGCGGTCTCGGATCTGCTCTGTCCTCACAGCGGGGGGGATTTACCACCCCGGTCCCCACCCAGAGGTGTAGGGATGCAGGGCTCAGGGACGGGAGAAGTACTGGAATCCTGGCCACCAGTGAAGACCAAGGCAAAGAACTCATTCAGTTCCTCAGCCTTCTCTTTATCCGTTGAAGCCAGTTCTTCTTTTACATTTACCAAAGGAGGTACACTCACTTTGGCCTGTCTCTTCTGGCCAATGTACCTGTAGAAAGTCTTCCTATTGTTTTTCACGTCCCTCGCCAAGTTCAGTTCTGCCTGTGTCTTGGCTTTCCTGATCCCACATTTGCAAGTCTGGATGGCATCCCTGTATTCTTCCCAGGTGACACGCCCTTGTTTCCAGAGGTTGTATGCACCTTTCTTCGCCCTCAGCACGCCCAGCAGGTCCTTATCGAGCCAAACTGGCTTCCTACCTCCTCTGCCTGCTTTCTTGTTTAGAGGGACAGTCCTATACCTGGAGGGGAATAATCTTCTGTAACAGTTGGCTGGGGCCAACCATTTGGAAAGTAGCTTTGCAGAAAAAGACCTGGGGGTCTTGCTGAACAAGAAGGTGAGCATGGGCCAGAAATGTGTGCTTGCAGCAGAGACTAACAGCTTTTCAGGCTGCACAAAGCAGAGTATTGCCAGCAAAGAGATCCTTCCCAACTGCTCAGTTCTGGCAGGATACTTCTAGGTGCTGTGTCCATTTCTAAGCTTCCTGCTACTAGATGCGATCATACTGTATTTTGTTTAGAGAATGCGTATATAGTATAAAAAAAGGTCATAGTGGATAAAGAAAATGGAGCTAGGATCTTCTCAGTGATTCCCAATGACAGAAAAATGTACAATGGAATGAAAATGAAATACAGAAAAGTCTACTTAAACATACAACTTTTTTTTTTCTTTTTCTTTCTGTGAAGCCAGCTGAAGGCTAGAGCAGAATGTGAATTCCTATAGAACCTATCTCTCAAATAAAGGCTCTGTCATTGTTTTTGTTTGCTCTACAGATGTTGTTGTTGAGGTTTTTTTTTCTTTTTTTTTTTTTTTTTCCTTCAAGTTCTCTTGAGTTATGTATTCTCCCTTTTCAAGTGAAGAAATTGCCTATATTGTAATAGGATCTTCCTGGTTTAAAATAAATGTATTTTTAAACAGTGCTGTAAAAAATGTGATATCGCAAAAGCAAAACATGCAAAGTTAGAATGACTAAAAAATGAGACAACCTCAGAATTTTTGTAATACAGGTGAATGCACAACTGTAGAAATGTAGTAAAAAAGCATTAAACATCAGAATTTGATAAGTAGGCTTGAAAAGAATATGGGATGCAAAGTTTTTACATGTTTTTTTACATGCCTTTGAACATATACATTTAAAATCTGAGGTCCAAAAAGAAAACTAAATAACAAGAATATAATAAGGACTATTTCTAGATTTCTTTCTACTATATTTGAAGCCCACTTCAAGTACAACAATTCAGTTTATCTGTAAATAGTACTGAGCCATCTTTACTTTATTTAACTTTCTTCCTACATAGCACTTTTCTTTTACAAATATTATTGGTAAAATAGTTATATAAACTTTGTAAAAATGTGTAAGAAACGTTTAAGTGGTTTAAATTCTCAAATGTTTAAATCCAACATTTCAATATAAAATACAATTTTATTTCTACTCCTATCAAAGAGCTAGTAATATAAGTTGTTCCAATTATCCTCCAGAAAAATAAATCAATTTCCCTATACAGAACCTTAAAACTCAAAAATTAGGTGCAATGTGACTGTGCATGCACACATAAGTTTGGAAAGAGAACAACTATGCTACCGGCACTTCATTCTTTACAACTTTGAGTGAAATAGAGCTTAAATAAAGCTCATTAACTCAACTGAAGCCATTAATTTATATTCTCTAGGCATCTTAACTATAGTATCTAAGAAACTGGAATGCACATGGTTCATACCTCAGGGAAGCTGGGTAACTGGTAGAATTGTCTCCAGGCTATTAAAATTTACATACATCTTTAGTGCTCAAAGTTTTAAAATGCACATACAACTACCTCTGATTAATCTCTTCATATTTTCTGATTCTCTCTAATAAGGACAAGAATTGTCAACATGGGTTCCTACTGAACCAGACAAATTCAGGAAAAGGCAGAAAATTTTTGATCATACTATTCACAAGTACTGAACCATAACAAGATTTAATGTCTTTTACTGCCATCATAATCTCTGTAAAACTGGAAAGAAAATTCAAATGGACCACAATTTTTCTAAAAATACAGTTTATTTCTGAATTTTCACTAGCCACCTATTTTTATTCTATGGCTACATCTCCTTCATATTTAGTTGAATGACTCTTCTGGCTATGTGTGACAGTCTTTTCTGAAAGAAATTAGCTAACTACATGCAAGAAAAACATCAGAACAACTACTGAGTCAGAAGCTTGTTACATCATTATCTGTCCATTACTTATGCAGAGCCATTTGAGACACAGTTTACTAACATTAAATTCTATTTTACTCAATATCAAAGTCAGCATTTTGCAGAGGTATTTGTAAAAGTAAATCAACACTTTGTAGAAAGAAAGCAGAATCAGACCCTTTGCTAATTTGATTGCTTGTTTTACTTAAAATGATTTGGCTTCTGTAAAGGTAATTGCTATTTAAAATTTAGCAATTCTCTGCTCTCACTGAAGTAGTTTAATTCTCTCATGTACAGTTGTGTGCGCATTCTGTATCCATGTAAGTAGATACATGATTTCCCCCTATATTTTACAGTCTTCTATAAAAAGTGGAGAAAATGGGGATTTCATGTCTGTGCAAATTCACTTTCATCAGTTTTTTCTGTAGAGGAATTGCCAGGTCACAGCCTGAACCAATGGTTGAGTACCAGGTGAGAAAGCATACTAATCTAGGGAGCTCAGGTGCAAGGAATGCAGCCATCCCTCCTCACCATCATTTAAGGGTTAGCAGCCACAGGAATACTATATCTCTGGATAGCAACTGTTTGTGGTGTGGTTTTTTTTTTTTTTTTTTTTTTTTTTTTTTTTTTTTTAGAGCTGTTATCTGTTGGAAGGGGTGAGTCAGTTTTCCTTCATTTCCTTTTATTTCTCCATAGTGTCTGTGTCCTGTTTGGAGGCACTGTCATCACCTTATTTTGTTATGCTTTTTTGGCAAGACAGGTAAAAGCAACACTGCTTCAGAATTCATGAGGTAACATCATGATACCAGGTAGTGGACTTTTGAACTTCTGGGAACCAGCAAGTGAGAACCTAATCTTCTCAGCCTTCTCCTAGTCTGTTTGTTATCAGCTTGCCTTTGTCACTCACTAGGGGGCAAGGAGAGGATTGGGCACACTCCCTATGGTGAAATTACTACTTTGTTTATTTTTCTTTCCTAGTTAAAATTAGACATACAGAAAGCATCTTCATTTGAAATGCATCTACGTTTCTTTCATCCTACAACCAAATTTCACAAAACTTTTCATATGCTTCGTATGAAGCTTTGCTTCATTTCTACTGTGGCTGATAACTTTGAGATTTGCTTTTGGATGGAAAAAAAAATATTAAAACATAAGCAATTCCCTTGCTGTTGTTAAATAATTGATAACTTTAAAACTGAAAGTAACTTGATTTGTCTTTTCTGAGTATTAAGTGAGTTTTCTAAAACTAACAACTCACTCAAATAGTGCAAAAGGACACTTTGAGCACACTGAAGACTTTAAGTCCTTTATTTTGAATTTATTTTTTTGTCTTGTGCCTTCAGTTTACTCACTGTCCTGGTTTGAGTTGCTGAGGCATATTAATGGGGTGCACTAAGTTAAAAGACTTTGAAACAGTGACAGAAGCAACACAGGAACCACAATCTCCTTGTTTTGTGGAGCCCATGTTCTACTGCACTCTTTCATATCTCATTTTAGTTATGTCTATGAAAGATATCATCAGACTTATGTTCTGAATCTTTTCCCTTTAATTTCAGTACTATTCTGAACGATTGACACTTAATTTGATGAAGTTGCACTTTGCATCTGAAGTCCTGATTCTCTTAGCATCTATTTACTAGTTCACCTTCCTATTTATAATAATGGCATAAAACTAAATTCTGAAGAAATACAATAGAAAATATAGTCCTCTAGAAAATAAGTGCCTTTCAGAAAATAAAAATGCAGTTATCTTGTATTAAGTAGGAATAGTTCAAATACAGATATATATATATATATATATATAAAAATATTTCCCCATAGATGGTTTAAATCTGCAGCATCCTTGATATTTAAGCTTCATGTAGCTGTAAGAAGTACTTCTACAATTTTTTGATATGTTTAATTATTTTCTCTTTAAAGGATTTCCAAATACATGAGAATTATAAGAGAAAGTTCCTAGTCAAAGATTTTATAATTAAAAGGTAATGTAGTGGTAACTTTTTAAAAAAGACTTTATGCCAGCTGAACCATTTAATCCTCTTTAATTTTCTGTTTTTTTATGAAGCAATTAGGTTGATATCACAGAACCATTCCGGTTGGAAAAGGCCTTAAGGATCATTGAGTCCAACTGCAACCTAACCATAGTACCCTAACTAACAACCCTCTGCTAAGTCATGCCCCTGAGCACCACATCCAAATGGATTTTCAATACATCCAGGGATGGTGACTCAACCACCTCCCTGGGAAGCCTATTCCAGTACTTAACAACCCTTTCTCTAAAGAAGTTTTTCCTGATATCCAACCTAAACTTACCCTGGCACAACTTGAGGCCCTTGTCCTGTCACCTGCCACCAGTGAGAAGAGGCCAACCCCACTCTCGCTGTAAGCACCTTTCAGATATTGGAAGAGAGCAATAAGATCTCCCTTAGCCTCCTTTTCCCCAGATTGAACATCCCCAGTTCCTTCAGTCTCTCCTCATAGGGCATATTCTCCAAGCCCTTCATAAACTGTGTTGCCCTTCTTTGGACCTGCTCCAGCACCTCAATGTCCTTTCTGTCCTGAGGTGCCCCAAACTGAGCACAGTACTTGAGGTGAGGACTCACCAATGCCAAATACAGGGGCAGGATTACTTCCCTAGTCCTGCTTGCCACACCATTCCTGATACAAGCCAGGATGCCATTGGCTTTCTTGGCCACCTGGGCATGCTGCTGGCTTATATTCAGCCTCATACTCAGGATCTACCATTTGCAAATCTGTGCTGACTAGGCCAGATTCCCTGGTTGACCTTTAATTGATCCATGATGGCTCCTGAGATTATCTGTTCCATAACCTTCCTGGGCACCAAGGTGAGACTAATAAGTCTGTAGCTACCAGGATCATCTTTCTGGCCCTCTTTGAAGATGGGTGTCACACTTTCTGCTCTCCAGTCTGCTGGGACATCCCCAGTTAGCCAGGACTGCAAAAGGATGATGGAGAGTGGCTTGGCAACCACATCTGCCAACTTCCTCAGCACTCCAGGGTGCAATCCATTCAGCCTCATGGACTTGTGAGCATTTTGCTTTTGGAGCAGGTCCAAAACCATCTCATCATGGATTATGCAGGGCCTGTTCTGTTCCCCATCCCTATCTACCAATGCAGGGGGGTTGTGTCCCCAGGGAGTAACAAGTCTTACTATTAAAGACTGAGGCAAAGAAGGCATTTAGTAGCTCAGCCTTACCCTGATCCTTGGTTTCCAAGTTGCCCTTGGCATCCATTAAGGGATAGAGATTCTCCCTAGACTTCCTCTTGCTGTTGATGTGTTTATAAAAATATTTATTGTTTTCCTTTACCTTAGTGGCCAAGTTCAGTTCCAGCTGGGTTTTGGCTTTTCTAATTTTCTCCCTGCACAGCTTCACTACATACCTGTAATCATAAAAAGCTCACCCACTCTTCCAAAGACCATAAACTTTCCTTCTGTTTTTGAGATCCACCCAAAGGTCTCTGTTCAGCCAGTCTGGCCTCCTAGCCTGCCAGCTTGTCTTCTGTGACTTGGGGATGGTCTGTACCTTTCAAATAACTTCCTTAAAGTATTCCCAGCCTTTCTGTGCTCCCACACTCTCCAAAACTACCTCACAAGGGATCCTCTCAACCATGGTCCTAAAGAGGTTAAAGTCTGCCCTCTGGAAGTACAAGGTGGCAGTTCTGCTGACTCCTCTCTGTGGTTCAACGAGGATTGAGAAATCTAGTATCTCACGATCACTATGTCCCAGATGGCCTCCAACCCAGAAGACCTTCTCTGTTAACAAGCAGCAGGTCCAGGATTTTGCTTCCCCTCATTGGCTAAATATGTTATGCACTTAAGCGTCACTTTTTGTGGTATTTCATCCTAAAACACAAAAAGGTCCCTGTTTTACTTTGTGGAAGTAGAGGAAAACATTTTAACAAATAAACTCAAGAATCACTGTGACAGATAGCTTGAAAGTGCATTCACTATAGAGAAATTGCTTTATAATGCAGGGTGATAATAGGAGGAGAGAATTGAAGGCCAAAAGACTAGATTCTTCTACTGAGGAGATAAGAAGTTAAGCTGAAACACTGGTCATGAGAATGTAATAAGTACTGCAATAATAATATATAATATTATATATAGACTGCAGATCATTTGAATGATTCCAAAGGCGCTTCTGTGCATACTTTTCTTCTAACTGTTAAATGGAAGAACACTTTGAATTTGAGTAGTGCAGTGTCTTTCCTGAGTAACTATTAATGCCATTTAAAGGGGTTGGGTAAACATTCATTTTCTTTAAAAACTACTCACCATCAGAGATGGATGTGTTTATCCCAAGGGCATATATTATATTTTCAGACGTTAAAATGTGTCCCAGTATTCATTTAAGTGCTAAGTGGAAAATGAAAGTAAACTAAAAGAGAAAGAGTTTCACATCGTTCCAAAGAAGTCTTCCTTAAATCATGTAAATTTTTGCAATAATATGCGATTATGCTGTATATGTGATTATGTGATTCAGCCCAATATGATATGTGACTCTTACAATTCCCGCTGATAAATATTGTCATTGAAGACAGTTTTGTCTTGCAGTTCTTGTACACCATGTGACCATGATTCCAAGCAGCAGTGAATGGACTTCTAAAAGCCTAACCTATCATGAAAAATAATTCAGATATTCATTATCTATGTTGAAGTTAAACCCAAATCTTGAAGGAGGTTAAGACCCCACCATGCATATCTCTGGTTATAGTTTTAATGTCTAAAAATGCATGTCAAAAAGAGAATAATGAGATCATGGAGTACTATGAATTGGTTTCTTTGAGATCATATAGCAAGTTTCTGATCAGTTAAATTGTTAGGAGCTCAGATCTAGTGAATTGTAGGTCAGTAATCTGTTCGTTAGAGAGCACTGGATTTTGTTGTAAGCTTTTTGATATGTTTCACAAGGAAAGTGCTGCAGATGTTCTTAGGAAAAAAACACTACCTCCATCTGCTTCAAATGACATTGCAAAAGATGTGTCTCTAAACCCCAGAATTCCTTTGGATTAAAAGGAGAAACTATCCCACCATTAACAATCATTCTTAAATATTTTTGAACTTTCTTATTCTTCTGAAACTCCTTGTTCTTTAGAGCTAATAGCTATAGGTAAACTCATAAACCAATGTGATACAAAGGACAGAGATATTCAGCATCTGTATAAAGACTTATTGAATAACCCAACATTAACTATTAAAACTGAAATTCCTTCTCTGAGTACCATGAAAAACTGAGCTAATGGTGAATTCTACCACTTGATGGCTAATGGTTCCTTCTTTCTGTTTCCTAGGTTGAAAAATAAAACTAATTTTGAATAGACCAACAAATATGAAACAAAGTGCAATATGATAGAATGCACACATGAGAACAGTAGTTTTTAGGGACTTAGAGCAGTTCCTTAGACGAAGTGGGTTGACTTCCTGAGTGTGTCTTATCTACAAATTTTGGCTCCAGGTAAGAGAAATAAAAGCTGAATACAAATATGCAAATACAATATAGTATAACACAATAGTACAACTCACAATAAATTAATAGGTTTGATATCTGGATAAGGTTCTTCACCAGAGGGTGATCAGGTACCGGAACAGGCTCCTCAGGGAAGTGGTCACAACACTAAACTTGACAGAATTCAAGAAGTGTCTCGACAATACAGTAGTCTTTGTCATGGTCTAATTTTTGGGCGGTGCCTTCCAACTTCAGATATTTTATGAAAATATTGGTGGCATTCTAGCAATTGTCAGATAAGGAAATTTCATTTATTGCAAGAACAAGTGTTCAGTTTCCTACTTCAGAGAAGATCTGCTTTCTAGCATAGTTTAACAATGGATGTAGATTCTTTGCAATAGAAAAGCCATATGGTGCAGAGGAAGGTATAGAAATCTTCTCTTTGACTATGTCTTGACATTTCCTGACTGGATTTTGCTTGCTCACTTTATCTCTTTCCTGATTTATCAATCAATTGTTATTTAATTTGTATATTGCAAGTTCTGTCTTTTTCAGTATGTTAAGACATAGCAATAAATCCCACTTAATTTCAAATCTATCTTTTCTATAGTGATAATTATTTATCTGGTTTGTTTTAGTGCATGTCTCCTCTTTGACCTCTCAGTGAAAATAAAAATAAATTTATGATAAACTGATAAAAAATATACAGGCATGTGCAAGCTTTTGTATTTATTTTGCAATCTACATCATGTTATTTTACACCATTTCTTGCTTAAGATTACATGAAAACCTTCTGATTTTGTCTTGATTGTCTTTGCATTAAGTATGCATTATATACAGGAAGTTTATATATAGAAGTAAAGTACAGTCTCTTGCTTCACCAGAATTTTATTTTATAAAGGAGTAGTTCCTAAAACTCAGTAACACTCTTAAAACAGTAAAATATTTTGAATTTACAGTTGTGGTAGGGGAAGGGAATATACCTGCCCTATTATGTTATTAAATTGTTCTAAAATAATTTTTAAAAGAACCACTAATTTAGATCTGCATCTGTATTCCTTACTGCATTGCTGAAACTCATAAAAGGTGTGAACTTCACTGAACTTTTTGATATTGTACGTCTACATGTTCTTAGAGACTTATCACTGTGCAAGTTATGAGTATCAGTTCTGCCGTTAAACTTGATAAAATATGGAAAGCGTTTGAGAGCAGAAACTCAAGCCCTGATTTCCTCATGCTTCCTGAAACTTGATTTATTTTCTTCATAATGGGAAATTTTCCTCTGGAGTGATGCATAGAGCTTCTTATATGAATCTAACTAACATAGATCTGAAGGTGATGGCATCTTTTAGGAGAGGGAGGCACTGGTACAGTCTCTTTCAGCTACTCTCCTGAGGCTAAACATTCAAGTAGCTCTTAATGAAAGAAGTATTAGATATTCTGGCTAAATTTCTTTCATCAAGTCCTGCAGAAGGAAGACGAGACACTCAAGATGGATGGGATGAACTATCTTTAAAAACATTCTTACTATCAATAAGAGAAATATAGCCTCTCAGATTTTTCATTTATTTCCTAGGCAGCCCCAGTCAGAAGCAAGTTATAATCTTCCCCTAAAAAAGTTTCAGGTTCTAACAAAAATTTTCATGAATATATAGAAATACATATTCTTGTAGAATAAAATGAAGTAAAGGTTGTGTCCATGCTGCGAAAAATACATCTAAAAGGAAAATTCAGCAAAAGTTTGTCATTCTGGTGTATACCAAGAGGGCAATTATAAATCATCTTGTAAATGCTTTGAACCTAAAAAGAAAATTTAGCCTTGTTGATGTATAAGACTTCTAACATAAAATATGTCAAGATTCAATGTTTCTTGTAGTGAAAATTCAATGTTTCTTTTGTGTGAAAAGACCATGCAGACATCATAATCTCTATGGAAGAAGTAAAATCATAAGCAAGCTGTGCATTTATCAAGTCTCTTTCATCCAAACATCTATACTGATTTACTGCTTTTTAAATATTAATTAAACACAGTAAGTTCCCTTCTGCTCCAGACAACAAAAGCAGTTGTCCCTCGTGATAAGTGTCTTTAATTCATTGCTATTAATGGCGTTGGAATTTTAGAATTGAAAAATTTATTGTAATTAATATTACTTCAGGAAATTAATCTTTCATATTTTCTTGTTTTAATAGGCTATGCGACCGCTCCTTCTAAGCCAATAACATATCATTTATGAAAGCATCTCTCAAAGTTCCACTGAAATGGAAAGCTGCATTAGCTCTGTTTAGACATTCTGCAAGTTTCTGTACTGAGCTACTTGATCTAAGCAGGTTGAAAAATCTGTTTCTTGTCCTTGGCCTGTGTCATGCACTTCCTGTACATCACCCTTTCTGTCTGTTATGTTCTTTGACAGCAGTGGAACATCATAGGTTTCATCAGACCGTCTTTGGCATTCTTTTTTTTTTTTTTTTTTTTTTTTTTTTAAAGAAAACAACACTAAAAAATAAACATCATTTAGGCACTTCTAGAGGCTGTTCTGGGTTATTTTGAATTTCACTACATATAATGAACTCTCTTTACACTAAGAAAAGAGCAGATGAATAGATGATCCAGTCAGCATAGTCATGCTATGTCCCTGCTTCTGTTTTCTCACAATCTGACAGCTGATGAACATGATCAATGAAAACGTTCAGGATATTTTTGCTGAGTGTTGAGACTCGTCACAGAATCAAAGTAGAGATATTGACTTCAGATATGCATGCAGTTCCAAAATTGGTTGAATCTATTATTTTCATGTCATTCCACAAATATATTTCTTAATATCACTTTTCACACTTGTTTCAAATAAATGAATAAATATTATGGTTAATTCTCGTTGATTTTCCTGTTAAGTACAATAAATCTTTCCAAGCTAATTTTCTATTTTAATTAAGAAAGAAAAAAATATGGTAGAGCTACTTCTGATTTCATGCAAAATCAAGGACATTTTCCTCTCTCTTTTAACAAATCTAACAAATACAACATGGGAAGAAGGATTTGATGAAACATATAGAAGAGTGGGCAAAAAGGTAAAAGTTTCAGATTTCAACCTTAAAAAGAATATGTATGCCTATAGAGATTTATTTATTATGTGTATGGGTATGCACATTAACACATGCTAACGTATCTACATGCAAAATTCATAGAAGTAGACAGTTGTATATGAATTTATAATTTTATCCAAATATGTAATATTCAAAAAATTCAGTGAGCAAGAGAAGAAAAGAGATTCAAGTATCCAATAATGTCAAGTTTATTACAGGATTTCCTGAACCACCACAATATCTTTCAGAGATGGGTCTGCCTGCTCACTAGAGTAAATGGCTTCCATTTGTTTTGTTCCTTCTATTCTTTTCTTCTTTTTTTTTTTCTTTTAATGGAATTTTCATGCTGGATCTTTCATTCAGAGTTTTTAAAAAGTTCTGAAAAAAGTAGGTTCATTTATTTTTTGATTTAAAGAAACAGACATTTTTCTTGCCAAGCTATCTTACTAACTTTTTGGCTGTACAAATTCAATTGTATAATAGCCTCCCTTTACCAGGTAACATGCATCACAACAAAACATATGAAACAATTGCTTCTTAAGGGAAAAACAAATAAACAAAACAAAACAAAAAAACCTTATTAGCAGAATGAATATAACATTAAAAATAAGTCTGACATTGTATTAAATGTATTAAAAATATTTTAATTTAAGAAACACAGAAGACACTGTGTATTTTCACCTAGAATTTAATCTGGTTATTTTTCATGATTTTTCTGTCTTCCTTAGAAAGAATAACAAAAAGAAAATGTGATGATCAGGCTTAAAGTCATGATAAACAGCTAGATGAGCACTCAGTTTGTCTGTGTGTTGTAAGGAAAAACAGTTAAATACAGGTTCATTTTTGCATAACAATAGAAACTGGCCCCTTTAAAATAACTGCAAATCATTCTTGGAAAATCAAATGCAAATTTCGGTAAACTATTAATGTATATTAATGCTCAAATAATTCAAGGTGAGGTAAAGAAAGTCTCTGGTTCCATCCCAGACTCAGATACATTAAATATTATACAGCTGTATAAAATAAGGTTATATTACAAAGGGATTTATATCTCTTTCAAAACTTTTGATTATTCTTCTAAAATGCTTTGTCTGATCTTTCTGTTGGTCTGGTTACTTTCTGTGAATATTTAATACAATTCTTTTGTTTTCTTTCAATAAAGATGAATCATCTATATTTTTACTGAAGACCTAGAAGCTACTTTAAATATGGAGCTGTTTTTTCATAGGTAAGAAGGAGTGCATCTGTGCCCTAATAACTGGAAAGTATACAATAAGCACGACTTCATAAAGCTATGCATATTTTTTCTCAGGATTTGCATGATATTTGCCTACAAAGCATGTCAGCATTTGCTGGAATTTATTTTTCTAGAAGCGAGAAATTATTACAAAATGATTTTTAAAAATCGATCAAAGAATGCATGCTTGAAATGAAAAAAAATGTGTTGTTGGATTCCATTATCTTTTTTTTTTTTTTTTTTCCATTTGTGGGAAATACTGAAAATACTGGTGTTCTAGTCAAGAAAACAGAAAGCCCAGCAAGACTTGCACATGCCTAAAGATGAAACTGAAGATCATTTTAGAAAAAAAAAAAAAAAAAAAGCAGACAGCAATGACTAAAGTTCAGAAGTATCCAAAATACAAAATGTACAGTGGCATGTCTGTAGCTTGACAGAAATCAGACAGGGGCAACAGAAATCTTATTCAACATCTGATGAGCATAGAGTGACTTTATTAGTGGACAGTGTTCTTGTTGCAATTCTTTTCAAAGTTATTTTTAACAATTATTATGAGAGGCAGAAAACGGTGTTTAGCATTAGTGGTAATGGCTGAGGTATAACTCTTACACATTTCACATGATTTGATAACTGCATTAAATATAAATCTGTGAAACATGAAATTCAGAGTACTCTGCTGTCTCAATACATATCTGAATGATATTGTGAAGCCTTTCAGCAGCAGTGCAGAAGATCATTCAGAATTAAGATCAGACAAAAAATAAGCTTCATCCTGATAGATGTTAGCAGCAGCAGCAGCAGATGTATTACAGGTGTGCCCTAAGGCTCTAGGCTAAACTGGTGCCTATAATGCTAAATGCAGGTATACACAGTATAAACAAGTATTTGATTGCCAAAGTTTACTGTTTAACAAACTGGGACATACAGAGATAAGAAACAGGGGCAGAATAGAGTCCAGTGATTGTCTGATTCATCACAGGTAGGTGTGAAAGGAGAAGAAGTATGTCCTTACCCTGGTCAGGAAATTTTATTGAAAATTATAGCTCCACATTGACATGAATTCAAACTATGAAATATCTTCATGATTTCATGAAGAATTGCACTAATGGTTATTCTTTTTACCCAGGAATTCCTTAGTCATGAAGTCTGGAAACTTTCCTATTCATATCTTTAAATCCATGCTAGTAAGAATATAAATTTATTTACGTATTTTGATTTTAGCAAAATTGACAAGCCCTTAAAGCTTCTCAGATTTTAAATACATATAAATTAATTTCTACATTTTATTCCATAAAATGTTTGTTATTTGATACTAACATTACAATTTCTTACTTTTGTGTTATTCTGTATTCATAATTATCAGCTGAAGGTCAAGTGAGTTAGCTATGACATTTTGTTCGGTGTTACTGATAGAACAATATTCTTCCACAGTTATCATTAATTATGTTCATGTAGTGCAGCATATGTTAGTAAAGAGTTGACCAATATAGTAAGATTTCAGGTGTTATTTCAGCCCACTTTTTATCTGTCTGTATTTTTATCTGAACTTTTCCTCTTTTTAAGCAATCTTTAAGGAAATGATTCTCAGAATTATTAATTACTCTAACAAGGATTATGTAGAGAATTCTTTTGAATTATATCTTCATTATTTTATTTTAAGCAAATATGTAGTAGCAAATAGCTACTAGGAGTTGTATCAGACCAGTTACTCTTTAAAATCAAATATGTTCAAAGTTCCTTTAAACTTAATTATAAATGGTTTTAATTTAAACTGTGAGATGTGAATGATTTATTATAGTGCTAACGTGCATTCTTCTTCATAGTACAACAATTTTCCACTTCATTGCTGCCATTTGAAGATGACATCAGATCTTGGTTCACTTACAATCTCTTCTTGTTAATGATTTATTGTCACAGTTGCAAAGAATTTCAGTGGCTAATACGGTTTCCTTTTTCTAAAAAACACCTTGCTGTTTTCTCAGTTTACAATAAATAACTATTAGTCTTTTGAAACTATAATTGCTATTGTTTATCTGAACAGTAATGAGACATTATGCAGCATTAATTTTCCTGTAATCCTTGGATGCAGAGAATCCTTGGATACAGTTGTTGAACACATTAGAACTTCTAATCTTTGTTAAAGTCAGCAAACACGCAGCATAAGAGAAAAAAAAAAAGAGCAATAAAGACTGGTAACACTGTGACCATTAAGTCATGATGGAGCCTCAGCTACTAAATTCCAGCAGACATCTTCCCAGGTATTAACAATACTCTCCACTGATACAGATTGCAACAGCAGCCTAGACCAGTGCTTAACTCTCCCTCTTCTTAGGGTTAGTTCTAATTTCTAACCATAAGCAACTTTGCTTATGTTTATTGCAACTTTGCAATAAATTAACCCTCACCATGAATACAGTCCACAGGTGATACTAGTAAAATGTGGATTTAATCAATGGAAAAGTGGAAGTTCTTGTTGATTGCTTTATGAACTTTACACAAGAAACATTAAGATCAACATTGTAATAAATGAACTAACATCATATTCACGTTTGCCAGAAATGGCAATGGTACTGAGATAGTTTGAACACTTAAATTGCATGAAAATAACAATTTTCTTGATTACTCTTTTGAACAACAAAAAAATGAGACATATTTTATGCACATAAATATATAATCTAAATTATTGTAGAGTATATTAAATGCAATGCTCATGTCCCACATAACTGTGATTCTTACTGTGAGCAAATGGCAGAAAATTGAGTTACTGTACTGAGTTTGAACAATATTCAGACTGACCTGAGATATGGTTTTGTATTATAGAACCTACAACATATGTTCATAACTATTTGTATATAAGAGGCTTTTTAATAGGGAATATACAGGAAAGAAAGTTTAGAAATTTATAGAGAGATAAAGAAAGAGGAGAGATCATAGAGCTATTTTTTTCTCTGTGATCCTCCATTAGTGAGCTGTTGTACAATTAATGTCAGCTTTGTAAGGTACTGGAAAATACTCCATTCAATATCACTACCTTCTTACTTTGATTAAAAATTTATATTAATCACTGCTGAATGATGACATTATTTTTCTTGAAGATTAAAGATGGAATGTTGTCCCTGAGTTACTCCTGGATTTCTTCCAAGAAAGGACCAACATATCTGACTGGGATCGATGCCACGTTTTCCTGACACACAGTAATTTACTTGCAAATGAAAGAAGAAATAATTCTTATGATAACTGATAGCTGATTAGTCTTCATGTTGGACATATTCCCTCAGGAGTCAGATACTTTGGTTCCTTGGCAATATCTAACAATAAGAAATTGAAATGGTGAGCAAAAATGTACTTCCACCATTCAGAATCTTTATTCTAATATCCTAGACTTTCAAACTGAGCTGTATGGTAGAGGATTCTAAACTCAAGGGCAGAGTAGAATAGTATAAAAAAGTTACTGGCAATTGTAGAACTTTTGAAACTACCCACAATATCCTCTTGTATTAGAAATGAAATAAATTTCATTATGTCAGTTATAAGTTAGTCTTAGTTAAAGCACTGAACAAGATGACTCAGAAAAATTTGATCTTGTAGTGATAAACATTTCTCTCTTACAGATTACCTATATTTAAAGTACATATAATAACTACACAATTAGAAATGTTATTCCTGTTGTTTAAAGTTAATAAAATTGCATTAATAAACTTTAGTTTATGAACACTTATGTCACAAAAATTTTAATCAGTGAAAAGGCTTTCTGCATGTATGGAAGCTCAAACTTCCTCCAGAAGACCTCTTGGACTGAACAAAGGAAGAAAGCATTAGAAAGAAGTATTATTTATGTATTTACGTATTTATTTTTGCATACACTAACGTGCATGTAAGGTTGAATATTATATACAAATTTTGATCGTACTAAAGGCTACAGAATCTGAACTGCAGGTTCACTGCCTTGAGGAATGTTGTGCTGAAGCACACTTCTTTTTGTTTTGACATCACTGAGGTTCTAGACAGTAAACAACTGCTATAATTCTGCAGTTTGACTTCTGACATAACCAAGGCCTAATGAGCTTCCTGATTGAATTTGTGAGTCCTACTGCTGGTGCTAGATCAAAGCTTACTTTAGCTAAATATTCAGGCTTGCTATTATTTTCCCATCAATAGAGAAGCCATCAGAATTCTTGAGATCTTGTTGCAATGGCTCAGAAAACTCAACTGAATTCATATCTAGTCTGAATTTCTCTAACTTAATTTCCTGTCATAGTTTCCTGTTATATGTTTGTCTCCTAGAATGAAGGACTCATACTCTCATAGACTTTTATAGATTCGTGATCATCTTAGATTTATTAAATAATTTATTTTTTTTAAATGTCTCACTATTATTCATAGTTTACAAATCTATATACATTCTCACTTTTACAGACTAGTTGACCTGTCAGTAAAAACAATTGATAGATTTCCATTGGAAAGACTTTGGTTATATTTGCTCCTTTACTCTGTTGGAAGACCAACAAGGGAACTCAACAGAAATAACAATACTGAAGGAAACTAGTTTTACTTGTCAGAAATATGTTTGTCTTTATTATCAGAATTATTTATATCTGGATTTACTACTTCCCCTTTGCTAAAAAATTAAACCCGTATTATATTATGTTATGTTAGATTATGCCATATTATATTAAAACTGATAGTCCTGATTATGTCCTTAATAACTAAAATGCCCAAAGTGAGATTAAATTAATTCCCATTGCCTACATATAAGGAGGAAGGTACCAATTGCATTATTATTAGAAGGTACATAGAATAAGGATATGTAATTTAAAACACGTTAGCAGCTGGATATTTTCCAATCTCATTGAGCTTTCTGCTAATGGAAGTGTATTGTATAATATCCTCTTTCATTTGCTTATGCTCTGAATGACATGGCAAATCTTAGGAGTAGTTTAAGCTGAGCCTTATCTGATAAGTAAAAAAATGAGAATAGAATCAAGTTCTTTTATAAGTAGTTAAATAACACTGTGATAGAATGCGACAGTTAAAAAGGATGCTTTGCTGTTTGGAAAAAAAAAAAAAAGTAAGCTTTCAAGCGCTTCGACTAAACTAGGTTTAAGATTGGGAACAGGGTATGTAAATTAGATGAGCTTATTGAGGTCCTAATGTTCAGGAAAAATCAGGGAATCAGAATCTTTCAGAGTAAAGCACTTAGACTTTTTTTTCTTTCTTTTTTTTTTTTTTTTTAGCATTTATCTTTCCATTGCTTGATATGTAGGAGAAACCTACATATCTTCTCCTTTGAAATGTTGTTATTTTTGTCTGCTTAAAACAAAAAAATATGATTACAGTACAGTAGCTTTCACTGATGTCTTCAATGAATAAGTTTTTCTTAGTTTCAAAGTCAACCAAATTTTAACATCTCCATCTCATTGAGGCTTAGAATGTATATATTCAGACCAAAGAGAGCAGGAAGTCTGCAGCAAGGAAAGGTAGAAGTCACAGAATTTTTCTAGTTCAGTCCAAAGATTTAATTACAAGGCAGAAGAACACAAATATTCTGTATTTTGATTCATTTGGAACATTTTGAAAGAAATAAACTGAGATTGCATATTTCTGCTTCTAAATGCGTAAGCATTAGATTTGAACAAGTGGAATTAGCAAAAAATAAACATTTAAAAAAATCCCATGATGAAAGACAATAAAGGCAGTAACCAGGCAAGTTATCCCTACTGTCTTAGGTTGGATTTTTGGCAAAACCTAAAGGAATCTTACTTCATGCAAAATTCTACTGATTTATCATGGATGACTAAGAGGTTTAAGATCATCCTTTAACTTCACTGGACTCAGTGAACATAGAATAAACACTGCTATTTATCGGAGATTTTTTCCATATTCTTCTTTTGTGATGGTTTCATCATGGTGGACAGCTAATCACCACAACAATTCTTTCACTATCTCTTCTCAAAGGAAAAGAGGGAGGAAATATGAAAAAGAACTCATGGACAGGACAGGAAGGACAGGAAGATCATTTACCAGTTATCATCATGGGCAAAACAGCGTCAACACAAGGGACACTGATTTAATCTACTGCCTATTTCTAATAGAATAGAGCACTGAGAAACTAAGAACATATTTTTCCAAACCACCTTCCTCTCCCTGAGTGGTGCAGAGGAATGTAAAATGGAGGCCACAGTCAGTCCGTAATACTTTGTCTCTACCACTACCTTATGGTCATTCTCCTCTCTTTCTCTATCATGGAGTCCCTTCCACAAGATGCAGTTCTTGCTGAACTGATCCTACATGGGCTTCCCACAGACTGCACTGGCTCAGGAACTGCTCCAATATATGTCCATACCATGAGATGCAGTCCTTCAGGAGTAGACTCCTCCAGCATGGATCTCCACTGGCAGGAGTTCCCACAGACCTTCTTCTTCACTGCAGTTTTCTCTCTATGGCTGTAGCTCTGGCCTGAGACCCGGTACTGTGGGAGCTTTCCATGACCTGCAGCCACCTTCAGCTTTTGTCTACTACTGCACTATGGGCTCTTCCTGGGCTGCACGTGGAGATTTGCTCCACATAGTACCACTCCATGGACTTCAGGGGTATAGTGCTCCACTGTGACCCTGTCCTCTGGCTCTAAGGAGCCTATACTAAGTGTCAGGAGCATGTCCTGCAGGGCTGTTTCCCTACATTCTTTCACTCCTCTCTCCCAGTTACTGTTGCCCAGTAATTTTTCCTCTTTTTAAATATACCTTCTCAGAGATACAATGAGTGTTGCTCAGTGGCTCAGATCTGGCCAACTGCATGAGTATTTAGGAGTTAGTTGGAACTGGTTCTGATCTGATGTGGGGTGGATTCTCACAGACTATTCCTGTAGTCTCACTCTGTTAACTAAACCTTGCCATGTAAACCTAATACATCCTTGTACTCATATATTATTTGAAGAAAGTATGCTCTTAAAGATTTTTTTCTCTTTCCTTTCACTTACATTCAACATGAAACCAATATCTCACTCACAAACAACCCCAAAAATCATTGTACTTTTTTTTAGTTGTAAAAAATGTCATGATTAAAATGAACTGCAACAATTCTGATTTTTTATTTATTTTTATGAATTGTAGCCTTTCATTTTGTCCCATCATGTATCCTTTCATTTAACTGTATGTAAGTATTGCTAAGCAACATTGAGTAGATGCTGTTTTTAGAAACTTCTGCTTATACAACAGCCATCCCTTAATATTAATCATGCAAATTATAATGACGTTCTTCAATATAATTCAAATTTTAGGCTGTTAATGACCTTTATAGATATTTTTGTGTCAGCAGCAATCATCTATGCATCAGGTTCAACTGTATCTGCTTAAATAAAATTTATAAGATCTTGCCATTTAAATCAACATGAAATCATCAATTGTAACTCCACTAATATCAGCCTAACATTATAGTGCTATGGCAATTAGTTCCTTCTTGCTATTGCTGGCAGATCTAAGCAGCACAAAAATTATTGAGACAGATGTACAAGTAATCAGTTATGTCACTTTATTGATGCATTCTTGATTATCCCTTAATGAGGCAGAATTTCTGAAGAGGCAGTACTTGTCCCTAATGAACATTTCTTCAGATGGCAGATTTGTTTGGCATATCCACCTGCTTTCCTTACACTACCTGTTATCTTTAATTATTACTTACAGATGGAAAAGCAGCACTCTTGGAACAAGAGCATACCAAAAATCATACTTTTTCCTTAAAATTGAAAGAGACCTTGTCAGATTCTGAGATGGGGGAGATTTTGAATAGATGTTGAGAGGAAATTTTTTACTTGAAGAAGGGTGAGGAACTGGAATATGTAGCCCAGAGAAATTGTGGATGACCCATTCACAGCGGTATTCAAGGCCATGTTGGATGAGGCCTTGAAGAAGATGATAAACTTGGGCATTCCTGCCCAAGGGAGAGGGGTTTAAACTAGGTGATCTTGAAAATCCCTTTTGATTCAAGATATTCTATGAGTCTATGATTCAATGTGAGCCAGGTCTTAACCCAAATTAGAGAGAAAATGGGGCAAAAAATAGAATATAGGAGTTTCACTCAAATTAGTGAATCCAATGTAAATAAGTGGCCATTCAAATGCCTAAGTTAACTAACCTTTTTCTTGTTTTTTCTCTCTTTCTCTTCAACTCAAAAGCTAGAGTACAACAAAATTAACTCGAAAAAAATCAACTTTTTCAACTGAAACCAGAATACTTTGTTTGAAAAAAACGGCATATTTAGAACAGTGAATATTAAATATTGAAGGAAGAGCAAAGTTCTTTCCTCTTCTTCCTGTTTCCTAAAATATGTTTGTTGGTGGTTGTGGAGAAAATCAAGTTTTCCTCCCCAGAAAATCTGAGCTATCTGGATGATAACCAGGTGTAATCAGAAAGTCTAGTAATCATGTAACTAAGGCTTTATTCTCAAGAAAGTGTCAACAGTTTACAGGCTGGTTCTGTGACTAATGGGTGGGGGACCCACGGGCCCAAGTCCTAGGAAAGGGAAAATGAAAAAGGGGGAAAGGGTAAGGAGATGGGCCTAAAGACAAAACACCAGCAACAATCTGAGAAGGAAAGCTAATTTACTAAAAAGACAGCAGAGTGCAAAATAACACACTATAATACAATATAATACAAAATAAGACAGTTGAAGCTAATAAATCAAATAAAATAAGAGTGTCTGAAAAACCAAAGGCCTTACTCTACTGCTGAGGCAAGATGTCTAGCCAGGCTGAGCAAAAGGGAGAAGAGAGTAAGTCTGGTGATATGCAGTTTTATCTTTCCCTCTGAATAGAAAACAGAAACAGAACAATGCAAAGTCTTCTAGGATATGTAGTATGCAGTTCTTCTTCTCATTAACTCTTTAGCTGCCAGTGCACCGCATGATGTTATGATGTGGAATAACAAAAAATCATAAAACTATGACAGATAAAATGACCCTTTAGTCTCTCTCTCTCTCTCTCTCTCTCTCTCTCTTTTTTTTTTTCTCAGAAGAAAATTCTGTTTTTCTGTCTTTACCAAATCTTACCATGCAATAAGTTAGCATCTTATAACTACAAAGTCAATAGTACAAAGTAGAGCCTATTTATACTTATTTTAAAGTTAATGTAGAAATAAGTGTCTTAAACAGTTAAATTTGATTTTCTGTTTTTATGTGTTAGTGTAACTATTTAACTGAGAATGATCTCACTAATAGTGTTTTTCTTCTTCTTGTGGGAAGACTATTTGTCTTATTTTTTTCCATTGAAAACATTTATATTTGTTGCTTTCAAGTCTGTGCCAAATACATGAGTCCTTCATTTATAGTCAAAACTATATTTATGGTAGGAATAAATCAGAATATTCCATAAGATCAAAGGTCAATTCCTCATCACTTCCATGAGAACTAGAGATCATTCAGGCTCTTTATAAGAAGTACCCCAAAGACCCACACAATTGAAAATGATCAGGGACAACAGCTACTGCATTCAGAAGAGAGGTATTACCTCACCATTTCATGTTGGTAGGCCAGAGTGCATGCATATAACTATATATCTGTTTATCCAAAAAGGAAACAGGTAAATACTACAGAGTAGGCAGACTACCTGGGACAATGAGTCAAGTAGTAGTATCATTTGCAGTTCTTATTTCAGCAGATGGGCATAAGAAGTATTCTACTACCAAAGTATTAAAAAATGTAGGGTATAGAGTGTGGCAGATAACAGATTCTCAAATACCTGCACTTGGGTGATTTTGCACATTTGTTAAGGGAAATTTAAAAGATTTGATTATGGTCTCTCCGTGGTCAGAGAGATGGGGAAGTACTCCATGTACTGCATCAAAAGAAATGTAGCTATCTGGTTGAAAAAGGTGATCTTTGCCCCTGCTCTGCTCTTGTGAGACCTTTTTAGAAGCATCATTTACTTCTCTCTTTTCAATTCATTGGTCTAACATGTTCTCCTGACTATAAACAAATCAAGACTAGTATTCAATAAGGTCCCTGGGATATAAACATTTTTACTTGACACAGTGCAGGCAGATGATATGAGTAGTTATGCTTGCACTATTTCTATGGAATTTTGTACTCAGAAGTAATAAATTCATGGAACTAAGTGCTAAATAAGAAAGAAGCTTTTTCAAAGACCTTCTTCAGACACAAAGTGGGAAACAATGGCATTGAGATAATTAATTCTAAACGAATCTCCATGAGCTGTCTTGGGATCTCCTTTTACTTTACCTTGTCCCATGGACACAATATGCCTGTTTTGTAAAGAAAATAATTATCCAGTCCTCTAAAAATATTTGTGTTTGATGATTCAGCGAGCATTAGCTAGCCTTTTCAGATAGAAATGTCAAGATTCTTACAATTTTACATTTTTTTTTTATTCCACTGACTGATTGCTTTCTTTTAATGATTGCTTTCCTTCTTCAAAACTTTCTAGGAGTATATAAAAATGTATTCAATTACTATTTTGTTTACACTTTGGAAAAGCAAATGAACAAAAACTCTAGAATGCACTACTTAATTGGAATATTAACTCCAGTAACCAAAATACTTCAGATCTAATCTAATCATAAAAAAATAGATAAAAATAATAAAAAACCAATTACATCCAACATTATCCTGTTATTGTACTGGAACAAGACTTTAAAAGGAGTCATACACTGTCTTGATATCATAATGGAATGAAAGACAATAGACTCATAGAATATCTTGAGTCGAATGGGATCTTCAATTATCAATCAATCTTTATACATGTAAATACATATATATATAAATAATATTTTTAATTCCATATAATATTTATATTAATATATGATAATAAACACTATTCAACCCTTGTGAACAATCAAACACTATCAAATAGTATTACTGTGCTCTTCGTATCTGTTGTAGTTTCCATGGAACTAAATAGGAGGCTTTACTTTCAGAGTGATCTATGTAAAATCTCTGAGAATTATTTGTTCAAAGGACTTTTTATGTACATTTTTAAGAAATTCTGATGAATGTATAGTTTAGAACCCAAAAAGCTGTTTGACCCACTTTGTTTGTTGTTTTTTTAAGATTGCTAGTTATACATCTTCCCTTGCATTTATTGTGGTTAATAATCCCTACTTCGTTCTTTTTACAACAGAAAAGCTGATCCCAATGATGTTGTGCTGCTACTCTGTTCTTATTAACACTGTAATTCAGTAAGTTGCATTATTATTTTAATTTACAAAAATGAAGTCTCTATGTATGCTTAGAAGATTCTGGAGAGAATGTTTATTGCCCTTAGAAAGGTATATTAAATACTGAGCTCCCTGAAATCTTAGAGTCTAGCTTAACTATTGTCTGAAGCTGCTACTACCATTTAACTTCAGTAATTTTTTTTCCAAGGCAATCAGCTCCAGTGAAGGTGCATTCTGCAGTGGAATGGGGTATTGCACTTTGTGAGGGAGATCCTGAAATCAAGGAGATCCCAGGGTGAGGAGAGAACAACCCAGAGCTCATAGGAGCTTCCACTCTTCATGGGAATAACTGAGGCAGCAAAGGTGGTGCCAGGAGAGTGGTGTACCAGCCCCACATGTACATAGGCAGCCCCTTGGTAGCACAAGCAACCAGGAGCACAATGACCAGGACATGACACATCAGTAGGACACAGAGTGGAGTTTGCATGGCAGTTCACGTAGAATCACGGAAGGCGGCCTTCTCTGGCTTCTGAGAGTATCTAGGACCTGTACTCTATTGAAACAAACATGATAACCACCTGCCACAAAAATGAGACAAAGGTGGAAACCAAGATGGAGAGCCATGACCTTTCCAGGCTGCAGCATGCAAAACTGACCTCTCAGGGAGTGACAGAACTTCCCAGACCTTCAGTTGCAGAGAAATCCATAATCTCAAATTCCCTCAAAGGCCTGAGAGCAAAGGGGTATGTCATGGGTGCAAGTGTGCCCAGCACATTGAACTTTTCAAGCAGGTGATCAGTTTGTGTGAAGAAATCACCAAGCAGCACACTATACATGAATCAGAAAAATCACAGAATCACAAGTTCACAGAATCATAGAATGTTAAGGATTGGAAGAGACCTCGAGATATCATTTAGTTCAATCCCCTTGCTCCATCAGGAACAGCTGGATTAGGTCACACAGGAACCCATCCAGACAGATTTTGTTATCCTCACCATGAAGAATATTTTCCTAATATACAATCTGAGCTTCCCTTAAAGGAGCTTAAAGCCACTCCCTCAGGTCCTAGTAGGATCACGCACTGAAACAGGCAGCCTAACATCCCTGCCTTAAGTCCTTGCAAGGGGAAAAAGCTAAGCTAGCTTTACACCTTGAGGAGTCACGTGGCAAAAACATGCTTCATAAGGTAGACTGGATTCTCATCTCTGTTTGAAGCAGGAAGAGTGTCCCCATTGCCCTCAAAGTGCCTCTAAGCAACAGGTATGAAGCTTTGGGAATGGAAAGATCAGTGGTGTAGGTAATGGTTCAGATCTGGGAAGGAATAACTACACTAAATTTATCCAACCATGAGAAAAAGGCAAAGGATGTTAGTAGCAGGGGACTCCTCACTGAGAGGCACTGATACATATATTTGCTGCCCAGATAATCTCTCTAGAGTGATTAGCTGCCTGCCAGGGGCCTGCATTTGGACATCAAGAAGAGGGTCTGATAGAACTGAAGGACTACTATATTCTCCTGTTCTTTCAAGTTGGGTCACAGGAGGTTGCTACAAAAAAATTACAAAATTTTAAAAGAGACTTTGTGTCTCTTGGGAGGATGTTGAGTGGATCAGGGGGTACAAGTACTGGTCTCCATGATTTTCCCAGTTGATAACTGAGATGGGTAGAAGAAAGAGAAATGATCAGTTGAATGAATGGCTGTATGGGCAACCTGATTTAGACCTGATGTAGTGCCTGATTTAGTGGTTGGAAACACTGTCTATGGCAGGACTGTTGAAACTAGATTATCTTTAAGATCCCTTCCAACCCAAGCCATTCTATGATTCTATGTCTTTACATCATGCTACAAAATGTGGAGCTATACGTAATAGAACAGCACTGATTATAGGCAACAATCTCCAGATGGCCCTACTTGGCAGGGAGATTTGACCAAATGATCTCCAGAGGTCCCTTCCAGACTCAAGCACTCTGCCATTCTCTGAAATAACTTTTATTTGTTCATTTTGGAAAAACAAAAGCTAAACAAAAAAACATAACATCTGATTTCTTTTTCTTGAAAAGCCAATTCAATCATAATTATGCCATTGCTATTGAGGTTTTAATGGTTTATTTCCTGTTTATTATGTTATTTCATGTATTAAAATATGCCACCCCAATAATTTTATTTTATACAGATGTACAAGTTAAGAGAGTATTTATGCAAAGATTTAATGAAGGAATTACCAATCACATTCCAGTTCAAGGCAACAGGAAGATATTATTGAATTCTCTCATTATAAATTATGTTTCATGAATGAATAGACAACTAATAAATTTATCTTACAGATAATTTGACAGAGATTTCATGGTAAATACAAAGTGGTTGTAAACAGGAAATTCAGTCATTGTGGGAGGAAAAATACATACATGAAATAAAGGCATTCTAATTCATTTTTTCATAGTAACCATAGCAATAGATTCACAGAAATATATATAGTATCTTTGAGAATCTGACCTAATTGTTAGGTCACTCAGCCTTGTCTTTTTCTAGATATCTTTCAGAAAACCTCAAAGGATGAAGTCATTACACAGTCTCTATCCTGTCTTTTCCAATTCTATATTCCATTAAAAATAATAATAATAATAATAATAATAATTTCTGTTATGTGCTCTGAATTTCTCAAGACAAAATTTATGGCTGCTTTCCTTTCTTACATCATCTACGATAAATTTCCATTAAAATCTGTGCTAAAAAAAAAAAAAAAGTTTCAGATTTGGATTATGCTCATAACCTTTCTTAACTTGAATGAGTAGACACTAAGGAAGAAAGAAACCGTTATTATTGCAAACCTTTTTTTTTTTTTTTTTTCCCCAGACCTCTTAGGTAGAATGGCGTGTGTCTCCTTGTGTCAACAAGATTATTTTCAAATTACATATGCAGTAACTGCAAGGTTTAAAATTCCATTTCTACCTCTCAGGAATTCCTCTTCTGCTAGAATTAAGGATCCATATAATCCTTAGCAAGTTTATTTTGTAGAAAAACTTTAGGTAAGAAATTAATTCCACCATGACTTTAGTCATTAGTATGCACCTGTGGTATTGCCCTGATAATTCATTACTGCAAGTTTTTATCAAAATTGTGGCAGGTTGATGACACATTGGCTTTCATACATTACCAGTGGACCAGTGAATTGATGATATGTTACGGTAGTAAATCAGAAAAATGTCAATTGTAGAATGTAAGAAGCAGATAACGTTTATTCGTTTGTTCTTGTCAAAATAACATAACCTTTTAAAGAAGAAAGGAACTAGCAAAGGTATACTGCCAACATTCTTCATCATGAACTAACGCTTCTGGCAAACTGAGGAAAACAGGACATACTCAGTTGTCAAAGCTGTGTCCTTTTTTCTCTATTTCTGAAAGACTGTGAAAGACTCTATTTCTGAAAGACTGGACCAAGTATTTTTCTACACTGCATTACATCAAAACATATAGTGTGGCTTGATGCTTTCTATGTAAAATAGTGATTGTACTACACAAAGGCAAACAAAAAAATAATAATTGGCTGTAGACACCTAGTCATTTAGGAAAACAATTTTTGCAGATAGTGAAGCAAAACAAAATTGAAAACAGGTCAAGCAAGGTTCAGACAGAGAATGAGTGGCAAGACTCGGGCCTGATGACTTGTAAACAATATAAAGCTTATGGCCTACCATGGCAATATTATCTTGTAAAGTTACAATGTCACACAATGCAGCATTGCTGTAAAGCTAACTGGATACAATGGAACCTCGTCAGCATGACATTTATTTCCACAGTGAAGTGGGTAGCAAACTTGAACATCAAACAAACTTCTTAAGATACTTCTGTTTTCAGCTCCTGATATTGCATTTCATCAGTACTGCTCATACTCCTGTAAAATGGATTCCAACACTTTCATTACCAGAAAATATCATAACATTTTCAAGTTGTTATACCTTAAAGCAAAACCATTGTGTTCCTCTTTCTTCAGGGTAATGGGTTCATATCAAGCATGAAAGACTACTAGTCTTAGAAACTGTCTTTATGTGTTCAATCAACTAGAAAATATAAAGAAATGAAATTAAAGGACTCCTTATTTCAGTACTATGAACTACGCTATGAAAGAACTAAAATCACTTTTCAAAAAGTAATTTAGTATGAACTAATGCCTCTGTAAGCTTAACATGTATCATTCTGGAAAGTCACTGGAAAAATGAACAATTAAAATTAATTAAAATGCAGAATTGGAAATTTAAATTAAACTCAAGATACTAGAAAATATATGTTGCCTATACAGAGACACATTTAAATACAATTTCTGTATGAATACCTTAGTAATCTGGATTGAGTACTTTCCAGAATAAAACCAAGAATCAAGAGGACAAGGGAAAATAAATTTTGTTCATCATTAGACAAAAGATCTTCAGCTAAATCTAACAGACTTTGAAGAATACATGGATCATGTGTTTCGTAGTACTGTCAGTGAAACTTTAGAAATACTAGAGGTTTTAGAACATTTTAAAAATATTTAGAAATATTTGCCTTTGCCTTTTTATACAGTACTGTTTTTTGTTTGTTTGATTGATTGATTGATTGATTGTTTTTGTGGGCATTTGCTTCTTTTCCCTACAAAACATCCTTTGCTGATAGCCTGAAAACATCGTCAGCCTTCTCCATATCCAACAATGTACAGTCATGACAAAGAAGGAAAAGCTTACCTCCTGCAAGAGTAAGGACAGAAAGTTCCTTTAAACATTCAGTATCTGAAATGGTGCAGGAAGGATCAAGGCATCTGAGCAGATTCTACAAGAAACTGAAGCCATTTTCTCCCAGGCAACAAATAAGTGCTGTTTTACCCATAACACCATACCACAGAATGACATGGAGATTCACTCAAAGACCTCTTTAAAGTCAGTTGCATATTTCGCATTATTCAGGGTGACTAAGGATTCATCTGAAACTGAGAACAGTTCAGATGAATTATCTATGAAGTATATTCATCTATAAAAAAGACAATGAGTAGAGGAATTATTTTATATAGTAACTTCACGCAACTCTAGTCAGTTAAAAGGATAGCTATTTAGTAAACATTAATTCTGGTTAATGAGCCATCTTGTTTGTATCTAACAACCAAAACAATTGTTAAAACAGACTATAAATTTCAGTAGCAAATAGTGCTTCCTAAGATATCTAGAAATATAATGGAGGCAATTTAACAGACAGTTTTACAAGCTCAGGTTATTTTTTTGGCTGAAACACACTCAAATTTATCTATTTATAATAAAAGATATTATATAACTAATAGACGTTATATAATTATCTATTTATAATAAAAGTTACTGGAAAATACAGAATAAAGTCTGGGAAAATGTAGAACAATCAGAGTGTGATAATTTTTCTGAAACATATTAAGCAATTATTATTGAGAGGATCAGTGTACATTCTCACTATGAAACCAAGGTTTGGTTACAGAGAGTCAATAATTTTACATAAAAACCTTGCAGGAATTCTCTTGGAAAGTGTTAACTGGTTTAAGATCTATTTAAACTGTTTGTGTTTTCTTGGAGATTACATTCAGGAACAAATCAACAGAAAGTAAAATGAACCCAACCGGGCATATAGAAGTATAGTGCAATTTCTTAATCATCATGAATACTTTCCATAGACACATGTGAACATGCCGATCATAGAATAATAGAATCATAGAATTGCTCAGGTTGGAAAAGACCCTCAAGATCATCAAGTCCAACCATGACCTAACCAAACTACCCTAACTCTAACAACCCACTCATGTCCCTGAGCATCACATCCAAACAGTTTTTAGACACATTCAGGAATGGTGACTCAACCACCTCCCTGGGGAGCCTATTCCAGTGCTTAACAACCCTTTCTGTCTACGTTAAAATCATGAGGTTTTATTCTCATGTATTATCTTTGATGGGCCAATTCCATATGGAATTTATAGTTCTTTTCTCATTTTATACTACACATTGCTCTTCAATTAATTTCCACTTCCCTATTCCTGTTGTAAGAAATACCCATCACTGTATCTCTAGTAGACTTCTTGTGAATGCACTGGATGTCTAGCTTGTAGAATTGAGATAAAGAGATCTCAATAACAGTCTGCAATTCTCTAAGGTCTGTTGTGGTTAAACCATGTAATTCAACAGATATTAAATGAATAAGAAATGCAGAATTACTTTTTTTTATTTAAGTTAAAATCAGTATGATCCAAAATATTATCTCTCCCAGGGCTAATAACCGTTAACAACTGAATGGCTGCAAGACTTCTGAACAACATTTAAAGATGACTGTTCTCTCTCCTATGTGTATTCTTTTTTACAGAAAATATGTAAACATATTAGTAAAAAACTTATACACAATTTATTGTAAAATTGAATGGTAGTTATGCAATTTATGATATAAAAACAATTTGTATTTAAGTGAGTTCAATATACTCTATTGGGTTTACATCACAAGATTTTGGTAGCTGGAGGAGGGCTGCAGAGATGGCCCCTGTGAGAAGAGCCCTTGGTATATAAAAGTTAGCTCTATCTAGTTCAGAAATGACCCTCCAGTGGACAGAGCTGAGCCACTCAGTTACACTGGTTGTTCTTCTGTTAGAGTAGAAAGAGCTGGAGAAGCTGCTGCTCAAGAGTACCCATTAAGGAGTAGTTCATTACTGATGGACTGTATTTCATAAAATGGATGCATATTGGAGCACTTCTCAAGCAACTGTGGTCTGTGAGAAGACCGTACTGGATCTGTTTGGTAAGAACAACATTCTGTGAGAGGCACCCCGTGCTGGAGCAAGAAAAGTGAATAAGGAAGAAAGAGTGACAGAGATGAAGCATTATGGACTGACAGCAGCTAGTGTTCACAGTTTGCTTTTAATTTCTCAGTGCTCTAGTCTGTTAGTAATAGGAAATAAATTATATTAATCTTCCCTAGGCTAAGTCTTTTGTCCATGGCAGTAATTGGTGAGTGATCACCTTGTCCTTATCTCAACTTTTGAGGCTCTTTTCATCATATTTTCTCTGTTCTTTGATAATTAGGGCTGAGAGAAAAGTATGGTGGAGTTCAGTTTATACAGTTGTTCATGAGTTAGAAACTATCATAGGTGTAATTAGATCTTTGAAAAAAAAGGGGGGGAGGGGGGGAAATAAGTGCATAACTGTTTAGCTCACTTAAAGTGATGGAAAATATAATTCATCAGGTAACTCATGAGGTAAACATCAGGTAAATTCATCAGGGTGGATGGGGCACTGAGTCTAGTGGTGAGTATCCCTGCTTATGGTGTGGGTTGGAAGTAGATGATCTTAAAGGTCCCTCCCAACCTGAACCATTCTAAGATTTTATGATTCATTCTATGAAACCTACTTTTTGCTGATTCATTTGCAAGATCTCATTCTGCATCTGAGCTTATATATATTCCCTGATAAGTTAAAATACATTTGAAGTTTCTGTTCTCCTTCTACCTTAGCATTCTAGACATTGGCCTACAAATCAAAAAGTTAACACAAATTACATAGAAGAAGACAGATGTCTATATCAGGCTGCTGTCTGAATCCACGTTATTCTTCAATCCCCTTTGGTTTTTCAATATTAAGCAAATATATATATATATTTTTCCTATCTCTATTGCAGTTGTTTTTATCCCAGAAGGCAAATACAATCTCTGTGATCCAAAGAATGATGTCAGCATATGTATCCTCACAACCTTTTTTTTTTTTTTTCCTTTTTATGCATATGTTCTTCAGCTGTTATATTAATTATTGGTACTAAAAAGAAGCAAATATAATACACTATTGTTACAATACCGCTAGTTTCCTTCTGAGGGATAAAGATAAAAAATATACCATAGAACATTCCATAGTATATAGCTAAAAAGACTTATTCATCCATCTCCTCTTGTTGCATTATCTCCCAGTTGGAGTATTTTGGATTTCTTTAGAAGACTGATTTAGTGAATAGTCCTTTGTGCAAATAGCTAACAGTGGGACTACTGGGATTTCTTGTACACAATAATGTACCATCTCATAAAATCATTATTTTTTATTAAGCAGTGTAAATATATTTTAATTAGAATGAAGCAGCTCTGACTTTGAAATAGCCTAAGGCAATGTAGTGCTTTGTGACTGTCTGCAAAATGAGAGGCTGCATATACATAGATTGAGAAGTGGGAACGCTTTCTGGTTTCCCTGAGGCATCAGTTCCTGAAGAGTTCATCTTCTCAACTTTCAATTCTGTTGTTACTGTGTAATACATCACGAAGTAGAGCAGCTATTTCCAAGGTTACATGAGAAACATCTTAACTCATATGACCCCATTAAAATGGATTCAGCTCAAATAAAAGTATGAAAGTTACTATCATTGACTAATATTGATTCAAAAATAAAAGCCAGAAATAGTATATAGGTCTTTTTTTTTTTTTTTTTTTTTTTTTTTTTTTTTTTTCCTTACAGCCTCTCCATATCTTTTGCTGTAAAAACCAAAAGGCACAAAAAACAGTTCTATTGAATGCCATATACAAGTTTGGAGGTAATTCCAGGCAACTCTCTTTTTTTATGTCTGAATAAGTGAGTGATTGAAAACTGTGCTTTCAAATGCTGCTTCTGTAGCCTAAAGGCAGGCAACTAAGCTCTGAGAAAGTTTTCACCTCTTTTTCTCTCCATGAAATCTTAATTGCATTAGAGCGTATGTGTAAGTATACGTATCTGTGTGTTTAATATTGATGTATGAGTTTATATATATATATCTGTGTATATATATGTGTGTACAATAATCTAAATTGTACATTATAAAGAATAATTATTACTCATAATTTCCATAGGTTACAATAAAGAATGTTGAAATTTGAATTTACAGTTATTTTTCACTGTCATTGATTATAATCACTGCAAAGCAACAGTCCTACAATAATTAAGCTGAAATTAGCTGCGAGGAACTATTGTAAATAATCTTTTTCACAAAATATTTGTAGGGTTTGTTGTTTTTTTTTTTTTCACACAAAGTTTATCAAATAGGATGAAGTAACCACATGTGTATATATATTTCTGTGTATGTACATATAAAAACATGTATCTCTACTCCTCTATTCAGAATTCTAAGAATCCCTCGCTTAATCAAAAACATTGTCTGGAGCACAAGTCTTATGAGGAGTGGCTGAGGGAGCTGGGATTGTTTAGTCTGGAGAAGAGGAGGCTCAGGGGAGACCTCATTGCACTCTACAGCTTCCTGAAGGGAGGTTGTGGTGAAGAGGGGTTTGGCCTCTTCTCCCAGGCAACAAACAGGACCCGGGGAAATGGCTGCAAGCTGTATCAGAAGAGGTTTAGGTTAGACATGAGGAAGAACTTTTTCTCTCAGAGAGTGGTCAGGCACTGGAATGGCCTGCCCAGGGAGGTGCTGGAGTCACCATCTCTGGCAGTGTTCAAGAGGCGTCTGGATGAGGAGCTGCGAGATCTGGTTTAGTAGCTTGTGGTAGCAGTGGTAGTGTGAAGACGGTTGGACTAAATGATCTTATAGGTCGTTTCCAACCTTGTGATTCTATGATTCTAAGATCAAATACATCTTCCAAAGGTGACTTCAGTTCAACTAATAGTAGATGTCTCAAAGTAGATTGTTCATCAAATATCCTTTCGTAGTCTCACAGAAGAGAAAAGTAAAGCCTTAGAGGTTTTTTGGAAGACTTTCATGGGGAAAAGGAAGACATGACAGGCATAATCTTTTTTTTTCTTTTTTTTTTCTTTTTCTTTTTTTTTTCTTGAGTGTCAGTGTTTTCATGCCCAAAGAAATGAGGCTACGCCTGGGCCTTTCTGGGAAGCTAGTCACATGGTGACATACATGTCATTTCTGATAGACTAATACTAAGCAACGTTGCTTTCTGAAATTCCTAAGCAAGACATGTCATGTCAGACCCCATTAATCAATCTTGCTACTTGTCATTGCAAAGTCATATATGATGTACAATAGAGAAAAGCTTAAATAAAAGGCAGGCAAGTATTTTTATTGTATGTACATATCTTCAGTTACAAAACTCGTGTAAAGAGGGGACAGTTCCAAGCTTTTGTGTATTCCTGTGTTCTTTAAAAAACAAAAATCAGTTAGGCTGAAATGGCTAAGTCTGATACAACACAAGTCCTTGAGGATTTTGGAAGATCTTGAATATAATCTGCTCATAATAAAACAAACAGACAAACAAACAAACAAACAAAGCAAAAAACAAAACAAAACAAACAAACAAAAAAACCACCAAACAAACAAAAAAGTAAGAATGATTTAAATTGAGCTAATTTTATAAATATGGCGAAAAATTGAGTTGCCACTTTTGAAAGACATTTTAAGGCACTGAACCTACAGAAGTAGGCACCTCAGTTCTTCCCTTCAGCAAATGCTTTATTTGACAATATATGAATGTATTGCAATAGAAAAGTTACTGCATGAATCACAGACTAAACTATGAACTGTGATACTCTGAAAATTCTTACTATTTTCTAAAAAAATGCATCTATTTCATTTAAATTTTATATTTGAAATATTTGTTAATTAACATAAAATTCTCAAAAAATCTGTGTTCTTTCCATTTCACTTATTTTCTCTCCTTCAGATGGGTTAGATATAGGGGTACGTGTCGGCACCTAAGATGCTGTGGATATTGGATATAATGGATATGAAATTACCAAGTCCTTAGTTAAGCTTCATGTCCTTCATCTATTCTGTTATTTTGCTGTTTAAAGATGGGTTTAAAAGCATAAGAAAGAAGAAAAGAAATGTTCTGCTCCTTCAGATCACTGATATGTCTAGTGCAGTGGCACTAGAAGTTGATATTCAAGGACTGTCAGCCTATCCACTATCTGGTTTCCATTCTTAAACATTGCATTCATGGTTCTGCTTACTTTTTAATTCTCTTGCTGTGGACCTATGACTTCTATTTTATTTTATTTTTTTCCAATAGAATAATAAATGTGCTTATAGCAATGGGCAATTAGTAATTTTATTTATTTATTTAAAGAAATCTTAAGTTTTCTGTATGTTTTGTAAAGAAATCGGTGGTACTGAAAGCTCAGTGCTTATAGATTTGCACCTTTCTTTGGAATAAATAATTGAAAATTTATATTGTGCCTTGTAAGTATTCATGGAAGGCATAATTAAAGAAATGAGATATCTTCCTTCAGTAAATACTTTTTAGTGTTTTATTGTCACTAACATTACTTAGACATTAAAAAAACAATAAAATATTAGTTTCAAATTATTATTATTATTATTATTATTATTATTATTATTTAACACTGAACAATGAAGAGGATTAGAGTGTTTTAGATTTGCTCTCCAAACACTGACAATGAAAGGAGCAAAAAGGCATCAGTGTTTCTGATTTGTGTTTATTTACGATATATTTCATTTCATCTTATGTATTGAACAGCCCTCATTTACACAGAGTTCTACATAGAAGCAGCAAATCAAAAGGTGATTTTTCAAAGTTAGGAAAAGAATTGAGTCCATGAGGCAGAAAATCCCGTTCTCTCAAATTCAGGTATGTAAATGTATGTTTTCTCTGTTTGATAAAGGTAACATTCTGAAATGCAGCTACATGTTTCAGTACTGTCACTACCTAAAATGTGGACTTGCTAATGGATGGGACAACATAGTCCAGTTGATATTTGTAGCATGCCACATCATATGTGACCACAAAAGTAACTTTGCAACATAGTTTTGTGTATGTATTTTACCATGTGTAAATAATGTTTTCTCTCATCTTAAGAATTGTTTTGCAATATAGTGAGAACCTAAGCCTATTGAAAAAAGTTCAGGTTTATCTTCCTTTTATTAGCATACATACAGATCAGTAGTACTTTGCAGATATTTAACAAATATTAGAACCTTTCCTACTCTGCTTTACAAATACTTGTATAAATTCCAGAGCTTTTAAAAGGAAGGAATGGAGACATTCCATTTCCAGTAATATGTAGTTTAGATTATTATCTAGATGATGTTCAGTATTTAGTTGTAATTATTATTTATGTACTATACTTTCCTGATATGCAGTTCTCCACTAAATTATTAAAGAAAAAAAATGCATAATTTAAGGGAAGTATACCAGAGCTATACAACATTCTTTGCCTTTGTATCTCTCCTAGTTCGTAACGTATCAGCAGAACATATGTTGCAATCTCTCATTTTTCTGTGGTTAAATACGACCACATCAGTAGATATCGGAGAGGTCCAAGAGGATTGAAAGTTTGTCAATGAGACTTCCATCTAAAAGAAATATCATAAGGAAGATCGAAGGAACTACAGGCCTGTCAGCCTGACCTTGGTGCCAGTAAGGTTATGGAGCAGATCATCTTGAGGGAGATCACACAACATGCATGGGACAACCAGGGCATCAGGCCCAGCCAGCGTGGCTTCATGAAAGGCAGGTCCTGCTTGACAAACCTGATCTCCTTCTATGATCAAGTGACCCACCTGATGGATGAGAGAAAGGCTGTTGTCATAGTCAATCTAGACTTCAGCGAAGCCTTTGACACTGTTTCCCACAGTCTTCCATGGCAGCCCATGGCTTGGACAGGTACACTCTTTGATGAGTAAAGAACTGTCTGGATGGCCAGGCCCAAAGAGTGGTAGTAACTAGAGTCACATCCAGCTGGCGACCGGTCATGAGTGGTGTTCCCCAAGGGGTTGGAATTGGAGCCTGTCCTGTTCACTGTCTTAATGATGACTGGGATGAAGGCATTGAGTACATCTTCAGTAAGTTTGCAGATTGCATCAAGTTGAGGGGACATGTAAATCTTCCTGGGGGCAGAAAGGCCCTACAGAGGGATCTGGACAGGCTGGATAGCTGGGCTGAAGCCAATGGGATGAAGTTCAACAAGACCACTGCACTTTTGCCACAACAACCGCAGGCAAGCTACTGGCTTGGGACAGAGTGACTGGAAGACTGTACAGTGGAAGCAGTACTGGGGATATTGGTTGACATTCAGCTGAACATGAGCCAGCAGTGTGCCCAGGTGGCGAAGAAGGCCAAAGGCATCCTGACTTGTATCAGAAATACTGTTGCAAGCAGGATCAGGGAAGTGATCAATGCTCTGTACTCAGCCCTGATGAGGCTGCATCTCAAGTTTGGGCCCCCTACAACAAGAAAGGCATTGAAATGTCTCTGAACACGTTCAGAGAAAGGCAACAAAGCTGGTCAGGGATCTGGAGCACAGATCCTACGAGGATTAGCTGAGGGAACTAGGATTGTTTTATCTGGAGAAGAGGAGGTTCAGGCGAAACCTTACTGCTCTCTTCAGCTACCTGAAGGGAGGCTGTGGCAAGGTGGAGGTCAGCCTTTTCTCCCATGTAAGTAGCAATAGGACTGGAAAGAATGGCCTCAATTTGCACCAGGAAAGATTCAGGTTGGATGTAATGAAAAATTTCATCTCTGAAAGAATGATCAGGTAATGAAATAAGCTCCCAAAGAAGATGATGTACACAGTTCCTGGAGATATTAAATAAATGATTAGATGCTCTACTAAGGGACATGGTTTAGCAGGGAAATATTAATGGTAGGTGAATGATTGGACTGGATGATCTTGGAGAATCATAGAATTCCATGTTTCTATGAAAATACTCCTTTATTTTCAAATTTACATCCACGCATCATGATAGAAATATTTCAGCAAATATACCAAATGAATCTTATAAAAGCAAGGATTGACATTTGTTCATGGGATCACACTTGTTTACAAGGTATGTTTCCATTAATAATTTATAGAGTGCATTTTATTTTAGCATTTTATTTTCCCTTGAATATTTTCAAAGAACAGCTATGAAGATTTCAAGATTCTCCATCCCTACATCCTTCCTTTTTTTTTTTTTTTCTTTAATACAGGAGAAAGGGTATGGAGAACTAAATGGAGAAATAAAAGTTTCTCTACTGCTGAAACACAACAGTGATAGCTTTTTTTTAATTTTTAATTAATGTATTTAATATAACATCTCTCTGTATAACCTCTCAATAAGGCAAAAGATGAAAGGAACATGACTTTATTATGACATTGGAGGAGTGAAACAGAAAAAGAGGATATAGATACAAGAAAAGGAAAACAAGAAGGAATTATAAAAGGATGACTAAGAAAACAGGTCAAGAAACAGAAAAAGAAAAAAGCTATCGACAGACCTACTTAGAGAGATAAGAGACTGTATTTTTATTTGTTTGTTTTTTGTTTGTTTTTGTTGAAGAAAGATGGCTTGATCAAAGTCATGGAGAGCTAATGGTTAAGTGTTATGTAAATACTTCACAAGAACATTCTTTGAAATCCTTTTAAGTACAAGATATTAATGTAAAAACACTTCCTTACTGTCCTTTCAGCCTCTTATACAGCAGGACTGAAAATGAGTTAAAATAATCCATTAAAATACATGTATACTTATTTTATCTTGAAGAGAACAGATGAAACTCTTAACTTACATATTAGTTTCAAGTGGTACGGGAAATTATGCATTTCAAAGAAAATGTCTACTAGTGAGAAAAAAAAAAGAAGAGAAAGAAAAGAAAAAAGATAAGGTCTTCCTTTTTATGCATAATAAGGAGTCGTATCTGGAAACACTGTTGTCACTGATATTAATTTTTTCATTAACTTATTTAGCATGAATTTATAATCTGTCTGACATTTGAAGTAAGGCCTCCACTGTGTCTGAAATAATCAGTTTGTTCTTCATGGCAAAACTATTTACTCTTGTTATGTTAAAATGAATCACATTAGGAAAATCTGACTTCAGCTGGAAGTTAATTGAGATCAGGGATACAATACTGGTAATCATTTTACAAATGAGTGCCCTGTTTGCATTTGAAGAAGACTTGCAGCTTCTATCGGTGTCAAGTCTTTGTTAACAGATCCTTATCAACAGAATTCTTTAGAATATAACACTTGATTAGAAATAAAAGCCATCTGTCTTTTACACACTTATTAGTTGCCTTATTGTGGAAGTGCTGCTCCAAAAGTAATGCCTCCTATTTTATTCTGTTGGCTCATGACATCAGAGATAAATGTTAGTGATATGGTAGTAGAGTCTGAACCTCCCCACTGATATTCCATTACATTTTACATACTCTATAAAATTAAATTGAAATTTCAAATTTAATGTCTTTATGTCAACTGAAAATTGAGTTGCAAATACACTATTTTTTTTTTTTTTAATCTTGAAAGCAGTTCTCAAATTCCTTTATCAAAAAAAGAAATGGAAGCTGCATAATTTTTGCTGTTCACAGGGCTGTGTTTACCCAATGTATCAAAATGCATAAAATTATTTGCCATAACTTGAGTAAGTACTGCCCTCCCCTCATCCCTGTTTCAGTCAAGACAGTGCTAATCATGCATTGATGTTTTGTTGTCTCTGAATAATGAATTCACACTTGGTATCTGGGCTGCTGATGGAGAAGAGCCACTGTCATAATGGCACAGGGCAGGGGGCAGGCTGCGGTATGATCTGTCCTGGGTTGCATGAGGCCCTTGGTCCTCAGATAGGACATGCCTGCTCTAGGCTATCTGAATACTTGTCACCTATTTTCATGTAGCTGAATTGCGTTCCTAGTCAATGCAGTCAGTGGAGCTGAGAGAGATTCATAGAATCATTAAGGTTGGATCACTGACATTCTCAGTTCACTCTTAGGTAGGTGCATACAGACTAGTGGTAGGAATTCTCTCATCTTTGATGGTTGTATACACCTGAAAATTGCTGACTGTAATGGGATTAAAGACGTCTAGATCATGGGAAACTTTCTGCAAATGGATGCCTATGTTTATATTCTTATAACTCAAACTGAATAACTAAGTAGAAATAGAGGAGCGTAAAATTTTTCAAATTAAAATCATGATTTGAATAGCTTCAATGTTTACCAAAAAAAAAAAAAAAAAAGTAAAGAAAATGTATAATACAGTAGCCCAGGCCAGTTTCAGATAATTACCAAATCTACCCTAAATAGTAGTGTACCAGGACTTTCTCTGAGAGTAGATAGATTAGATGTTCTTATTCATTATATGAAAGAAAGGAAAAAGAAGGAAGGAAGGAAGGAAGGAAGGAAGGAAGGAAGGAAGGAAGGAAGGAAGGAAGGAAGGAAGGAAGGAAGGAAGGAAGGAAGGAAGGAAGGAAGGAAGGAAGGAAGGAAGGAAGGAAGGGAGGGAGGGAGGGAGGGAGGGAGGGAGGGAGGGAGGGAGGGAGGGAGGGAGGGAGGAAGGGAGAAGGGAGGGAGGGAGGAAAGGAGGGAGGGAGAAGGGAGGGAGGGAGGAAGGAAGGGACGAAAGAAGGAAGGAAGAAAGGGAGGAAGGAAGGGAGGGAGGAAAGCAGGAAGAGGCGGAGGGAGGGAGGGAGGGAAGCAGGAAGGGGAGGAGGGACGGAGGATAAAGTAGAAGTGAGAGGATTATTTTCCTTCTGCTTTTTAATAAACAGTTTCTGCTCTGAAACTCTAGTAGCCTGAATGGAAAAGAGAGAAAGAAAGGTAAAGAGAATCTCAGAGACTTACTTTAATACTTAGAGCAAAGTCAATACAAACAGTGTTTGTCTGAAACTTCGTACTCAAAAGAGAGAAATTCAAGATATTAATAGATTATTTTCTACCCAGCTTCTGCACAGTATAAGACAATATTAGCATGAATCTTCTTAAGACTTTACATGCCAGTCTTTCTCTTCATTCTTTTATTACCTATTCAGTAAGTAAAATCTTTACAACAGAAATAATCTCTTACTGCATATCTGCTGGCAGATAAGAAATTTAATGGACTCTGCCATGATACACTACAAGAATATACTGCTGTGAGTAACCGTTCTTGAATATAGGTTATAATTTGATGCTTACCCGTGTCTCACTGCAGTCTCACTGTACCACGCTTTAGTGAAAAAGAATACACTTTTCCATCTACCTCTCATGCCTTTTCTTCCACCCAGCACACATCCTTCTTGCTGATGTGCCACCTTATTAGACCTGGTTTTCTGTTGAGGAGAGTGTAATAATATAAAAGTGAAGGACATTTGTGAAGATGAACTACACTACAGTGAAAGCCATGATACAACAAGCTTGTTCTATGGGCTGTATTCCTGGGAGCAGGACCAAAGCTTGTGCTATTTCTGCTTCCTCACTTGTATCCCCAAGTTCCAGGTGATAACATCTTATTTTAACAAATGAGTTGATGTCTTTTTGAGCTAGCCTAGTGGGTTTGGACTAGAATGCAAACAAAAGCTCTCAGCTTGGCTATACACAGACTCATCTGAACTACAAATCTGATTGAAATTACAGACTTTGCCTAATTAATATCCATACTGCTCATGCTCAAATTTTCACAACTGTTTATATTATGTGTCTGATTTGATTTATTTCATAGATGCTTTTCTTACAAAGTGTCATGGTTTTATGATTTTTGATTATCGGTATTCCACATCATAACATCATGTAGTGCACTGGAAATTTAACTGTTAATGCTCAAGTTCTGGGTACCTGTCCAGAAGAGAAGAACTACATTCCCCAGGGGGTTTTGCGGTCAGAGATATAACTCCTGGCAAGGTCACCTGATGCTTTCTTCTTCATCTGCGCTTCTTCATCTGAGCTTCTTCGTCTGCTCTTCTCCGTCTGCTTTTCTTCACTGACTCTTCTTTGTCGGCTCTCCTCCCATCTCCCTGCTGTTCAACTGGACTGCACATCTCACCTCAGCATTGTGGTGAGGCCTATCCACCTTTCAGACATTCTTTCTCATTACATTTTGATTTATTAGCTTCAATTATAATTATATCGTATTATCTTGCATTCTGATACTATTTTTAGTAAATTATTTTATTTCTCCTCAGATCGTTGCCGCTATTTTCAATTATTTTGGGGTCCTCTGTTTCCCTTTTCCAGAAGTGTGGATCCACAGATTCCTCCGCCCCGCTAGTCATGGAATCTGGCCGAACCAGCCTGTAAACCATTTACACAAAGAAATAATGATTTTTCTGTATGTTATCTATCTAATTCTGTGTCCTCCATTAATATGGCTCCCATTTGGGAGTTACCTTTCTTGCAGTTAGTCAAGTGATTGGATACAATGGAGTCAATTCATATGATATTAAATGGCAACTGGAGACAAAACTGGACAGAATTTGGGTATTTAAGCTCAGGAGATGATTCAGATTACTTACTGTCCATGTCTTCCAGATTGTTGAGGATCAAAAATCTCAATCCTTAAAGCTCCTTTGGAATTCTTAAGGTAGGGCCTCATCACTGCCGAATACAGGGGCAGGATGACTTCCCTAGTCCTGCTCACCACACCATTCCTGATACAAGCCAGGATGACAATGACACTGGTCTTCTTGGACACCCGGGCACACTGCCTGCTCATGTTCAGCTGACTGTCCATCAGTACACCGAGGTCCCTTTCCATCAGGAAGCTTTCCAGCCACTCTTCTCCAAGCCTGTAAGGTTGCCTAGGGTTGTGGAAGGACTGCATCTCATGGGAGGAACACCATGCTGAAGCAGGGGCAGAGATTGTGAAGGACTGTCAGATGACACAGCATTATGTACTGATCAGAATCTTCATTCCTCATTCTCCTGCATTATGCAGGGAAAGGAGGTAGAATAACACGGATGGGAAGAAAGTGATTTTCATTTTCTTTTAGTTTTAACTGCTCTAGTCTGCTAGTAGTTGGCAATAAATTATATTAATATCCTTTATGCTGAGTCTGTTTTGCTCATTACGGTAATTGGTGAGCGATTTGCTTGTCCTTATCTGAACCAATGAGTTTTTTAAAGCATATTTTCTCCCCCAGTTTCTCTGAGGAGGCTGAGTGAGTGTTCTGATAGAGCTATCAGTGTGAAATGACCACATCACTCTAAAAAAATACAATTGAGCAATTTTAAGCTCATGCTTAAGTTCAGTAACTTCTATAATTCTGATATAGAAACTGAATTCTTGTCTGAGCCTGTAGCAGGCTTATACATAACTTCTTCTCATTCTGAGGGCTGCAGAAGCTTTGGTTACAGGTAAAATACATAAGCCACTGTGAATGAAGTTTTCGCTGAATCTTCCAGAAGAATCTTCCAGAATCTTACTCCTTGTTTCTTGCATCAGGAGAAGTGGATTCACATAATATGCTCCCCACCCCAATCCTTTTTTTTCCCTAAAAAATAATTAAATGAATAATCCAAATTTCTTTTTTCTCTCCTGTGCTTTTTTGTCTAGTGAGATGATAATTAGAATAGTCAAGAAGCCTGAACACTGAATTCTTCACAGCATCTTGGTTGTGTTAGTGTTGAGTTTCTTTATAAAGGTTCATATGATGTTGTGTTTTGGACTTCTGATGAAAATAGTGGTGATAACACCCCAGTGTTTTCAGTTTGCAGAGCAATGCTTTCACAGAAACAAATACTTTTCTACTGGGAACTTAGCCTAGGAACAGAGGGCATCCTTGTAACTCACGCAGGTTGAATCCAATGATGATTATCATTGAGAAAGAAAAGAAAAGAAAAGAAAAGAAAAGAAAAGAAAAGAAAAGAAAAGAAAAGAAAAGAAAAGAAAAGAAAAGAAAAGAAAAGAAAAGAAAAGAAAAGAAAAGAAAAGAAAAGAAAAGAAAAGAAAAGAGAAAAGAAAAGAAAAGAAAAGAAAAGAGAAAAGAAAAGAAAAGAAAAGAAAAGAAAAGAAAAGAAAAGAAAAGAAAAGAAAAGAAAAGAAAAGAAAAGAAAAGAAAAGAAAAGAAAAGAAAAGAAAAGAAAAGAAAAGAAAAGAAAAGAAAAAAGAAAAGAAAAGAAACAACAGCAACAAACAAACAAACAACAACCAAAAAAAAGAACAAAAAAAAAAAACAAGGAATATCTTAGTGCCTTAGAGGAAGTGGGAATTGTCACTCAGTCCTGATGAGGCTGCATCTTAAGTACTGCATTCAGTTTTCCTCACTACCAGAAAGACATTGAGGCCCTGGAGTATGTTCAGAGAAAGACAATTAAGCTGGTGAGCGCTCAGGAGCACAAGTCTTATGAGGATTGTCTGAGGGAACTAGGATTATTTACTCTGAAGAAAAGGAGGCTCAGGGGGACCTTTTCGCTCTCTACACCTACCTGAAGGGATGTTGTGGTGAGGTGGGGGCCAGCCTCTTCTCACAACTAGTGATAGATCTGGAAGGAATGGCCTCAAATTTCTCCAGGGGAGATTCAGTTGGATGCTAGGAAATATTTCTTCAACAGAGTGGTCAGGCACTGGAACAGGCTGTTCAGGGAGGTGGTGGACTTACTGACCCTGGAGGTGTTCAAGAAACATTTAGATGTTGTACTGAAGGACATGGTTTAGTGGGAAAGATTGGTGGTAGGTGGACAGTTGGATTGGATGATCTGAGAGGTCTTTTCCAACTTTGGTGATTTTATAATTCTATGATTGATCCACTTCACAGGAAACAAAATAGAGAAATGAGAGATGGTGCAATGGAACGGTGAAGATCTCTGTTGATGAGCCCTAAAAAAACTAGCATTTTTTAAAATCGATTTTTAAATCTTACAATCCTATTCTCCACATCACTAGATTAAAACAGCTTTACATTTACAAAGCAAATATTAAACTCTTGACTACACATTTTTGAAAAAGTTTATAACCACTTGAACTCATCATAGTGCTCCTAGATTTCCTAGAACAGCTAAATGGAAAATAAAATGATTGTTTAACACAGCATCATCTTTTAAGTTGGGATATAATTAAGTCAATACACGATTTTGGGATTCTGTGTTCTAGCATGCATTATTCCATTCTGGAGAAAAATAAAGTGATAAATATCTTGGCAAACTTGTGGGTATTCATGGAAGTAAAGCTGAAAGGCAAAGCATGCCTTTGTGATTTGAACACCTTGGAAGTTCTAAGATTGTATTTACCTAGTAATTTGGAATAGTGCTTTGCAAAGACTTACACAAGACTGTTTACTTCTAACTTAGAACAGATATTTTCTAACGCCACGAATAGTTTATAAGGACCCTGATAGCTGTAGTCTATGTAGTTTTCAGTAGCTGTTCTGGGCAGAACTGTAAGGAGCAACACAAATATAAAAATAATTTTTTAAAAAGTACAAGGTTTGCCCAGGGAAGTTGTGGATTCCCCATTTCTGAATGGGGAGTGTTCAAGGACATCTGGGAGGGATTGGACATCCTGATATAGTGGGTGGCAATGCTACCAAGAGGAGCTGGAACTAGATCTTTAAGATCCCTTCCACCCCAAGCTATTCTATGATGCTATGATTCTGCGAAATCCTCTAATTTTTTTTCTACATACAATCCATATAATCATGAAATTGTTGAAATTGGAAAGGATCTGCCAAGTTTGTCTTCTTCAATAGCCTTGGGTTGACTAGGTCTGCATCCTGAGTTTTGAATATCTTCAAAGACAGAGGCACCACAACCTATTTGGGCAGCCAGTTTCAGTGGTTTGTGGTTTGCCAACTGGAGTGTTTCCTTGTGTTCAGGTGGGATTTTAGGTTTTAATTTCTTTCTAGACTCTAGTTTTATCTTCTTTATAGTCTTCTTTCAGGTATTTATGTAAGTTGATCTACTCTCTAGGCGGAACATTCACAGAGCTTTCATCCTTCCCTCATATGACAGATGCTCCAATCTCTTCATGAACTTTTGCTGGACTGTACGTCTTCTTCGTACTGGGAAGCCCAACACTGGACCTAGTACTGTTGATACATCATCTGTAATTTAACAAAGCCACTTAAAAGCAAACATACTTAGTATACTAAATTCTACATCTTAAAAGCCTAGATTTATTACTTTTTCTTACTAACTTTATTTTTTTATTCCTTTCATGATTTTAAACAAAAGGGTATGAATGATCAGTATTTAATTTAGAATGTTTTTCTTTGGCTCTTATATTTACGATTACGTAAATGTGACAGGAATAACCTCCTTTTTTCCAGAACTTTCTGAATATTCTGAAATATCATAAGTGTCAAAGGATCTAAGTTTTTTTGCTAAAGAATTCACAAATTGGAAACATTATACCCTGTTGACATTCATTATCTGTACTTTGTTTTAGTTTATTATTTAGTAGATCATGTTTGTGTTGTATGCTTACTTAGATGTAGGTTTCTTAACATATATTGACTCTTTTCCTGTCTTCATGCATTTCACCAAAGTAGACAAATGAAAATCCTTGCTCTTAAAGTACAAAGCCTGTAGTTTAATCTGAGAACCAGAAAGAGTGAAGTTGGAATGGTGCAAAAAAAGCTTGAGAAAATAGGTTACCTTGTGCACAGATTGTTTTACACATGACTAAGTCCCTGTCTTCTGTCTGAAAATTCTGAATTACTACAAATAGGTGCAAGCAGAGCTTCTACTGTACCTAATAAAAGTGCATTACGGATTGGAGAGGATCATATCATAATAAGTTAAACATTTTGAATAAATATAAATTATATCCCATTAAGGATATACATTTTGTGGAAAAGCATATTTAATCTTGTATGCATGCTCTAAATAAAATAAAAAGAATATGTAAATTTCAATATTGTGAAATCCTATTCTAAGTCATATTGTAACACCTTTCCAATATCTGGAATATAGTAAAAGTTTTCCAGTATCTGTCTTAATGACACTAAAACATCATCTGAACTTTAAATACTAGCAAGGAAATAAAACAGAATGTTTAGCATCAGAGTTTTTAGTTCCTGTTTTTAGACAATAATTTTAATATTTTTAATGCAGACATAATGGGAAGATAAAGCAGATAATATTCTAGTCAAATTTCAGTGATCCCTAATTTGAAACAACAAAATCATAAACCCATTAGCTAACAATTGCTATGTACCACACAGAAATCTGTCAGCCACAGCAGTCTTTGTAGGTAGTTTAGCGTTTTCAATCACTGTAAAATGCTGCCATCTACCGGAAAATATTTATTTAAATATAAAGCCAGCATTGAGAATGCCCAACAAAAATGAAAATTATATTACTTTCCAGTAGAATAGGCTTTTGATACTGAAGTCATATTTCTCTCTTCTGTCTTTGAGATGGATAATTAAACAATTTACAGAGGTGAAGCGATTTCTGATTGCAGAACAGCAAAAAAATGAATTAAAGAAAAAGTTTACATTCATCTTTGCCAGATCGTAATTTAATATGAAATGTGACACCTTTACTAGGGTATCACAGTAATTAACCAATTAAATTTTAACTTTTTTCAGACTAAAGGGCCTATATCTACTTTTTATATAGACAGCTCATTATGATTTTCCATGAAATATTCAAGTTTAGCAAGAATCCAGGTATTGCAGAAGGCTTTGAAAATGACATTAAAAAAAATGACATAAGTAGGCTTAAGTATGGGGTTTTAAAATGTTACTTCGTAGGCATAGTTATGCATTAAAATTTTTCACCTGAATCTGGTACACCATTGTTTTCCTCCTGTGAAGGAAAAAGTAATGTGGCAGAGATGCTTCTAATCAGAGAAGGAATGGTGTCATGCTGTCAGTTTGGGCTGTCAGTTTGATCTGTTTTATGAATGCATCATTTCACTGATTTCCTGGAGCTGCTAAGGATTGCTTGGTTCTTTCATGTCATACTAAGGCTGTGTCAACAGGGCAAAGAAATAATGTTTTATTCCATGCCATTACAGTCCTTGCATTGCACTGGACGAAGAAAGTCTCTAGACAGGCATATATATATACAAAATTAAAGGAAAAATAAATGAAACTTGTGGGTTAATATCCAAATAGTTTACAATGATTTGCTTTAAAATTGCAATTATTACAAATATTCAGTGTTTTCTTTTCCTAGACTCTAGACTGGACACTTAATCCTGCATAGAATAAAAATTAAGTTTAGAAATCTAATTTCTACAGTTTTATTAATGTCCAGTGTGCATTGTTAATGACTTTAGGATGAATTTTGTGTTAGATTCTCACTAGACTGTAAGATGCATAACTACTTCATGCAGTGTCAATTAGTTAGTTATCAAATGACAATCAAAATTTATCAATGAAGTTATATTTTCTGAAGTATTATGGACCTTGAAACCTAAGAACAGCAAAACTGGATTTCAAAATGAAGCTGACTGTTTAACTAGTCCATTTATACATGATTAATACACAAGAAAATGTCTAATTATAGGTTGTATTTAGATTTTATATAAGGAGTTGACCAACCTGGGAAAATCCTCAGTGCTGCTATGCACTGTACAACACAATAAATTTCCATTTTATTGTGTTGGTACTAAAAATCTAGGAGCTATACTCACTTGATGTGGAAGTGTCCTTATGTGTTGTTTAGGTTGGGATTTGACCATCTTTATTTTGAGATCCTGTTACATTATATTACATTGAGATCATAAAATAGGTAGCAAAATTGATTTTATTACTTGATTGAAGAACAGACATTTTGGGGGTGGGGGTGGTGTTTTTTTTTTGGAGGGGGGGTTGTTTTTTTTTTTTTGAAGCTTAAGCAAAAGACGTATTAATAATTTAATTCCCTCCTTTGAAAGAACTGTGAGGGTATGCTCTCTCCCCCTTTCTCCAGATTCCTTCTTTTTCCAGGTTGTTGCACCCAAGACCTAACTCAGACAGAAAAAGAAATGCCCAAGGCCTTCCTCAGAGCTGGTAAATGTTAGAGACCACAATACTGCCTCAAACTTGCTGCTCAAAGAACTGGTAGTAGATGTTGTTCAACAGCTAAAGGCCAATAGAGTGCACTCCAAAGCTTAGACTGTGAGTCAATCATCTTACTCCACAAATAGTGAGTATCCTAAGAGCCCCTTGAGCTCTCTTGCACAGTTGGCTGCACAATAGGATCTACACCTTGAGCAGGGAGCATGGCTGAATTCAGACACACTTAGACTCCTCTGAGAAAGAGTTTAAAAAGCAAGAGAGCGCACCCTGAACCTTGTGATTCAACAGGAGGGTCTCCTGGATGAGTTATCAATGTTATTGATATTTTTAAAATTTATAAGGCTCTAGAAAGGGGGAATTTATACACAGATTAAAAACAAACAAACAAACAAACAAACAAACAAAAAACAATGAAACAAAAACATCTTTGGGGGAAAAAAAGCAGAATTGTTCCAAAGTCATAACATCTATCTATCTATCTATCTATCTATCTATCTATCTATCTATCTATCTATCTATCTATTTATTTATTTTAAAGGAGAACATAAAAATTGAGAGGTAGTAAAAAAATGTATTTGCATTTCAGATTAACATCATTCCATTTATGCCATTTAACTTTTTGTCAGTCTATTTTGTAATTATGAAAAAGATGATCAGCAAAATACCTCTGCAGCAGACAGCAGGCAGACTTCTATGGATTTAAGGACAAGCTTGTAAGCTGTTGAAAACATTATAGGAGCTAATTTACTCTTGTTACATAATATGTTTTAGAGTACTTATGAGTTAATGTAAAATGTCCACCCATACATAAAATAGGACTAGTCTAAGATAATGCATAATTTAGTTAATTTAAAAAAGAGCCCTAAAAGTTAAAATACAAGGTCAGAAGAATAAAACAGTTGCAAGACTTTCCCTTTAATAAGTGGGAGTTTTCACACATATAAGGATAGGAAAGTAGAGCCACAAATAGATATGCATGTACATGGAAAATGTGAAGAAATTGTGAAGTGCTGAAGCAAATGTGAGAAAGGGACAATATTTTCTATAATGGGGCTGCAGCCTTGAACTTTGTATGTGTGATTCTCTCACCACCTGGTCATAGAAATTTCTTCTGGAGAAATCTTATGCAGTCAAATCTAAGAATGAACAGAAAGAAGCAAACATGAAGCACAAAGGCAACTGAGAAAACTTTTTTGGAGGAAAGAAGTTTGCAAAATACGCTTCACTAGTCTGCAAACCACAGAGAGCCAAAGCTGTCAGGCTCTCAGCTTCCCTGCTGACACCGAGTATGCTAACATAACTGCCTTAATATTTAAAACTCTCATCTTTTCTGGCTATTGATTTGGATAATAACTCATGCAACACGGATATATTCTGTAAAAGCCTGACAAAGTGGTTTGCATACCATATGGATAATGTAGCACACTTGTTGCTAACACTGACAATGGTGACTAAGAGAGACTGATAAGATCTGTTAGAGAGAAAGAAGAATTATTATCCCAAAATAATGGGATTCTTTTTCCCTTACTGGAGTCCTGTTACTCAGCCTTGACAGAATTAGCTTAGCAGAAGGAACCTTGAATGTACAAGGTTGGTATTCTAAGACATTTTACAGACATTTTTTCTAGGTATCTCTTTGTGTAAAGACAGAAGATGCAGGGAAAATAAATAAACAAACAAAACCACATGAAGTTTACTGTTCTCTGCTGTTCTTTCTCTTTCAGCTCCTTTACTCACCAGCATGGTAAGCACCACAGATGTATGGCTTCCTTTGTATACCAAATAAGACAGTGGAAATCTGTAATCGTATGAATCCATTCTCTTTTAAGGAAAGAATTTTCACAAACCCATGCATATTCTTGTTAATTCTGTCATTCTACATTTATTTATTTATTTATTTATTTATTTATGTGGGGCGGGGGGAGTGAGGATGCAACACATTTTTTCTTTTCCTGAACAGTGACTATTCTTCTCTACAGAGTAAGTCTTGCTGAATATCTCTTGACGCCCAGATAAGTCAGCATATATAGATACTTTCATAGGCTATATTCAGTGTTCTCAGAATTATCATATTATATTACTGAGAATTAGTGGATTTAGCTAATGCATGAACTGTACATCTGACAATTCTTTCTGAGTTATTTTGTAAAAACTGTATGCAGGCAGCAGACAAAGTGATAAACATTAAAAAACTTGTGTAAAATGTTACCCCAGTATTTTAATATACAAAACTTTCCTTAAACAAATATTTCCTCAGGAAAAAAAAAAAAGGGGGCCATAAAAATCCACATTAAACTGAACCATGAGTGATAACCATTGTGACCTCGAAAGAACATGATATGGTGGTTGAGTAGTTTAAATCACAAAGTGGTGTGGTTTCGAAGAGATCTTAAAGACCATTTAGTCCAACCTCCCTGCTCTGGGTGACAATATTTTCCACTATCTCAGATTAGCCAGGGACCCATCCAACCCAACCTTGAACACCTCCAGGGATGTGGCATCTACAACTTCTCTACAACATATAATAAATTGGGGCATATTATACTAGATTGTAGAAGTCTCTATGATACAAAAAATAGTAATTTATTGGAAACAAGAAAATGAGTTGATAAATGAAAAAAATAAGCAGTGGAAGATGTTGAAAAAATGAAGAAATGTCATTTTTATATATTTCTATTCTGACGTGTTACAAGTTTCAAAAACAGCCTAAAAAAATAGTGACTAATAGTGAACAAGATTAATCAGATATTTCAGATTAGTCACGGGATTGCAGAATGGTTTGATAAAAATGATAAACCCCCTTTTCAACATTTATTAATGTGACAGACAATTTTTGTGTTACTGTCAGTAGAGTCAAATACACACAGTAAAAAAAAAAACAGTGTATAGTTTGAGATTACTGGAGATTAAAGTGACAAAATAAATATAATCCAATTAAAATGTTTAATCTGATGATTATATTTACTGTTTACCCTACCTTTCTTTGAATTGAAAATGTATTTAAAACCCTGGTTTTTAGTGAACTAATGAAATAGTGTTAAAATCCAGAGGAAAAAATAACAGCATTAAACAAAGCAATGGTGTAAAAAAATTATTAATGCTTTAAAAATATTGTCTAATTTAGGTCTGATGTGATAATGGTATTAGAAGGGGTAGTCCAAAACAGCATCCTTAAATTAAACTTCAAGCACAAGGGAACATTTATTTGGATTATATTTGTTATCAGGAAGGCTGATGCTTAAATATCTGTTGCTTGTATGAGGCCAGAGTGAAAAATACTGCAAGACATGTTCACAGTTCATCTTCAAGGTTAATGTTCAAGATCACTTGGGCTGCCTGTAGTCAAGAGCAAATTATTTTTGAACAAATTCTTCATTTTTGATATGCCAGTTAAGTGATGAAGTAAGTTTTCACTATCACTAGCTCTTCCTGACACATAGTTGCTTTAAATCAAATTAATCTATTACTGTCTGACTTGAGCATGCTGTGAAAGATTTTTTTATTCTCATGGCAAAGCTGGGAGTTCATTTTGGAAGCCAAAATTATGTAAGTGTGAATTTGTGCATTTTGATGCCATTTATTCAGAACCTGTTCTACTGTGTTCGTGTACATTTACATATTTGTCATCTCAACAAAACTTAAAAGCAAACAAACATATTTTAGACAATTTGTTGAACAAATTTCTGAGTCCTGTATATATCACCTGTGGAAGGGTGTCTGCAGGAAAAGTTTACGGACCAGTGAACACAGGTAAACTCTGCTGTTTACCTATATCTTCTTACATTTTTGTCTCCCTGTGTTGAAAAGATGAAATGCAATATTTCAAGTAACTTGAAATTAAATCAGTGCCAGTGAAATCACCTTCCTGGATACAGAGGTATATTCTGTAAGAGCCATACAATTGAAATTTTGATCAGATAATGTTATATGCTTATCACTTTAACTAATCAGACAAATTATGCTTTAGCTGACTGTAAACCAGAAATTTTTTATATTTCATCAAGTTAATGTTCAAGCTTCAAAGTAAAGAGCTTCTTATTCCTCAGAAAATAAGATTTTGGTAAGTCTTTCTTTCCCATTTTTATTAATATAACTGATTTTCACTTTTTTTTTTTTTTTCCCAGTGAGACAACTGGCTACTTTGATTAAGGCTGAGGTGGGTCTTAGTGTTCCACTTAATTGAATAGAAAAAGTTATTATTTAAACTCTTCAATACTTTTGTGTACTCTAGTTACCTGCTCATTATAGATTCATTTTCTTTTAGAAACTAAAGAAATATAACCTAACAAAGGGCTTGATATACTAATGGCATAAATAAACCATATAGCATTCCATTTTTACATCACAAATTGCATTGCATGCCTTCCATGCAGATGGTAAAATATGTATATTTTCCTCTAACTCCACAGTTTAAAAAAAATGCTATCTGTTTATTTCATGTAACTGAAAATAGGAAAGATTTCTACAAGAAACTATTAAAAAAAAATCTGACAACTAAATTGAATATATTCAGCATTTGAAAATGAAATGTGTCCTATTCATAGAAATATAGACTCAAAGATTGCCAATTGGAAAGGATGCACAAGTATCATATAATAATAGAATTGCTCAGGTTGGAAAAGACCTTCAAGATCATCAGGTTAAACCACAATCTAGCCATACTAACCTGACAAACAACACTCTGCTAAATCATGCCCCTGAGCACCACATCCAAATGGTTTTTAGACACATTCATGGATGGTGACTCTACCACCTCCTCACGATTAGCCACCTCCTCAGGATCAACCACCACCTCGGGTTAACTGAGTCCAACTCCTGGCTCCACATAGGTCCATCCAATTATTGAGCTATATTGGAGAGAGCATTGTCTCAACATTTCTTGAACTTTAGCAGAATTGTCCTGTGACCACTTCTTTGGAAGCCTGTTCCAGTGTCCAACCACATTCTTGGTGAGGAACCTTCTCCTAATATATAATATGAATACCTTCTGATGCAGTTCCTTGCCATTTCCTTGGGTCTCATTGCAGGTCACCAAAGAGAAGAGATCAGCACATGCCTCTCTACTCCGCTTGTGAGGAAGTTGCAGGGTGTAATTAGGCCTCCTCTTCTTTGTGCTATACAAATCAAGTGATTTCAGCCACTTGTCTTGCCCTCTAGATTCTTCATCATATTTGTAGCCTCCTTTGGATGTTCTCAAATAATATTATTTGCTTTTTATGTTGTGGCACCCAACTGCACACAGTACTTAACATGAGATCATACCAGCACGGAGTAGAGTGAGACAATCTCTCCCCTTGACCAGATTAGCAATACTGTGTCTGATGCATCCCACGGTACAGTTGGCCCTTCTGGCTGCTAGGGTACACTGCTAACTCATATTCAACCTGATGTCAAACAGAATGCCTAAATCCCTTTCTTCTGGGCTGCTCTTCAGTCGCTTGTCTCCCATTCTGTAATTACATCCACTCCCTGTCCCTGGTGCAGATTTGGCACTTGCTCAGGTTCATGCTCTTTCATGGTTATCCAGCGCTCTCTAATTCATCAAGATCTCTCTGCAAGACATGTCTACACCTGAGGAAATTGACAGCTCCTCCTAGTTTATTGTCCTTTACAAACTTTGTATACTGTCCAAACCTATAAGTAATTTATACACACATTAATGAGAACTGACCCTAAAATGGAACTGCATGGAACCTCACACGTAACTGGTCACCACACTGATGGAATTCCATTTACTCTAATCCATGGGTGTCTAACTTTTTGGCTTGCCTGGGCTGCGTTGTGTGAAAATGAATTGTCTTGGGCTGCGGATAGAACGTATAATATAGTAATGCATATAGCAACAAAATTTCTTTTATATATATATTCAGATTTTTAATTAAAACTTAAAAAAAAAAAAGAAAGTAAAAAAACATAATGCTAGTCATATATTTGACCTTGTTTTTTGTGAAAAGTAATGCCTCAGTCTGGTTCTATGGAAATAGTTGCTATCAGTTACTTTTCAAGGTCTTCATCAAAGATTTTTGATGAAAATTTACTATTCCTGTATTTCATTCTTGAAAATAGTCATTCACAAAAGTATGTACTGCCAAAAACAAGCATAGAATCATTATGGTTGGTAAAAACCTCTAAGATATCTAGTCCAACTGTCTACCTATCACCAATATTGCCCACTTAGGAACCACGTTCCTAAGTATCACGTGCACGCATTTCATGAATATCTCCAGGGTGATGACACAATCACCTACCTGGACAGCTTGCTCCAGTGCCTGACCATTCCCTCAGAGAAAGAGTTTTTCCCAGTATTCAACCCAAACTTTCCCTGGCTCAACTTGAAACCATTCCTTCTTGTCCTATCACTAGGTATCCAGGAGAAGAGGCATGATGACACAAATAAGACTTGATTGTGAAGCAAGAGATATTTAATTTGGTAAGACAAGTCTTATAAAAGTTTGGTAAAGAGACATGATCAAGGTTTTGAATTGAATATCTGATTGCAACTCTATATATTCTATTTGAAAATTTGCAGGTAATGCATTTATTTTGACTGAATGTTGAGTTGCAAATGTACCAAAGCACAGATAATTTTTTCAGCAATCTTGAAAACTTTTCTCAAATTCCCTTATAAAATGGAAAGCAAGGCTGTATATTTTTTACTGTTCATGGTACTGTGTTTAGGCAAGGTATAAAAATACATAAAATAGTTTGACTTGAGTTAGCAGTGCACCACACTCTCCTCTTCTGGTTTCAGACAAGACAGTGCCAATTTCTCATTGGCACATGATATTTGGTTGTTGCTGAGTGATGCCTGTGTGCCCAGGCTGGCTTAGCTGCTCAGAGAGAAAGAGCTGCTGCCATGATGGTACAGGACAAGGGATGGGCCACAGCACAGGCTGTGCCAGGCTGCACGCAGCCCACAGGCTGCAGACTGGACATGTCTGCTCTAGCCCTTTTGGCATAACTCATTGGCCAATAATATGATGTATCGGTCTATCTGTGTGCTGGACATTTTCTGTGAAAGGATACTGTGAGAAACTGTATGAAATGCTTTGCTAAAATCCAAAAATATTACAACAACTGATTTCCCTTGGTCAGCCAGGTAGGTAAGGTTGTCATAAAAGAAGATTAAGTTCATTAAACAGGACTTTCACCTTGTGAACCCATATTGACTGTGACCAATGACTGCAATGTCTTTTGAGATCTTTTTCTCCCAGAATACCAAAATAAAGATCTCTCCCAGAGATCTTTAACTCCCAGAATAATCTTCTCCATATATTCGTCAGGTACTGAAGTGAGACTGTCAGGTCTGTGATTACCAATGACCATACAATTTCTTTTTCTGACTAAACTCTAGAAGAAGATCCTGGCTCAACTATGCCAACCTTCTGCCCTTTGTGCGGTAGACAGTTGGACTAGATATCTTAGAGGTCTTTACCAACCATAATGAATTCCAGAATTTTAGAGTTGCCTGTTTCTTTGCTTTTAAGAGGTGGTACCCTTCAAAAACACCTTCCTAGGGAACCTTGCCAACTAATTCCCATAGCAGTATGAAGTCTGTTCTCCTAATATCCACTACTGAAGTTTGACAATAGTTTTCCTATCATCTCCTATTACAACTACCATACAAAAAAACAAAAAGGTATTTATTTATAGAGACTATTCTTTCTTAATTTATGCAGAAAATGTTTTCTTTACCCCTTTTTATATCATTTTATTTTGAATTAGTGCTTTCAATAAGTTATTTAAGAAAGATTAGACAAAATCTTTATTTGGAAAGTTAATAGCCTTTCACAGAACTATGAAATAGCTATGATTAAATTTCTATTAAGAATATCTATTAAGAATATAATAAAAATATAGTATTAAACTATCAGAAAACTAAAATCATTTTTTTTCCATTTGCCATAAACTCTATAATTAACCATTTTTAATTAATTTAATTTGTAGAACTAATTAAATTTTTGCAATTTCCTAACATTTCAGATCCATTTAAACAAATATTTAATCACCGCTTATGGAAGAAAAACTCTTTAGTTTCAAAAATTACAAAATTCTTCATTTTAATTTCTTTAAAAACAATGTTAATATTTGATTCATTACTAAAAAAACTGAGGTAAAACCAAGCTAACCAATATGATCCAAGTATTATTAACTGTTCATACCATTTATATCATTGACTCTGAAGCAAGGTGTGCGTAGGCATTTGTCTCACATTGTCTCCACATGGTTTCTTTGTTAAGTACTCATTTCAAGAGGATGAGAAAATGAAGTTGGAGTTCATCTCAGGCACAACAGAGTGACATTAACATAATAAGTTATTTCTTTATGCCCTCCCTCAGTATGGTCGATTCAGAATACAGGACCATAGTAAAGGGGACTGTTCACACAGACTTAGAAAGTTGCTGCTGTGCAAGTACGGTAGAAATGCCATAGTGTACTTTGTTGTGGTTCATTACTTTGAGTGGTTCAATAACTGGAATTATTTCAGAGGAGAGGAAAGAGCAGTTGAGTATTTCAAAACAGCTTACAGTCACATAATCTGAATGATTGGTTTGCTCAATATAGCAAAGAAGAACTTTCAGGTCAGGTCAGGTCAGGTCAGGTGGCTTGATAACAGATTATGAGGACTTTTAGGGGGAAGTGAAATGAATTTTAAAATCTCTTTAATTCAAATTACACGAGAAATTTCAAGATAAAGATACTTTGTCTACTTTTGTGATACTTTTGTCAAATTGCTTGGATTATGGTTGTGCAAATTGCTAAAATTGCATAAAAAGTAAATGTTCCTTTCATAATGATTCTTTTTTTTTTTTTTTTTTTTTAAACCTAGCAAAGTTCTGATTAGACAAAGTCAGAATAAGCTGAAGTAAGCCTGCTGTCACTATATAATGCTGTACTCTTAAATTTATTTGACATTGCTAAAAGGTTCACGTGTTTTTAAGTAGTTTTAAGTGACTTTTATTTAAATATTGAAACTAAAATAAGCTAAAATAGAAAATAGAAATAGACTAAAATAGAAAGATAGTTATTGCCAGTCTTCCCCTCCTGTCCCTAGTTAGGTCCACTGAGTTGGAGTGAAGAGAAGAATTTTTAATTATTTTATTTATAGATATTCTTAAAAGACTCAATTCCCTCCTTCCAAGTCCCATTATTCTTAATAAAGAAGTGATGAGAAATTTATATTAGAAATGACATTTCAAGGCATAATAAAATTTGTAGAAATAGATATATAATGTGTTCAATCTGAAAATAGTCTTTGATTTTAGGTATTAAAATTTTTATATATAATGAATTAAAGGAATTAATTGTTTTGACTATAAGAAATCTTGCATCCATACTCTATTGCTTTTTCATGTTCTCATGCAATTTATTCCTACATCTTTGAAAGAAGTCAGTTTCTTTTTTCTTTTTTTTTTTTTTTTTTTTTTTTGCAGGATGCCTAACTTCATCAAAACAAGAAAGCTTTTCTTCTGCTGCTGAGAAACTGCTCACCAGATTATTTCAAAGCTTCCATGATATTTTCTCAAGAATAAGCATTTGGGGTAATGATGAGTCCTCAGAAACCCAACTTCTTTTCTAGCAGGGGCATGACGTTGAACCGGGGAATTTCCTCCTGAGGAATCCTCCTTGCATTTATGTTCTCTGGGTGTTATGGTTATACATTTGTTAGTGCAACACACCTAATTTCATCATCCTAAAACAAGATAGCCTGACAGTTGTCTATTTTATTCTGTGGTATTCCTTACATATCTGAGCAAATGCAAGACTTCCCCAAAGAGCCCTCAAAGCAAGAACAATTTTGTTGAATTAAACTATTCTATTGATTTGCATGTGGATTAGAATGATAGAATAAAATCACAAACAGTTTAGATGAATTTTTACTATTTATTAATCTTCAGAGTTCAGTTGGTTAAAAATCACAATATGCGGTACTCTTGAAATGTAAATTTTCAGTTCACTGTATGGTGAAAAACTGTAAGGCATTTACAAAACTTTACTTGAACAGTTTTTAGGTAGTAAATGTTCCTTTCTATTCATCTTGTGTGATAAATTAAACAATCATAAACCATATGAGCTTTCAAAGTTGAGGTTCTTTCCTGCTGATCAGCTATGTAAACATTATCTACTTTATCATGTGACACAGATTTGTAAAATATTATTTTTGAACTTCTAAGTAGATAAATCTTTTGAAGGTGGAACTTCCACATTATTAATGCATAGCTTCACACATTAGTGAATCTTTCTTTTGTAAAAAACAAAATAAAACAAAACTTGCCTAGAAGTAAGAAGTATAGATGTTTCTATGAACAATTAAATGCATTTTACATGCCTCTTTTTCTCATTTGAAACTACAGTTTGCAGTTCTATCACAGTATATTTTACAAAAGACAATTCACTTAACAGATGTTCTGAGTTAAATCTGTTGGAATGAGGTTAACATTTCATAAACACCTAAAGGTATCTAATAAGCCAAGCATTTGAAACAACAGCAAATAAACACATATTTGATTAAATGCTGCAGGGACACCTTAGTAAGATTTTCAGTATGTGCAATTTCAACTACCAAAAAACAGTGAAAATGTAGATATTTCGATGAACAGAAATAATTTATGCATTAGAGACTTTCTACACTGTTATCTTACAAATTGAAATTAATAGCTTTGGATGACTGTTGTTACATACCCATCTGACAAATGTAAGACTTAAGAGGTAAATTACAGAAATTAAACCTTCTGTATGTCAAAACCATCACCAACAAAAATCTAATGACAACATAAGCATTATTTTATTTCAAGGGCATAGTATCATTGCTGTGGTTTTACAGAGAAATAGATACTTCACTTCTGCCTCACTGGGTTAGCAAAGTTCTCTGATAAACTGTATTTTTGGTTTATTTGCTGGTGTAATAGAGTTGTAAAAAGGCAATTATAGGACCAATTATTTGTGTGTTCATTAATTTACACTTAAAACCATTAGGTTGTGATTTTTTTTTTTCATGATGTCAACTGAAAGAAAGCAACCTCACACCAGAAAACAAACAAACAAACAAACAAACAACAACAACAACAACAAAAACTCCCACGGTAACAGATTGCTCTACTGCTACCACTATCACTACATTGGAAGCAGTGTAGCCTTTCACCTAAAATACAAAGTAATTTCACTTACACTTAAAATGTATTTAAGTGAGAATTTCTACTTGGTAAATTTGAAATTATTTTCCTGCTTCCCTCCACTTCAAGGAGATGTACTATGGCACAAGGCAGTCAGCTAGTATACATTATAGTCCCTACTTGCTGTAACCCAGTGACTCAGTATCTTCATAAGAAATACATTTCTTGGCACTGAGAATATTCAGATAAGTTTGGAGAGATTATCTAAACATTTAAATATTTATGTGAATCTCATTCAAAATTCAATACCTTTTGAAATCCCTAAGAAATAAATGTTTTCTCCTTTAATTTTCCTTGAAAGAAGTGTCGCAGTATAATATCGCAAAGTATCATCTCTAAGATTCCTTTTTCAGTACCAGTAAACGTGAGTGCTGTACTGATTAATTTCACTGCTATGCATAGCTCAGTTTTTAGATAGTATTATTGTTTTGAGATAAATGCAGATAAAGCATAATTGTCAGTGGAGAAGAATCAATAAAATGTTTGTCTTCTTTCAGATAAAAAAAACAACAACACATTAGAAGTCTTTCTTAATGATATTTCTGAGAACATACTCTCAGGGTTACTAGATCATAATAGAATGTAGTTCTAACTAACATCATTAATATAGCTCAGTACCATCAGAGAATCAGAAAAAGCAATCATCAAAGTAAAAACATAAAGAACGTGTGATGTCTCTCCAATTTATTCAAGGAAAAGGATAATCTATATATCAGACCATGGGCCAGTTCTAAAATATGCTCAGTCCAAGCAGATATTAAGTAGGGCTGTTAAAATATAAATTTAATTTTCTGGAAAACATTTACATGTCTGAAATATTAAACTGAAAAAAACCCACTATTTTCATAGAAAATAAATGAGAGTGTTTCATCTTATGAAAAGTGTTACTACATGTCTATCTGCAACTAGGAAAACATATATTTAAAAGAGAGTGCCTTTCCACTTGTTATTTTTGGAGATCAGGGCTTGTTCAGCTTCTGCTGAAAATGTCATAACAGTCAATGTGATTTATTTATATGTAGACTTACACGATTTTTCTTCATATCAGATATCTTCAGACCTTCAGAATAAAAGGTTTTTTAAGTTTGGTGAATTCATTACAATAAAGGATACTAGTTAGATGTGCTATCAAATTCCGCATCTTCTCTTCACAGAAGATCTTACTCAAACTAAGCCAGAAAAGAGTTGTTTGGTGAAGACTATTAATTAGGTCCAAAATGAAGAACTCAGGATGTGTGTATGAACAAGTTAATTTCCTCAGACACCATCGATTTTCATTTACAGAGAAATTATTTCTTCCATGTTATTAAGAAAATTAACACAAACTTTTAGGCTTATGTAATGTAAATCACACCGACATGAGGAGTTAATTTTTAGGTTCGGCATAGTGTATAGCAGCCATTGTGCTACAAGGAATGTAAGTATGTAAATGATGGGTTTATCAAATGAGCTGTTGGGAAGAAGCATTGGTATTAGTTACTCTATAAGGAACTTTTTTTGTACTGATAGGTTATTTAAGTATATAGATTACATATACATATATGCTATATATATATAAGTAAGTATATCTATAGTATATCTAAGTATACTATACAGTATATCTATAAAGACAAAATTAGCTTGTTAATAGAAAATGATTCTACCAAGTAATTGAAGACTATATTTACCAAAACAGCATCTAATTTTGAAAAGGAGACTCAATATTGCTTCAATTTGAAATAGTTTAATATATTTCAGGAGAATACTAATGTTCAAACTGTGAGCAATGAAGACATTAATGGTTTGATTAGTACATCTTAATAGTCTCTAGGGAGACTATTAATTAGAATATTAATAGAATATTAATATTCTAATTAATATTCTAATATTAATATTAGAATATTAATAAAAAGAATTAGGGAACTAAATTTTGTTTTAAGACATGTGTGGACTGAATTCTGTGGACTGCAGGTCCCCATGTGCACAGTAGAGAAATTAAGGTCCTTCACAGAGGATTACAGACTATATCCAACATGTGCAACATACCAAATCTTTTTACTGGTTCTGATCTTCGTGATGATACTTAAAGACTACAGATGAATCTGAATAAAACTAAAATATGTTAAAAATAGAAAACTTAGTTAATTGATGTTACAAAGTTTTATGGAAGAAGTTTTGATGTTCTGAGACTTACAAATTAGGATGTGCATACTAAAAATATATACCATGATAGAACATAAATGAAAATGGCAAACAGATAACAGATTCTTTTCCTCTTTTTTTCCAGTGTGCATGTGCACATATGCCTGTACAATCTTGATGTTATTCTAATGATTTTAAGTTCCTCAGTACATTAATCTTATCTTTTCTGCTTAACTGTAACAGTTATAGACACCTGGTTGTACATGAAACCTAAGGCATATTTTCTGCATCTGTCTATGTAATAAGAAAACAGCATATGAGATTGATTATCTATCTTTATTTCACTGCTAATACTCAGAACTATATTTTTAGCTTATAATTTTTTTTTCATTTTATTACGTTAGCAAGAAGAGAGGCTCACAAAAATTTATATATTCCAACATGCATGAGCCAAGTCACAAACAAGAATCACTGCTAATTGTTTGATTCAACATATGCTATACATACAAATTCATTGTGTACTCTTGGAAGGAGAATTTCAAAGAGTGACATGTAATTGTCTTACTAGTTCGTAGTTTCCTCAGATAGCCTGCAGTTCAAAAAAGAAAAAATATAAATTCAAGCAACAGTAACCAAAGTGACAATGTATTTGTGCTTGCCACCTTTAACTTTTATTGACTTTTGATGAAACTAATTAATTAGATTTTTCTGTCTGTTAACTATAGAAATCCTAAGATATTACATAGGAGAATGTATATCTGCACAAAACAAATTCCATGTGTATTAATTCCAGAAATTTCTGAATAATGAAACTAAATAGGGAAGTGGAACTTACTTTAAGATGAATCTTGTTTGTGATAAGCACAGTAGGCACTGCTGAAGATAACAGCAGTCAACGTGAGCTTGTTAAACAGTTGTGACAGATGTGGTAGATATAGTATGATTATATATTTTTTCTTCTCACAGTGGACAGTGATATGCCAGGACATTTACAAGACACTGACAGAGGGAAATGAAACTTAATTTTGATTATGCTGTATCTCATCTGAAATCAAATAGCTGCAAATATCTGTTAAGTTCTTTACCTTTCTAAGGCTCCTACTGATTTTGGTAATGTTTAAAGTTAGTCTGATATGAGACTGAGCAAACATAGTAACAGATGCTTTTTAAAATAAACCATTACAGTGACCACACATGAATTCTACAAAAACTGCCCTTTTGTGAGAGCAGCTATTACCTTCACTGTAGTCACTTCATCTTCTGTGAAGTGCCTGGAACGATTTCTATCTCTCTATGACATGGTAATTTAAAATACATTTTATGCTTCTTATACATGTCTTACTTACCAAGACAGTAGGAATCTCATAAATATATTTACTCTGCTTTTGTTTGCAAATAACTGAGTTAGTTTTCAGGTAGTTTGCTCAAGCACCGTGTCAGTGCAGCAGGAGTGCTGTAACCCAGGTTCCTGGGACCAGTATTTTTGCTGCTTGGAGTTCTGTGCTTCCATATTCAGACCAATAGCTGTACCTGAGTTATCTCATTTACAACTGGTTCAGTATGTGGTATCTGCAGTCATTTTGCAACTTCAGCGTAGACAATACTCTGAGAGATGTTTCTTGAGGCAGGATATAATGTATGCTGAAATCAGATATTCACAATCACCTATTCCCTCAGCAATAGGGCAAGGTAGTTCTAGAAAGCAATTTATTAAAGCCTTAGGGGAAACAAACAAACAAACAAACAAACAAAAAGAAGACAATATGCAAGATAAAATTCAAGAAACCTATTTATGTGGCCCAGACTTATGGAACACAACTATCCTGTGGGGATTGTGAAATATGCTTCACACACTTATTCACGTTTGGTTATAATGGCTTTCAGGAGAAATTCCTTCTTTAATGCTGTAACATATTATTCTTTTATGCCATTGCTTCAAAGCTTGCTGAGGAACAAGTCCAAACAAGTCCTAGCTGAGAAATCCTTTCTCTAGAGAACGCTGATGGACAGGTCCTAAGCAAAGGTTGTGAAATCCTTTGTCTGAGGGACACAGATGGACAAGGCCAGGGGCAGTGAGAGAGAGATAAGCCACAGATTAATGGCGATGAAGCAGTCTTTTGTGTGGGCTTATCTCGGGGAAGATGACTATCACAAGAGGTGCTGCACATGACTCTCACCCAAGCACCCAGGAATGCCATGCTGGCAGAAGAAGAAGGATAAAAAGGGGACATACAACCATGAGGTTAGGTTTTCTGGCAACAGATTCCTCATGAGAGAAGTTTTTTGGACATGGGAAGCCTCATGTCCTGACCCTCTCCCTCCTGGACCTATTCTCTTGCTGCACCTTCTTGCAGCCTAAGGCCGGCCGTGCTGCTACTCTCCCCCGAAAGGTTTCTGACAACAGATTCCTCACGATCTGATGCGTGCATGCTGAAGAAGAACAAAGGTGTCTGCCATCAGATCCCTCACTGCATGCTGACGGACTCTCCTGGGCCTGCTACCTGAGTCCTGCTGCTTCCTCCCAAACTTACCCTGCGGCTTCTTCCTGCTACCTACTTGCTGCCCAAGGCCAGCCATGCTGCTGCTGCTCTCCCCCTGAGCTTTTGCTTCGGACCATAGGAACGATGTGCAATGGCACCGCTGCTGGATCCTAGTGGTGACTATCCCTGCTTCAGGCAATTCTTGCTTCTTTCCTAACTTTTCTATCACCTGCCTTCCCTTCCCCATCACCCTAATTTATAATAGTTGCTGTCCTTCCCTTCCCCATCATCCTGATTAAGATTTGTAATAAGCTGGTCGGACCAACATTTGAACCACTGTTTCTTAATTTCACGCCAGGTATACATATATCAAAGAACCTCCTCTCCCTCCTATAAATTGGAATGAGACAAATGTCTGAGGTCTCTTTACTAAAAAGCAAATTACCATCTGAAAAAACAAAATAAGAGATATACTTTGAAACACTATGTGGCTAAAGCCCAGACATCTCACGCGATATATATATTTTTTGTAATATAATTTTGAGTGGAAGTAGAGCTGTAGGAAAATATTCATCTCTTGCACTCATTAGTATGTTTTTCTTTGCTATGCAAAACACTTTATATATACAGTTGCCCTAAAAAAAGGTATGTATTTAAGTGGTATGATACCTAGAAAAAATCTAAGAAGTTTGGGGTTGTGGACAAAAAACTGGACACAATCCTGCAGTGTGGTCTGGCAGTCAGGAAGGTCAACTGTATCCTGGGCACCATCAACAGAGGGGTGGTCAGCAGGGAGAGAGAAGTGATTTTCCCCTCCTGCCTTGTCCTTGTGAGGACCTATCTGGAGTACTGTGTTCAAGGCTGCGGCCTCCAATGCAAGAGGGATTTGAAGCTGTTGGAATGGTGTAAGAGATTATTCTTTTACATCATTGTCTCAAAGCTTGCTGAGGACACAGATGAACAAGTTCAGGCAAGTCCTGGGCAGGGGTTCAGAAATCCTTTGTCTGGAGAACTTTGATGGACAAGTCCTGGGCAAGGGTTGTGAAATCTTTTGTCTGAGGGGCACAGATGGACAAGGCCAGGGGCAATGAGAGAGAGATAAGCTGCAGCTTAATGGCTGTGAAGCAGTCTTTTGTGTGGACTTATCTCAAGGGAGATGGCCATCTCAGGGGGTACTCATACGACTCTTGCTCAAGCACCCAGGGATGTCATGTAGGCAGAAAGAGAAGAAGGATAAAATGGGAACCTACAATCATGAGGTAGAGGTTTTCTGGCAACAGATTCCTCCTGAAGAAGAAGAGGTTTCTGCTATGAAGAAGCCTCATGACCTGCCTCTCTCCCCCCTGGACTTGCTCTGCGCTCTACCACGATGCTGAAGAAGAACAAAGGTGTCTGCCATCAGATTCCTCACTACGGAATTCCTGCATGCTGACGGACTCTCCTGGGCCCACTACCTGAGTCCTGCTGTTTCCTCCCGGATTGGCTCTGTGCTACTTGCTTGTTGCCAAAGGCCGGCCACGCTGCTGCTCTCCCCCCCTGCAGCTTCTGCCTCGGACCTTTGAAACGTCGTGCAATGGGACTGCTGCTGGATTCTGGTGGTGACTATCCCCGCTTTACGCGATTCTTGCTTCTTTCCTATCTTTTCTATTGCCTTCCTTCCCTTCCCCGTCACCCTGATTAGGATTTATAATAAACTGGTTGGACTAACATAACATATGAACCGTTGTTTCTTAATCTCATGACGGGTATATGGATATTAAAAGAACCTCATCTCCCTCCTATAAATTGGAGCGAGACAAATGGAACTAGAACAGGGCCACGAGAATGATCAGAGGGCTGGAGCACCTCTCATGAAGAAAGGTTGAGAGAGCTGGGCTTGTTTACTTTGGAGAAGAGAAGGCTTTGGGGATACTTCATTGCAGACTTCAGTACTTGAAAAGAGCTTACAAGAAGGAGAACTTTTTACATGATGTGATAGTGAAACAAGAGAAGGGGAAATGGCTATAAAGTAAAAGAGATTTAAGTTAGATGTTAGGAAGAAAATTTTTACTCAAATTCTGGGGAGGCATTGGAGAAGTCTTCCCGGGGAGTTTGTAGATGCCCCATGTCTGGAGGCATTCAGAGACAGTTTGGATGGGATCCTAGGCAACCTGACCTAGTGGGTGAGAAGCCTGCCCATGGCAAGAGAGTTGGAACTAGATGATCTTTAAGGTACCCTCCAACCTAAAGCATTCTATGATTCTAAGATGGAGCTTGTCATGTTAGGTCTATGCCTACTCTAGATAGGCTATACTTAAAAGAAATTTGATTGGCTTTGGCAGCTGGCTGAGGGAGAGACCGGGTTCTTGAGTTGTTTGTCAGGCTCTGATGCTGTTCCTTAGCGCTGTGCTATTCGTTGCTGATTTTAGATTAGGATTTTTTTCACTGTTTTTTTTTCTCCATAGAAGCTCTTAAGTGTTATGCAGAACTAATTAGTTCTACTTGATCTGGAGCTTTATCACATCAACCAAATGCAGATCACCCTTATAACACATTCTCTTCTATTTGCCATGGTATTAAACATTGCCTTAATCTAATTTATGTTCTCACTAAATTAGATTATATTCAAGTAAAGTAGACTATATTACAAGATCAACTTTTTCTCTGTTTCTCATTTACCACCTCGATTGTCCAAGTGTGTGCTGAGCACTGTCATCTGAACAGTAATGCCTTTCACTAATAATGCAGCACGCATCCATAGCATATGAGATGCTACAGTCTTTCAGTAATAATCTACACGACTGATTAGAATACTGGCTTTGACAGAAGTTTAGGCGGTTAGCACAGGTTCACCTTCAGCAGAATTTCTCTTACTGCTTATATCCATTCAATAGTTTTTTATTGTTTGTTTAACTTAGGATAGCTTTCCATTCAAAACTTATCAAGACATTCTCCTTTTAAAAATATAGAAAATCATTATGTAATTTGTTTGAAAATTAACATTTGAAAAATACATTGTAAAGTAGTCTGTGCTTATATTATTGTCAGTTTTAAAATAATATCTATGATAATTTTAATATTAATTTCATGGCTTGTTTATTAATTACTAAATTGAGTGCCAAAATAATGGAACAACACAGAAATGGTAGAGAACATGTAATCTATTCGTCACGTAGTGTTCATTCAGAGATGTTCTCATCTTAATCTATTAAAAGATGTCTGACTCCAGTCAACCTGTGAGTTTCCAATCTGTGCATCCACAGTTAGAAGTGTAGGGATATTCAGTTTTATGTAAAGATACTAATGCAAAAATAAATAAAAACAAACAAACAAGCAAACAAAATAAAAATAAACAAGAAAGCACAAATGTCTCAGTGTTTCCTTTTGGACTTTGTAGGAAGCGTGCCCAATAACCTACACTGTACAAGACAAACCATAGTGTTCTATTCTATTCTAATTAAACAAACGAACAAACAACACAAAACAACAACAAAAAAAAAAACAGCAAAAGCAGTTAGTGAAAAGGAGTAACGACGCAAACATATGTTAATGTTTATCAAAAGGAAGTCTATTTTTACAGTGTTTTGTCTTCCTTCTTTTTTCTTTTTCCTCCTTTTTTTTTTTTTTTTTAATCAAACATGTATTATGAAGTTTAATTCTTTCAAAAGTTCCATGGTTCCAGAAAATCTAAAGTGAAAATGACATTGAGAAACATACTGTCAAAATATTTGAAGAGTCACAATTTTCAGGATATGTCTTCTGAAGATAGTAAGAAATAGGCACCAGTTTATGCTACCCATGTATCTGATCCATAGCCTTTAGGAGCAATGAAGCAGAGAAGTCAAAGAAGCACTGATTACATGTTCTCATTGACCAGATTTTTGTATAAACTATTCTTAGTTCAAGTTTAAAAAAAAAAAAAAAAAATCCGAAAAGAACAGTCTGTTTAGAAGAATAGTTTAAATAACAGATATCTTTGATAACACCATGTACTGTACCACCTACTAAGGACCCAAAGAGGAATCAGTAATCCAACTGCATTCTAAAACATTACTGTGTACATAATTTAAAATTATGAATATTTTTAATAATTGAAAAAATAATTGAAAAAATGATTTTTTTTTCCTTCTTGAATGTTTCATGATGTTCTTTGATCTTGATGTCATAAATTCACAGAGTTGAACATGGAAATTTTTTTTCTTTGATGTCTTCATCCATCTATAGAGCCACAAGCTAACATTTTAAATAATCAAAACTTTTCCAATTTAATACGTAGTCACAATCTTGTGTCTGTGTGTCTCTGTAAATAGGTGAGCATTTCATTTTGTAAAGGATATCAAGTTATTGATTCAATTGATTGATCTTTCTCTGTGAAATGAAAGTAATAAGTGTTCTGCCATGTTATTGTTATTACTGAAGTTTTAATTCTGAGAGTGAAGAGTTATGAGATAGCACATTTTTGTGTGCTGCTTAACAAGTTGCCTGTGGGGAGAAGTAGTATTTCTCTCACCTGAATTTTAGAGGTTATTTGGGGTTTATCATTATTCACGTTTTATATTTCAATCAAGTATGTGCTTCATATTTTAATATATTCTGGTATCTTTATTTTATGGTATGTTTGAACTATGTTACTTTGCGAAGATATAGACTGTTCATTTCATCTAGTCTATTTGGATTAAGTCATTTTTAATTTGTATAAAACAGATCTTTGATAATGAGATTCCTGTACATGTATTTCAGTTTCCCTATGGTCCTGTAGATCCTGACAAGGATATTTTTTGCAATTATGAGTTAATTAAATATTCCCTATAGAGTTGCTATACATAGCAAAAAACCATTTAACCAATTGTTATTCATTTAAAATCAAGAGCTTTAGAAGGCATAATTTTCACCATCCTCATCCTACTGAAAGAAGGCCTTAATTTGGAATGCATTGTAATGTGAGATGGAAATTTAAATGTTGTGGTTTCTTGTACAATCTTCACAACCATCATTTGTACAACATATCTTAAAGTTGCAACAAATATATGCATATGGAAAATTTATCACACTGCCATATTTGTGTACAGCTTCTAATTCTTATAAGATAGAAACTACCATGATGCTTGAAGATCAATCTGTATCAATGTGCTTAAGAGCAAATTTTCAGAAATATTTTGGCCATAAATACCTTAATTTGAATATGGAAGAGAAGGTAAAGAAGAATCTGTATCAAGTGTCAGGTTTGTGTAGCAGAGAAAAAATCAAACAAGTGGGAAAAAAGAAATTAAAAGTTCTGAAAATTCAGTAACAAATAAATTTCTAATTAGTGCATTTATAATGTACAAATAACAGTTATAAAAATCAATGGAACAAAAAGCCAACACACACACACACACACAAAGAATAATTATTAGTAGAAAAAACTGTACTCATGTTTTCTTTTACATTAGAGATTTTTGTTAAGAAAAAATCAGCTTTAATATAACATATTTTATTATAGTTTGTAGATTTCAGACACTAAACTTGAAAGACCATTAAAGGGAAATAAAATACTAAAAAAGGCAAAAGAAATTGTGAGTGTAATCCAGAAAGAAACTACCTTTCAGGAAATTGTCTTATTCCTTGCTAATTCACTTACTCAAAAACAATACCACTGTCACATGAAAACAAAACAAAACAAAACAAAAAACACAAAACAAACAACAGCAACAACAACAACAAAATAAGTGAATTCACACGATGAGTCAGTATCCAAATTCCGGTGACTTGTTTGTGTACTACATTAACAAAAGCAGAGATTTTGTTTCTCACATGACTGTACATGAAAGTTATTGCTACCTTTACAACATGAGCTATGGGTACAGGGTGATGACTTGTCATGAACCGATAAGTAATGAAGAAGCAAGGATTTGGAAAGGGCATCAGTCAAATAGATTACTATTATATTTTCTGTATATGAATGTGCAATGTGACATGTATACTGAGTGCTGAATAAGTGAGGTGAGAAGAGTGTATAACAAAGAGTAAGATTCTTTATTGTGGGGGATTTTCTGTGTAAGAATATTTCTGAATGTACGGAAAAGCCACCAAGATTAGTATTGTTAATGTCCGTATTAATATCATTGCATGGTAGTAGCACGAGAAACCACAGCAAAACATTTGTAAATCAGAGTAATCTTAATAATAGTTTCTGTAAGGAGCAAAATATTTTATTAAAATTATTTGAATAATAGAAGAGAGATTAATCTGTCAAGATGCCGATCTTCCACATAGATCTATGTAAAATTTTTACATGAAGACATGTAATTGAGATGGGCACACAGTTTCTTACTAATCAGAGAGAAATAGGCACACTTGGGATGTAATTCAAGTCAGCCTAATAAACATGCCTAAACAAAGTCAGCATAATTGTCATCTAAACATAGTCTCATTTTCCTTAAGCTCATCTGACCTATTTTTTTTTTTAAATACAATTCTGCTGGCTAGAAAAGGAAAGAGGAAAGAAAACAGATTTGATTTTTGTGACTCTTCAGTTTCACTGATGCTTATAATCATCCAAACTATAGTTGCATATAGTGATTTCTCATGCATTCCTCAAGGGAATAAAGGACATTCTTGGCCATTCTGACTTTTATTCTTATCTAAAATAGATAGTTATCCTTAATAAACTGTGGCTGAATCAGCTTAAAAAAAAAATAGGAATAGTCTACTATAGTTGTATATTATAATATTTATTTACATTTCATTGCTCTCATAGCAGAACTTGACATTTTCAGAACCCTTTGAAAAATGTTGATATGATGAAATTTTTCTTTGCATGTTTACTTAATCTGGCAATGCAATATTAATTAATCTTTTGTAGATTTTTTTTTGAGATTTAAAAAAAAAAAGTCTAATCATGCTTTAAGAACAATGATTGTGAGACTCTGGCAGTATTTGAATGTCATTAACTTCAGCAATTGAAAATCGTCACAATGAACATGCAGATAATAAAGACAATCTTATCATCTGCCTGAGCTGGTCTTTTATTCCACTTCCCAAAGGCAAGTGAACTGCCATATATTCTACTGAAATGCAGGTATTTTCTGGTGTTTTTCCTCTTTGTTTTTGTTTTTCTTTGACATGGCCTTTGACATGGTCACCCACCACATCCTTATCTCCAAATTGGAGGGATGGGGATTTGATGGGTGGACCACTCAATGGATAAGAAACTGGTTGAAAGGCCAAAGACAGAGGTGGTCATCAATGGCTCCATGTCCAGGTGGAGGCTGGTAACAAGTGACGTCCCCCAGGGTCTGTCTTGGGACCGGTGCTCTTTAACATCAATGACATCGATGACGGAATCGAGTGCACCCTCAGCAAGTTTTCTGACAACACCAAGCACAGTGGTGCGGTTGACACGTTGGAAGGAAGGAATGCCATTCAGAGACATCAGCAGGCTTGAAAGGTGGGCCAGGGTGAACCTAATGAGGTTCAACACAGCAAAGTGCAAGGTTTTGCACTTGGGCTGGAGAAATCCCAAGCATCCATACAGACTGGAAGGAGCAGTCCTTGAGAGCAGCCCTGCAGATGAGGACCTGGGGGTCCTGATGGATGAAAAGCTTAACATGAGCCAGCAGTGTGGTCTTGCAGCTCAGAAAGCAAATGCTATCCTGGACTCCATCAAGAGAGGGGTGGCCAGCAGGGACAGGGAAATGATTGTCCCTCTATGCTTTGCTCTTGTGAGGCCCCATCTGGAGTACTTTGTCTCGGTCTGGAGTCCCCAGTACAAGAAAGACAGGGAGCTGTTGGAGAGGGTCCAGAGGAGAGCCACAAAGATGATCAGGGGAGTGGAGCACCTCCCCTATGAAGACAGGCTGAGGGAGCTGGGCTTGTTCAGCCTGGAGAAAAGAAGGCTGCGAGGTGACCTCATTGACCTCATACTGAAAGGTGAGCCTTTCAGTACCTTAAGGGAGCTTACAAACAGGAGGGGAGTGAACTCTTTGAAAGGGTAGACAACTGCAGGACAAGGGGAAATGGTTTTAAGTTGAGGGAGGGAAGATTTAGGATGGATATCAGGGGGGGAAGTTCTTTACTATGAGAGCGGTGAGGTGCTGGAACAGGCTGCCCAGGGAGGCTGTGGATGCCCCATCCCTAGAGGTGTTCAAGACCAGATTGGATGGGGCCCTGGGCAGCCTGGTCTAGTATTAAATGGGGAGGTTGGTGGCCCTGTCTGTGGCAGGGGGGTTGCAGATTCATGATCCTTAAGTCCCTTCCAACATGGGCCATTCTGTGATTCTGGTTGTTTGTTTGGTGACACATTTGCCATATAAAAAGCAAATATGCAAATTCTGAAATTAGAATTTGAGAGTGTTTGGTGAAGATTTCTTAACAGACAAAGTAGCTTTTTATGCATTTTTTTGCTGTCTGCAACTGCTTTTTTACTGTCTGCAACTGCTTTAATGTTCTGTTTAAAGATTTTAAGATAGCAATGATGATGTGATGAAAATATAGACCTAACATTGAGACTGTTCCAGTACTGAGGGATAGTTGTGCAAGATCACTTTCTAAAATTAAGATGTATGCCATCTGGCAGGTGTCTTATACTTGTCACTGGGGCTTACCATCAGAATAAAGAGAATTTTGAGCAAGGAAGATCGATACATCTATGCAATTCTTAACCATTTGTTATTTAGAGGTGTTGTATTACATAGATACTTTATTGTATCTTGTTATCTTCATCAGCTCCAAATTTAGGATCTCATCCCAAGCAGAATTTACAAAAAGTGTTTATCAGATGTATGTGAAAAAAAAGTTAAAACCAATCTTGTACTGCTACTGTGAGTCAGAACCTTTTATAGATTTTTTTCAATATTTTCATGTGACAGTTTTTCTCCATCTGTTCCCAGTAACAATACAGAAAGTTCTCTTTTCCTTCTTACCAATCAGCTCTGACAGACAGTTGGAAATACTATAAGCAAAGATCTTACTAGCAGATTCCTGTCATGATCTGGCTCCATATGTCAAAAATGGATTAAAAATTCTGAATTAAAGATGCAAAAAAATTAACACCACAGTTATTAGTTGTTCTTCAGTGAACTATAAATGTGTGAGAATAATTCATATGGACTAACTTCTCTCCAAAAATATCAATAAGTTGTAATTTTCAGAAGAATATTTTGACTTCTGTGAAATCCCTTTTTAGCTCACACTTCCATTTCTTTAGCAGTTGTCTCCTAAACTTTTTAAATATCTAAGGTATCTATGCCTTCTGAATACACATGCTTCTTTGATCTGTGTCAAGATAGGTGCAAGGGTGGGAATGAAAAGAATATCTTCCATTTTTCAAAATGTGTGCATATTTATCTATTTATATATATTTAGAATTTCTCGTGGTATTTCAGTGTAGTTTGAAAAGACAACTCTTTCCCCTCTCTACCTTTCCTTCTGCCTGTTTTCTGTGTGTGTGTGTATTTGTTTTTCCCGTGTGAAGAACAGATGCTATTTGAGAGTTTCCATTAAAACAAAGTTAAGAGATATTGAAGTCAGGAGTTCTAAATATCTGTCTCTTCCAGAGACTTACTCTGTGACCCTGATTGAACTGATATTGTTATTTTCTGTTTTGCCCTAGTGTCTCGCTCCAATTTATAGGAGGGAGATGAGGTTCTTTTAATATCCGTATACCCGTCATGAGATTAAGAAACAACGGTTCAAATGTTGTTCCAACCAGTTTATTATAAATCCTAATTAGGGAGACGGGGAAGGGAAGGAGGGCGATAGAAAAGATAGGAAAGAAGCAAGAATGCCGTAAAGCAGGGATAGTCACCACCAGGATCCAGCAGCGGCCCCGTTGCACACCGTTTCAAAGGTCCGAGGCAGAAGCAGCAGGGGGGGGAGAGCAGCAGCGTGGCCGGCCTTGGGCAGCAAGCAGGTAGCAGGAAGAAGTCGCAGAGCCAATCCAGGAGGAAGCAGCAGGACTCGGGTAGCGGGCCTAGGCGAGTTTGTCAGTATGCAGGCATTCCGTAGTGAGGAATCTGATGGCAGAAACCTATCCTCATGGTTTTCGATTCCTCTTTTATTCTACTTCTTCTCCTGCCTACGTGACATCCCTGGGTGCTTGAGCAGGAGTCATGCCAGCACTTCCTGAGATGGCCATCTTCCTTGAGATAAGTCCACACAAAAGACCACTTCACGGCTATTAAGCTGCAGCTTATCTCTCTCTCGTTGCCCCCGGCCTTGTCCATCTGTGACCCTCAGACAAAAGATTTCACAACCCTTCCCCAGAACTTGTCCATCAAAGTTCTCCAGACAAAGGATTTCTGAACCCCTGACCAGGACTTGCCTGAATATGTTCCTCTGTGTCCTCAGCAAGCTTTGAGACAATGATGATGCAAAATAATAATCTCTTACACCTAGTAAGCCTGTCATGGTATTTTTTTGTTGTTGATCTATTTTGTTTTATTCTGCTGCAAACATTTTAAGTGAGAAGAAATATAGAACAGAAAACATACTGTTTAAAACTAAATAGTAAAGCAAGAAAAGCAAGAGAGACTCTTAAAACCACAAGTATCCAAATACGAGGCTTGTCTCATCTGAGTCTCGCATGGTAAAGATGTAAGAAATGTGAAGATCTCATTCCATGGCAAGAAAAGTATAGTATATGAAGTGTATGGCACTATCCTATACAGTTTTATTTTTGGTCATGTTAACATCCACAAAACTCATTCCTTTAATTTTTAGTTTTGGATGAGCTGAGAGGTTCTGACCTTCCCAGAGTATCTTAAGAAAAGTCAGAAGTGACCTGTTTTGGTGTGATTAATCTAATTCAAGTCTCTAAGTTGAATTATACCAATCAATGATTTTTTTTTAATCCAAAATTTCCAAATTATGCCTATGAAATATGTAAATTAAATGTAAGAATGATAGTAGAACCAAAACACATGTAGCCTTCCTAAAATATGTAAAGATCTTCTGTTATAAGCTCTTTAAATAATTGTATTGATCTAACAGTTACTTTCTCTATTTTATGATATCAGTAATTTTTTGCACTGAGTATGGACTAGTGTCATTGGAACTGTATACTTTGGACAAGTTATAAACTTTTACTTCTTAAGTGTGAGACATCTGATATTGTTAGCTAAAATTTGTTAAAATGAAGGAATACTTGCTAGCTTTTTATTTTTTTTTCCCTAAGATCTGAAGATCTGGATATATAAAGCCCCCTACTTTTTCCTAAAGAAGAGATGCTGCTGGTTGTGATCAGTGGCTTAAATTATGCAGAGGATAGTTACAATCATTGCTCTGAAAATTAGGATGGCAAATGATATGAAAACATATAGATAGTTGTAATATACAAAAGAGAATTTAAAAGAACCCTTTTTAGTGTATCGCAGATAGATATAATTATGCAGCATACAGCTTTTGCAGTCATTAATGTGACAGCCAGAGAATTATAGAATCCATATAGTTGGACATGAGCTTTAAAGATGATCAACTAGATCAGATTGCTCATGGCCTGGCTCAGCCTCGCCTTGAAAGGATGGGGCTTCCACCACATCTCTGGGCAGCCTGTTCCAGTGCCTCACCACCCTCACTGTAAAAGACTTCCTCTCATATTTAGCCTGAATCTCTTTACACTTGGAAGCATTTCCCCTTGCTCTGTCTCCACAGACCCTGCTAAAGAGTCTGTCCCATTCTTACCTGTAGATACTGAAATGCTGATATCAGGTCCCCTCAGAGCCTTTTCTTCTCCAGGCTGAAGAGGCCCAGCTCTCTCAGACTGTCCTTATAGGTGAGGTGTTTCATCTCTACTGAGGACTCCGCATCTGGATGCAGTACTCCAGATAAGGTCTCACCAGCGTAGAGGGGTAGGATCATCTCCCTCGACCTGTTGACCATGCTTCTTTTGATGCAGCCCAGGATATGGTTGGCTTTCTGGGCTGTGAGGACACATTGTTGACTCATATCCAGCTTCCCATCTACCAGTGCTCCCGAGTCCTTTTCAGCAGGGCTGCACTCAATTCTCATATCCCCAGCTTGTACTGGTAGTGGACATTGTGTTAATCCATGTTTAATACCCTGCACTTGAATTTATTCAATCAGATAAGAAAATTGCACTGAAAGAAAGCAAAGCAAACCAAAACCAATCTCAAAAATGTTTACAAAATAATTTACAAATTTTAGCAGTTGAAATAATGTTCTCCCTAATATAGTCCACATCTCATATGTGTACTACTGTCCACTGCTATCAGAGAAAAAATATCTCCATTGTACAGAGTGAGTTTATAACTTTAACATGAATTCTATTGCAAGCATCATCAAAACCCACTTTCAGTAATATCAATGGCCTTCTTTCACTAAATTATAATTTCTTCAAGTTCTTATTTGAATATATAATTTATAACACTGGTAAACATTCTTTTAATGCATGAAAGTTAATTTGATGTAGTAAAAAAAAAAAAAAAAAATTAAATCTGTAAGACCATCCAAAGAGCAAAAAATAACATTACTGTACATAGTTTAATAGGACTTCCAACTTATTATTATGAGAGTAAACAGTTTGTCCCAAATTATGTGTTTTCATAGTTTTGTGTTGATTGAGTTCTATGACTTCTTTTTATGCATTTTAGGTTTTTTAAACTGTAATTATAAAATACATGAATATACGTATTTTGAGTTTTGTGTCAGAAAATATCAGTTAAAAAATGTCTGCTACTGAAGCTCGTACAATTGAAATACTGTTTTGAGGAACTGCACAGTGTTTTGCAATGAAGATTCCTCTGCTTTATTAAAACAAATTTTTTATTGTACATATATTTGTTAGATACTAAGATGAAGCTTTGAAATAAAAGAATATGCAATTCTCTGTGTTTATTTTCATCTTAACACTTTTTAAACCTTTTATACATCTGTACCAATCTAAAGTTCATGTCATGCACAGAGACTTTTCTGTATCCTACTTCAAAAGCAAAACTATTCTGGACACAAATAAGAAGCATGGAGGTGATTTATCAGTGGCTACCAAAAAGTTATTTAGCATCTGTTTCAAAAGTTTAAGTGTGTATCATTAGTATGTCTTTGAAAGTCTTGTGAAACATGTAAGATGTAGATGGATCAACATAATAAAATCAGGTACATTTTGTCAAACAGAGTACTAATTCTTAGCATTTACATTTATTTTCAAATGATCTTATGTGTTATTTTTAGATCTGCTTCCAATTTTGTGGAGCTGTTCATGATATGTGCTGAATAATGAAGTCACTTTTTACTTCTAACAGGTCCTAAAATTTTCTGGAGTAATCCAAACGTAGGTGAGATAGTGCCTGATTTGAAATCTTTAAAGTTATCAAAGCATTTAGTAAGCTTGTAAAGATGAAAAACATTGTAACATAAAGTATAGAAGTAAACTGCTGTTGCATTCCCAGAGAATCTATACAGAAAGAAAAATCAATTTCTTTAATGACACTGTAGAATATCTTGATATGGGAAAATATTTATAATGCACTATATTCTGTTAATAACTTCATATCCACATGGTTTGGTATCCAATGTTGTTTAGTTGTTAAAATTCTGTCCTTTTCTACAAACAGAGAAGACATACATTTGATTATATAAATGATAAAGTTCATCCATCTAGTCTAAGAAAGTTTAGATTTTTTGCACAGAAGCAACCCTCCCTTCTCCAACTTGTTTCCTGATGGGTATTTCCTCAGGCTCAGAGATTTATTGCAGCTTCTCGTGGTCTCAAGTGTTCTCAGTTTTGTCATCTAAATCCTCGTGTCTTCTTAGGCTTCCTTTCTTGCAGTGAATATCTTTCTTTACAAGTTGTTGTTATCTTCAATTTGTCACAGTTTTTCTCATTTTTATTACGATTTTCTGTTTATTTTTTAGGAAAACTATAATAACTTCTGCAGGTGTAAATGTCTTTTAGGAGTATGCTAATGTGATCTGCAGATTTAACTTGAATGGTGTAAATACCTAAATGCATTTCATACTGTCAAGGGAAGTTTTATGTTGTTTTGCAATGGCAACCTGTTTTACAGTTGCATATTTTGGTGTATTTCTCAGGAAAGCCTCAGGTGTGTAGACTAGCTTTCAGACTATTCTGCAAAATTACCTGTTCACAGAGTGGCAGCCATCTCTTGGGAATGGCCTAGCTTACATCTAAAAATAACATAAAAGAAATGAATGCTTTTACTAGAAAACAATTCAATTTACTATGCTTAGTTGTGAAGCTGCCATTTAAATAACTTGCTAAAAAAAAACAAAAAAAAAACAGAAAAACCAGAATCATATTAATTGAATCATAAGTCGGCCCAACTAGCGCATCACTTGCAATAAAGCTAACTTTAGGGTATCAAACCAGGGTGATCTAAGGCCTCATGTAGTGCTGATAGTACTGTCTGTCAACTGTGAATGTTCTGGAATAAATCTAAGGATACAGAATAAACCAGAACATGCCAGACACAAAATACAAAAACTTGTTTAGTTGATATCAGATTAGAAAGAATGGGTAGCTATATCCATGATCATTACAATTTGAAAAAAGACTTATGTAATGCAGTGAATAAAACATCCGATTTGATTTCTGTAAATTATTCCTGAAAGTATAGTAAAGAAAAAAAAAAAAGATTTAAGCAGCAACAGTAATAAAAATGTCATACAAATAAAAAATCTTCCTGATTTTGGCTGGGATAGAGGGATAGAGTTAATTTTCATTCTATGAGCTGGTGCAGTATTGTGTTTTGCGCTTAGTATAGGAATAATGTAGATAATACACCAGTGTCAGTTGTTGCTGAGTACTGCTGAGCAAAGTCAGTGTGAGAACACTGCCCTGCCAGCAAAGAAACTTGGGAACAGAAGAAGCTGGAGGTGACAAACCCTGGACAGCTAAATCAAACTGGCCAAAGAGACATTTCATACATATGGCATCATGCAAAATAATAAAACTGTGAGGGAGTTAGCCAAGGGGAGGGCTGTCAGGTGGTTCATCACCTGTTTGGTATATTCTTTCAAGATTAATATTATTTTTTCTTATCCTTTCTCTCCTAATAAACTGTGTTTATCTCAACCCATGAGATTTCTGTTTCTCTTTCCCACTGAGACTGTGTGGTGCTTAGCTTCCTACTGGGTTAAAACATCTCAGAATTTTAACAAATAATATCATGAAATGCTTGAGTAAATCACTGAAGACTAATAAAATGGCACATAAAGACAACAATCTTTTTAATAGTACTGTTGTATTGTGATGTCATTAGTTTACCTATAGTAAATAGATAATTTGCAAATGAAAAAAAAGTTGCATGGGAAATTGCATAGAGTGTAGGATTTCTTCAGAAGGAGAAATGCATATATCACAATATGAATATGTTCAGAATTTGTTCAGAAACTTATCATGAGTGAAACAAATGCATCTCCAGGAATGGCATCTTCAGTTCTTTTGATAAGCTATTGTAGTATTTAACATAAAAAAGAATATGAAAGAAAAAGATGGCTAGAACTGCTGTGTAATCATAGAATGACACCAGTGTTCAAAAGATGTGAAGAAACAAGCTACAGAATGCTAGTGAATCTTAAGAAAACACACCGTTTTTGTCAGATGTTAAAAGAATATAAGTTTGTCCAGATTCCAAAGACAGAGTAGAAAGAGACAGTTATGAAAATATGATCCTGAAGCATATTTCAAGCTGAAATGGACACGTTTAAAGTGCTGAATACCCAGCAGGAAAATAAAAATGTTCATGATGAAACCTTTAATTCTGTTGCAGACATCAGAGAAGTGACTATTAAACACCAGCCTCAGTTGGTACATTATTTTCATAGAAGTTCATTGATGAAAGTGAATTTGGCATTCTGGACTTCAACATGATTAGGTGATTAATTCTTCAGTCATGTAGTTAGCATATTTGATTTTAAAAATGGGATGTGAATTCTTCTCAGAGGGTAATTACATTAATACCAATTTGATCTGGCTTATAAAGAAAAGGGGAGCAGTAAATAAGTTTTTTCTGATTTTTTTTCATTAATTTTAGATGTTTTTGGAGCCTTATGAGTGAATCAGTTTTGGAAAAGACTGTTTCCAGGAAAAGCCAAGAAAACTAAACAGATTCAAGCTTAGGGCACAATTTACCGATTTTTTTTAAAAGTTTTCACTGGTACTACAGTGTTGATATACACTTATATATTGTTATATCATCACATTTTTGTTATCTTTTTTTTTTTAATATGTCTGAGTTAATAGTTTTTGTCTCAATCTATGAGTTCCATTTTGTTTCCAGTTACCTCCATATCCCACATGTGGGTGAGTGCATGAACAGCTTTGTGGTGTTTAGCTGTTTACTGGGTTAAACTAGAACAGTTCTTTTGATGCCTAATGTGGGGCTCCGACTACTGAGATAACAGTAGATGTGACAAGAGTATGTTTAAAAAAAAAATTATTACAAGAGGTATAGTGGTTTACTAGTTGCTGTTCACAACATTATTCTTTATATTTTTTGAGATCTTTCAGTTTTTTTTTTCAGAGAATGATTTTACTTAATACCTTACATTTTGAATATTCAATCTAAAACAATATACCTCACTAAAAGCAATTTAAAATACTTTGTTCTCTTCATCCTCAGTGTGGACATGTCATGATGGGAAAGGAGAGTTGAGCATTACATATTTTTATATAAATCAATTATGAGACTTAAAACTCCAGTTGTTGATTAGAAAAGGGCGTGTGTGCAAAGGCTTCTAAGTTAATGGAAAAGCAAATAGAACTGCAGAAGTCTAATGCAGTAAATGTTAATATTTAACATTCTGTTCTCAACCTCACCAGTACCACAGTACCTCTGAATTTGAATTACAAATCTCAAACATAAAACTACAAATTATGAATTGAACTACAAGGGAAAACCCTTCAAAATCATTCTTAGTTTGTTTTTAGCAGCATATTTAGTCAGTTGCTTTGTTTTACATTTTTGTACCATTCAGTAAGTGATTAAAAAATCAGAAATATATTACATTTCATTTTACTAATTCTGAAAGCAGCAACATTATAGATAAGCTAACTATTTTCAGGAAGATATTAAAGGGGGCATTTTTTTAACGTTCTACAGGGACTTAGTCAGGCAACAGTGACTACCTCAGCCATTGAAATCAATGTTACTTAAAAATCTGCCTAGAACTATCACCAATAAAATTAGAGACCATACAGGGAGATAAAATAAATAAATAAAAAATCTAAAGGGTAGTACTATTTTCTGTTTCTTTGGCTGCTATTTTAAATTGACTAGACTTTGGGGGAGAAAATGGATACAAATTTATTTAAGGAGTTACCACGTTTAATTGTTACAAAATAAAATCTGCAAAAGCAAAACTTAAAAGAAAAATATTTCAAAACAAAATGAGAAGGTGAATCCACAGATTGTTGTACACAAAAATGATAAGTGAATCTCATTTTAAGCACAAAGATCTGCCAGTTCTAAAGCTTGCTGCTTTTAAATAGACTTTACTCATTCCCTGCTTATCACATTCTCTTCCTCAGGTGTTCTCTGAAGTCCAGTTATTGAGTCTGTTTGACCATTACCTGTGTTAGAAATGGTAAAACAAGAATTTGATTAGTTACTTAAGAGACTGCAGACCAAATAGAAAAATAAATGATATTGTAAAAATCATAATAAATGTTAAACTTTTTTAAGTCTTACCCATACAGCAGATTTTGAAGTAAGCTTAGCAAATGAAATATGACCTTAGCAAAGCAAAGGATTGTTTAGACTGCTGACTAATTTTCTACATCATAATAAAGCAAAATAAGAGAAAATTACTGATCTGCACCCAAAGGTAACCCAGAGAACACAATAAAATCAGTCATTACTTCAGAAGCCATCTCATTTGAAGAAGTTCACTCAAAATGAATAAGGCTGCCTTTGAGATATGATCTTTGTCATTGTATTTTAAATTTCTATATTTTTACATTAAAAGTGTTTGGATTTAAGCATGAGGTTCCTTTATGATTTCATATTGATTCCAGCTTTCCTGATGGCAGCCCTTACAAAGAGAGTAATTCAAGCTTCAGTAGGTAATTACTTCATTTGTGGAGTGAGGAAAAGCATAAGGAGGTAAAGATTAATGGAAGGGGAACTCCAGAACAGTCAGAGGAGGACTCTTCAGCACTTATATAGCACTCTGTGGGGACAAACATCAACAGCACAGAGAATTTCATCAGAAAGAGTGTGACTAATATGTCAAAATGGAACTATTTCCCTTTACACTATAGCACTTACACTAGCAAGACTATATCTGGAAAATTAGATCCAGTTTGGTGTGTACTTTAGTATAAGACAGATGATGACAAACTGGAGAAAGTCAAGTGAAAAGCCATGAAGTTGGTAAGAAGAATGAAGCACAATACCATGATTATAGGAGGCTGAGGAAATGGATCCAGCTTTGAAATGAATCATGCTTTGAGCAGAAGGTCAAACCAGTCCACCTTCAGAAGTCTGTTCTGGGATGAATTTTACTGTGATTCTGATTTCCAAAATCAAATTCAAATTGCAGAGCTTAATGGACCCTGGAGAAAAAAAAAATAAAAATGATGTGCCTTAGATAGAACATATGCACATAAACTAATTCCATAAACTCCCAATAGGGTGATTCTTCCTTTTTGTTGGCAAGGGTTACCAACTTTGAGAACTGGGAGAACTGTACTTTGTGTGGTTCATGCTTATGAAATACTTCTACAGATCAGTTAGGTATTCCAAAACATGCTCTGTTCTGTGGTGATTCCCACCACTGACAAATGCTTATAAAATATTTCTAGTCTGACTTTCTTCATGTCCCTTATTCTCTTTGTGTCACTCATTTTCTTATCCAACTTAGCCATGCTGGTAACTTTGACAGTCTGAGCGCGCACAGTCCAAAGCTAACAAGTGAAGCTTATCAGAAGATACTCTTTCTTTCTTCCTCTGATCCAAGAACTTGAACTTTGGGCCCTTTATCTTTTATCAAAATAAATTTTCAAATACTTTGGAAAAGAACAGCCTCAAGAGTACTGATATCAGTTTTTCTCAATCATACATGGCACAGCCATTTTCTCAGTGCTTCATTGTACGTGATGAGGAGAAGCACTGTCTGAATGAGGCAAATAGGAAAATGTTACAATACCTTTTTACAGCAAAATCATTAAAAAAAAAAAAAAAAAAAAAAAGTCTGCTGAGACCAGAAAGTTTGCAGTATTTGAAAGAATGCCCTTGAATGATTTAAGAACAGTCAGGCTGATATTATGGCTACAGAGCAATTCAAAGATGAATTGAAGTAGGGGACTTAATGTAACCTTTATCAGAACTGTGAAAAGAATTTTTAGATGAAATGTATTGTTTCATTCGGAGAATACATGGTGTTTGAAATTGCATATACAGTATAATATTTTCTTTTATTTAGGGTCTCATCTTTCAGGAAGTGTTGTCAGGCAATATACGTAATTCCAAGGTGAGGAAGGACTACTCACTACTTTTTACAGTGTTCAGAATCTTAAAGAATTGGCCAGCACACTACTAATTTGATAAAGGGAAAAAAAATACTAATCATAAAAGTAGAAGATTAAATTGCATCAGTCACATCTGCTGTTTTTTAGTGCATCAAAAAAAAAAAAAATCAAAGCAGAAGCATCTTATGCTCATTTAAGATACAATATATCAGCTGAAAATCTAAACTGATGGAAGTAGTGAGGAAAAATGAACAAACAAACAAACAAAAAACACTGATTGGCAATGTATGACACGCCAAGTGAACAGCAGGAGGGAGAAAACAGTGCATGCTTCACATAGGAAATTCTGTGTGCCTTCCAGCAAAGTAGGAGTGGAAGCATAAATGTCAGAAATATTTAATACTGAGAACATCACTTAGTACTACCGTCAAGTCTAGAAAACAATGGTGAAAAGTAAGTAATTGAAAATAAAATAAAATAAAATAAAACAAAACAACAACTGAAAAGAACGCATGGTACATCAGAGACGTTAGGAGAGCAAAATAATTGCTCAAAAAACATTGCCAGCAATATTCCTAGTTGGGATCACATTTATGCTAAATGAGTATTTATATATATTTAGCTATAGTAAATGAAACAAAAGGAAGGAAATACTTTTAAATGTGTTGCAGATAAAGTATGTGAACGCTATTTATAAAAAAATATGGCTCAAGATGGATTGCAAAATATTCTTCTGAGGCAAATGAGCTTTCATCAGAATTCAAATGTATTGTCTTGCTCCTTTTCCTTTTAAACAATGCACTATGTTTTTCATTTTATGCTGATATTTAAATTATTGTTTTTCTCTGTTAATGTAAACTTTTAACATACACTAAGTGAATTTTAAGTTGCGAATATTTATGATTATTTATCTGATCACACACTTGGATATTATCTCAATTAAATTCAATGTATCAAAACACATAAGCCATCTAGATACATAGATAAATACAAGCAATATTTAAATAAAGAAATTTAGGACTGTGCAGATTTTTTTTTTAAGATAGTACATTAACAAATAAACTGAGAATTCAAACTTAATCTTCTGCTTTGTGCAGTTTTAAGGTAACTGCATATCTGTTATCTTTATTAAATACTTACTAATCCATTCCACCACAGATTATCACAAAGACCACTCAATTAATATGAGTGAATGTGAATTCATTATGTTGTTACAAAAAGACAAGCCGTGACCTAGAAGTATATATGAAGACATATTTATGTGCTTCAAAATCAGAATTGCAAGCATCCTAACCAAAAGGATTACAATAGAGTTATTCACTAATGAATAGTCTGTACAGGTTTTTCAGGGACAGTAAGTACATGGACTACAGAATACTGTCCCTTGGTTCCTGTCACAAAATGCTATTGGTGCATAGTAGCCAGCAAGGAAAGATTCCATGTCACTGTTCTTCTCAATAATAATTGAATTCTCGGTACTAACTACTGGTAGGGATAGCAGAATTTCACTTCTAAATAAGTAGAAGTTTGAATGTCTCCAGTAAAATTTTGAAACTCTACCTACCTCACACCCAGACAGAAATAAATGCTTTGCATTTTTGCTGGCATCATGACTAGTTGTGGTGTCTGAAATCTGAGCCTTAAGGATTTCAAAGAAATGTGCTCGGAACTTAACACTTCAATATTTAGATGACATAAATCACTGTTTGTATGTGGGTAAATAGTTCATATCAGAGTTAAACATATGTGCCATGAAGTACAGGATTCACTGCCACCAGTAATTGTGTTGCTTGCATCCCACACTGTTCATGTTAAATAATAATGTGTAGTATAACTCTTCCTCCTGACTGAAGTATCACAGTTTTCAATAACACATAGTATTAGAATCTGTATTGTACATACCTGTTGACAGTTAAGGTAAATGATCACCCAATCTGTGAGAAGTTTCTGAAGAGATTAATCCTACACAGGACTAAATTGTAAGTCTGTTTTAAAAGCATATCAACCTTTCATCACCAGTTACTGGTCATCAAATGGATACAATTACAGATGCTGGCTGAAATTAAATACAGGAATAGAAATGAAAACAAAGAATAAATCTTCAAGGTATGTAGAGCATATTTATTTATTAGTTTTCCCATGTGATGAGTTGAAGACTACTAAAGAAGAACAGGATGTAGGGTATGATAGAAAAAATATGAACCTGAAGTTTGGAGGAAGAGGCTCTACCATGAGCTTCATGCTTCACCCTGGAAACTGAAGTTTTAAAGAACTGGTAGAACTTACCCTGTTTTGAAATTATTTTTAAATTCTGTTCCTGTCTGTCAGTAACGATGTTTTAGTGCTCATTAAATTATTCATATATTCTTTTTAACAAAATATGACATAAAAGCTTTGTAGAAAGAAATTAATAAACTCATGTTCTTCCAGTAAGACGAATTAAGATTTTCTTCTAGGACCAATTAGAAATCCTCATTGCAGGAAACAGCCACTCCAACAAAGGGAGAGCTTACAGTTTATTCTTAACGCATAGAGGAAATTAAAAGGACATAGAGATATGCTGAGGAATAGGCTTACTCAGTACAATAGGAGATAGCACTGCAAATATAAGAATAATGTCTGCATCTCTTGCTCATAAAACAAGTGTATCCAGTAGATGATCACTTGAACAGTAGTATTAAAAAAATATCTGATTTTTAGCCTGGGTTTCTGTTATTTTCATAATCAAAATATTAGAACCAACACTAAGCGAGAAACGATCAGAAGAAATAGCATGACTAAGCACCAAATAACTTTAGTATTTAACAGATATTAAATATATTCTGTTGTCAAAATATATTCGAAACAGTATACAGGAACTATTTTGTTCAGTTCTCGTTTCATAGAATTGCTATGCTGGTAAACTGTTTAATTATATGACTGCATGTTACAACTAAAAAGAAAAAGTAGTCAAGTTTCTCCAAAAGTAATGTCTCCTTTTTATTTCCATGGAAACTACAATAGATACAAAGACCACAAGACAACTATTTCATAGAGAAACTTCTCATCTAAAAACAATATTTTTTAATATGTTCACCAGCACCATTAGCTATGCATTTTTGCCAGTGATGAACAAGAGCCTATACAACATGTTCATAAAAATCTGCACCACTGTCACTTTCAGCACTGCTGAAACATACCAGCACCACCTCATCATGCTAACATCCACTGTTTGGACTCCATAAATGTTCAGCAAGGATCAGTGAATGCTAATGGGTGCAATTTTTTCCACATGGAGGAACCCACTTCCACACCACTTCCATGTCAGATGCCATTTTGTCAGACTGTCCGTCTGCTGCCATTTGTCACATGGCAAAAAAATGTAATGGAATATTGGCAAGAAGTTCAGTTTCTACTGCCATGACACCAACATCCGCCTCTGATGTCTCGGGCCAACATAATAAAATAGGAGACATTTAATTTTGGAGCAGCCTTTGTAATAGCGATTTGATTAAATTAATGGCCTAAGAGAATTTGCCTTTGTTTAGATTATGGCATCATTAAGAGAAAAAATATTTTCAAAAAATGGTTAATATACTGAGCATAGAAAATGGAAAAATATCTTATGTAATTAGGTGATTGAGGACAGAATAGTATAACAGTGAGCTGCAAAACTAGTCTAATGGGATATGCTGCAATATCAGTCCAGTGGCACAGACTCACTGTTGCTAGGAGCTTTGATATCAGCCTGAAATATGCTGAGAAAATTAATTAGGGAAAAATCATTACTGAAGACATAATGTCGCTGATCTTCATTATCCATGATCCAAAAAAGGGCTCTCTTAATTTGATATTTTTTTCTATTAATGTGGAAACATATATTCATGTTTGAATAATAATGATATATTCTACAAATTGCTGTCAGAATCCTTGGAAGTTATTGCAACCTGGAAGTATATCAAATTATGGAAATCATAATTACCTAAATTGAGCTAATTTGCAAAGAACAGAAAATATGCAGGTTTTCTACCCTAGTTCATTTCTTATCAATGGGAATATTAGATAAATATTTGCCTCATTCAGGTATGCTTCTTATTTGTTTCACTGCCTAGGTTTACACACTTGTGTTTATACTATAATGATGTTCTTCTAAGTCTCTGTTGTTGTCTTAGAACAAGATCTTATGACTATTCAGCTTCAAAGAAATAAAAATCATAAAATATACTTCCCCTCGGATAACTTGATCTCTAATGACAAAACAGAAGAAAAATCACCAGTAGGAATTTGTGGATCTATGACACACTTAATCTGCTTCAATATAATAACTTAGAAAGGGAGTGATAGCTGTGTAACTGCATGATCTCTATGAAAGCCCATACAGCTGTGGTCTCTGCACTGGGACAAGACCAGATTTGCTAATCACATTTTGTCCTATACGGTCCAAGAGTAATTTTCACAACACATTAATTAAATCACAGTAGGAATAATATACAGGACTTACTTACCAGGCAAGTCTGAGATCAAACTTGGAAGTCAGATTTTTATTTCATTTTCAGTGTTGAATCAAGAGTGTACACAAACATACACTGGCACATCTGTAAGGCTGCTAAAACATAGCAGGATAGGGCCAAACATATAAGTCTGAACTTAAAAACATATCTCCTGTGAAGGAAGAAGAGCCCCTGGTGAGGCTTTTTAGAAGAGCTATTTGGGACAGTTGATTCTGTGGGGTTTCTTCCAGACTCTTCTTGCAGACATCTGAGGCCAACTGAAGCTTCTGAAACAGCCTTGTTTATATAAGAGAGCTGGTCTTTAGCATGGGCAGACAAATGGAAAGGAAGGCATAGGAGAAATGTTCTCAGCTTCTGTCTGAACCCTTTTTTTTTTTTTTTTTTTTTCTTGGCTCAGTGCTTGCTTTCTGAGGTATTTCTCGTGATAAGACTGACTTCTCAAGGAGGTGAGTGGTGGGTGTCTTCATGTGGCAATCAACATCACTTTCTGGACAATTTTACATTTGAAAGCATTTCTTTTGATCTGTTTGCCTTCAGTATTGTTTACTGGCAGAAGATCTGGCCTGTGAACAAATAACTCCAGCTTGGTATGGGAGAACTGGGGAATGATACCACTAGATCCTGAGAAAAACACGATGCAGGTGGTCACCTTCCTGTTCCCTCTTATCTGCTGGCAAGGCCTGGAAGATGGAAACAAAGAAGTTTCTTCTGAGATCCCAAAGCCAGAAGCTGCCACTCCAAAGAAAGCTGACTCGACTACTTATGGACTTATTTATAAGTTTGTACAGTCATTGCAGTTGTCATCCTCAACTGAACAACCTCCAACAACCCAGCACTACTGAAGATCATCATCTGCACTGCAAGCAATGCTGGAATCCGTGGTGGTGACTACTTCTCTCTTGCTTTCTACAAAGACTCCTTGCTTTTATTTTCTATCTTTTCTATTGCCCGCCTTCCCTTCCTCATCTTCCTAAATTACTAAGATTTGTAATAAACTTGTTCGGCTAACATTTGACCCACTGTGTCTTAATCTCATCTTTGGATATAGGTATACTAAAAGAACCTCCTTTCCCTCCTGTGAATTGGAGAGAGACAGCTCCCTGACAGGACTCCTCTGTTTACTCTTTGAGTAAATTCAACATTCTCAGTATGTCATCACAGTGTGAGTTAATGGACATGAGCATAGCACCATGAACGTGATGGGAAAAACTTACAGGCAGTTTACCAAATCCTATGTGTAAAAAATGTATATTTTCATCAGGTATCACTTAGCGACTTCAGAACCTCTGTGACTACTGTTCACATGACTCTACAAGATAAAAAAAAAAAAAAAAAATTAAAAAGTGAGTCAAGTGACCAAGTTTGGAAGAGTTGTGTATAATATGCCTCCTTCTTAATTAATATGAAAATGTTGATGACAATCTTAGCTACTTGTTCTACTATTCATGCATAGTGCGCAATCTTGTGAGTACATAATTTTATTCACATTTCTCTTCATGTTTACTTAGAATGTTATACCTCTCCAGATAAGGTAGGTTTTCCAACACATGCAATTTTTTTTACCAATTGGCCTTCCTGTTTTCACTGTGTTTCAAATGGAATAAATCCTCTGCTGAAAATTCAGCAAATTCAGACTGGTCTCTAGTCACTCACTTCAAAACAGAGACTTCGTTATGGGACAGGGAGGTGATTGTCCCTCTCTGCTTTGCTCTTGTGAGCCCCATCTGGAGTACCGTGTCCAGGTCTGGAGCCCCCAATTCAAGAAAGACAGAAAGCTGAAGAGGATCCAGAGGAGGGCCACAAAGATGATCAAAGGGTAGGAGTACCTCTCCTACGAAGACAGACTGAAGGAGCTGGGCTTATTCAGCCTGGAGAAGGCTGCAAGATGACCTTATTGCAGCCTTCCCGTACCTAAAGTGAGCCTTTACAGGAGCGTAGTCAATTCCTTACAGGGGTGATAATGGCAGGACAAGGGGAAATGGTTTTAAATTGAGGGAGGGAAGATTTAGATTGGATATCAGGGGGAAGTTCTTTACTATGATAGTGGTGAGGTGCTGGAGCAGGCTGCCCAGAGAGGCTGTGGATGCCCCATCCCTGGAGGTGTTCAAGGCCAGGTTAGATGGGACCCTGGGCAGCCTGGTCCAGTTCTAAATGTGGAGGCCGGTGGCCATGCATGTTGGGGGGTTTGGAGATTCATGATCCTTGAGGTCCCTTCCAACCCTGGCCATTCTGTGATTTTGTGATTCTGTGACTCATTATGGATGACAAAGGTGATCAGAAAGCTGGAGCACCTCCTCAGCTGAGGGAACATGGGTTTGTTTGTTTGTTTTGGTTTGTTTTTTTTTTGACTGGAGAAGAAAAGGATCAGGGGACACCTCTCTGGGGTATGTTTACTTAAAGGAGATTTACAAAAAAGAATGGAGAGCAACTTTCTACATAGCCCGGTAGTGATAAGGATGAAAGATTTAAAATGAAAAGAAAGGAGATTTAGTTTGGATTTTAGGAGGAAATTCTTTACTCAGAAATTGCTAAGGAACTGGTAAAAGTTTCCTAGAAAGGTTGTGGATTCTCCACCCCTGGAGACTCAAGGACAGCTTGAATGGGTGCTCGGGGCAACCTGATCTAGCAGGAGACATGGTTGTGTATGGCAGGGAATTGGAACAAGGAGATCTTTAAGGTTCCTTCTCATCCAAGCTTTTCATGACTCTATGAATCTATGACTCTACAATCTTCCTTCAAGTATTTGATGATGAATACAATAGTTCTTTGTTTTCCTGTGGATATTTTTTTTTCTATGAGTATGTAAATAGTACTCTTTCATTAAAAAAAAAAAAAAAAAAAAAAAAATTATATTGTCCATAGGGGACTGGTGTGGACATCTTCAATTATGAAAGGAGATGCTAATGCACACACACCAGCATGCAAGTGAAAATAGAAATTTTAGACATTCTGGATTAAACTTGGCATTTTACACTTAAGCAAATTCACTAGAGACTCCTGAGGAAAATAAAACAATTGCAGTGAAAACAAGTATGTGAGTTTGCCTGATTTTGTCCTATAAAACACATAAGTAAAGCACTGATTAAGTATATTAATGAAATGGACAAGAGTCCTCCTTCCTTATTACATCAATAGGAATATTTATAGGCATTTTACCATTTTTAAATGTACACATATGTGAAAGTACTAGGGTGAGAATGTGTCCAATTACATACGTAAATATCTTCTTGGTATTCTGAGCAGACGAGAATATATCATCTATTTTGCTTTTAGATTTCTGTGAAATTTCATTCTGATTTTTTATTTGCTGCATTGTTTTCTTTCCAGGCATACAGACAGTTTTTTCACTACATTATACAATCAATTTGTTCAATTATTAATTAATTAATTAATATACAGTCCTATTATGCAGCATAAGACAGTTCTGTAAAAATAACCATTTCTTAACAACACCTAATAGGAAATAATATTCAATTTTGCAATTTCCTGGGCATTGCTTCCAACGTGCAAGCACCTGAAAATATTGATTTGAGTTTTCATACTCAGCTACATACTCAGATGTTGTAAGAGAAAATGGAGCCAAATTCTGATGTAAATTGGTTGAATGCTCAGATAATAACTGAAAGTGAAAATCCCCATTCTTTAGGTCTTTTACTAAATAGGAACTGCTCACATAAGCAAAACAAACATTGACTCACTCAAAACTAATCTTTCATGTCTCATCTCTTTCAGGGGAAAATAAAGATATTGTTAATATAATTTTGCAGCATCAAAAAGGCTTGAAAGAGTAATGAAATACAGAAAGTCAGTGTTTAAGACTAAGATTCTTTGATCTAATGTTTTCAGTGATGATGTATTAAGAATACTAAACAGTAGGAAGCAGCAAGGTAGTTGCCATAAAGAACATTGTTTGGCAAATGCATTTGCAACTGACATTTTTTTCTCCTGATACAATAAATAAAAACAATTACAATGCTATCATTAATGTTTTAAACCACTACAGAAGTTTATCTTAAAGGTGGAAAGAAATAAGAGGAAAGAAAATCTTTAACTCTCAGAAGTGTTTGTTGTATCAAGAGCAAGCTAGGACAACAAAAAAGAAAACATGGAGCTAGCTGGGAAACAAACTGCTTTGGAAAGTGGCCTAATATTCCCCATGAGAGTGAAGGAAAAGAGACGTGATCAGACAAGAAGACAGTTAACCTTAAGATGAGAGCTAGAACACTAAATGTAAACATAGAGCAGAGAGAATAAAAAACATTTTAACTTCAAAACAAATGCATTGAAGACTGCAAAGGAGAACTATTCCCATGTCTTTTTTATTTTGAAACTATCTTATTCTTTTCTCTCTTAAATTGGTGAATACTTCTGTCAGTTCAATGAAGCTTTTTACAGACAACTCTGTAATTGTGATTCTTATAAATTTATAGACAACTTTCTACTTATTGACTTTGATGCCACGGGTATATGTAATATTAATAACTCAATGCAGAGAGTTGTTTGTGGTGTGAATGGCTCCCCTCTTTGGTCTGGATTAAATCCCTGCTGATGTTTCAAAACAACTGTTTATTTTCTCAGAAGGCTAGTTCTGTTCAGGTGCCAAAGATTTCCCTGTTTATTTCTAGAAAAGAAAATAGGGTAGTTCAACGTACAGTGACATTGTTGTACTCACACCCTTTGAGGGCATAAGCTCTTCTGAACCTGTCAAGTTCAGTCTGTACCAGGTTGGTAAAATAAAAGCATTGTACTTGGTCTGTCAGAGAATCCATTAACAGGGACTCACACACTCCAAACTAAGACCTAGGTGAGGCATATCAATCCAGTCTGTTTTACACGCTTTCTTCAATCATAGATATTCCCAGAGCACATCAAATTCTGGTTTAACCTCATCAAAGGAGGAAAAAAATGTATGAAAAAACAAAAGAAACAGAAATCCAGGAAAACACTTAGAAAATAAATTTACCAATCATCTAGACAAATGAAGAGGGTATTTTATGTTGCTGCTTCTTTTTCCTTCATTGTCATAATGAGTTGCAAGACCAGATTGTGTCTTGGAAAATTTAATTTTTCTGAAGAGTAGTAGAAATAACATTTTTATTGTTTTTTTGTTTTTTTTTTTTTTTTAAGCAAGAAACATATATAAGAGATAAAAGAGAGAGAAATAGTTTCTGAAAAAAAATCTTTACAGGATCTACACACAAATAACTCTTTATTTAATATAAAGCATATTTTATTAATTAATTAATTAATTAATATAAAGCTCTTTAATTAATATAAAGCATCTAAAACATTTGCTGAATTTAACCTGTTTATGGAAGATGCTAAAGCCTATTGGAAAGTCCTCTCTAAAAGGATTTTTTAAGGACCTACTCTTTTTAGAAAATAAACAAACAAGCAAATAAAAAAATAAAAAATAAAGCACACACAAAAAAACCCCCATCATTTTCTAAAAAGATGTCTGACATCTATGATAATGACCAATTTATAACAGAAGATTATGATTCAGTGGAAATGGCTAGAGCAAGGGACATGAACCCTGAGGAGACAGAAGAAAAATAAACAAAAACACTAATAAAAATAAATAAATAATCACTAATAGAATATCGCTTTCAAAAAACCTTTTGAAGCACACAAGATTTTCATGCAGCACAGCAGATGCTTTCAAAATGCTTTCAAAAGCTTTGATTGAATTCCTAAGTTCTATTACTCCACTCCCATCACTTATAGAGTTAGGACATGCAAAGGGTTTAAATCAACAGGTGTTTCCCTATGTACTTGCAGTGACTACATCTTAGCAAGATGAGCAGAAGAAGGAAACAGATTATTTTTAAAAATAATCTTAAATTTTTACAATTTAATTTATTGCAATGAAACTCTATATTTTACAGTGAAAAAAAACTAACTGCCCCATGCTATCGTAGCATGAAAATTAATCCAGCAGATCAATTCTGGATATTCTGAATTATTGTCTGAAGTTAGAAACATTTCCTGTAAGTATAACTGTACTTACTGATTAAAGCGTAATTTGTGCAATTCAAGTAGTGAATGAGGAGAACCACTGACTGCTGTTTCACAGCCTTCAGAATAAACCTGAAGAGATTAAATTAGAACCAAAACAAGCACAAGATGACTTTGATGCTGTACATATACCCTTCATTTCAATGAAGGATAAGATTCAAATTCAGAGTAGTCAAGGACTTATGTTCTGACACTATTATAATTAAGAAAATAATAATGGCTTTTCTGTAGTCTTTCATTATTACAGAGTTTATTTTACTCATACATTGCCTCTTGCTTTTGCCTTCTCTGCATCTGCATAGTTGAGCAGCTGCATCAGAAGTAGTACAAAGTACACTTGAAATTACTTCCTAGCAAAAAGCCTGTTTAATTTATTCTATCTTGTGTGATAATATTTATTCTTAAAAACATTTGAATTATGCAGAATAGTATAAATCACAAAATACACTTTTCCATGAGAGATCTAAATTTATTTTCCCTGCTGAATCCCAAATTTGACAGCAATTCAATCTCTTTTACATCTTTCTTCTGTGAGTCTTTTTGTTCTGTTGGTACAGTGGGACAGTGTTCTGTGGGACAGTTGATGTCCTACCACTTCTTCCCTTCACCTAAAATCTACATAAGTAAATTCGTATAAATATGTTGTATTTTAACCTGTCAAATAGCAAAGCACCACACAGTTGTTAACTCACTTTCTCCCTTCCCCATGGAAAAAAAGGGAAAAAAATGATGATAGTTATGATAAAAAGTGTCCTAGATGAAAGAAAGTTGGGGGCTGCCCAGTGCTGGTCACAATCAGTTCCAGCCAATGAAATGGAGTCATCTATAAAGTTGCTGAGAGTGCACTTGGTCCCACTGTCCATGTCACCTTCAGAAACATTAAATAATACAGGTCCCAGAACTAATCCCTGAGAATCGCCACTCATCACCAGTCTTCACTTGGACACTGAGCCAATGACTGCAACTTTTTGACTGCGATCATCCAGCCAAGTCCTTATCGAATGAGTGGTTCATCCATCAAATGCATTTTTCTCCAATTTGCTGTTCTGGTTGTTGCGTGGGACAGTGTCAAGTGCTTTACACGAATCCAGGTAGATGATATCAGTTCCTCTTCCTTTATCTACTGATGCTGTAACTCCATCTTAAAAGGCCACTAAGTTTGTCAGGCATAATTTGCCCTTGGTGAAGCCCTGTTGATTACCACCGATCTCCTCATCTTTATATAATATGCGCCCTAGTAAGGCCTTCAGGAGGATCTGCTCTATGGCTTTGCCAGGCACAGAGGTGAGACTGATCAGGCTGTAGTTCCCCCTTTTTTTTTTCCCTTCTTGAAAATCACAGAATTATGGAATGGCCCAGGTTGGAAGGAACCTAAGGATCATGAATCTCCAACCCCCCTGTCACAGGCACGGCCACCAGCCTCCACATTTAATTCTAGACCAGGTGTGAAAATCCTTCTTTGTTTTTTGGCTCAAAGCTTGCTTCCTGAGGTATTTCTTGTGATAAGACTCTGATTGATTTGTTGAGGAGGCAAGTGATGGGTGCTACCGTGTGACAATTGACATCCCTCTGGGAACATTTGAAAGCCCCTTCCTCCAGAGTTGCTTACCTCCGGAAGAGAGCACTCAGGCGGAAGATCTGGCCTGTGACTAAATAGCTCCAGCCTGCTATGGGAAAATTGGGGAATGATACCATCGTGTCCTGTGAAAAACAGGATGCAGATGGGCATCTCTGCTCCCTCTTATCTGCTGGCAAGGCCCGGAAGGTGGGAACAAAGGAATTTCTGCTGAGATCCCAGAGCCAGAAGCTGCCACTCCAAGAGAGCTGACTCAACCACTTTGGATTTGAGCTGTCACTCTGAAGACAGCTGACTCTACCACTTTGAAAGCATTGAAAAGGAGCCATCATCGCCATGGTCACCGTTGTTGTAGTCGCCATCGTCGTTGTCAACAGAACAACAATGCCTGATGACCCACCACTACTGAAGACCAAAGGCTGAACTACAAACCATGCTGGATCCATGGTGGGGACTATCTCCCTCGTGCTTCCTATAAAGACCCCTTGCTTCTTCTTTCCTATCTTTTCTATCGCCTTCCTTCCCTTCCCCATTACCCTATGTCACGGAGTTAACTAGATCAATTTATGCCCGTGACAGGGGGCAGTAGGCCCCTGCCCTCCCCACCCCCCGCCTGGCCCCACAAAATGGGAAGGAAGGAAGGGGGGAAAAAAAAACAGTGGCAACAATCTACAGAGGTAAACTTATTTTACTAACTACAATATCGGAATGCAAGATAACACAATATAATACAATCTAATTGAAATTGAGACTAATAAATCAAATAAGATAGGAGAGAGAGTTCCTGAGACTGAGTCAAACCTGAAAAGCTTGGAACGGCTAGGAAAGCACCTCCAGCACCCGCTACCAGGCAGTAAGAGACCGCCCCACCCGGAAGGGTCAGATCCCCTGACTTTCGTAATGTATAGGGATAGGTACGTAGAATTAGAGCATTAACACTTTAATTCCAGTACATGATGTTTTGATGTGGAATACTGAAAATCAAAAAAACATAAAACCATGACACCCTAATTTATAATAGCGTCTGTCCTTCCCTTCCCCATCTCCCTAATGAAGATCTGTAATAAACTGGTTGGACCAACATTTGAACCATTGTTTCTTAATCTCACGCTGGGTATACAGATATTAAAAGAACCTCCTCTCCCTCCTATAAATCAGAGCGAGACACCAGGCTGCCCAGGGCCTCATCCAATCTGGCCTCTAGAACACCTTCAACACCTCTAGAAATGGAGCATCCACAACCTCTCTGGGCAGCGTGTTCCAGCACCTCACCGCTCTCATAGTAAAGAACTTCCCCCCCTGATATCCAACCTAAATCTTCCCTCCCTCAACTTAAAACCATTTCCCCTTGTCCTGCAGTTGTCTACCCTTTCTACCCCTCCTGTTTGTAAGCTCCCTTAAGGTACTGAAAGGCTCACCTTTCAGTATGAGGTCAATGAGGTCACCTCGCAGCCTTCTTTTCTCCAGGCTGAACAAGCCCAGCTCCCTCAGCCTGTCTTCATAGGGGAGGTGCTCCAGTCCCCTGATCATCTTCGTGGCTCTCCTCTGAACCCTCTCCAACAGCTCTCTGTCTTCCTTGAACTGGGGGCTCCAGACCTGGACACAGTGTTCCAGATGGGGTCTCACAAGAGCAAAGCATAGAGGGACAATCATTTCCCTGTCCCTGCTGGCCACCCTTCTCTTGATGGAGTCCAGGATAGCATTTGCTTTCTGAGCTGCAAGACCACACTGCTGGCTCATGTTAAGCTTTTCATCCATCAGGACCCCCAGGTCCTTCTCTGCAGGGCTGCTCTCAAGGACTGCTCCTTCCAGTCTGTATGGATGCCTGGGATTCCTCCAGCCCAAGTGCAAAACCTTGCATTTTACTGTGTTGAACCTCGTTAGGTTCACCCTGGCCCACCTTTCAAGCCTGCTGATGTCCCTCTGAATGGTATTCCTTCCTTCAACCGTGTCAACCACACCATTCAGCTTGGTGTCATCAGCAAACTTGCACTCGATTCTACTGTCAATGTCATTGATAAAGATGTTAAAGAGCACCGGTCACAGGACAGACCCCTGGGGGATGCTGCTCATTACCAGCCATTACCTGGACATAGAACCTTTGATCACCACCCTCTGTCTGTGGCCTTTCAAAAATGAAAAAAAAAATGACAGTTATGTTTCCCCTTTCTTGGGCTACATCATAAGAGGGGTGGCCAGCAGGAAAAGTTAGGTGATTGTTCCCCTCTGCTCTGACTTCTTGAGGCTCCATCTGAAATATTGCATACAGTCTGGGGGCTACTCACACAAGAAAGACAGAGAGCTGTTTGACTGGGTCCAGAGGAGGTGGAGGGACATGAAGATTATCAGAGTGCTTGAGCATCTCTTCAATGAAGAAAAATTGAGGCAACTGGGCATATTCATCCTGAAGAAGAGAAGGCTCTGGGAAGATCTCATTGTAGCCTTCCTGTAATTAAAAAAACTTTTTTCCCAGTCTGGTAGCAATAAGACCAGGGTGAATAATTTAGAATTAAAAGGGCAGACTTAGGTTTTATGTTAGGGGTATTTTTCTCAGAGAGTTGTGAGGTTCTGGAACAGATTGCATATAGAGAGTTTGTGAATGACCCCACCCATGAAAGCATTCAAGGTTGGATGGGGCCCTGGGAAACACGATCTGAAGCTGAATTTAGTGGTTGGCAGCTCTGCCCACAGCAGAGGTTTGGAACCTGATGATCTTTAAGGTCCCTTCCAATTCAAGGCATTCTGTGATTTTACGGCTCTATGAAAGTGGTGTACAAGAAGTTCTCTATGAACATGAGAAAGAACTTATTTACTCTGAGGGTGACAGAACAGAGATTATGGACTCTCCTACTCTGGTTGTATTCAAAACATACCTGTAGGGAATCTTCTTTAGTAGGAGGATTGGGCTAGATGATTTCCAGATTTTTCTTCCAACCCCCACAATTCTTTGAGTAGGTAACGTGTGGACATGCAAACAGAGATAAAAAGGAGAGTTACAGGAGCAGAGATGTGAGGATGTAGGTGAGGACACACTAAAGGAGACACAGGAGGAGGTACATATCTGAGAGACATTCAGCCCATGGTTGACCCCTGCCAGAAAAGGTACACTCTGAAGGAGACTGTGGTCTCTGGATGACCCAACAGTGCAGATGGAACATGAAAGAGAAGGCACAGGAGGAAAAAGCGAGTAAGAAAAAAGGAATGTTATGAAGCTGCCTTGATCCGCTCTTCCTGCACTTTCAAAGTCTTCACTGGAGGAATTGAATGCGGTGTGCAACAAAAGCAAGGGCAACAGAGAATAAGACTGTGTCTGAAGTGCTGACAGGCAAAAGAGAAAAAAAGATGTTTTACAAAATAGGTTGTTTAATCATTTGTCTTCATGGTATCTCAGTACCTGAATCAAAAATTAAAAGTTAATGTAATTGGCAATAAAATAAAATTCAGTGAAATCTCCTGATCATGCTGTTTATGAGAGAGTCCTGTATTGATTACTTTTATCCAATGCTCAACATAAGGAAAAGTTAGTAAAAAGAACAGTCTAGTGCTTCTTACTCTCACTATTTAAACTGCAGTTCCAGTGAGAAACCTCTGTTGGGAAGTAAGTCTTGAATATTCTCAGAACATAAAATAAAAAGTTAGTTCAATATTTGTATTAATGCACATCTTGCACACAATTTTATATTCTCTATATGTTCAACTGACATTGATTTATTAGGTTAATATACTCGTTAATGGATGCCACAATATAAATTAATAACGATCAGAAGGTAAATAATTAGTCTGAAGACAAGTACAGTAATGATTAAAATAATTCTGACAGGTTTACTTTTAAAATACAGGGGAAAAAAAATGAAACTAGCTGTCAGATGACTAAAAATATCACTGAAATTACATAAGTTTTCTCAAAAAAAAAAAAAAAAAAAAAAAAAAAAAAAAAGGTTTCTCATAGGAACGTGAAGTAAAATGGAGGTGTTTTCTAACCGAATTTTGATCTTGGTGGTTCACATAGTATAGCACATATAAATGCAGAGTAAATCTAGACAGTTCTGCTTCACCAAGATTTCGTAAAAACATTTAATATTTTCATAAGAAGGAAGGTAAATCTCAAAAGCAATATTGTCTTAAGCAGAATTATTTATAATACTCCTGATGTGATGCAGCTGCAGCTAAAAAACAGCAGTAGCACAAGTCAATCTGTTAAACAAAGTGATAAACAGATAAGATAGTAGGTGGCTACACTAAGGTTATAAAAATCTTTTATTATCCTAAAGCACAGGGAGGCAGGTATTTTCACATAATCACACTTTTGATGAGCAAGTGTCTGACCTTGGTAATTCTTGTGTTGGTGGAGTTACTCCTCTGTAAAGGCAGAAAACTCTACGTCCCAACCAAATCTCATTCTTTTTTCCCTGTGCACATTCTTACAGTTTAAAGCTGGGAGAAAATTGTAACATCTGTATTCACACTTAAAATGCAAAGAAGTGAGAGGGAACAAAACTCCTGGAACTGTCAATCTAGCTCTTCTAACAGAATTGTATCACTGGCAATTTGAAAGAACCTGTAACTTGTTTCTTCAATGAAGAGCGCTATTCATTAAACCACCTATGAGAGTTCTCATTGGGTGCAGCTAAACTCCTTAAGGGTGGCCCTGTGAGCCCATTTGAACATGACTAGACCTTTAGCACTCAAGTGGGTATTTATGCTTTAATGCAACAACCATTAAGACAAGAATAGTTACTAAGTTTGAGCACTATTGAAAATGTTACTGGTAATATATCGGTTTAAGAATTTCCATTTCTAAATGGCTTTCATATCCCATCAATTAGATGTTTTCAACTGAATTTATTAGCAGATTTATAGCCTCAAAAAAATACTTAAAATTGAAATAAGAGAGAAATACAAAAAAATATCTTGAGAAATAACTTTTCTTTCCAATTATGTTTTTCTTTTTGTTTTTGGTTTTTTCCCCCTGAAAATATTTTACCTTTATTATTTCTGCCTTCCAGGCTGTGTTTTGGAAAATGTAACACAACTTCTAGAAGCTGACTTTAGGATCCTGTTCTTGTAAATTGTGGCTATCATCTGTTATGATGAACACTCAGTTCTGCAAAGACAGCTCTATAAAGTTTATGAAGAAAAGGTGCTCTGTGTTTTTCAGAAAAAGTAGCACAGTTCAAAATATGTGACCTCAATGAACTGAGAATGAAATAACAAAAGAAAAAAATATCTTCAAAAGAAGCTTACATAAGTATGCTCAATTCTCCAGTTAACATCTTTATATTAAAAGTAGGCTTAAATGAGCTATGAGAACACAAAACTCTTCAATCAGGAAAATGTAAAAGCTGATAAGTTTTCCAAAAGTCCAAAGAAAGGTGTTTTTTTGTTTGTTTGTTTGTTTGTTTGTTTGTTTGTTTTAATGTAGTATTATTTGAACAGAATCAAGGTTCCTTTAAGTTGTATTAAATAAGATTTATTTTTATTTTTTTTTTAAACTGAAATGAGCATTGTAAAAATCATTTGGAAATAATGGAACAAAAACCTTCCAAAATCACAGAATGGTTTGGGTTGGAAGAGACATTTAAGATCATCTAGCACCAACCCCCCTGCTATGGGCAGAGACACCTCCCTCTAGACCAGGTTGCTCAAAGCCCCATCCAGCCTGGCCTTGAATGCTACCAGGGAGGGGTGTATTCACAACCTCACTAGGTAACCTGTTCCAGTGTCTCACCACCCTCACAGTAAATAATTTCTTCCTAATATCTAGTCTAAATCTACCCTTTTTCAGTTTAAAGCCATTTCCCCCCGTCCTGTCACTACCTGCCTTTATAAAAAGCTCCTCTCCAGCTTTCCTGTAGGTCCCCTTGAGCTACTAGAAGGCCACCATAAAAGCCCCAGCTCTCTTGGCCTGTCTTCATAGGGGAGGTGCTCCAGCCCTCTGATCATCTTTGTTGTTCTTCTCTGGACCTACTCCAATCACTTCATGTCCTGTCGAGGACTCCAGAATGAACACAGTACTCCAGGTAGGGTCTCACAAATAGAGGGGCAGAATCACCTCCCTTGACCTGCTGGTCACACTTCTCTTGACACAGCTCAGGTACTCTTGTCCTTCTAGGTACAAGCGCACATCACCAACTGTTTTTGAATCTTTCAGCATCTTACACTCTCAGTCCTTCTCCTCAGGGCTGCTCTAAAGCCACTGTCTGACTAACCTGTACCTGTGCTTGAGACTGCCCTGACCCAGCTGTAGGGCCTTGTACTTGGCCTTGTTGAACTTCATGATGTTGGCATTGACCACCTCTCAAGCTTATCCAGGTTCCTCTGGATAGCATCCCTACCATCTAGCATGTCAACTGCACCACTCAGCTTGGTATCATCTGCAATGTGCTGGTTCTTGATGCCTCTATGAAATAAAAGTTGTATTTGCAGGTTATTCTTCACTGGCTTGTGACTGACAGTATTAGGAATGTGCTTAATTTTTGTTTTACTTCAGAAGAAAAGGGCAAAAAGGAAGGAAAGAAAAATAAAAAAATAAAGAAATAAAAAAGGAAGGAAGGAAGGAAGGAAGGAAGGAAGGAAGGAAGGAAGGAAGGAAGGAAGGAAGGAAGGAAGGAAGGAAGGAAGGAAGGAAGGAAGGAAGGAAGGAAGGAAGGAAGGAAGGAAGGAAGGAAGCCCCAGTACATATGAAAATGAATTCCCAAGCACTGTTTCAGATTTTAGCCAAATTTCATATGTCAATAGACCATAATATCTAATTACATCATAGCTCCAGCTTCATAAATATTACTTAGGAATCCATGTCAGCTAAGTCTAAACTTATAGACTGAAATACTAAATTGAACATTGTTACTCAATTATTCCTATTTTCAAATTGTCAAATCATCCTTTCCATTTTTAATCTTTCAGTTCTCTCCCAACCAACATGGGCACAATCAGAAGAAAGCATGGATTAAGAATCATTCTGTAAATGAATTACATCTTGTCCTGTCACAGACAAGAAGAGAATCTAAAACCATGGATGCGGGTCACACTGTGCCTCTTGGCCTCAGTGTCATCAGTGATTACAGACACATGTAATTTGCAGATGCTTGAGTTCTTTGTATTTCAAGCATGCCAGTGCTTGATTATCCTCTTTTATGTCAACTGTTGTCCAGGGCAATGCACACTAGTGTCTCCCAGACAGGAGTATAAGCAATCTCATCTACAGCTCCCGCCATCAATGGATTAGTTTGGTTCCACTGTGGTTCAGTTTAGTATTTCTGCTGCTGGTAATCCACAAGCATCTACCTGCCAGGCCTGCATGCTAAAATACAGCTAAACAAGGCTGAAATTACAGCTCATGGAAATGAGACTACAAAGAAGCCTGTTAGAGACTTTATTTCTCTCTTTTTTCTCCTTTCATTCACATTTAAGCAGTTGAGATTCTTATCCAACTGTCAGACCTATGGTCTGCTTGTTGTTTGTTCACATAGTTTCTTAATCCATTGTTAGCCAGAAAATTCTTCTGATTCTTCTTTTCTGCTTAGAGCCTATCCTTTGTCTACACCCTCTGCAGATGACTGCAGCTTTGCAACTAGCTAAAGATAATGTGGGTTTGTGCCCCAAATTGATTAATTACTGCAGACAAGAATTGTTAAAAATAATTTAGCTCATGAGAGTCTGTCAGTCAACATCAAATTTCATATTAGGTTTAAATTACCATTTAGTTAATGATGAACATCTGGTGTGTTTATCTGCCTAATCTGACCTCATGCTATAATATATTTTTCTTATTTATATATAAATGCTTTCTAAAAGGGCAAACTGTTCTGATTAGGCAAATTCTTCAGTCTGTCGTATTTCATCTTTTTTCTATTTTTTTTTCCGCTAGTGGAAATAGTTCTTTATACTAATGAATGGTGACATGTCAACAAATACAGCAATCTCAAAGTACCTTGACCTTTTTGCAAAATTGAGAAGCCTGAACAACATTTGACTAAACATTTGTGGGAACTGACCTTGTCTGGTGCTACATGCTATATTTTATGATGACAACTCTAATTATTCCTGAGATACAGACATCTGAATATTGCAGTTTTGCATTGTGTACATTACAAATCTCAACACAGCATGCCAAGACCTCCAGCTGTTTTATATTGACACATTTTTACCTTTGTCTATATTTGGTTTCAACTAAGGTAAAAAATTAGCTGTCCTCATAAATGATTCCTACTATCCATTGAAGAAATATAGCATGACACAATAAAAAGCACAGAGAATGAATTTACAAAATGAGTAGTTAAAATATGGAGAGAACATGTTCAAAATTTTAAATGCATGTTTAGCAACAAATTCTGCATTCATTCTCATTCTTGCTGTAACCACTCATGACCAGTTGCCATTGAGTCTCATTACCCAGCATAGAGTGTACCTGTCCAAGCCATGGGCTACCAGCTTCTCCAGGAGGTTCAGCAAATTCAGATTCAAGATCTTACATCTGGGTCAAGGCAACCCTCACTAACAATAAAAAGTGGGGGATGGGAGGATTGACCCCTGCCAAAAAAAGACCTGGGAGTACTGGTGGATGGGAAGTTGGACATGAGCCAGCAACGTGCCCTCACAGCCCAGAAAGCCAGCTGTATCCTGGAGTGCATTAAAAGAAGTGTGGCCAGCAGGTTGAGAGAGGTGATCCTTCCCTTCTACTCTGCACTGGTGGCCCCATCTGGAGAACAGCATCTAGAGGCCTGGGGTCTCCAGCACAAGAAAGACATGTAGCTCTTGAAACGAGTCCAGAGGAGAACATCTAAGATGGTCAGAGGGCTGGAGAACCTCTCCTGTAAGGAATGGTTGAGGGAACTGGGCTTGTTTAACTTGGAGAAGAGAAGGCTCCGGGGAGACCTCATAGTCACCTTCCAGTACTTGAAGGGAGCGTATAAACAGGAGGGGGAACAACTGTTTTCACGCACGGATAGTGATAGGACAAGGGAGAATGACGTTAAACTGAGACAGGGGAGGTTTAGGTTAGATATTAGGAGGAATTTTTTCACTCAGAGAGTGGTGACGTACTGGAACAGGTTGCCAGAGAGGTTGTGGATCCCCCATTCCTGGAGGCATTCAAGGCCAGGCTGGATGTGATTCTGGGCAGCCTGGTCTAGTAGTTGGCAACACTGTCCATGGCAAGAGGATTGAAACTAGACTTTCTTTGAGGTCCTTTTCAACATAGGCCATTCTATGAAAAATTAGCTTACATATAAGGAAAAAGTCTTATAGTGAGGATAGTGAGGAACTGGAAAGACTGCCTGGAGATGTGGTTGATGCCCCATCCCTGGAGGCTTTCAAGGAGAGGCTGGATAAAGCCCTAGGCAAACTGATTAATCTGTGCATGTCCCAGGTCACTGAAGAGGAGTTGGACTATATGACCTTAAAAGTCCCTTCCAGCTCTAAGTATTCTATGATTCTTTGATTCTATGAAGTTGTGAAGCAGATAAAAGTGGTTATGTGAAACAACATTCATACTCCAAACATAAGGGATCCTTTCTTTCATTCGGCTGATCTTGAAATATTTTCATTCCCAACTTATTTGAAAATACATATTTGTATTTGACTCCATGTCTTGCTCTAATTTATAGGAGGGAGAGGAGCTTCTTTTAATATCTGTATACCTGGCGTGAAATTAAGAAACAATGGTTTAAATGTTGGTCCGACCAGCTTATTATAAATCCTAATCAAGGAGATGGGGAAGGGAAGGACGGCAACTATTATGAATTAGGGTGATGGGGAAGGGAAGGACAGCAATAGAAAAGATAGGAAAGAAGTAAGAATTGTGTAAAACGAGGATAGTCACCACCAGGATCCAGCAGCGGTCCCATTGCACACTGTTTCGAAGGTCCGAGGCAAAAGCTCAGGGGGAGAGCAGCAGCAGCGTGGCCGGCCTTGGGCAGCAAGCAAGTAGCAGGAAGAAGTTGCAGAGCCAGACTGGGAGGAAGCGGCAGGACTCAGGTAGCAGGCTCAGGAGAGTCTGTCACCATGCAGGAATTCCATAGTGAGGAATCTGATGGCAGACACCTTTGTTCTTCTTCAGCATGCAAGTAGAGCGCAGAGCAAGTCCAGGAGGGAGAGAGGCAGATCATGAGGCTTCTTCATAGCAGAAACCTCTTCTTCTTCATGAGGAATCTGTTGCCAGAAGACCTAAACCTCATGGTTGTAGGTCCCCTTTTTATCCTTCTTCTTCTGCCATCGTGGCATTCCTGGAAACATGGGTAAGAGTCATGTGCAGCACCGCCTGAGATGGCCATCTTCCTCAAGATAAGCCCACATAAAAGACTGCTTCCTGACCATTAATCTGTGGCTTATCTCTCATTGCCCCTGGCCTTGTCCACATCTGTGTCCCTCAGATAAAGGATTTCACAACCCTTGCCCAGAACTTGCTTGGAATTGTTCATTTGTATCCCCAGCAAACTTTGCGATAATGATGTTAAAGATTAGTATAGACAGTATAGCATAGATTAGTATAGCAGTACAGACATAGGTTTTAAACTTCAAAGTGCCACTATAAATTTATTTTGATCCTTTCTCTCTCCTATCCAAAATCAGCCTTCTTTTCTCTTTGGGTGGTGATGTGTTAGAATTAGGAAAGTGATTTTTCTGTAAGTTTATATATTACATTTATACTGTATGCAAGTGCTTGAAAGTTTCCACAGTTTATTAAATATTGCCACAAGAGCTGTATATGCCTAGAGCACAACTGTCACAAAACTGTGATAGTGGTAGGTTGACACTAGAACCATAAGAGAAGAATCCCAAGTGTGGTCAGTGATGTCACTATAATTTTTAAAAAGAGAAAAGAGGAAGAACTTAGGTGCCCTGAACTCATAAGAAATGCCAGAAAACTAGTGATTTTGAGAAGACAGTACATAAACAGAGCCCAGAGATAAGTAGTGTTCCACTTTGAAGTTGAGCCTTCAGCAATGCCCTGCCTTAATAGGTTATGCTTTATATTGCCAAATACCCTAAAAAGAAACATGAATTGTTTTCATGTGGATAGAAAAGCATATCAATGGCAAAGCTGTCAATGGTAATTTCAAAAGGTTTACCCTCAAGTCTTCAACTCCTGATATTTTCAGAGATTAAGAATTTACCTACTGGTAATTTAAGCTTGACTACAATTTGTATGTCACTGTCAATTACTCTCTTCTGTTCAAGGAATTTTTTGATAGAAGTCAGAAAACAACTCTTAGTATTTATGTACATGCTTTTACCTTATCTTTTTCTTTTTTTTTTTTTTAACTTTATTTTTTTCTTTTTGACAATTTCTCATTAAAAAATGTATTCTTTGCATTTGTTTTTGCTTTATTTTGTTATTTAGGATATATTTATATGATTTAAGAGTAAAATTTGAAATTATACTTTTCAAGACAAGGTATGCCCTGTTGTTAAAGTGAGAAAACAGAGGAAACTATAATAGTGAATTATCACTTCCTTAAACTTTTTATCTAAGTTGAATTTACTATCCTCATTTCATGTGAAACATTCCCTTGGAGTCTTTTAAGGTGAGGCTGGATCAGGCCTTGGGCAACCTGATCTAGCTGTGGATGTCCCTGCTCACTGCAGGGGAGTTGGACTAGATGACGTTTAAAGGTCCCTTCCAACTTTAAGGATTCTATGATTCTGTTAAATTATAATCTTATGATTCCAATTGGATAAAAATAATTTATTTCCTTCAATACTTTTTCTTAAATTTCTAAGTATTGATTCTTCTTTATATTTCCAAATAAAAAGGTCTTGATTTAGTAATTTTGTTTTCTTGAACAGCTTGGTGAAATATATTTTAACAAGACAGCGAAGGGAGTCCTGAAATGTATGTTTGGAGAATGGAACTGAAAAAAATTGGTATTAAATGTTTAAGTTATAGAGACTTCAAGTAAATGTTCAGAAGCATTGGTATATGAACATTAAAGGAAAATAGGATGAAAAATATCACCTGGATCTTTCTATTGAGTTATTGTTTTGACTTCCAATCCTTCTACTTGTAGGAAAAGTACAGCATCTGGTACAAGTCAAAATGAAGAGGTGAATATTCTTTACCAATAGGCGATCTGTTGTATGCATAAAACTGGTTAAAAATTATAAACCTACAATCTTTGTATAAAATACCTAAAATACACACTTTAGAATCTAATTTATATCTAAATTCTTTTTTCAATAAATTTCTTTAAAGTTTGGCAACATAAACTGTAATAGCTAAACTTCAACAGCTGAGGATTTTAATAGTTACAAACTGTAAACTTTCTGCTTCTACATATTTAGGATAAGAAAATAAATTGCCACTTGTAGTGGTGCTTACAAAGAATGTATCAGAAGCACCTTTATGTCCATAGTTTGAATTTTGAAATTTTAAACATATATACCAGAAGAAAGAGAAGGAAATTCCTTGCCAACTTAAGAAAGAAAATATTATGAAAATAAAACCACTCAAAAAATTTTGTTTTTAAAATGCCAATACTACAGTTTTGTGGCTCTAGCCTGCCCAAAATAAGACAATCCTTGTATCCTTTTTGATATATATAAATATGCCTCCTTCTCTCCTTTTTGATATAAGTAAATATGCCTGAAAAGATTAATCCTAGTGAAAATATGGCTGCTTCAAAACAGTGTTAGTGGAGTCACAAATATGAACTACTTTAAGTAGTTTTGAGGTACCAAATCTTTCTAACTGAAGCTGTAACTGTGAATATGCCATTATTATGGAATTTCCACAGCTCTGCTTCAAATATCTCAGCGGATAAACTTGTGTTTAGAAGAATGAAATTTTGTTCTCAAGTAAAATTACTGAAGAGAGGTGAAGTAATTTATTAAAATAAAATATGTCACCAGTTCAGATTCATCTGTTATCCCTCACATTAACGAAGTCTGAAAAGACGTTTCCATGCATTTTATATCTCCAACTTCTGAACACATACTTGATTGAACTATTATCAGTATAAGTACAAAGCACTGAGAAATACGGAATTTCAGAGCTTCTTCTTACCAGAGATAATTTTGTCTTTTCTTAAATGTAAGATCTGCCTAGTCATCAGGCCTTTATCTTATAGCTTAACTCCGCTAATTCTCTAATATACTAAAAACCCATCACACCTAGGTTGTCATTGAAGAGCAAAGATTAGGCATTTAATGTGAATTGGAACTCCTGGAGACTCTTATGAAATTTTCAAACTGTATCTAGGACTCAATGAATATGAAATTGTCTTTGTTAACAAAATGTGTGTGTGGGGGGAAACAACAACTAACAAAAAGTTAACCTCAAAGCTGTGAGAGATCACCTTCCAGCATTGCTCTCATCCTGGCAAAAGTCTCCTTGGCAGCTCCTTGTGCTTTCTCCATTTCTGCTTATTCTATACAAAATAAATGGGGGGAAAAAAAAAAAAAGAGAGAGAGAGAGAGAGAGAGAAGGTATTACTAGTATCATTGCAAATGAATCAGTAGTAATGTTTGCTTCATTTTGATTAGCCTGCTAAAAATTTTTGTAAGACAAATGATAGAATGATAGGTTTTGGTTGTTTTTTTTTGTTGTTTGATTTTTTTTTTTTTTTTTGTCTATGTAAAATGTATTTTCCCTTTTACTCACAATTAGAAGTTAAGCATACTATACTTCATAACAACAAAAAAAATCTGATACTTGTAAAGGAGTTCCAATAATTTCAGTATATAATTGTCTCTTATACTTTTATGAATCCTGAAACAGTCTGAATCTTAAAATATAGCATTTCTTTCTTGGAAATGCATAAAATGTATCTTTAGTAGAAATACATTAATGGTGAAGAAATGTGTTTGACAGTTTAAGTTGTCTCTGATACTATAATGTAGTTTACAGTATTGTAGTTTGAGGACTTCTTTCCTATGTTGCTTTTATGTACTATTTTTGATGTACACAGCATTCCTAAACAAATGAATATGATTTCTTGGTTTCTAGATAAAACAAACTAATATTGTTCCTGAAAAAACATAGCACTAATATCAATATAAATTTTATTTATTTCATGGGAGTTATATCTGGAGTAAACGAGCAGATGATATTGTGAATTGAAAATCTGATGAATGGCAGGGTCCAGAGAGTTGTGGTAAGTGGCACAAAGTCTAGTTGGAGGCAAGTCACAAGTAGTGTTCTCCAGGGATTCACTCCTGCTTAACACTGATGGTCTGGATGATGGGACAGCCACCAGGCAGTCTCCAGATGACACAGAACTTGAAGAAATGGTGAAACACCAGAGGTTCATGCTGTTATCCAAATGGACAAGGACAAGCTGGGGAAATGAGCTGACAAGTATCTTATAAAGTTCAGGAAGAGAAGTGAAAAGTCCTGCATATGAATAGAAACAACTTTATGTTCTAGTACATGCTACACACCAACCAGCAGGAGAATTGTGGAGGAGAGGACCTAGGGGTCCTGGCTAGACAGAAAGTTGATAGTATGTTATTTTAGATAACAAAGCTTTACATTGTGATTATGGTAAACTCTGTGGTACATTACTGTTTGCTGACCATTATTGGTGTTTAAGAGAAGATGGAAGATGTGATTCTTACCTTAACTTAACAATTTTTTAAAAAGTTTATCATTAAGACACTCTTTTTATTCAAGGAATTCCTCCAACTTCGTTCTTTCACCTGCCTGCACCAGATACTCTTGTCATTCTCTGGAAAATCTTCAGCTTCTTAGTCTGGTACTTTACTACCATAGGAAAGTGTCCAGAGTATAACAATTGTGTAAGTTTTCTTCTGATTGTATCTTAGTTTAATGAACTTAGACCAATCGACAGAATTTCAGTCTGTGTTTCGTTGCATTATCAGAGTTCCATAAAATGACTTCAATAATTAAACCTTGAAAAAATGCTTTTGGCTATAAGTATCCTTAAGTGAAATTTTAAATTAACATTCATATAATGCAAGTGAGATGTTAGCTAATGTGAATGTTGTAATCACTCATCCAGTAGACTTGGAAGGCACTTTAGAGTGAATAACAAAATTGTACTAATAGATGCATTTAGATATATCTGCTTATGAAAGAATTACTGTTTCGTCCCTTGAGAGAGTCTTAAGCTATATATAAAAGTAAACAGAAAGATAAAACAAATCTCATCAGAGAGGAAATCCAGCTTTGTTTCCAAGTGACCCCAATTAGTTGATTATTATCCTTTCTAGTGCAAACCAATTTGCTATTAACTTCTGTGAGAAGCACGTATAATGGCTAAAGCTCTTGAAGTTATTAATACTAGTACATATATCTGTACTCAGCTTCTTCTATTTATTTGGCTATTCTGCTATATTCAAATGAAAATAAGTCAGCTACCTATTTTTCGTATATCTTTTCCTCTAAGCTTGTGCATTCTCTATCAGCTGTTATTTCCACTATATTAATTCTTGGTGTATCAGAAGGCTCAGGAAAAGAAAAAAGAAAAAAAAAGAAAATGCCTAAGACAAGGGGGAAAAGAAGTCTCTTCTTTTCCATTTCTCTCCCCTCCCCTCTTCTCCCCTTCCCTTCTCTTCCTTTCCCACACAGGGAAAGCTGAAAAATATTATTTCTTATTGAGAAAGGAAAAAACATATTCATGATTAAGCTTGATAAATGACAAGGGCTGCTCTGAAAGTCATGTCCCTTATTTTATTATGTTGAATGCTGGTAGTATGGCAGCAGAGGCTGAACCCTCTTGCCAGTTTTTTGTTAAAGTCTGTTTCCATGCAACATATGACAGCAGAGAGACATTCTGGTAAAATGATCTCTGACACAAAAACATGTATGAAGCAGACGTGTGCATTTGAATTCCTCTATGTGAAAGACATGGATGTGAGCACAGTGAAACAGTAGTGCATTTCAGCAGTGGCAACTGTTGTTCACCTCCACTCTTTGAGAAAAAAAAAAAAAAAAAAAAGCTAGTATACAGGTGTGGGATTTTTGTTTGTTTTTCTATGGTTTTTTTACTTATTATTATTTGATATATTTTTAATTTGATATTAAATGTAACAGATTTGTAATTAGATAGGTCTCTCCACTGAAGTGTTGCTTCATTAACACTTGCTGAATGTGGAGAAAATTTATGGAGACCAAACAGTGGATGTGAGCACAGTGAGGTTGTGGATGGTGTGTTTCAGCAATGACAACAGTGACAGTGGGTCACTTCTGCTGGGGCAGACTTTGATGAGCACGGCATGCAGGTTCTTGTTCATTACTGGCAAAAATGTATAGCTAATGGTGGTGACTGTACTGAAAATTAGTGATTCTCAGCTGAGAATTTGCTCAACCAAACACTGTTATTGATTTCTTTGTATCTGCTGTAGTTTCCATGGAAATAAATAGGAGGGAATAATTTTGGAGAAACTTACGTATATGTGGCCCAAGACATTTTCTATTGATTCAGTGCAATCCAGGCAAGCCAACAGGTTGGACACCCATGTATAATCCAATAGCCCTCTGGCACGTACTTGCTACTACTTTAAAGAAATGTTCTATAAATATGTAATCAACTGAGGTCTGCTACTCAAATAGAAGAAATACTTCAAAGCTGACTAAATTATTGAAAACTGTTTGGGCTACATGTGATAATTTTGTACGAAGAATAAATAGAACTTGAGTCTCATTAAACATGGGCAGCTTCTGATGATACAGAGAAGCAGTTTATTATCAGCACCAATAGTCTTATCAAGGAAATCACAAAAACAGTTGCACTCAGAGAATACAATATTTTATTCAATATCAACTCCTTTTATGTACAGCAAGTGCAGCAGATTTCAGATAAGAAGTCACATCATTCATGAAGAAGAACCTGAATTTTTGAAGATCTTAAAAATAATTTACTAGTTCTTTAACACTACTAAATGAAACCACTAAATTTTGTTCAGAAATTTAAGCACCAATGTTAAAACACCCAATTGCATTGATAGTTAGCATGATGAAAAAAAGTTGTTACTCAAGAAAACTTAAAATGCTTGTCAATATTTTAAAGATTTGTAATTTACATATATTTTTGGTTTCCAACTATAACTATGTGTAATAGAAAAAAAAATATTTTCTGAAATAACTGACAATTTACATTATAGTTTGCTAAGAATGCAAATAAATCAAATTCTTTATTTAGGTGTTTTCTACTCCATATTTTAAATGACTTCTTGAATGTAGACTATGTTTTTGAAAATGAAATGTTTTTAAAATGACATCTCATCAGATTTAAGCCTGAAGTGTCTGAAGAATTTAAAGACTGTCCTCAGGAATTTGATTATGGAAGCAGTTTCATATATATTGCCTTTTCTGGAAAAGCAGCAATAACAAAATAGAACATCCAGGAGGATAAATATTATCTGCCTTGCTCACACTGTAAGGAAATGAAAAACTGATAAAGAGCAAGGGCATGGGAAAAATAAATAGTACAATGTAGAAAGAAAAATATAAAATAGTGGTTAAATTTCAACCATTTTATGTGTCCTGTAAAATCATTACACATATGTTATAGAGTACAAACACTTACAGTTGAGTGCAATTTACTGTATGCATTGTCTATATTGGCATAATTGCTCAGCGACATCAATAGTACCCATCATAAGACACTGTGATTTTATTGGTTGGTTGGTGAATTGGTTTTTGGGTTTTTTTTTTTTTTTTTTGTTTTGTTTTGTTTTCTCTGCAGTCATAAACTAAATCTGAAGAAATGGCTTAAGAAAAAAATACCAACAGGTAAGGGCAAAGAAAAAAAAAATGGAGGAGTAATGCTGGAGATTTTATTGCAAAAACACGTAAAGACAACTCTACCACACTGTTTCTAATCTGAATCTCTTTAGTAGTAAATTACCCTGGTTTTCTGGCAGGCTGTGAAGTCTTGAGCACTGCAGTAAAACATGCAGAGATTTTACTCAACTTTATGGAAAATTGCATACCATTTACATTTTCAGAGAGATTGCTCTGGATTTCCATTGGAACAACTGAAACTGCAAAACTGTGGAATTTCAAGTACACATCTTTTCTAATCTGATTTAAATTAAACTTCTGTTAAACTTATTTTATCATTTGTTTATTAAGTCGATGTGCTGAACTACTGTTAGAGGAAAAAATAGGAAATTTAATTCAATATAATTCACAACACATCTAATTTGGATCAATAGTCTTTGAATATGATCTCTTGAGGTACCTTCCAAACCCTGTAATTCTGTGATTCTTTGATTCTGTAATATAATGAATTTTCTTGAAAGCATAGAAACAGGTTATTTTTCTATTTATGAAGTAATTCTAAAATTAAGCAGTCCTAATTTTACATAAAAAGGCTGTGTAAAAAGACTGGGCTGACTGTAACTTTGAAATGCAAACATTTCAGCTATTTTGATGTATCTCCATGCAGTGCTATAATCTGACATCAAATTATCAGTGGAATTCAAACATGTTCAAAATGATCATTCAAGTAAAATCTTTGAGATATCCTTAAGCATAAATTATATTTCATTTATCTTTCATGTTAATTAACATATATTAAAAAAGAAAAAAAAAAGAACAAAAGAAACCTCCCATACTACTTCAATGACAAGAGAAATTGCAATAAAAGACACCAAGATCGAAGTGGTTAATTGTACAGGTGTCAACATGTCAAGATGATTGACATATCCAGATTTCACATCCAGAGATCCACTTATTACAGTAAATGATTGTCCAGTATGAATTGATTTCCTGGATCAGAACTATATACATAATATATGAATTAAGGATGATGAAAAGAGTGTGACAAGAAATCAATTAAATAATATAGTTGCAGAATTTTAGGATTGACTATTAAATTTCTCTCCTTCCTTCCTACTGATATTCAAACAGATTTTCTTTTTATGCCCTTGTGGAATTCACAGTCTGAGGGATATGGATCAAGTGAAGAGTTATTCAAGACCCTGAATTTTTTGAGAGTGTACTTTCAGTTTAAGGAATTAGTGTATGAACCTTTGAATACTGTCTTCAGGAATAAAGGACCAGAAGAGAGTTGACCTCTATTTAAAGACACTTTTCTTAGAGTGCAAGAGTTGCTATTTCAAAAGTGTAAGATATCAGGCGAGGCTGGAGACCAGCATGTCAGAGTAAGGAATTCCTGGTCAAACTGAAGTGTAAGAAAGAAAATGCATAAGCAGTTCAAAATGTTTCTTGGGAAGAGAATATAAATGTGTAGCAATAGGATCAGAAAAACTAAGGCAAATTGGAATAGAATTTGCAAAGGAATGTGAAGAATGATAAGATTATTCAGAAAAGGATGACTAACGAAGAAATATTCCCTTGATAAATAAGACAGAAGAACTAGTGATGACTGAGTTGGAGACGCTAAAGCACTTTCTTATTTTATTTTATTTTATTTTATTTTATTTTATTTTATTTTATTTTATTTTATTTTATTTTCTTAATTTTCACTGGTTATCACTCTTTGCGCATCTTTCAGGTCCTTGAACCCAAAGACCAAGGGAACAAAGTCCCTTGCACTGTTAGAGAAGATCACACCAAAGACTACCTGACTTGTTTAGTGATGGAATAGCTGCAACAGTGGGCATGGACAGAGCAATTGATGTAATCTCCCTGTAATTCTGTAAGACCTTTGATAGGATCCTCACAATATTCTTGCCATCAAAATGGAGGGATATAGATTTCATGGGCTGTTAAATAGATGAATTAATGACTGAATGGCCACCTTGAAAGAGTTAGAACCAATGATTCAGTGTCCAAGTGGAAAACAGTAATGAGTGGTGCCTCTCAAGGGTCCATACTGTGATCAGTACTATTTAATTGCTCCATCAGTGACACAGTTAGGGAGATATGAGTGCATCTTCAGCAAGTTTGTGATGACAGCAAATAGAGTGGAGCAGCTGACATACTATATGGAATGGATGCCATCCAGAAGGGGCCTTAAAAGGCTTGAGGAGTGAATCCTTACCCTAAAATTAGATTAGGTAGTTCATGGTTTTGACAAAATATGTTTCCAAGATTGGAAATTTCATAGCATTCTTAGGAAATGTTTTACAGTAATTGAGCACACTCACTGTGATTTATTTTTTCCATTTATATTCACTGAGCGTTTTATTTGTTTAACTTCTCCTATCACTTTTGAAAAATATTTCTTGTCTTTTATCTCTTCGACTCCCTTTAATGTAGTGGAAGACTGAAATTGGCTTCACTCATTGTTCTTCTCTTTTCCAGGTAGAATACATCTACTTCCTAGGCCTTTCTTTATAAAACATATTCAGTGTTCCTCAGTCATCGCAATGGACCTTCCTTATTTCAGTTTTTCAATATTTCTCATGTACTGGGGGCAAATACTGTACATGTGACCTCGAGAAAATTATTGACTAGAAGGGAGTAACCATTTCTCATGGCCTGCCTACTAAACTCCTCCTAATGCAGATCAATATGTGAATAACTTTCTCTGTCACATTTATACACCATTGACTCAAGTCCAAATTCCTACTTGCTGTTCATCAGGACCTCTGCTTTTTCTTGCAAAGTTTATCCTAAGTTTCTCATCTCATATGCAGATCATTATATTTGTCTCAATTGAATTACATGAGATTTCTATTATCCCATTTATCTACCTTTTAAAATTCTCTCTGAATGCCTTCCAGAAAGGTATGATATTAACAAACCACAGAGACACTTAAGGAAAATAATTGTTACAAACATTGAAATAAGAAAATACAGCAAAGTTGTTACTTGCTTTGGAATATAATTCACTACGGTACATCATAACAGTCACTTTCAACACATCTTAGCAAAAAAAGATAAAAGAAAAAATAGTTTATGTGGGCAAGAAACTAATGTAAGGCTTATGCAATTGAATTTCAACTGAATCTGATTTTTTATTCTTGGGCAAAAAAAATCTCTTGTTCTTGGCACAAAATTCTGAAACTTGTACTGTATACACTAGGGCTTTGCAAAGTTAAATTTAGTGGTGCACGGGAGACAGCTAAAAAATAAATTGATATTTCATGAAATGCAAAGCATTATTGTTCACAGAACAAATGCATAAATAAGCTCTCATGCACTATCTATCAGTCAAGTTAACCGTGAATTTTCAAAATAAATACACAATCCTTAAATTATATTAATTTACAGTCTTAGTTAGAAGGAAAACAGTTTATTTTTATTATTTAAGTTAAACTTTATGTCAATATTATGTCCAGTTTTTTTTTTTCAAATGTTTATTTGCATGATGCTGAATATATCAATAACAACAACAAAAAAATCATTTGATCTTCAGCCAAGCCTAAATAGTAGCTCAAACTAATCCTTTCTCTAAAAACCAGAGAACAACCATAGAAAGTTATGAACAGTGTTAGTGACACAAGAAATACCAGGAAAAATAATGCCAAAGCCAGATGAATTAGTTATTCTTACTAACACTCATTACTATATCAACAATTGACAATAAATGAAATAAATACCTTACAGGAATCAGATAATATAGAAAATTCCAGAGAGATTAAGGTGTTTATCAATACCTACATGTGAATATGTATATTTATTCATAGCATTATAACTAATAATTCATCTATTTATCTAGTATATTTTTCTATTGGTACCGATTTCTAAGAACAGTGAACACCACTTGCTACTGCTTAATTTTCCCTTCTCTTAAATATGCAAAATGTACTTCTTTTTGCACAGGACACATTGTGACTGTGTGTGTGTATATTTATGTAGACAAATGTCTATTTTTCATAGATGGTTTTTGACATCTCTGTTCAATTGTTTACAATATTCTCTACTCATAGTTCTAGGGCTGCTCCTCAGGGAAATATGACTTTATGGTTTAGTGTTAAATGTCCATCAAACAATGTTGCCAAGATCGATCCATTTTTGCCAACATTTTACTTATTAATCTGTATGTAGAAAGTCTGAGAGCAATGCCTGTCATCAAATAAAGTCCTTTTGATTTTCTAATTAGGTTCTTTATTCATTTTACTCTGATATGCAGATACTGTACCTGATTTCTGGAAGTACTCTGATTAAATATGGTTCAACAGCAATGTCTTTCTAAGTAACTACTGCAGTCAGTCATATATGCTTCATTAACTAAAGTGTGGTGAGTATTTGAAATTTTAGAATGAAAAGAAGCCAAGAAAATCATTTAGGCATACTGCATTTTGCCTTAGTGGTTTTCTTCACATGACTTAATGACTAAATCAAAGGAAATGGGAAAGAAGTACTTAGCAGTATTTCTCCTATTACTTGCTCTGTGATCATATTGAAAAAGATACTTTATGTCACAGATTCCTGTATTTTTAAAGTTAAATGTTCCAAAGACATAGTCTTGGAAATACGTGGCTTAGCTGCCACCAATTATTTCCCCCCAAAAACTCAGCATTCCATAGCTTGCAATTCTAACCTACTGTGCTAACACTGCATTTAATAAACATCTGCTGCTAATCTAATTCAATCCTAATTCAAATTCATGGGAGAATACAGTTTTTTGTAATCTCAGGTCCAGAAATTCAACCAGTCAGGCTTCTCACAGTACATACTTCTTAAGGCAATGTAAATTCAGTTTTAAGAGTGAAGTAATGAAAAAATTATGCAAGGACACCACTAATCACTAACCAGTAACAAATCATGTGCATGCTGAAGGAACAGAAACAGAAGTTGACAGTCAAAAAATATAAGGCATTTTGTATTCTTTATAATCTTACACCTGTAATCAGTGTCACTTGCTTGTAAGGAGGAGTCCCGTGTAAACGTAGGAAGGTAAAAATTATATGAAACATGTTATAACACTGAAATTAATCCTGTTCTAAAAGAATAACTACTGAAAGAATATTAGAAATATGAAAAAATACCTGGCGTATATATACAATATTATGAATCACCTTAGAATGTCAATTCAAGTATTTTTAACGCTTTGTTATTCCAATGTGTTAAAGCCTTACTGCTCAGTGTTCAGAGTTCCACTGCCTTTTTCATTTTAAGTCCTTGCTTTTTTTCAAAAATAAATTGTTAGAACTTTTATATTTGCATAGCTGATAAAACTGATTACCTTGATCACTTTCTTTAGTTTGTTAGTGGCAAAATTTTACCATAAGAAAATGATTTCCTGGAAATGATCTACCTGCCTTTTTGAAAATAGTTGTAGAAATCATATTGCAAATTAAGATTACCTATTGTTAGTGAACACAGGTATATTTGTTTTCTACTAAAGCATTTTCCTGTTTTTCGGAGCTGATTCAAAGGACATGCTTTTACTTTGAGACCTTCCAATTCTGCCCTTGAAATGTTACAATATAAAGACTAACATTCAGTGAACAAAGCATCAAGAAACACAGTATAATCTTCCCCTCCCTCCATTTCCCACCCTCCCCTTCCCACCATCCCCTCCCCTCCCTTTCCCCATCCCCTCCCCTTGCCCTTCCCCTTTCTCCCCCATTCCCTCCCGTCCCCTTTCCCTTCCCCTCCCGTCCCCTTCCCCCTTCCCCTTTTCCCTTTCCCCTTTCCCCTTCCCCTCCCCCTTCCCTTCCCCCTCCCCCTCCCTTCCCCTTCCCCCTCCCCTCCCCCTCCCCCTCCCCCTCCCCCTTCCCCCTTCCCCCTTCCCCTTCCCCTTCCCCTTCCCCTCTCCTCTCCTCTCCTCTCCTCTCCTCTCCTCTCCTCTCCTCTCCTCTCCTCTCCTCTCCTCTCCTCTCCTCTCCTCTCCTCTCCTCTCCTCTCCTCTCCTCTCCTCTCCTCTCCTCTCCTCTCCTCTCCTCTCCTCTCCTCTCCTCTCCTCTCCTCTCCTCTCCTCTCCTCTTCTTTCCACATACCCTACACTAATTGGAAATAAATATTTTTAGGATACGAAACTGGAGTGTATATCTTGAGTGGGATGAAATAGATATTTATTCCATGTCACTAAACCGGCGTTCCTTTGGGCATATCTAAATCAAGTTGGTAACAACTCTCAATAGATTTCTAGTCCACATGATGCATATATGGTAGTTTGGTATGTGTGGTATGTAAGCATGGTAGTTTTCTGTGCTCTCATCTGAAGCAATCTGGTGAGTTCTCTAGCTAGGATAACCCTGACACAAAAGAGGATAGTCATGCTCTCATTCTACTCTACAAAGGCCTTGTCTTCATCATTGTACTACAGTATGTGAAGGCTATGAATTGTCCCTTTTATTTATGGGCTTTTTTGTTGTTGCTTGTTTGTTTATTTGTTTGTTTTTGTGAGGAAATAACAGAAGCCCAGTAAGGCTAAAAGAGAGAGCAGTGAAGGCCTACAGCTACAGGAACCATGCTTACACCCACTTTCTTCATTCTTCAAAAAGGAAAAACTATGCTTGTTTCCTCAGAAGTAATTTTTCATTACTCGTGACTCACACAGATGTCAAAATCTGTGGTTTAAAACTTTTGATGAAAGTGGAGGTAATTTCAACATTTGAACCAAGGTCTAACAGAACAGATTTGAATCTTGTCTAACAGATTATATCTTTGACTTCTCCACCACAGAAGTGAGACAACACAAACCCTTTTTACATAAATTCAAGAAGATATATGTGATTGAAAGTTATATCATTCACTTATGGCAAATATATGGTGAATATTTTGAAGCTACTCAAATATGTTTTATTTACTTCAGGATTATTTGTTCTGACAAAAAAAAAAAAAAAGAAAGACATTTACAAAAAAGTTGAAATAGTTTTAATACAAAAAAAAGTTTAAGTACAATGTATACAAAGCTCTTTTATTGACTGTATGGTTTTGAAAATAACAAAAACTTTTGAGAAAGGATATCCTGAACTTTATTATGATGGGTTCTTCCCCAGTCCTTTTAATATGATGCATTTGCAGACTACAAATGAAATTGAATAGATAAATACCATTAGTCTGTGTTTTAATGAGGCTTATTGTACTTAGGGTCAAGGAAGACTTTGTGTCAGAACTGATACAAGTTATATTCATTTCATTATCTATTTTATATGTAATATGCTTGGCATCATGTAATTATATAAGGATATAAATTAAAATATAATCTCCTGTTGGAAGGACAGCTATTGTTAATTGTTATTAACATATTTACTGTTATCAAATAAACAATTTCATTACTAAGGTAAATTTTCAAGACCTTGTGAAGAAAAACAAGAAGAAGGAGTACTTTATAAAGTTATTTAATAGCAACATACTGGAAACAGAAAATGAGGTGTAGATGCTTTTCCCATGGATCAAAGAAATAACAAAACAGCAGCATTCAAGATTAGGGAAGGATATGAAGATGGCACAAAAGCGTGGTAGAGACAACGGAAGTGAACTGAAGTTCACTTGTAATGTAATACTTTTTTTTAGTTTTCCCTGATTACACTTTGACTTCTTGAAATGCAAAGTTTTACCCTTTTTTTTTCTCTTTTAATTAAAGTTTCCTTAAGCTTGTAAATCATAATGAAATTTGTGCAGTAGCTTTCTTATCTTTCTGCATCCCTCCTGGGTTTTTTTTTTTTTTTTTTTTTTTTTTTTGAAATGAGTATTCATTGGGCACACTGAGATCCAAAATCTTTGACCTTCAGAATTATGTGAATGCAGAATTGGATTACATTTTCAGAGAATAAAGAAGAGGGAAAAGAACTCAAATTTTCTTTCATTCATGAATCTATGTAAAATGAAAAGAGTTCAGATGTGATAGTTCAGTGTGGGTGCAGAGATCCTTCCTTGTCTGAAACTACCATCTACATTCAAAATGAAAAAGTACAGCACAATTGCTGTAGCCATATAAAGATTTAGAAAGAGCAGATAAGGTCACTAACAATGCTTGGAAGTAATTTAATCATTGCAGATTTAAATAATCTAAATTGAAATAATTGAAAACAATGAAAGTAGATACTGGAGTATACCTGATGAAGATAAAATATTTTTAAATAAATTGTATTTTGAAAGGACAATCTCATCTTTTTACATCCTTGAAGATTGCTTCTGAGACAATTACAAAGGAAATCACACATTTCACAAGAAAAAAAAAAAAAAGAAGAAGAAGAAACTAATTAAGAATAAGTGACTGAACCAGGAAGGACACTTTTTTCACACATTGTGACACAGCGGTTTTAGGAGTACTCTTTACTGTTAAATCAAAATGAGTTTCAAAAACAATTTTGATTGTCTAATAATCTTAATAATCTATTAATCTTCTTGATTCCTTTCACTGTTAATAATAATTTTTCTTCTTTAGTTCTTTCACCTTTTATTTTCTGAGGATGCAAATAATTTTTCTTTGATTTGTATTGTTATACTGTAGGATCATGAACTTCTGGTGCTGATCATATCTTAATATTATGATCATATATTATGATTATAATTATGATGCACACTTCAGTGAGTGTATCATAATTATAATCACATGGTTTATAACATTATTATAACCACATGGTTTAGTGGGCAACATTGGTGGTAGGTGGACAGCTGGACTAGACAATCTTAGAGGTTTTTTCCAATGATTCAATGATTCTATGATTCTATGTTTAGCTCTTTTAGTCTTCTTATATTCAGAACATATACATTACTTTTTCAAATCTAGAGTTCTCATGTCATTCAAACTGTGAAAACAACTCAGTATACAAATACAAACTTTATGTATTAAAGATGTGTAATATTATTACTTTTCTATACTGAAATATAGCATTGACATTTACTTTAAAGCAGTATCACAGTGAGTATTTGTATTTCTTTGCTGTATTATTCTGAGACATTTTGGACTTACCAGTTTTATTGTGAAGTTCATGGCTTCCCTGTTGTCCTGATGTCTCACTCCAATTTATAGGAGGGAGAGGAAGTCCTTTGATAAACGTATACCCGACATGAGATTAAGAAGCAACAGTTCAAATGTTGGTCCAACCAATTTATTGCAAATCCTAGTCGTTCAGGGAGATGGGGAAGGGAAGAAAGGTGATAGAAAAGATAGGAAATAAAAGCAAGGAGTCTTTGTAGGAAGCAAGAGGGACATAGTCACCACCATGGGTCTAGCGTAGTTCGTAGTTCAGTCATTGATCTTCAGTAGTGGTGGGGCATTGTTGTTTGGTTGATGACACAGATGGTGACTATGGAGACAATGGAGAGAATGGTGACAACGGTAACAACAGCGATGCTTTCCAATGGCAGTACAAACTTATCTATAAATCCAAAGTGGTTGAGTCAGCTCTTTTTGGAGTGACAGCTTCTGGCTTTTGGATCTCATCAGGAACTCCTTTTATACTCATCTTCTGGGCCTTGCCAGCAGATAAGAGGGAGTATGGAAGCGCCCATTTATATCTTGCCTTCACTGTATACAATGGTATTATCCTCCAATCTCCCGTAGCAACCTGGAGTTATTTGGTCACAGACCAGATCTTCTGCCAGTAAACAGTCCTGAGCACTCTTTTCTGAAGGCAAACAGATCCAAAGAAATGCTTTCAAATGTAAAATTGTCCACACAGTGATGTTGATTGTCACACAGTGGAACCCATCACTCTCCTCCTCAATAAATCAGCTAGTTTTATCACAAGAAATACTTCATGAAGTAAGCTTTGAGCCAGAAAACAAAGAAGGGTTCTCACATCTGTTTGTTTGTTTGTTTTTTCTCTCCCACCATGCAGTGATCTACATGAGAGAGGTTAGCAGAAAGTATTTTGTTGGTTTTAATCAGGTCTTGCAGGGATTACTGCTTGAAGAAGACTTGGTTACTATTTTCTGGGCCTAAGACTCCTACATATGGGTATAAATCCACCTGTAAGTCAGCTAAACTTTAAAAAAGAAATTCTGTGAAAAGTTGCTCTCCTCTACTCCTGACTGCCACTAAGGCCCCGTTTTCATAGAAACAATATGTTTTGTGAAAGAAGCTACTCCAATCTCCCACTGTGATTCATTTCAGGATTACAGAATCACAGAATTGAAGGAATTGAAAGGGACCTCATGAGATCATTGGGTCCAACTCCCCTACTAAAGAAGTTACCAAAAATAGGTCGCACAGGTAGACGTCCAAAGTAGTTCTGAATTCCTCCATAGAAGGAGACTCCACAACATCTCTGGGCAACCTGTTCCAGTGTTCCATCACCCTTACTGTAAAGAAGTACTTCCACATTTTTTTATAGAACTTCCAACATGCAAGTTTTAGGCCATTTCTCTTTGTCCTATCATTACACACCACCAAGAAGAGCCTGGACTCATTCATTTGCCTCTCATCCCTCTTTAGATTTTTATAAACATGAATCAGATCCCTCCTTAGTCTTCTTTTCCCCAGGCTGCACAGACCCAGGTTACTCAGCCTTTCCTCATATGGGAGGTTCTCCAGGCCCTTTATCATCTTTGTGGCCCTCCCCTGGACTCCTAGAAGATCCCTGTCTTTTTTGTACTGCAGAGCCCAGAACTGAACACAGTAGTCTAAATGTGGTCACGCTGGGGCACAGTAGGGGAGGAGGATCAATAAGTGTGTTCTGTGTTAACAAAATACTTTTATTATTTTCCAAGAACAGAGTTTTGCAATGGAAAAATGCTCCATTTAAAAGAGGAAAAACAAAAACAAATGCAACAACAAGAAGACCTCCGAAACAGAATAGATCTGTTATTATGTAGTACATAAAGCCATCTAAATTCATCAGCGTAGCTATAAATTTTATAAAAATGGAGAAAGAGAAAGTATCAGTGAAGCATAATTCTTCTTTTATTTATATTAACTTGCTTCTTTTCTTCAACTCTGTACTGTGTTACTTCTTGTGCTACCTCATTCAGGTCATTCATTCTAGCATAAATATACTATCCTTCATAAACTTTTTTTGCAATAAAATACAAATATGTATTTAGATAGAAGAAGTGCAGTTCAGAAAATCTTTAAAGATTAAGCAAGAAAAGTGTGTAGCAAGCAAAATGTGAAGGAAACCTTCTAATATAAAATCCATAATATTGAGGGTTTGTTGGAAGAGATGTACTACTTACAAGTGCAAATGAATTTGAAATTCAGATTGACACTTGACTTTTTCATATTAGTATATACTTGAAAATGGGCTTAGATTTATGGAAACTAATAGTGGAAGCAGATGTCTTTTGTAATTACTTGCATAATCTGAAACTAGAATCTGATCTCTCTTCTTTTTTTTTTTTTTTTATAATTAGCCTCTGAAGATCAGGGAAATCTACATGTATGTATCTATAACCCAAGGCTAAGAAATAGTCATAAGTCTTCCCATACAGAGAAGAAAATATTTCTCCTAGACACAAGGAGGATCTTAGGGAATTCTATGTAATAACCAAGTCATTTCAACATAAAACTTGTGATTTGGTGATGCTGGGAATCTTAATATGACTGTGGCTTCATCAAATTTGCATATTCATTTTTTTTAAAAGCTGTGCTTCAGCATAACCCATTAGGCTTTGAGTTCTCTACCAAATACAGTTACCAAGCATTGACTTTTCAAACATTTTAGACTGTTTATATATATAAGCATACATGTATATACATATATATATGTTTATAGCCCAAAGACAGCTCCTGCTGTTGTGCTGTGTGATATGATGTGACTAGTCTTCTCCGCAGCACCAAAACTACTAACAATAGGATGGGACTAACCCATGTAATAGATGCATTTTAGCAAAATAGTTGTAGCCAGATAAAAACTCTATTATCATACAAGTGCCTGGAAATGATTCTTTTTTCAAAAGATAGATTCACTTAGAAATAACGTAATTATTCTATCCCATATTCTTTATTCAACAACCTGAAAGATAAAGTAGGAACTACATTTTCATAGCACTTCCATACCTGCCTCTTTGATAGCAGCATTGTAAAAATTGTCTTCTCAGGTTTAGGTTTAGAAGATATTAATTTAAAACATGAACAGAAATGCTTCATGCTTAAGCAGTTTCTGAAAGAGATATTTATGTAAATATTAAGATATGTTTATGCTTTTCATTCAAATATCTGTTTTTAGGATTTATAAAATGTGTCTTTATAGAAAGATATCTTCTTTTTTTTTTAATGACTTCACAGCAAATTGTGAATTGATTCTGTTCTGAGTATCAGTACCAAATCATTATTTTATGTTTTTCTAAATTAAAAGTATTAACAGAAATGACAATTAAAAAAATATTGCTTTTTGCTGTAATGAGATAAGGATGAGTCATTTTCATGATGGCTTGACAATTTTGTTCACTTTGTCTCAAGTTAAACTGCTATATCTCTTAATTGAGGGAATTCAGCTATATATATTTAGCATATAATTTAAATGTAGTGTCACACCACAGAGCAATACAGAGGTCCTAATAAAATGATGAATGTTCCTTTAACATATACATAAATTGTCACTTTGTCTTGATTTTAAAATATTCAATGTTTTAAAATTTATTAACATATAAATTAGATATATCAGGTAGATTTGATGTAAGTTTTTTTAATTGTTTTTGTCAGTGACAGAATAGGACATAAAGAGTCTCATTTCCTCTCATCTTGATTCTTAGGAATAATACTGTGTTTTGGTTGTCAGGTTGTTGATGTGAGGTTTTTTTATTATTTTCATAAATGAAAGAAATGAAAAGAACACAGTGCAAACTTCTGATCACTTGATAACAAAAAAAAAGAAATATGCTTTATCTAGGAGAATTTAGTTCACTAACTTCAGAAAATAATACTGACATACAGATGTGGGAGCAGCTTCAAATTCAGGGACTGTGGCCCTCATGGGAAATTTCAACCATTCCAATGTATGTTAGAGAGTGTTGCAGTTTAACCACTGGCAGGCAGCTAACCACTACACAGCTACTCAGTCACTCTTCCTGGGAATTATATGTAGAAGCAATATGAAACAAAGAATTCATTCACTACTTCCCATTGGCAGGCAGATGTCCACCCATTCTCAGGAAAGCAAGGCTCATCATGCATAGTGTTTTATTGGGAATATAAATGTAATCACAATTAATGTTTCCCATCTTTCTCTTTCCTCGAATGGTGAAGAGAATTGGAAAAGTAACTCTTGCTTTGGGATAAAGACTGATTGAAAAGTATAGCAAAAGCTGTGTGTACAAGTAAAGCACCATAAAGAATTAATTTACTACCTCCCATTGGCAAGCAGATGTTCATCCATTTGCAGGAAAACAAGGATTCATCACACACAAGCTTTACTTGGGATGACAAAAGCTGTACCTATGAACACATATCCTTCCTCCTTCTTTCCCTCTCCCCAGCTTTTAGCTCTGAGGATAATGCTGAATATCTTTGTGGCTAGTTGAGATCATCTGTCCTGGTTTGTGTCAACCTAATTGCTTAGGCAGCTCCAGTCAACTCACTTGCAGAGCAGCAAGAGAAGCAGAAAAGACCTTGACTCAGAGTAAGCAACAACTAACACATTGTTGTGAACAGTATTTTCATCATAAATTAAAAACACAGCACCATCCCAGCTACAGTGAAGAGAATTAACTCTATTACAGCCAAAATCATGACAAAGAGAAACATGGATGTAAAGGAGAATGTCCAATGAAGGGACTGAATTATCTCTCCTCTGAGTAGAGGCTGGAAAAGAGGAAGCGGAGGTGGAATCTAATCACTGTAAAATTCATCTGCAATTAAGATAAGGCAGGCTCTTTTTAACACTGCCAAGTGTTAGGGAAGAGACTTTTATTTAGCAAATCTTAACAATTATGTCTTGAGATAGATACAAAAGTGTTAATGATTTTTTGTAAACTAAATAAACTGTAGATGTTCTAATCCATATTTTAGGAGACAGCACTATGCAAATAACATTAAGTACTTCAGCTAGTGAGACTTTAAATAGAAATACTTATTCCAAGTGTAATAAATACAGATAGGATATAATTTTATAGTTTTTATCTACAAAGGTGACCAGACATCTTTCAAGGTCAAGAATATTAATCGGAAAAATTTTTATCTTTTTGCTTGAACCATTGGCCATTTAAACAGATTTGATTTTTGCATTGTTGCTCTGAATTTGACATTTATCCAATGTAGTCAATCTGTTTATTAGAACACTAAATTAATGCTTTCAGTATGACCTCCCATGCCAAGATCCCAGCATGACTGAAATAAATATGCACAACTAAAATGAAGGGAAAAGATTACTGGCAATTGGTTTTGCCTTTCAAAAGCTTTACTACTTCACTTAATGTCCAAGCATGAAGTAATACTGAAGGATTAAGACAAATCAGATATGTGATTTTAATTTAATTGTGAGAAGTTAGATTGTCATTTTGGCATTTCAATTTCTTATCATTTACTTCATTGCCAGCTATTATGAAATGGCTGTATGCTTTTATAATGAAGATTTTTTCAATAATTTTAAAATATTCTTTACAAGAATACCTATGAGAAACGGAAGACAACAGTGAAAGACTGTGTATAACTTTTTACCTGTATATTATAGTTTGACTTGTATTTTTATTCTTGAGGTATGGCTTAGAATTGACCCATGTATGCAAAAAAGAAAAGCTGTGAGTTTTATCATTGGATTATAAATATTATATTGTATTATAGATTGATTATATTGTACTATAGATAGGCAATTTGTTTGATTAATTATGTAAACTGTATTTTTACCTGTCTAGAAACACAAAACTCACAGTCTCCTATAATGAATTTAGAAGCAAAAGTTCATCAGTGGCATATTATCTCATTAAGTATGTGTGCTCACTGTCTTCTCCAATAGACTTCTATCTGTTTGATCATAAGAGGGAGATCACTTTGTCTACATTCTTGAATCAGCATGATGAATGATACATTGCGCAGTCCTCGTGCCTGAATGTACAATTTGTTGGTATCTTAAATATGATAATGATGAAGGTATAGTATTTTCCTAAACATTCAAGATTTCTTTTCAATGAATTCCAGGAACATGAAAAGGGAAGGAGTCATTGATAACCATAGCGGGATTTGATGATGGAGGCCCAAGATTTCAAATAATTCTCCACAATATAGAGCAGCAAATTAAATTTGCAGAGTTAAATGGAATTAAAATATATTTTCTAAGAGTACAGCAGTGTGAGCTTGCACCCTCTTTGCAGAAAAAGAAACAAAATAGTAGAAAGTATAGCATGAATTTAGCATTTCTAATTCTATCTTAACATAGCAATTTCCAAATTTTATTTACACACCTACACAAATGACTTCAGTCAGTCAAATGGGAGATGAAACAATGTCTTGGCAGATTAATTTTTTTGCTAGAAATTAGATGCATGATATATCTTCATCCATTGGTCTTGACTGTTCAAATTGTCATTTTGTTGTCTTCTTCATTTATTTTCTTCTCACTGATAGGCTTGAATTTCACTCCTTGCTACAGGCCTTTAACAGCAGCATGGATTACCTGACTTTTTAATCTTTGAATTTTTTTTTTTTTTTACTGTCCCCTCAGACTAATCTTGTAATTTTTTAAAATCTTGTAATTTTTTTAAATCTCATGAAAGTAGATTCAGATCTTTACTGTTTCCCTCATGGTTTCTAAGTTTCCTGGCACTGGCTTACTTAACCCACAGGTATTCTCAGAATCCTTCTGGTTTATTCCTAATTGCTGGGGACTTTTTCCAAGATTTCAGTCTTACTAAAACATTTTTTCTAAGATCTGCAGGCAGCCTCTCTGCAAATATTGCAGGTGGAATAGGAAGATAAGGGGAGTGGAATCATTTTGGCTTACATACTAGATAGGCATCAGAAGAATGGCTGGTTCCTGAACTGGTGAGTTTGAGCTGTAAGTTCTACAACTTCTAGATTTATATTTATGATTAAGCAGTTTCCTGAATTAGAGGAATTTAGCTATGTATGTTTAGTACTCTAGTGACTAATTTGGTTATGTAGTATGTTCAACTCTTCAGACAGAAACCACAAGAAACCAGATTTGATTATTTTCTATTTTCATAGAGATGATTATTAACTATAAGTTATTGTCATATTACAAATACTGAATTCAGATTTTTACATATGGCCAAATGTCAACAGATATGCTTAGAAGATAGGATTCTGACAGTTGCTGGAGACATAGTTTGGCAATGGTTTTAATACAAGCACGGCAAACATCCAGGTATTATCGACCTGGTGTAGGGAACCTGCTTTGGCCCCTTCCAACCCCTACAATTCTGTGATTCTGCGATTATTGAATCTTTTCCCTTTGGTATTTATTGTGTGGGTTTTTTTGTTTGTTTGTTTTTGTTTTTTAAATAATGTAGTATAGGTATGCACCCACTTCAAAGGCAATCTTCCTTTTGAAAATAAATATCTTATTTCAGAACAGCAACAAACTTTCTGAAAACAAGCAATATTTCTTATCTTAAATTCCAGAAGCCTCAATTCAGAAGCATTGGTCACACATGAATTTATTATATGTATTATTTTTATTATTATTTATTTTATTATTTTTATTTATTATATAACAGGTTGAAAAATATTATGCTTGATCAAAGAATAGAGTGATGGAATTATAGAATTATAAATCATATCATCAAAGAATCACAGAATCATAGAAACATAGAATCATAGAATCACAAAATGGCTTGTATTGGAAGGGACGTTTAAGATCATTTCCTTCCAGATCCCTGTTGTGGACAGCGTTGCTACCCACTAGATCAGATTGCCCAAATCTTCTCTGGGCAACCTGTGCCAGTGCCTTACTATGTTCTGAGTAAAGAATTTATTACCAGCATGTGATCTAAATTTCCTCTCTTTCAGTTTTAAATTTTTCCCCTTTTCTTATTGCTATGGCCTGTGTGAAGTTGTTTTCCATCTTTTCTTTTAAGCTCCCTTTAAGTAGTCAGAGGCCTCAATGATATCTCCCTGAAGCCTTCTCTTCTCCAATCTGAAAAAGCCTTTCAGAGCAAAATGGAATGGAATGAAATGAACAGTTCTGTTGGAAAGAACCTACAAAGATCACGTAGTCCAACTGCCTGACTACTTCAGGACTATGCAAAAGTGAAAGTATATATAATGCCTGAATAATCATTGTTTTAGAAAAGCACTGAACATTCTTGTCGTTAGATACTCACTTAAAATTGTATTTTGTCTGGAAGATATTTGTTTTATACCAACTGGAATTGATTAATGAAACAAGAAATAACAATTACTTGGAACAAGTCAGCACAAGAATAAAAGTATTACACAGAAAGAAACGTAACAAACATGAATTGTAGGCCTTTAAATGTCTTATTTATTTCTAAATTAATGCTAGCTTTTAGTTTATTAGGTCTCCATGTCCGTATAGCTGTGAATAAATTTCCTTACAGCTATAATAACATGTTTTTCTGGGGGCACCTTTAATCTGGAATAGGGTAGGAGGAGGCGGACAACTGATGTTTCAAATTCTCAGCCTGAGCAACATTCCCACGATGCTTACACCACTGTGACCCCACAAACTCCAGTGTAAGCAGATGGGAGAGCTTGGGTGTTTCATCAGATTGCCACTAATTTCAGTATCAAATTAACATTACATTCATGCCATTACACAGACCAAAATTCCCCTTTGAGTAAGCTATGAGGTGACTAGCAGGTTAGTATCAGCTAAAGTAGCCTGAAAATCTAATTATGTTTTAGAGCAATACAGTGCTCAACTTGGATGTAGAATAATTCTTTCAAAGGTAAGGCTGAAAGCAAAATAAAAGAGCAATCAAGACTTCTTAAAAATATTTAATTTACACATATATTACCTTTTCCTAGAGGCGGTCAGGGCATGAAAAATATATTAAAAACTATCTATGAATAAAAAATGCATACTAACTCATTGACATGAATAATTTTCTTGAATCGGTGATCACCTATTCTTTTCTGTCTAAGGCTATGGCTTGGAATACAGAATCTCTGGATTCCAGACCCTGCTTTCCTGGGTCTGTTGATATCTTATTGGAGAGTTTGGGAGAGGGCCTCAAATGAAAAATACAAATAAAAACAACAACCAAACAAAAACCAGACAAACAATTTCTTATTTCTTGAGATGGTGGAAAATATCAGAAAAGCGCACCAAAAGAAAATCCTTTCCTGCCTAAGGATCACTCTGCCTATGGCAGAGGGACATCCATCTTTTCTCATTTGCTTTTCCATGGTCATAATCTCTTACTGTGGTAATCTATTTCAGTGTTATAGAGCGTGCAACTGAATTTCATTTAAAGTTCTGATTCTTTTACATAGTTTCTATAATTAGTCTCAAAGCTAACTATAACACTTTATTTAGGGGGGAGTCTTCTTGACTTCTGTGACTGTGAAGCCAGTCAAAATATCTTTGTTCATCATCTATGCCCTGGCAGAACTTGAACTAATTTTGAATCAGTTTGGGATATTCATTTGATCATCAGTGTTCGTTGCGAAGAAATACTTATTTTCCTTTAAAGTAAAACTAAACTAATGATAATTGGGTTCTTAAAGTCAAAAACAATGTTTTATAATTCATAGAAAACTTATGGATTTGGAAGCCTTGATCTTTTCCTGTCTCTCTCTCTTTTCTCATGCTTTTCTTCTTAAAAACACCACATATGCTTTTTTTTGAAGCTCACTCCAGGGAGGTTCAATGTTAAAAGTTAATGTCCATTGGATGATGCTTCCCAATATCTCAGCTAAGGCAACTCTAGAATACGTTCCCAATTCAATTCTAACAGACCATTCAGATTCTGATTAGACAGCTAAGCTCTTTCTTCTTCTCTTTTTGCCTGAAGCAAGACCTTATTGCATTTTTTCCATTAAATAACATTTGAAAAGTTGGAAAAAATCCTTAATCATATGTACATTGCAAGTCTTTTCCTATTTCTACATTTACTTCAGTTGTTCAGAAGACATAAATTATATGTGTATAAGTGTATTATAATATTTTCAAACATTTATATTTCCAGAAATATCTTTCATAATTCTATTTTGTGCTTAGGCACAAAAGACTACATTCAAAATATAAAGGGAAATGTTAAATGGGAATAGAATGAAAGGCAGTTCATACTGTCTTCCATGCAAGTTAGCAAAGAAGAAAAGGTCTTTTTTAACATGGAGAAGATACACTGCTCTTCTGACAACACCAATATTGCTAAGTTAAACATGCTAAGGCACATTTCCAGTCACAAATGTCACTGGGTCCAGACGAGTGAGCATATGTGCTAACAAACTTTCTCAGCTTCCAGAAACAACCAGGGATATTAATTTGGCTATCCGAACTTCTGAACTGTGTCTGAGAAGTACCTGGGGAAGTGTTAGCTTTAACAGCCCTGAAGCCCTAAGCGTCAAGGACGATTATGGTCATTCAGTAGCACATAAAGAAATGAGTACAAACGTCCAGGAATTAAACATATTTCTTTTAATTTACTAATCCAGACATAGCTCAGGAACATAACGGTGCCACCTATGCTCCCCCAGATGGTAGGATAACCCATGATGACTGAGCCATTGAACCCAGCAGAAATATACACTGTGTTAAAAACATGCTAGGAATGTTGAAACTTGACTATTTAGCTTGAATCAGCAGCAACATGCAGCTCCCTAACTTCATCATATAGGCTGGTTTTAGACTGAATTATAAAGGAAAGCCTCAGCAGGGATACTGACTGATACTCAAAGCTAAATAAAAGTGAGCAAAGGTAGGACTCCCTAAAGCAAAATTTCAGAGATTGAAATGATTCTTTCTTAGCTATTTCTTTTACACTGGTAAATCTTCTCATACAGTTCATTAATCAATTAGGGTCTTCACTTTGTCTCTCAAGGAGGCCATTCTACTCCACTTCTATTATGCAAATAGTAGGGTTTTTCTCCTGTTTAATTTTTTTTTTTCTTTTGCACTTCCATTGCACAAGCCTTGCAAAGAGAAGACAATAACATGTTTCCAGATTTACACTAAGTACTTAACAGTGAAGCTGAACAAGAATTTATATATATATATACACATATATATATAATGTATATATATATATACACACACACATTATGTATATGTGTGTTTTTTAAAGTGGCAAAGAAGGTGGCCATTGCTATATAAGGAACCCAGCCAGAAGTGTATAGATAATTCTTAAAGCAATGCTGACATTAGTAATTTCTTTTATTCAGAAATGTCCCCAGATGCTGAGACTGAGATTCACTAAATGGCCTAAATTTATGCTCACAGAGCATGAACTGCAGCAGAGGATGGCTACATGCAGCTTGCTTAATAGTAATGATCCTTTGAATGGTCTGACTCCTGAGCTGCTCCCAGGAAGCTATGCCTATAAATGTAAAGCAGCTGAATATTTCTCATGTTACAGCACAAAGGAAGGAACAGAATGAGGTATATATATCACATATCTGTACATCCTTACCTTTCTCATTATGTGAAGGAATATAACAGAATAATTTAGAAAGTAGGTCTGCCTTCCATGTCAGTGCAAGCCTATGTGATACATACTTCTGAATTATATTAATGAGTGACCTACTTGAGCCTTGTAGATAAGGCCATGTTGAACATTCATATTTATATGTAAAGTAAGAAAAGCAAAACTTTCTCCAAAAGTGGAAGTGTGCATAGAGAAATCCTTCATTTATTGTTAAACACAATATTGATTTAAAAAAATGTACCCATAACTTGCTGGACAAGTAAAAAACTGAACTATTTCTGAAACTATCTACTGACATGACTGCTTATTGCATAGCAGCACACTGATCTAAAAACACCTATTTCTGCAAAATTAACACAGTAGCACCGTGACCAAACATGTAATTCTTCTATTAGCTGAGCTACTAAACTTCATGAATACATTACACTGTATTTTAGTATTTGTAAACTGATACAGACTTCTACTTCTTTATTTTAGTTGTAAAAAGATTAAGTATAAATTCATCATCCCTCTCAGTTCTATACCACAAACTCTATATTTGCATAGATCTTCAAAAGGAAAATCTGATTCATACAACTGAGTTAAACCTATTAAACTTCTTATGTTTATAGACTCATCTTCATAACTGACACAGATACCAAAAAAAAAAAAAAGATTACTTTGATCATCTAGCCTAGCCTGTGAGTTTTATTTAACTCTGTTCCTCATTCTGCTCTCTTTCAATCCCAAACCTGATTTTCTTACATACAACATCTCAAAAGTATCTAAGCAATAAAATGAACAATGGATATGCTGCTTCATTTCTCCTTAGCCTTGGAAAAGACTACTAGTTACACTGTGAGTAACTTTCTTAGGTTACACATACATCCCTTTCATTTTTCAACAGTGTTTCTATTGCACAGGGAATCTGAAATTTTCAGCAGAAAACATTAATTGCCAGTAGTTAAGTTTGGAGTGAAAATCTGAAAATTTTGAATTACTTTTTTCAGTTAGTGATTATTCAAGTGTGCAGCTTATTGGATCTAAACTATTAAGGAGAGTTCAGCACACTTTTTTTTTTCTTTTCTTTTTCCCTTGAGGAGCAGTAAAGTAGCCTGTGGGAAATCCACATAGGATCAGTTCAGGAGGGGTTTAATCCTGTGTGAAGGTCCCCATACTGGAAGACAGTGATCACAAAGGAGCAGCAAAGATGAAGTATTATGGACTGACTACAATCTCCACTGCTCTGATCTGTTAGTAATAGTCAGTAAATTACAGTAATCTCCTTTACAATGAATGTCTTTTGTCTGTCAAGGTAATTGGTGAGTGATTTTCTCCTTTTTATCTCAACACACTAGGGTTTATTAATCATTGTTTCTCCCAATTTTCAGTGGAGGAAAGGTAACAAGAGAGAGCAGCATGGTCACATAACAATGCAAAACAACCACATTAGTAAATGTGGCTTCCACATATTTCATATTTTTTAGAAATTTCCCTCTGAAATGGAAACTGTAGCCTGTTATTTCAATGGAAATGTAGTTTTTCTGAATTCTAAGAATTTAAAAACTATTTCTCTAAAAACGTTAGCAAATTAGTATATTTCTAGTACACTTTCATTACTCTGAGCATTCTGAAAATTCATATACTTTACAAAAGAATACAAATAACACAAAAGTTAAAAGTAGATTTGGATAAACTTTTATCTCTTAGAATGCAAAGTTCAGTCCTTCTCACCTTCTCCCAGATAAGATACAATAGAAATGGAAAGAATTTATATCCAAGCCATAAGGCTGATCATCATTTAATTCCATTTTGCTTTACCTAAATAAAAACAACATGAAAATGAAAAGCTACAAATTTTTCTTTCATAAAATGAGGAGATTATACAAATAATGAACACAATAATTTGTGTTTTACTTTCCAAGAATAATTATTCTTAGAATGCCAAAATTCATAATACAGTTTAGTTCAGGAGAAAATTAATAATGTCAAGTGATTAACCAAATACTTTATGGTCATATGGGAACTAACTTAAATGCGAACTTATGTCAAAACAAACAAACAAACAAACAAAAACAATCAAACAACAGCAAACGAAAAAAGCAAATCACAGATATTAAAACTAGAAAACAACCACAAGTTATGTGATGCATAATCTCAATTTACCTGTTCTATTAATTCTAAAACATAATATAGGTCTGAATGGGGGAGGGGGGAAAAAAAATGCATAATTCCAAACTTTTCTCATAAAACAAAGAAAAGAAAATCATTTCAGCATGCTATGCCCTTACTGATTTCATCAAAGAAATGAGGGACAGAATTATAGCTAAGTTCACTTAATACAGTCTACTTTATGATTTTTTTATTATTATTATTATTTTCAACTCCATGTTCTGATATGTGTTTGTTTGCTTAGGAATAATTCAGGTATTCAGAATCATCCTTTCCTATCCTGAAAATGTCATGTACATTATAAGCATAATTATAATTATAAAGCATACTGCTTTAAATAAGTAGAAAGTGGAATGTGAGTATGTTAGCCATCCTACTGTGATTGTCTGATGTTACTTTTTGTCTATGAAGCACCATCTAGTTACAGATAAGAGATAAGCCGACAAGAAAGAACTATTCAACTAATATATTAAGAAGACTGTATATGTTGAAGGAATATTTGTGCAGCTTAGGACTGTTTTTATTTATTTATTTATTTATAATATTCTGAAGAAATGTCTCATTTAGCTAAGAGTAAATTCATATTATGTGAGCTCAGGGAGAATTGTATCTTAAGAAAAATGACTGTAAATTCAGGAAGCTTCTTTATTATTTGGGCCTCTAAGTGATTTTGAAGGAAGCTGCTCTGAGACTACATGTGCAAAGCATGCTAAATAAATAATCTGATTTCACTAGAATTTAAAATACAATTTATACTTGAATAAAATCAATTTTTAATAAAGTAACTTCTGAAAACATCTTATACATTAAACACTTCTGCTTCACAAGAAATCCCAGCCGAAGACTACCAAAGACAATAAGGTATGCTAAACTCAAAACATAGGAGTCATTGAGTATAAGTCCACGTAACACTTCTACAATCTAAACATCTGCTCTTCAATAGGATCATTTCAAACAAAAAATTTTCCTTTTTAACAAATTTGCATATTAAATGAAAAAGTATTTTCTGCCTAACTAACAGCATGCAAACTTGAAAAACATTTTGGTGACAGGATGAATATATTTCGTTTCTCAGTAGCCACTGATATTTAAGTCAATGTCAGGAAGTACATTAATAATATACAAAAGAAAATGCAAACATACAAGAAGAATTAAAAGCACCACAATTTATGCTTCTAATTTGTCATGACATGCACTTATTATAATGAAATAATAATTGTTTATGTTTTAATAAGATTTTCAAAATTAAGAAACATCAGGTATTGATCAATTAAACTCTCACATGTTAAAGTTTAGGAAGCATACAAGATGACATTGTTAAATTTTAACCCCTCCATTTGACAGGAAAATAAATTAAACATTTGTTTTCAGTCTTCAAAACAGTGAACTGTTATTAAAAAAGTGATCTTTATTTTGAAAAAGATTATCATTATAAACATAAATGCCAATAAACCTCCTTCATTATCATCATGAAAGGAAGATGCCCTTGCTTTTGATAAAGCAAAATTAGTCGAAGAAATAAAAAGTCAAGAGAGAAAGGTCACAATACAGGAGGATATTCTTAACTATACTTATCATTTCAACACTAATCTCTTACGGAAAATATTTGTGTGTATAATTTATGTAAGGAAGTGTCACCTCTCCTGGGACATTACCATATTTTCACACTATTCAGTCTACGCAGCCTAAATGGAATATAGTTTATTGTTAGTTTATTTATAGTTTTATATGGTTTATTTGGTGTATTAAATTCACTTGTATGCTCAGAAATTTCCCTGATAAAACTGCAGGACAACCAGGAATACCCACAGGAACAGAGAGTTATCTAGAAAAAGAATCCGCAAGACATAAAACAACATCTTTATTAAACATCTTTGCACAAGGAAAGATAAAAAGCTCTAAAAATATTCTTCTAAGGCAGTGAAGAAATAAACTTCTATTTTTTTTCCCCCCCCAATGTATATCTTGGAGATTCCATTGCAATGCCTATGAATTGAGCCTATTTTGATTTTATTATTTCCCTATACATACAAAAATATTTTTGTATTTGTGCCTAAACAATTGTCAAAATATTTACATATTTATAAAATCATAATGCATGCTAGAAACTGTAACACACATTCAAAATTAAAGCAGTGGTTATGAACAGATGGATAGTTGTATGAAAAAAATTCTTATTCAGAATTAAAAATGCAGGATCATATCTAAGAAGAAATAATCAATGGCGGAAAAGTGACTGAGAAAAGAGCCCTGGTGATAGGAGAGTATCCAAGTAATTCTGACTGGTCTCATAAAAATCAACAAAACGTGTTTTGGAGTTTTTGTTTTTTTTTTTTTTTTTAACTCCTAAATAGGAATATCCTCTTCTGTTACTATATTCTATCAATTAATCCATTACATGTTGTGCATTTTTAATTTCTGGCAAACTGTATATATTTACTCTTACATAGTATATTGGTGGGTAACTATGCAGAATTTAGAATAATCCTGTACCATTAAAGACAATAAAACTGTATGCTGATCTCATTTGGTTCAAGATCAGGTTCCTTAAACATTACCAATAAAATTGGCATGACTTCCATAAAAAAAATATATGTTATTTATTCTGCAAAGGGTATCCCACAATGGGAAGTGCAACAGTGACAGCAGAACAGCAAAATTTCTATTGATATTTCCAAAATGACTTGTTGATAGATTTCCGAAAGAGAAAGCACTGAAGGCTTGGTTCACACATGGTCAAAGTCTACTTCAGTATTTTAGATGAATACTTAATAATGCTGACAGCTCTGCTGTTATTTCTTTTTGGATGATTAAAGAAGCTTTAGACTCTTAAATTATATGAATGGGCAAAAATGTAACATTTTAAGATGAAAATATTAGTAAATTTCATAGAAAGTCTGATCCAAAGTAGAATCCAGTTAATTTCCATGACAGAAAATTATACCATTGTGGTTTACCTGAAATGTTCGCTGTAAATCTGCCCGTGTATTTGCTAAGAAATACCTCTGGCTATGAACTCATTATATTCTCTTGTAACTTCAGTGTATGTTGCAGATATTCTAGCTCTGCACATACAAAGCAAAAATACTGCCATAAGATATTGAAAACCTCAAGTATTTCAATAGAAAACAAAAACATCTCCAGCTAGCCTATGGAACTTGTGAGGGAAATTTATCAATAGCAAAGACTTTTATAATGTTCTTTTCAGGACTTCTAGAAATTGCAATTAAATTCACTATGACTTTTAAAGATCTACTTCAAATTAAATCTGTAATGTGATTTTCTATATGTTACTTTTTTTCCTAATGAGTAATTAGCGTTTACATTTAATTTAGTTTTTTACATATAGCGAGTCCCATGTAACAGAAAACTTGATACAATAATCATATTTAAATAATTAAGGATTCATTCCTTTTTTCATGAAGTGCTGCAAATATTGAATTATTTTACACTTGGCTGATTACTGGAGCATTGATTTAATAAAATCATGAAAACGCTCTTACAGAATAAATATAATTGATCTATTCAAATTCTGTACTTTGTTTCATAAAAATAAAGTAAAAAATAAAGTAAACTATGATTTAATTGTGTACTAGCCTACACAAAGTATACTTGAAATCATCATTTTCTAATTACAGTCTGACAAGAAATATATGGACATTTTTCATAAATATAATTATTTTTTTCCTACAAGGCATTTATTAAAATTTTGATGAACTGAATCTAAACAAACTCTTTGTTACCACAGCATTTCAACCTACGTAACATGGAACCAAGAGCAACCACGTTTAATAAAAAAAACCAAAACATCAAGAATTGATTTTTATGCCTGTAGTAAAGCAAATGTACCAGGGAATGTGCAGCAGTAATATAAAATGTGAGTTCCAGTGAGCACAGAAATTTCCTAACGTTGATGAATTTCCAAGATAAACATGAATGTATTTACTAACTATCCTGTAAGGTAGCTGGAAAGATAATCTTCAAACTTATGTAAAAGGAGGGAATGTTATGTTACAGGTGGGGAATCAACTCTTTGAAAGGGTAGATAACAGCAGGATGAGGGGAAATGGTTTTAAGTTGAGGGAGGAGAGATTTAGGTTGGACGTCAGGGGGAAATTCTTTACAGAGAGAGTGGTGAGGTGCTGGAACAGGCTGCCCAGAGAGGCTGTGGATGCCCCGTCCCTGAAAGTGTTCAAGGCCAGGTTGGATGGGGCCCTGGGCAGCCTGGTCTAACTTAAACGAGGAGGTTGGTGGCCATGCCTGTGACAGGGGGGTTTGGAGCTTCATGATCCTTGAGGTCCCTTCCAACCCTGGCCATTCTGTGATTCTGTGATTCTGTAAAAATTATGTTAGTCTTAAACATGGGATTCCTTATGACAAAAAATTACCTTTCTGTTCAGTACAGTGGTAGTTCTATGATTCTGGACTGTGATTTCTTAATTTACTTAAATAAAATTAAGGATAATGGTTATTTTATGATAATTTACTGGTGCCCATTGAATGTTATTATGGATTAATAATAAATGTCTAGTTTAATTACATTTTATAACTTAACTGCATTTAGTGTAAACAAACATTTTTAACATCCAACAATATTAGTACACAGTATTTAGATAAACAGTGATACCTCTTTTATTCACTATCATGAAATAATGCTGATGACTTTCCTATGATTCAATTACACTAATCTCATTGTCAGTACAAAGAAATTCAAATTAGCACAAATCTGAAGTAAAACTGAAAGTTCTTGATTGCATTTATCCTAATCCTAACTGAATACCAATTGCATTACAAAGTGTAATAGGATAGGATTTACTAGCAGATGACAAACTGGGATCTGTATTCAGCCAAGCACCCAAGATAGCTGAGCCAAGTCCTGCAGCATCACGCAGAAGAAACAGTGATTGACAATATTGGGAGTCTTTTTAATTCAGAGGCCACAACTTTCCAACTGCAATCAAGAGTGCTTTGCTGCTTGGACAAGCTCAGGACAAAGATATTGTGGAGAAGCTGCTGAGGTTTCTTTCTCATTGCTGTTTCTCTTCAATATGGGCTTCAACTGTATGGCCAGGGTGATCATGGATCCCATCAAGCTTCAAGGCTCTGAGAGTGAGATTCAATGACATGAGGAAGCAGGTGATTTTCTCCTAAATCTTGCCTTTGAGGAATGAGGGCTTAAGAAATGAGCAGATTCTACAGTTCCACGCATGCTTGCAAAATTTCTGCTTTCCAGAAAGACCATGGTCAGCAAAGTTTGCTGTGAGCATTGCTTTATTGCCATGGGAGTATCTCTGAGGATCATGAGCTACTGGGAAAAACTCTGTCTGACCAAGTGGAAATAATGAATCTTTGACTATAGGGAGGAAATCTTTAATAGGAATGCTAGGGGAGGAAGAGATGTTCAAAGAACTTTTAGACATTGTATTGAGGGGCATGGTTTAGTGAGAACCATTGGTGATGGGTAGATGGTTGCATTGGATGATCTTGTAGGTCTTTTCCAACCTTGGTGATTCTATGATTCTATGATTCTGTGATGCCATAGACAAGTAAGAAAGTGGTGGAACAAAATAGCAATCAATTTGTGCAAGGTGATCTGGATGGGAGAAATCTTGTGATCCTTTTGTATTTTATGCTATCCTTTTGTGTTTTATGAGATTCCATTACTTCCTATGAAATCAAGACTGTCCCTCATAGGCTCACTGGGGCAATAATTTTGAAAAGGTCATATCCCAAGAATATACGTATAAATAAGGAAGTGCAATCAGAAACTCTGTGTACAATTGCAGAACTGTCATTGAGATGTCTCACAATCTAAGATCTACAATGGAGGAATCCAGATTCTGCGGGAAGTCAGACCAGGAAAGAAAGCAAGATAATTTGCCTTTGATGTGACAGCATAATTATAGTGTATGTAGCTATTCCAGGAGAGAAATTGAGCCAGCTGAGAGTTCATAAACTGAATGAAATTTGGGACATTTTTTCATTGAATTTACTAAGGCTTTTGACATAGTCTCTTGAATCATTTTTACAAATAAAATAATGAAGCAATAAATAGATAGCATATGAAAAAGATTGTGGTATGGAGTGAAAATTGGCTAAATTGCCACTCGTCATGAAGCCAACCTGGAGACCAGTCATTAATGGTGTTGATTTTTGATTTTGATTAATGAATTTAAGAATTTGATTCTTGGTTAATGCTGTTTAATGACTGGATAATAGGACCGAGTGACTGTCATGATTTACCCTCACTAAATTTGTGGAGGATAAAATAACAGAAGGTGTTCCAGGGTTGATACACAAGCTATTTCTGCTGCTATTCAAATACACCTTGAAAAGCTTGAGAAATTTTCTGACAGGAACCTCATGGAATTCAGCAAAAAGAAATTCAAAAAGTTCTTCTTACAAACAGGAATAACTCCTTGTCGAGAAAAGGCCAAGACATGATCCAGCATTATGCCTTTGACAAAAACAAGGCCAACAGCCTCTTGTGCCGCTTTAGATGAAGTCTAGCCCACAGGATGTGATCCTTCCTTTCTACTAGTCATGTGTATAGTTCTGGGCTCTCCAATATAAGAGAAACACGGAGATACTGAATTGAGCCCAATTAAGGGCCATAAAGATGATGAAGGGACTGAAGCATATTTCAAATATGGAGAGGCCAAGAGATATGAGGCTATTTAGCTTGGAGAAGTAAAGGCTCATGAAGATCTCATTAGTATGTATAAAAGCTGATGGGAAAGAATAAAGAAGGAAGCATGCTTTTCTCAGTAGTGCTTTGAGGTGGACAAGATGAAAAGAGCACAAATAGAAGAAATTCTAGGTAGACTTAAGGAACAAGTCTAGACTGTATGGAAGGTCAAATCCTGGACCAGGTTAACCAGAGAAGTTGTGAAGTCTTTGTCCTGAGGAGATATATGAAGGACAAATACCTGAGTAATCTGCTCCAGTTGGAAGGTTAGATAAGGCAGTTTCCAGAGATGCCTTCCAACTTCAAACATTTTGTTATTTTATGGAAATTCATATCAAAAGTTTTACATTGCTATTCTTTTATATTTTACAGGATTCCATTTCTTCTCATGAAGTCAGGATTGCCCTAAATAGGCCCTCTGTAGTAATCCATTTAACCTGCCAAGTGTGCTTCGCATTCAGGAACATTAACAACTATACTACTAAATAATAAGGGCTTATTCTATCTGACCTCCCTCAAGATTTCTAATATAAATCTAGATCATAAACATACAAAACATGGCATATCTCAAGCCTTTTGAATACATATAAATATTAATTAACTTATTGAATTCTTGGTTACAGACTGAGAGCATTAACATTTGAACAGGAAAATCAAAGTATTCAAGAAAATCAAAGTATTCTGTCCATGTGCTTAAAAATAATTCATAATTTAAAAAGTAATTTTCACATAAGAAAAGCAATGTGACTATTAGAATATTAATTCCTGTGGGATAATTCAATCTTCTCATTCTAATAAAAGGTTATTTGAAATTAAAATAGAAAATATGTTGAGAATAAAGGTATCTAAACTTTAAGAACAGTTTTTATGTAAGTGTTATTAAAAATTATCAGATATTGCAGTGATCCTTCAAAGAGAGGCTTAAAGTATCTTAGGAAGAAGTTAGGCTAAGTTGAAGTCATCATCCCTGAAATCTCTTCCCATCTTAACTGCAGTATCAAATATAATACTGAATAAAAATTCATAGTCCATATCTACCAAGAAGATAGCTGTCTGATTTCTTGACATTCCCTAGTCTAAATTCTGGGATGTATTCAACCATTGTAGAGCAACTCTAGTCTGACTTTTAAGGGCCAATTTAAAGCCAGTTTGTTGGACTTCCTCCAACAGAATTTTCTTTTTTTTTTTGTTTATTTGTTAGCTTTAGATAGTGCTTTGGATTGCTTTTAATCTCTTTCCATAGTTGTAAAGTATCCCATTTTCAAATTCACAACCAAAAAAACAAAATCTAAGGTTCCAGGCACTGGAAGTTAATCAATTGCTAAACTATCTTATGTCTCTGGAGTAGTCCCTTGGACAGATTTGAACCAGGTCACTTAAAACTTTCCCAAGTGATGTGTGAGCTCAATGCAGGTTAGGAAACACTCCCAACAGAAAGTTATCATGTGAATAATTTGTTTTAAAGATTATAGAGAAATTAATAATAGGTATGCATTTAACCCTACATGTTTGATCTTACTGCTAAAGAACAGCCCTTTTATGTTTTAATGACTGGTACTGATGACCCACCACTAAAAGCAATCCTCAGATTTCCACCTGAGAATTTCCACCTGTCCTCATTCCAGTGATGTCCATCTGACTTTGTTATGAATTGATTAGGAAATTAAATTATGAGAAGAATGTGTAAATATTTCTAGAGCTATTTTCATTCTGAATTTCTTCTTGGATAAACTGACCTCAGAAGTAACAACCCAAGTTCAGGAAAAGTAGCAGAAAAGTTTGTGGAAGATTGCAGATGGAGAAATCTGACCACTAACTTTAACAGTAGTTACTCAGTAGATTAACATAGCTGCCAAATCAAATCACATTACCAGCTTTTGTTTTTTCACACTTCATACCTAAAATGACGTGAAACTGTATCTGCATCCTTGGTATCCATGGCACATGGATACGAATCTTCTACTTGGACTTCTGCAAGGTCTTTGACATGATCCCTCACCACATCCTTCTCTCTAAATTGGAGTGGTGTGGATTTGAAGAATGGACTGTTTGATGTATTAGGAGTTGGCTGGCTGGACACAGCCAAAAGGTTGTGATCAATGGTTCTATGTCTGGGTGGATGCCAGACACAAGTGGTGTCCCTCAAGGCTCAGTCTTGGGATCGGTGCTCTTCAACATCTTTATCAATGACATAGACAATGGCATCAAGTGCACCCTCAGCAAGTTTGCAGATGACACCAAGCTGAGCAGTGCAGTCAATACATTGGAGAGAAGAGATTCATCCAGAGGTTCCTGGACAGGCTGGAGAAGTGGGCCCAGGTGAACCTAATGAGGTTCAACAAGGCCAAGTGCAAGATGATGCCAGGTATTTATACAGACTGAGGGAAGACCTTCTTGAGAGCAGCCCTGGGGAGAAGGACTTGGGGGTCCTGGTGGATGAGAAGCTGGACATGAGCCAGCAGCATGCTCTTGCAGCCTGGAAGGCCAACTATATTACAGAATCATTGAATGGGTTGAAAGGGACCTCAAGGATCATCAAACTTCAACCCTACTGCCACAGACAGGGCCCTCCAAGTTCCATATTTAAAACTAGACCAGACTGCCCAGGGCTGCGTCCACCCTGGCCTTGAACACCTCCAGGGACAGGGCATCCACAACGTCTCTGAGCAGCCTGTTCCAGCACCTCACCACTCTCTGTAAGTAACTTCCTTCTGATATCCAACCTAAATCTTCCCTCCCTTGTCCCTTCCCTCATCTCCCTCCCCTTCTCCTGCCATTATCCATCCTTGTAAAGAGTTGACAATTCTGTAGACTGTTTCATATCTTTTCATGTGAGTTAGTAAATTCACATTACACATTGCATAAAATATTAGTTAATCTGGTTGTTCTACATAATCTCTGGTATGTACATTCCTGAATAACAAACTGTTTTCATTGGTCTACTGTAAGTTTTAGAGGTTTCTCAGACATGGCAGTTCCATTTCATAGAGCTAACATGAGCTACAGGTGTTAGATCTTCCAAGAACGGACCCTGGGCCAGTGTTCATTGTTAGCATAGTCTGACTCTGCCCAGACCATAACAAATCTCAGACCTGTCTTAAGACGCTCAGACATGCATCTTCATTACAGATTCAGTATTATCAAACAGTATCTTTCAACCAATTTGCCTACTTTTTACTGCACAGTGTAAATTTTCCTTATATTTCTGTGCACTAAATAATAAATATAAGAAATGTTCCAGTGACATCCCCCAGACAGAAGGGATAGTAATGCATGAAGTACTGAAAAAATATAGGCAAGGGCCAAGAAGTAGACTTGAAGGAAATTATTCTTAAACTTAAACTTAGCCTGCAACTCCATTTTGTTTTTTTTTTTGTTTGTTTGTTTTTAAAGAGATTGTTTTTCATAATAGGAAGACATGCTAGATCACATTTTCTTCAGGAGATGTCCAGTCCTATTCAATTTCTTGTTCTTCCAAAGCATTTGGAAATATGCCCATACTTTGGATGAGTTAGATATTCTCATAGGCAAACAATTTATATATTTATCCATCCTACAGCAATAAAATGTCTCAACAGAGAGGAATGTATCATTGTTGCTGTATAACTGGCATGTTAAAAGTTTTGTGGAGAGAAATATGCCAGAGCACATCATACTTTTAAATGATATATGTCAGATGCAAAATATCTTTAAGGGTTCAGTGGCAGCAACAGAACCAAATCTAATGCTGCAGGACAGAGAAGCAACACAGATTTTTACCTGTAGGCAACATTATGCAGAAGACAATTTTAGACTAGACAAGAAAATGACCCATTTAGCAGAGGCCTGTTACATAAGAAATTTTTTGAAATGTTTAAGCCAAGAAATAATTTAGTTAGTGAGATTTTGATTTGGGATCTGAAACTTATTCCCATCCTTGAAAAATAAACCAACATATTTTCTTTTTCTCTTAAACTTATTTCAGGTGCAGGCATACATTGTTATGTTCAGTAAACGTGGCTCACTGTTAATGGCTACCAGCACAGTAAGTAAAATTAGTATCCACCTGGCATGCATACAAAGATCTCTGCCTCATCTTGTAAACTGAACAACTTACTAGTTCGGGTTTTGTTTCTTTGTACAATCACTTGACACTCTGACACTAGTTAAAGTGATTCCTTTTTTTTTTTTCTTTTTTTAAAATCACATTCAGATGGAATATATGAATTCAAGTTATTTCTGCTAAAAGTTTAAATGACTTGCTGTTTTTTATTATAAAAACCCAGCTTACAATACTGATGAAATTATAAAAAACTCTGCATTTAAACATTTTTCAAATACATCTACATATATTTTGTAGATAGATTTTGAATGCACTATAAAACTAGACAACCGATGAAGGTTCTACATACATAAAAGTATCTAAAGTTCCTTTTATTTTACATGACACATTTTTATCTTTTATTCATTTAAGTGTTTATGTATAAAATTTTTTGTTCCATGTTGATGGTGAAAACTTTAGTAAGCAGAATGAATCTGTAGATCTTTCTAAGTCCTGAGAATAACAGAAATGTCTCCAGAATGTAAATTAGAAAAATCTCAGTCTTCTTCCATTGCAAACCTGCAGCTCAAGGCCAAGAAAATTTCTTTTCTTTAAATCATTAGAGTTATATGGTAAATGTAGTACCCTGTGGACCATGAATTTAATAATAAGTATTTGACCTCCAAGGATGAAAGATAACCTTACCATCATTAGACAGAGATTTACCAACTGGAAATACAATAGAGAAAAGAGAACAAACTGCTTAGTCTCTTATGTATTTTCTTGAATACATTTTAATGTAGCAAACAATACTTGATGGACATGCTGGGAATATCTATAATGGCATACAGATTGAATTATTTAAGTACCAGTATCTGAAAATATCAATATGTATGTAGATCAAGTAGATTAAATTTATTTAATGTATTTATTTAGAATCCAGATTTGTTGGAATTTATAATGGTAAAGAATTCTACTTGTGACTTCATAGATTCCTTATGGAAGCTCTGTGATAAATACAAACATGTTTACTCTGTTTTCACTTACTGATGGCATAATGGAGAAAGAAATTAGAAAAGAAACAGAGTTCTTCTAAAGTCATATTATATTAGGTTTTTCAAATATTTGTTTAGTGCTTTTCAGTTTGCTCACATACTGATGCATTTTAACTTGTATTATTAAGTGCATGGCATAATTTTAAGAAACATGCAGGATTTTTAAGTAAATAAATGTATATTTTTAGAAATGATACAACTGATGCTGTTTATACTCTGGAACAAAAAAATGTTATAGTATCACCCATTAGAACATCACTTAAACACCAAAGTTATTTCAGTTTATACTAAATTGGTATTTTTTGGCAAATTGTTTAATTTGCCAAATTAATTTAATTGTAAGCCATCCCCCCAACTTTTCTACTTGCAGAAAAGATCATAAAAAATTGTACCACTGCAAATTTTACTAGTTAGCTCAGTCAGTGAATTGCTGAAGAAGATTTTAAGATAAATAAGCTATAGTATATTAAAAAAAAAAAAAAAAACACAAAAAAAAACTTAGAAGAGACTTAATTTAATCCTCTGCTACTCAAAGAAAGTTCTTTTTTGAAGCAATATAAGAATCCCAAGTTGGAACACTTTGTTTAAGGTAACATCTTGAGTTTTTAAAAGAATGGAACCCATTCCAGTATTTAAATACATTCATTGTGAGTAAGTTTTTCAAATAAAAACTTTCTTTTCTTTTCTTTTCTTTTCTTTTCTTTTCTTTTCTTTTCTTTTCTTTTCTTTTCTTTTCTTTTCTTTTCTTTTCTTTTCTTTTCTTTTCTTTTTTTCTTTTCTTTTCTTTTCTTTTTTTCAATCAACTTTGACTATTACTTTTCCATTCTTTTCTGGTCACCTCTAGGAACTATGGTTCTATTTTATTTTTACCCTTCCATTAAGTTGTTGAAGTTAACAATACTTTCCTCCCTTAGATTTTTCTTCTCAAAGCTGAGGAAACAGTTTCCTCATCCGCTTTTCCTGTCATTTATTTCAGGCCTCTAATCATATTCATGGCTCTCTACTGAGCTTGCTCTGTTTTGTTCATACGTCTGTTCTACTAAGAAGCAAAAAAATGGCACACTACTACAAATCTCTCTCAGAATAGTTATATAGGGACCTGCTCTCTACAGTCTTACTGTTACAGTCCATTATGCATTAACCTTCCTTTCTGCCAGCACACCTTTCGGACTTGCATTCATCATATTGTCCACAGGGAGCCACAGTTCCTTTTTCACAGTTTCCATCCGTTCAGTCCCCAACAGTGCTATTTCATGGGATTATTTGCTGTTGTTGCATTTCATTTATCTGTCAAGGTACCCTGTAACAGCCCTATCCTCCCCACATCACTTTAGTACGAGCAGTAAAGCTTATTAGCATCCCAACACATCTTTCAGATTTTTAAGGAAGATGCTAAACAATATTGGACTCATTCTTGATCCATGAGGAGTGCCACTCTTAACCAGCTGGTTTCCATGCAGTTAATCACAATCTATTCAGGGCAGCACTCTGCCACTTTTTCCATATAGTCCACTAGTTCACTTAGTTACACTTAGTTCTACCTGTCCACAGAGACTGTTATGACAGAAGGCAATTAGGTGGTTCAGGTACAATTTGCCCTTCATAAATCCATGTTGGCTCTTCTCAGTTACATTTTTCTGCTTAGAATCCCCCAGTAAGCATATTTTAATTCATGCTAGGAATTCATATGAGTCTGGCCAGCCTGCAGTTCTTCAGGTCCTCCTTCTTTCCTCTCTCGAAGATAGGAATAACATTTGCTTCCCTTCAGTCTTCAGAAACTTCTTCCAGTTGCCACAGTCGAGAAAAACCTATAGCAAGTGTCTTTGCAATCACATTTGCCACCTCCTTCAGCACTCAGTGCATCCCATTAGGACGTGTATCAGGGAGAAGCACCAGGCACTGATCATACCCTGAGACATGGGCAGCTACCTCTGATGAACAATTGCTTAATCAGATCAGGGACTGTCATAACACAGACCACTATAGTTGAATCATCTCTGTTAATTCTCTGAACCCTGAGGCAAAATCTTTTTGCTACATTACCACAGCAGCTAGCTAAGTGCTGAGTCCTCCTTGGCAGCCTTGTTTGCTGAGCTCTGATATACCTTACTTATTCAAGAACTACTTTGAAATTTTTATGTCAGGTGCTTTGTTTTGTCCTCTATTTATGTTAAATCTACAAAAATCTTTCAGAGACCACATATGGATGAATACCATCTCATTTGCCTCAGTGTATGGAGTTCAGACAAGAAAAATAGATGTTAAATAAAGTAAGAATTTTACCTGACATGAAATATGAGCACTACACAGGACAATGAACATGACAACTATTGATGGATTTCTTAGGCTGGGGAGTCTTGCGCACTGCATTAGTGTAACAGGGAGACATCAGCAGTATGAAATTCTCACTGAAGTTTATTAAAGAAAAAAAAAAAAAGGAAAGCAAAAACTTCTGCAAAACAGCACTGAAGCCCCCACTTTTATGTAGGGCAGGTGAGCAACTAGATGAAAAGTTGAATGACTCCATTTCAATGCCTTGAATATATTTTGTTATTATGTACGAGAATTTTTTTTGTGTGTATGTAAAAAAAGAGTAAGGGTCTTATAACTACAGAAAAATTTAGTAAAAATGTTTGCTTACTGTTTTGAAAATTCTGTGCATAAGGAATTTCTGTTAAGCAAAATCAAACAGCTGTCATCTTACAAAAATGAGAAAATATGGCAGGTGTAAGCAATATAACTTGGAGAACATGTAGAGTTACAGTGTATCTTTAGCTTCCCAAGTAATTGCTACACATAATGGAGCCCGCCTTAACAGGACATCTGTCTGCCAATGGAAAATAAAGAACAAATTTCAAATTTTGTTTGCTTGTTAGTGCAGCCTTTGCTTTACCTTATAATTCTCTTTATTCCACCAGTTTTCTCATTTCTGCCCTTTTGACTATCTCCCCCTTCCTACTGTAGGGGGGTGGGGGGGTGAGGAAAATAAATGAGCAATTGAGTAGTGCTGTCTACTGGAGTTATTTCAAAATAACATCTTAGTTGGCTATATTTTGATTTGAAAACTTTAAATGCTCATATCTTCCACCGATAAGGACAGAGAAACCTTTTCTCCAGTCTCTAAATGGGATAAGATGAAAAAAATATCATTATCAAAATTATCAAATATCAATTATCAATATTAAATACTGCACCCTCAAAAAAAAAAAAAAAGTGATATAAGTTATTAGAAATTTTATGTATCAAAAAATGAGAACATCTTAAATAAATATAATTAACACTGTGATGCATTTGCTGAATAAGCAACTTAAAGTATCTGGTAATAGGATCTACTTTTGTAGTAGGCGTATGCGAGGAACGGGATGTTACGGGATAGCCTCCCTATGTTCTGCTATGCAAAAATAGCTATATAAGGTAAAAAACAAGCAAGCAGGATATTCTTCTATGTAAGGGAAAAACAAGGTATGCAAGCGCTTGGTCAGCAACTAGGGGTAAGCGCTTGGTCAGCAACTATGGTTGAGCAACATGGACAAGGGGCCATGGTGGGCAGCTTGGATTGGGGGGAGATAACGAAAAGGGCGTAGGTAAGAAGGGATGATAATGTACTTAAGCGGGAAGCATGTAAGAATAAACGCCATTTTGCCACACGTACCCTGGGGTCCGTCTGTGCATTTGGCCCCAACCCCCTGCGCCTTGGGGGTTGGTCTCGCCCTGGAAGCGGAGGCTATAGCTCCGATAGGTAGAGGACGAACTGAAGACTGCAACAAGTGGTGACCCCGACGTGATCTACCTATCGGAAGCTAGCCGCTCGGCGTGCCCGTGAACAGCGGAGAGAGCCTGCGGGGCCGCGGCTGGGCAGGTCGCTTCACGGAAGACACAGCGCGGAGAGAGCCCGTGGGGCGAAAGCTGGACGGGTCGCGTGTGTTACCATGGAACAAGTTATTAAGGTACTTTTACAGTTTTGTAGAGACTATTGTGGGAAAAATACTCCTTCACGTAAGGAGATTGCAGCGGCTTTATCGCTTTTAGAGCAGCTGGGGGAGCTGGACTCTCCCCGCCAAGTTTTGGACTCTAGCAGGTGGGACTCCCTCACCTCGGCATTATGCCAGCATGCTATGAGCAGCCAGAAAGCTGCGGAACTTAAAGCTTGGGGCCTGATATTGGGAGCCCTTAAGGCGGCCAAGGAAGAGGGCAAGATCGGAGCTGCCGGGGGTGGAGAACGGACTTCGGGGAGCGGGTCTGTGGAGTCTTGCAGGTCGGACGGACAGACGGAGGGGGACAAGATGGCGGCGAGGACCGAAGAAGACGGAACGAAGAACAGAGAAGAAACCATGGACCCCCTGAGTGACTCAGCGGTCAGGGCGACCCCTCCTGGACCCTCTGCACCACCCCCGCCTTATCTTAATCGGCCGTTATATCCTTCTTTGGTAAAATGCAGCAACAGGGGGCGGGGTCGTCCTCGACAGGAAAAGAGGGGAGAGGGGTAAAGTTACGGATTGGGCAAAGATAAGAGAGGAGGCGGAGGATCAGGTTTCGGCACCAGTCCAGATATAGTCTGAAACTTTCTTTGTGTGTACCTCCTGGAGTTGCATGGAGCGATATTTTTAAAAATGTAAACGTGAATCCTTCTCCAGGAAGACCGCTCCGTTTTCTGAAACTTTACTTTTTATGTGTATACCTCTCGGGGACGTTTGAATTAACTTTGCTTATGTGTGTGCCTCCTCGGGAAGACCCTTTCTGCATTTTGTGATTTAAGTATCTTGTAACTTAAGTGTGAAATTTGAACCCTTTGTGTGATTCCCTCAGAGAAAGGGAAGAGTGATTGGAGCATTTGCATTTCTTTAGTGTTGTGTGCCTCCCTGGGGGGAGGTAAGGAGTTACCTGAGCTTTTGAATACGGTAGCGGCCCCCCGGCGCGCCGAGCCCGAGGCTTCTCGGAGTCGGGTTGCTTGGGAATGCAGCCGGGCGCGGTGGCGCACGCCTGTAGTCCCAGCTACTCGGGAGGCTGAGCCCGCCGGATCGCTTGAGCCCAGGAGTTCTGGGCTGCAGTGCGCTATGCCGAGCGAGCGTCCGCGCTAAGGCCGGCATCAATATGGTGAGTCCCGTTCTGTTGGTGCTGCGGCCCTGGCTGGCGGGACTCGCCTCCGCACTGCCTGCGTGTCTGTGGCTGTGACGAGGGCCCGCCCCGCGCTCACCCGCTCGGCCCGGGAGCGTCTCAGCAGCGTAGCCTGAGCAGATAAGACGGGGTCAGGCTCTCCCTATGCTCTGGCCTGTGCTTGCCAAGTATTGTCCATTGATTGTAGATGCGCTCGCTGTGACTCAGAATGGTACTTCTCTAGCGCTTAGTTGTATCCAAGCCCAAGTATGGATGCAATCCACGGTAGCAGCGATTGTGAGGGAAGGAGAGGCAGGTACCCTGCCCACAGAAATCCGGAAGGTGATTTGGGACAAAGCAGGTAAATTTGAAAGGGAATTTCAGTCATGGTGGCGTTTGGTTAACTTTACTTATGATCCTGTTACCAATTATGCCACGGCTTTTGTCCTGACGATACGTAATGCGTCGGTATACACGATATACCCTATCGTCGCATTGGGATTGAATCATGATGGAGTCATATTTTATCCAATAGAACACCGAGAATGGGCCTGGGAAAAAGGGGGAAAATGGCAAACTGTAGATACTAGTTCATGTGTTGCACAGGAACAACGAGGTTTTGTTTGTGAAGGGAATACCCCCAGAGCTCAGGACATCTGCCTTGATACTGAACAGAACATCTGTCATTTTGAGATCCATCCCAATGAGTCATCAGAAACGGTGCTTGTATATATTGGGGATGGATGTGTTTGCCTAAGAACCTCTTGTGATTCTATACTTGTGGACCGTGACGTTACGTATACGGGCAATTATTCAAATCTCTGTGTCTGTAACTTTACTAATATTGTAGGTTGTGATTTTAGCTATACAGCTCCGGTTACTTCACTTCAGTTACTGCGATCCAACTACACGCTGATCCAGGACTTATTACCTACCCCTATCGGAATGGATCTTAACTTAGTGAGGAAGCTACTGCAACATGACGATCTGCGCCAATTGCTACAACGCGTTCGGGACAATGGGCAGAGAACCTTGATCACCGTTCACCATGATACGAGAGAAATACACCAGGTCCTTGAAAGAGTGAAGAAGGACGGAGAGTATCACTGGTGGGAAGTGCTTCTTGGTTGGTCGCCCACGGCGAGAGGGGTGCTTAATGTTATCCTGCACCCAGTTGTAGTCCTATTGGCTCTGACAGTGCTTTGTTTAGTGCTTGTAGTTATATTATATGTGAAACTGTGGCGCATGCAACATAGGTTGAGACGCCTGATGGAGGACACGTTTGATCAACGAATGGAGTACCATAAAATACGTGAGAAGTTGTAAAAAACGCGACATATAGTTACCTGTATAACCTGCAGTAGGGCTTATAGGCGGCATGCGGGCTTCGCGCTGTAACGGGGCAAGGCTTTCTGAGCATAGGGAGGGGGAGATGTAGTAGGCGTATGCGAGGAACGGGATGTTACGGGATAGCCTCCCTATGTTCTGCTATGCAAAAATAGCTATATAAGGTAAAAAACAAGCAAGCAGGATATTCTTCTATGTAAGGGAAAAACAAGGTATGCAAGCGCTTGGTCAGCAACTAGGGGTAAGCGCTTGGTCAGCAACTATGGTTGAGCAACATGGACAAGGGGCCATGGTGGGCAGCTTGGATTGGGGGGAGATAACGAAAAGGGCGTAGGTAAGAAGGGATGATAATGTACTTAAGCGGGAAGCATGTAAGAATAAACGCCATTTTGCCACACGTACCCTGGGGTCCGTCTGTGCATTTGGCCCCAACCCCCTGCGCCTTGGGGGTTGGTCTCGCCCTGGAAGCGGAGGCTATAGCTCCGATAGGTAGAGGACGAACTGAAGACTGCAACATACTTTGCATTAGGAATATGAGTACAGCACTGAATTTCAAATGTAGAATATACTATATTAAGATCTCTTGGAAAATCTTGCAAAATATTTTCCCTCTCATCTCTCCCTATTAATTTCTGTGCTGTTTGTTTGTCTCCAGAGGCGTATACTCAATTTTATGGAGTTAGCTTTTGAGGTAGGATAAAGGATAGGGAGGTTTTGTATGGTTTTGGACACTGAGTAAGATGTGTATAAAGAGCTAGAAAATACAACTAACTGAGCAAAGTGATTAAAAGGATGATATATCTGTGAAAGAAGACCTTTTGACAGATGTTATTGTTTTTTGAAACTTGCACAATAGTAAATAGAAAAATTATGTGTGTATATAGATTGTGTTGTCAAGCTCTATTAGAAAAAGAGAATTCAAATATGAACAGTATAATGAGTTAATATCTTGATGAAGATTTTTTTAACAAAAGAAAGTGTTACGATAAATGGCAAATCATCCCTTTTGTATTGGAAAAACGTACTGGTGATTTACAACTGGAATTTATCTTAGGGTCAATTTTATCATAAATATTTTGTAAGACTTACAGGACATTGCATAAATAAAATTCATACATAATGCTATACTAAGCTGTGGAACAGGTACGTGAAAGATAAATAACTGCTTTCAGAGATATTAGGCATATGACTGAAAATTACTTTAAACAAGGTTGACTAGAGAAGGCTCAAGTTAATTCAGGGAGGAAGGAATCCACAACACAGAAAATTAAAAGATATAACACAGAAGAAGAAGAAACCATGTCTTGACAGTTCTATGAAAAGAGATTAACTATGAAATATAAGGATGAAATAATTAAATTTTGGCATTATAAAATTAAGCCAGCAAAAAATTTATATTCTGCTTAACCTGATGTCTTGCACCATCTCTGTTCCTAAACAGTGCATTCTTTCCTGTAGGCAGGCAACAAAGATTTCAGGAAGAATTGTGGATTAGCTTTCTAAAATGACTGATGAAAGAGTGAAGGTCTAAATAAGTATAGTCAATATTGAGATGGCTTAACATGAAGACTACATATGGAATATGTTCCATATGCAATGATGCAAATTACTTAATAATATAGAAAGAATGTTACTGAAAGTAGTTTTAAGGATTTTTTAAAAAGTAAAATGAAAAAGCAGTTGACAATGAGATCTGTGGGTTAATTATATTCTCAGGAGAAATAGTAGGAATTCCACTACTTAGAGCATTCCAGACTGAACTAGGAAAAACAGTAGTGAATGCACAATAAAAATCATTTGTTGTGAAGTAAAATTATTTACGATTACTTATTTTAAGTTCTGACTGAAGCAACTATGAATAGATGTCAAGAAGGACAACTAAGTGAATAACATCCCTTCCTTTTCATTCTCGTCTACATCTATTATATCATTATTCTAGATAAATCTTAACATTGCCTTGTATATTTTATTGACATAAAGTGATTCATCCACTCAACGATACATTCAATACATTTTTCTGCAGTTAACTATTTATCATTTATCAATAGATATGCTTTGCATGACTTTGCATGGCTATATCTCTAGATAGCATCATTAAAATATGAATTTAAAAATATCAGAAAACTGTTGCTGCATAACAGCTTGAAAATTATGTTAAACATATAGTATCACAGCTCATCAGAATCATTGTCTACCAACAAGGATCATGAAAACAAAATATAAAATAAGGTGCATTTTATGAGAGCTGCCTCCTATTTTATTTTGTTGGCCCACAACATCAGAGACATATATTTTAAATCAACAAATAACCAAGTTTGAACAACAATATCGGGAAGGGATTGAAATACTGAAAAACAGCAGAACCCTTCCACAGGAAGGTCAGGGGAAAATCAAAGAACAGAACACTATATCTGTTTTAAGTTTCTTCAGTATTGACACTGATCATATAATTTATCCCTTTAATAAGAAAGCTTAGGGGGCTTAAATTGGAAATTGCACCTCAGTTGTAAAAAAGTAGTACATACAGTATCTGTAATGATGGAAGAGGTTCTATTTCGGTCACAAGTCAATAGAAAAATAGATATTTGCATGGTGCTGGACCTGCTACTCACCAGTGTGGAGGAGATCATTAAAGGCGTTAAGGTTGGAGGCAGCCTGGGCTGCAGTGACCACACTCTGGTTGAGTTCATGATCTCAAGGAATGTGGGCCTGGCAAAGAGTGGCGTCAGGACCCTGAACTTTGGAACAGAAAACTTTAAGCTGTTCAATGGATCCCCTGGGATGCTGTCCTTAAAAACAAAGATGTTGAGGAGAGCTGACTACTCTTCATGGATACCTTCCTGAGAACACAAGAGCTCTCTGTCCCTCTGAATAAGAAAGTGGGCAGAGGAAACAGGCATGGTTCAGCAATGACCTGCTGAGCACGCTGAGGGCAAAGAAAAGCGCATACAAGCTCTGGAAACAAGGGCATGACACCTGGGAAGAATACAGAAATGCTGTCTGGACTTGCAGATGTGGGATCAGGAAAGCCAAGGCGCAGGCAGAACTGAACTTGGCGAGGGATGTGAAAAACAATATGAAGACATTCAACAGGTACATTGGCCAGAAGAGACAGGCCAAAGCGAATATACCTCCCTTGGTAAATATACCTGCCTTGATAAATGTAAAAGGAGAACTGTTTTCAACCGACGAGAGGGCTGAGGTACTGAATGAGTTTTTCACCTCAGTCTTCATTGGCGGCCAGGATTCTAGTATTTCTCACATCCCTGACCCTACATCCCTAAACCTCTAGGTGGGGACCTAGAGTGGTAAATCTCCCCCCACTGTAAGGGCAGAGCAAGTCTGAGACTGCCTCATGAGACTGAATGTGTACAAGTCTATGGGGCCGGATGGTGTGCCTCCCGGGGTTCTGAAGGAGCTGGCAGAGATGGTTACCGAGCCGTTCTCCATCATATTTGAAAAGTCATGGTTGTCAGGTGAGGTCCCAGATGACGGGAGGAAGGGTCACATCACTCCCATTTATAAGAAAGGGAGCAAGGAGGACCCGGGGAACTACAGGCTGGTGAGACTCATTTCTGTGCCTGGGAAGATCATGGAACAGATCTTCCTGGATGACATGCTTGATCACATGAGGAATGAGCATGTGATCTGAGACAGCCAGCATGGCTTCACCAGGTGAAGGTCATGCCTAACCAATCTGGTGACCTTCTATGCTAAGATGATGGCATTGGTGGACAAGGGAAAGGTGAGCAATGTCATTTACATGGACTTGAGCAAGGCCTTTGACATGGTCCCCCACCACATCCTTATCTCCAAATTGAAGGGATGGGGATTTGATGGGTGGACCACCCGATGGATAAGGAACTGGTTGAAAGACCGCAGACAGAGGGTGGTGATCAATGGTTCTATGTCCAGCTGGAGGCCAGTAATGAGCAGCATCCCCCAGGGGTCTGTCTTGGGATCGGTGTTCTTTAACATCTTTATCAGTGACATCGATGATGGAATCGAGTGCACCCTCAGCAAGTTTGCTGATGACACCAAGCTGAGTGGTGCGGATGACATAGTGATAGAAAGGAATGCCATTCAGAGAAACTTCAACAGGCTTGAATGAAGTTTATCATGGCAAAATGCAGTGTTTTGCACTTGGGCCGGAGGAATCCCAGGCATCCATACAGACTGGAAGGAGCGGTCCTTGAGAGCAGCCCTGTGGAGAAGGACCTGGGGGTCTTGGTGGATGAAAAACTTAATATGAGCCAGCAGTGTGCCCCTGCGGCTCGGAAAGCAAATGGTATCCTGGGCTCCATCAGAAGTGTGGTGACCAGCAGGGACAGGGAGGAGATTCATGATCCTTGGGTGGTGGTATAGTCATTGTCCTTGGAGGTGTTCAAGGAAAGGGTAGAATTCACACTGAGTGACATGGTTTAGTGGCATGATCTAAGCGGTCTTTTCCAACCTTAAGGATTCTATGATTCCATGAATATATTTTCCTCTACACCTGCACATTCCAGCATCTAAGTTACCAGAAACAACATTTTTTTGTTCAAGAAACATACAGTGGCTATACACCACATGCCACCCTGTGGTTTGTCCTGCGTGACCATAGAGAGGATATGACATGAGGAAGGAGGATGGAAAACCCATCTAGACCCATATAAGGTATAAGTACATGAGTTGCAAGGGAAAACAATCACAAAAGAGGGTTCTTCCAAGAAGACATCCACTCCAGTGGGTAGTTCTCTAAGACAGAGAGAATGCTTTGATCTTACTTCTGAGTTTGATAATAAGCATTTTGGTTTGCATTGATGAGAAGTGGGTACCAAATACAATAACCAGAATTAGAGTGGCTTGCCTCTAACCAGGTGGGACAGCCAGGACAATCAGACTGTGTGGATTTGATGGCCTAGTACATCAGGACCTCAAGAGTATAAGGTTATAGCGGACACCAGCTCACAGCATATCTTAATGCCATCAAGATACAAAGGGGGAGAACCCATCTGTATTTCTGGAGTGGCGGGGAATCCCAAGAGCTAACGATATAGGAGACTGAAGTGAGCAGAAATTGGATTGGCTGGCAAAAGCATCCCATTGTGGCTGGCCGAGAGGCACCCTGCATCTTTGGTATAGATTACCTCATGAAAGGATCCTTTAAGGATCAAAAAGGGTACCGGTGGGATTTTGTTATACTTGCCTTTGAGAAGGAGGACATTAGGAAGCTATCTTTGCTTGGTCTCTTTGAGGACCCTTATGTTGTGAGGTTGCCAAGAGTAGAAGGACAGCAGGTCCCAATATTTATCACAACAGTGGACTGATCACACAACAGTTTTTGCCTACAGGTACGTAGGCAGGAAGAGACAGGTTAAGGAGATTATTCCCCCTCTGATGAAAGGTAATGGAGAGCTGGCTTTCTCAGACATAGAAAAAGCTGAGGTACTCAATGAGTGCTTTGCCTCAGTCTTCACGGATGGTCAGGCTTCCCGTGTCTGCCAGGACCATGAGCCTCTAGGTGAGGGTGTGGGGAGTGATTTCTGTCCCACTGTAATGGTGGAACAAGTTCAAGTCCTCCTCGTGAAATTGAATGTATATAAGTCCATAGGGCCAGATGATATCCATCCTAGGGTTCTAAAAGAGATAGCTAATGTGGTTGGCTAGCCGCTCTCCATCATATTTGAAAAATCATGGCTGCCTGGTGAAGTCCCTGGTGACTGGAAAAAGGGAAATGTTACTCCCATTTTTAAGAAAGGGAGAAAGGAAGACCTAGGGGAACTACAGGCCGGTGAGCCTCACCTCTGTGCCTGGGAAGACCATGGAGCAGGCCCTCCTAGAAGCTATGTTAAGGCACATACGAGACAAAGAGGTGATTCGAGACGCCAGCATGGCTTCACCAAGGGCAGATTGTGCCTGACTAATCTGGTGACCTTCTATGATGGAGTGACGGCTTCAGTGGATGGGGGAAGGCTGATGGATGTCATCTACCTGGACTTCTACAAGGCCTTTGTCATGGTCCCTCACCACATCCTTCTCTCTAAGTTGGAGAGGTATGGATTTGAAGGATGGACTGTTTGATGGATTAGGAATTGGCTGGCCAGGGTTGTGAACAGTGGTTCTGTGTCAGGGTGGAGGCTGGTCATAAGCAGTGTCCCTCAGGGGTTGGTCCTGGGACCGGTGCTCTTTAACATCTTTATCAATGACATAGACAATGGCATCAAGTGCACCCTCAGCAAGTTTGTGGATGACACCAAGCTGAGCAGTGCAGTCAATACATTAGAAGGAAGGGAAGCCATCCAGAGGGACCTGGACAGGCTGGAGAAGTGGGCCCATGAAAACCTAATGAGATTCAATAAGGAGAAGTGCAGGGTGCTGCACTTGGTCAGGACAATCCCAGGTATTTATATAAACTGAGGGAAGATCTCCTGGAGAGCAGCCCTGGGGAGAAGGATTTGGGGGTCCTGGTAGATGAGAAGCTGGGCATGAGCCAGCAGTGTGCTCTTGCAGCCCAGAAAGCCAACTATGTTCTGGGCTGCATTAAAAAAGGGGTGGCCAGCAGGGAGAGGGAGGTGCAATACAGTGTCCAGGCCTGGGGACCCCAGTACAGGAAGGACGTGAAGCTCTTAGAGCGGGTCCAGAGAAGGGGCATTATATGATCAGAGGGATGGAGCACCTCTCCTATGAGGAAAGGTTGAGGGACCTGGGCTTGTTTAACTTGGAGAAGAGAAGGCTCCGAGGAGACCTCATTGTGGCCTTCCAGTACTTGAAGGGAGCTTATAAACAGGAGGTGGAACGGCTGTTTATAAGGGTGGATAGTGATATGACATGGGGGAATGGTTTTAAACTAATTTGAGTTGTATGATGTTAATTGCTATGTAATACTGCTTGTCATCATTATAATGACTGTTATATGCTTTATCAGTGGTATTACAGCAAGAATCACCCAGATTAAAGAAGAATGAATTCTAATGGAACCAGAACTAGCTTCAGTATGCAGTAATCTAACACCATGCATCATTCCTCTTGTCTTGAAGGACTGTTACGACAGATGGAGCCCAGAGTCACAGACTAAATGAACTCCACCATTTACTGAGATGTCAATAGACCACAGGAATGGTATGTGTGTGTACATATAAAAAAAAACAGGGTAGGTAATGGTAATAAGTTAAGAGATATGGGAAACTGTGGGACTTGAGCATGATGTAAATGATATGGAACAAGTTGGGACAGAGACGATTTTCTTCATAATGTCCAGTTACAATTTGGCTTAAGGAGAAAAACAATGGTGTAACATACCGATATTTTATTGCATGCTTTAATATAAGAAGTATATTCATATAATACTGTAATGAATTTAGCCTGACAACATATTTGGAACAGAACCATCTAAATTCAAAATAATTAGCTACAACATCAATGTCATATTATTCAAAACTTTTGTGTTTCATGTATGTGTGTATACATCCTCAAACAAATTGTATAACATTTTTTAATTCAGAATTTATATCCTTCTGTCCACCAAAAATATCAGAGCCACTCATTTAATATTAGATAAAAAATGGATTTGAAGTTACCTTTCTATTTTAACTGTCCAGAATATTTGCTAATATTTCATTTTTACACAAAAAATAAGTGTATTTGCTTAATCATTTTCTGTTACTTTTTGTTTTAACCTAAGTATAATAAGGGGAAAAAAAAAAAAAAAGTTTTAATTACTGTTGGAAACATTTTGTTGTTGTTTGTAGATCTCCAGTACACTGAAAAAAAAATCCATTATTTGTTCAGCATTTCTCTTCAGCTTTGTTTGTTTTTTTGTTTGTTTTTTTTTGTTTGTTTGTTTGTTTTGTTTTGTTTTTAAAGATATTTGTACTGGCTGCTAAGCAGAGATCAGACTGAGGACAGAAAGCTAGGATTCTTTTCAGCTGGTCTTATGTTAACTAAAAGTCAGCTATCTCGGCTTTTGTCTTAAGACAAAACTTCTTAAGACAAAATGGAAACATATCTGACAAGTTGGAGAATTAAGAATCTTCCAGCTAATTGAGCAAGTTAAAATTCTCCCACCATTTTTTATGTGTTACTCTGCAACTAGTATTTTGTTATACTCTCAGTAGTTAGTATTTCATTGGAGATTTTGATTCATTTTAATACACAGTGTTGATAAGAAAACAGAATCTCTACCCCATAATAGTGTTTAAAAGCAAATTGTGTGCTTTGCTGTTTTTTGTTTGTTTGTTTGTTTGTTTGTTTGTTTTTCATATATCATTAGATCGTCTTTCTCAAGTCTATCAGGAAAGAAGGGAAACAGAGAATATTATCTGTATGTTAAGGCAAAGATTTTCAGAGAAAATAAATTAGATGAGAAAGAGGAAAATGTAACTGTACATACAGAATATTCATTTAGTATTAGCTTGGAGTAACATAGTTCCTCTTTTTTATCAGATCTGTTGGTTATTTATGACACTGTGTCTGCTTAAATAGTAACAAAACTTTACAAAAGTAAAGCATATGAAATACAATCCACTTGCTAATTCTCTGATACTGACATGTCTTAATCTAAAGTTCTGGGTACAGCACAGAAATATAAATATATAAATAAATTGGTTTAAACAAATCATCCTTTTTTTTTCTCCTGCCAAGAATATTTAACTTCATATCACAGTGATAAAGAACAAGAGAACAAGGCAATGTAGAATATTACTTAATTCATGCTACCATATGCCTACGGATGTAGTTATTTACTATTCAAACAAACCACTGGCAATATGTAATATGTCAATGATTGTTTCAGAAAAATTTGTGGCTAGTACTTTCCCACCACAACACATCATTTTTGTGCACAAACTCATACTTGTATTTTTCCACTTGAACTCAAAATGTAATTTGAATACCTAATAATTTGTGCATCCAGACTATAGGTAAATTTGTTGAGGATGCAATTTAATCAATCTTCCATTTACAGAAAAAAAAAAATATATATATATATATATATTTATATATGTATCTTCTGTTTCTCAACTGAAGAAGAGAAGATGATTTTGTCATTTGAATGAGCATTGTTTAAAAAAGTACAGTTTAATGAAAAGAAATACCGTCAGGCACTATATAGGGATTATATATGTATGATGATCTGCACTTTGAAATGTAGGCTCATGCCACTGAATATAACATATACTAGAAGTCTTAATCTGTATGTTGGAAATTGCATTTTGTGGTTCTCCTCTGCTTAATCACTGACACAAACATTTAATTCTGTGGTTTCCTACTGCAATACCCAGTTAATTCAGCTCTATTAATAAATCTCAATGAATTTAGTGGAGTTCTGAATTGATAGTAAAGCAGTTGTACATGTGTAGGAGTAGGGTTCCAGTGGTGATTTTTTTCTCAGTCAACACTGTTCACTGAAGTTTTGAAGGCAGAATACGTTAGCAGTCTGTGCAGATCCATAGACCCTGGGAAAAATCTTCTATTTTCTAGTGTATTTTATGGCCTGCCTTTGTACCTAAATGTTAATGTTATCCACCCTAGCCTAGAGTAAGTTACCAACGATAAGGTAGAGTATACAAAAATCAGTCCTTCATATTTTCTTGATGTATCTTAATTAGAAGACGGTCAAAATGGCTGTTGAACCTACAATAAATCTGAAAGATAAACTGGAGGATTTTTTATTTTGAAATTATTTTAAAAGTGATTCCACTATTACTCATTTACAAACTTTTACAATATCACACAGGAAACTATAATTCTTCTTCCTGATTTATAGACTAGTACTAATTTTATATCAGAGGTAACTCTGTTGTGATAGCACCAACTTCATACTGAACACCTGGATTCTTGGGGACTTTATCCAAAAGATACAGGAACCCAGTAGTTGATGAAATCAATATCTGTTCACTTCTACAACTTTTGTATCCTCCTGGATCAAGAAAATGTATTCTGTTTCACAAAACATCAATCTGAAAACAACAGAGTATCTTCTGAAATTCTTTAGAGAACTCAGGATTCACAGCCTCATCTTTATGGCTAACATTTTCAATTTATTTGAGCAGAAGATGCACACAAGTGCATATGGTTTATTTGTATTCTAATCTCTAATGTAGACTAAGTATCTAGCAAAGTTGTAAACCGTCTTCTGAATAATTCAGAACATAATTTTATTCAATCCATTATAAACTCTGCCATTTCACCTGCAAGAGAGCTAATTTGGTCTGTTAAACTCCTTTTAGTCCTACTGTCAATGGCACAAAATTTAACATGCTATATTAAGTTAGAAAAAGCAAGCTGCTAGTCCTAAACCTAAAAAAAAAACTAAAAAAAACCTAAACCTAAAAAAAAAAAAAAAGCAAAACCCACTGAAGAAAGTTGATTAATAGATTCACTAATAAGAAATCAGTTAGTTTAGTGAAAAATTTAAATTGACAGTGTTTAGCTGTCTTTAAGACTTTGTGAACCAGGTACTTCATACTGCTTTAATGTGATAAGAATATAATTGCAAATGCCACTACATTTTATTAAAGTTTTTCTAAAAACATGCGTTTTGTTCCATTCTGAAAAGGAGTTTGATTGTAGTAGAAAAGAACAGTGCATTTCCACAACTTCCATTGTATTTTGTAGACCTATACTTTTCGAAAAGAAACAATGTATTCTTTATTTCGGTGGCTTTCCTTCTTACAGTTTTATATCTGAAGTTTCTCTGGGAGGAAAAAGACTTGATTATGAAGAAAGAGCTGCAGGTCAGAAGAAGGCGTCACAACATGCTTAGCATGTAAATCTCAGCATTTCAGGAAAAGCTTTGTTAATTCTGGCAGCCAGTGTTTAAAAGCAGAGCTGCATAATTTGCAAGATAACCACATGTCTTATTTTACATTAAGGGAACATAATGCCATAGGTTTTTCTTTCCAATTGTGTGTGGATTTTTGTTCCTCTTTTGTGGAAATGAATGTATTTACAAAATTACATTGGGCATCTCCTGGTGCCAGATCTTATAACAAGATCCCAGCAGATCTGTTTCTTCCTTTGTTCTTTCTCCCATAACCATTTTGTTAAATATCACTCTTGTGAACTTTTCCTTTCTAGCATCATTTAGGCTTTCACTAGATCCTCTAGACACTTTGCCATTTGTTTCTCTCCCAGCTGGATCTGGATTGAAAAGTACTATATCACATATAATTATCACATCAAAAATATATCTCATTATGGCTTTTGGATCTTTTCCTTTCTTATCTCATTTCCCTGTCCCAAAGTATAAAAAAAAAAAGTGAAGATATCAATTACACTGAAAAATTCAATGTTTTTTTTTTTTCCACTTCACTTTTACTGTATACATTCATGTATGTGCAAATATTTAAGTATGAATATATTGAATCTACATATACATCTTTTGAGCAATCAACAGGGTTATGCTGGCAAATGTTGTACATAGATCATATTGATTTTTAGAATCCAGAATAAAAAGTTGCTATATAGAATGATATAGAGAATCACAGAATACCTTGGAGTTGGAATGGACCCAGAATTCAAACAAGTCCAACTCAACACAGGATAGTCCAAAATTCAAACCATATTTCTGAGAGCAGTGTCCAAACGCTTCTTGAATTCCAGTGGGCTTGTTCCCCGACCACTGCCCTGAGAAGCCTCTTTCAGTGAACAAACGCCATCTTCATGAAGAACCCTTTTGTAATATTTAACTTGACCCTTCCCTGACACAGATTTATACTGTTCCCTTAGATCCTATCACTGTCACCAGAGACCTGCATCTACTGCTCTGCTCCTGTGAAAGACAAAACTATTTTTCTTTTTGTCTCAAAGCTTGCTTTGTGAGGCCTTTCTGGTGATAATACTCTAAAGTGACAACTGCAAATTATCTAGGGGGATGAGTGGTGGGTGAAATTGTGCCACAGTACCTCTGCTCATGATTGTAAAGATAAGCAGAAGCGGGAAAAGCAGTCTCTTTTCAGGGGTGCTGCTTGAAGGAGCTGACCACTGCAAAAGGCGATAATGCTTGTGTGTGGCAACGAAGGCACCACTCCCTGCTGGCGTATCTGTTGGGCTGGTATGTCACACTAACAGAGAGAAAAGAAGAAAAAAACCCAGATAAATGGAGGATAAAAGGCCCTCACTAAACTAAGGACTTTGGAGAAGAACTCCAAAAGAAACCTTTGATGGAGAATTCCCTGAGGGGAAAACCTCTTTGGAAGAACTCCCTCCCTGGGCCTGCTTGCTGCTAAGTTTCCTGGCTTCCTCCCATCCCCGCAGTGACCAGATAAGTTCCTGAGAGCAACACAGACCTGCTACAAACCTCGCTGGACACACAGTGGTGACTGTGGATATGGAGAAGAGAAGAAGGGTGATAGAAAAAATAGGAAATAAAAGCAAGGAGTCTTTGTAGGAAGCAAAAGGGACATAGTCACCACCATGGGTCTAGCATAGTTCGTAGTTCAGTCATTGGTCTTCAATAGTGGTGGATCATCGGGCATTGTTGTTTGGTTGACGATGCAGATGGTGACTATGGACATGACAGAGAAAATGGTGACAACGGTGACAACAGCGATGCTCTCCAATGGCAGTACAAACTTATTTGTAATTCCAAAGTTGTTAACTCCTTCTGAAATGACAGCTTCTGGCTTTTGGATCTCATCAGGAACTCCTTTCGTTCCCACCTTCCGGGTCTTGCCAGCATATGAGAGGAGTATGGAGACACTCACTTATATCTTGCCTTCACGGGATACAATGATATCATCAACAAATCTTCAATGCCAAGTTGGAGTTACTTGCGCAGGCTGGGTCTTCCACCAGTAAATATTCCGTTCAAAAGATAAACAGTTCCAAAGAAAATGCTTTAAAACTGTCCACAAATTGATGCAAACTGCCACATGGTGACAACCACCTCTCGCCTCCTAAATAATTCAGAGTCTTATTGCAAGAAATGTCTCAGAAAGTGAGCACTGAGTCAAAATAGAAAAGAAGGGTTCAGACACCTGGTCATCAACATCAGGGTTTTAGGAGTTTCTGAGTCCATGATTGGTGTTGAAGATATAGGCACAGGAGGCATTTAACATCTTTACTTTGTTTATGTCCTTATTTTTGACGTGACCATTCTCAAGTAATGGTCCGATGTTATCCCTGGTCATCCTTTTACTTTAAAAAAGCTTTTTTTCTTGGTCCCAACAGCACCGACTAGCTCCAAATCTAGCTGAGCTTCGGCACATGAATTTTTTCCCTACAAGTGCGAACAATATCTTTCTAGCCCTCCCATGTAACACAACCTCACTTGATGTGGTCATATGCTTTCTTTTTCAGCTCTGGAAGATGTCTGATCAGCCAAGCTACTCTTCTGCCCCAACTACATGTCTGTTCCTCTGCAATTAGGACGTGGTGCTTAAAATGTGACCAACACTGATGGACTCCAACATCTTCAAAACCAGATTCCCATGAGATATTTCTAATTCCCTGCAGCCTGAAAATTACTCATCCCATATTCAGCTCTCCCTGAGAATTGCCTGCTGCTGGTGGGGCTCTGTGCTCTCCTGCAGACTCCCCAACTCAGAAAGACCCCTGCACTTTGCAATCCCCTCAGCTACAGAACACATCTGCATCAGAACTGATACCCTTGGCAAGATTTTCACCTTATGTAGCCATCTACATCTGTGTGCAGTGTCTGCAAAATGGTGAAAATTAAATCTTTCCTGATTTAATTAAGTTTTACATACAGACTTTACAACAGACTTTACTCTGTTGTAACTGGTTGGATTTCTCCAGCTTTGTCAATTATGTATGGGTATGACAAATAGGTATGACAGACATTTGACTAGGCCAGGCAACAGTCCTATGACCATGCAGTTGCTGTTGATCCAAACTGGTACCAGCTCAGGCCCAAGCAATCCTAGCCAAATGCTGAGACCCGCCCTGGATGCTCAGCAATCCCTGTGGCCTTTTATAGACGTGGTAGAAATCATAGTAATGAGACTACCACAGAAGTGAGGAAACTACTAAGCTGATTCCAGTATTTCTCTTGCAAAATGGTATGATTTGGTGAAGATGTAATTTTGATGTGGTATTCTATTAGAAGTTTGCAGAAAAACATTTCCTTATCCCAAGTTAACTTTGATATTTCAAATACAGTGATTGCTTTCAAAATAAAAGCCATTACTTTTAAAGGTTTTCTTTCAAATAGTGAACAGGGATATGAGAACAACTAACAGCATAAGACTTACCACATCCACCTTCACACATCTGCTGACATAGTTCCAATCTATAGTTTCTTTTGTGTGGGCTACTTATAGAACTTAAAATTAAGAAATTTCACCCTAAATGGAAAATATTTCTTGACATTTTATTGACTACGTTATGGAAAAGCACTGAAATTAAAACAGATTATGATTTTATAATGAAAAACAAGTTTCATGAAGAAATCCTTGCAAATTCTACTAAAACTTCACTACGTACATATTATAAAAGTACTCCATATGTAAGCAAGCAGAAAGAGGAATAATGCATAAGGCACAGAGCCTTTCCAATCAAAAATTATACCATCAGTCATCAATCTCAGATTGTTTGAAATAAATTACATTCCAGTTGAATGCATTCTGACATGAAGCCTTAGAAGCTAAGCTTGTATCTTAAATATAAAGAAATAAATTATCATAAAAAAATTTAAAAAAATTTGGATTACTTTATTCTTTTGCTTTAATCAAATTTACATACAGCAGAAAGTATCAAAACAATTAAATTAATTTTAAGGTGGTTTAACATTTTCTTGTGTCTTTCCATAAATTTATCAACCCTCAAAATGAAATTTAAGGATTATTAGAAAAGGTTAGCCAGAAATTTTTAACCCACTCTAGCTGATATGAAGGAACAAAGATATAGGTAATATTTAAAAAAGAGTATCTATCACTTCATTCAAAATTCAAATAAATCTTTTTATTAATACTCATGACCATGACTGAAGTCCAGATTCAAAAAATTGCTGCTTGAGATACAATGAAACTCAAATATGGGCTAACAGCAAGAAGGCAAGTATAGTGCTGATACTAACATGATAGATTCCCAGAAGGGAAAGTGCAAGCCTATAGATAGGAATTACATTTCTTTTCACAGAATCACAGAATCACAGAATCGTAGGGGTTGGAAGGGACCTCCAGAGATCATTGAGTCCACCAAACCCTCCTGCCAAAGCAGGTTCCCTACACCAGGTCGCACAACGAGGTGTCCAAGCATGTCTTGAATATCTCCAGAGAAGGAGACTCCACAACCTCCCTAGGCAGCCTGTTCCAGTGCTCCGTCACCCTCACCGTAAAGAAGTTCTTACGCACATTTGTGTGGAACTTCCTATTCTCCAGTTTCTGGCTGTTTCACCTTGTCCTGTTTCCTTTTGCATTCGGAAATGACACACAGACAGGACAGACAGTTCTCCACAGTGTCTGACAATCACAGTGAAGAAGGCCTTAGAATCTTACTTTATCCACATACAAAACTGAAAGTAGTTTTCCTGTGTTGACTCCATATAAGAATGGATCTTATTCATTTGAATACTGAAACATATTTAGGAGATTTCTGAAACTTGCACTATTCACTAAATAGATATGAGATCTAGCTGCATTTAACATCAACTCAAGTAAAAACCAAACCAAACCAACCAACCAAGCAAAGCCAGTACCTTGTGGAAAAGACTGATTAGATAGTGTATGTATGGTTGTGTCTGCATGATTCCTGAACCACTGCAGCAAACCTTAGGTTAAAAAGACTTTTTGTAAAATCAATATCTTTTCATGTTTCATAAATCAGCCCTTTCCTAGAAAAACAAAGATTTCTGTGAAAAAAGTTTTTTATCATCCTGAGTGTAATTCTGCTATTGCTGACAACCATGGAATTCAGTTATTCCTACGCACAATAAGAGCGGCAGAGATATTATTAATGTAAACAAAAAAAAATTCACATGATACGTTCCAGAAAATATTCTGGAAGATTGATTCAAGCTAAGAGGTGATGCTGAAGCTAAAAATATATCTCATGGCTTAAAATAACAGTAAGATTTGATCTTCTGAAGAGAACATGTGCAGAATATCTACCTATACCCTTTCACAGCATAAAGTTTAAAGAAACTTTAAAATCCAAGCATATATAGACTTCACTAATTATGCAGTTTGGTCAATTTAAATATTTGCTGACATATATTCTACCAATTATAGATTCTATTTTGTGTCAGATGTATAAATTCCCAGGCAATATGAGGTTAAAAAGAAAAAAGAAAAAAAGGCAACACTTTTTTACACAGTGTCTCCTCAAACTCAATATGCCATCTAAAGAAATCATTCAAGGGAAAAAAGCACTCATTAATATAATCAACCTGCTTAGGAAGAAATCTTACTGGCTCCGATTTTTCAAATGCATTCATCTGGAAAAAATCATATGAATTAGATTCATACTAATAGAATTCTGTTATTAAATTTTGCTAGTCAGTGTACTCTAAGGCTAAAAAAAAAGCAGTATAACAACTTTCTGCATTGACAGTGTAAGACGAAAATACTGCACATCCGTATCCAAAGTTAAAATTAATCATGTATTTCCAGCTTAAAAAGTCAAATTAGCATTTTAACTGTAGCTGAAATGTTCATTTCTTTCTTACTGAACATGAGTTTATTGTCTTCATCATAACATACAATGCAGTCAAAGCAAACTTTGTTTATTTCAGTGGTACTTGGAGGGAAAATGTGATCAAAAAATCCATATTCAGGTTCAGTGATAATTACTCATACAACTGGCAGAGCGTTTCTTCAGGGGAATTGCATAGTTGAAACTCCAACAGAGCAAAACTCCAGACATTGAAAATGTACTTGTGTGTCATACCACTGAAAAACATTTGTGTACATGTCAAAGCTTCAGAAAAATATATGAATTTTCCATCTTCTAGTCAAAATAAAATTATTGACTCATTCCCAGTTTTAAACTTCTTTTTCTGTGATGAAATCAGAGGAACAGAAGTACTTAACAGTCTTAAATACAAGGCAGCTACATTTCAAAGTAATGACTGTGTGCAGGTAATTACACAAGGATGTGGAAGGTGTAATTCAAATTTACATAGCAGTGGTAAACATACCTCCTTCTGAACTGGATTCTTCGTTGAAAAGAAGGTGTTCTTTCTGCTTATTTGATTGGTTGTCTGTTGGTGGTGATGTTTTCTGTTAATTATTATTTCCTACCTTCAAGGAAATTGATTTTCTCATGTCTTACTTTTTACCTGATGTTGAGCCTGATGTAACAAAGATCTAAAAAAAGTAATTAACAAATAAACACAATATCTTTAACCTGTCTCTTGGCTTCTTTTCACAACCTGTAACTCAAATGTGTAGTAAATGACAGTGTCCTGAAAAGACACCAAGAAATATCTGTCTGACATTATCTGACACAGTTATGTTGCATACAGTTCCTGCTATTTTTTAACAACTGAAAGGTGATATTAAAATAGTGTTCACAAAAGGCAGGGTGAAAAAAGAGATTTTCTTCTATGTAAAAAAAATTGCCAACAAATGTTTATTCATTTATTTATTGTTGATTAAACAGTATCAAACAGTACAATAATTGGCTGTGTTCAAGGTCTCACTTCTTTTCATGGTTTACTGAGCTCTGGTTCAGAACATGACAAGGCTACTCCAAGGTTAGGAGTATTTGATAATGCATCTGATAACATAAATACTTGATAATTTGAGAATTTCTCTTTGCAGCTGTCACATAACTTCAAAGAAAAAAAAAAAATCCTACTGTAGGAAAAAAAGGAAAACAGTTTATTGAGACAGACTGAGAATGTGGAAAAGAAGGCTCCATTATCACTTACTTCAGTAATGGTGAAAAAATGGCAATATGAGAGGGGTATTAATTTAAGACACTTTTTATATAACACAATGCTGAAGACTTCTGAGAGGAAGTACGAGGGGAAGGTCCAGCATGACATGCAAATTAATTTCATCTGGCTAGTGGGTGAAAAGAATGGAGTCCTGGAAGCACCATCCCTCTCCTACTGCCTACAGTAGGAAAAGGAGAAAAACCCATTGTTTCTCAATGGATTTTTCTAATAGTGTTTCTCTGTAGGCAATAGAAGAGGCTCATTTTGTCTCAAACAATGGGTTTTTCTAATAGTGTTGGAAAAAATGAGAATATAGTGAAGAGCAGAGCTTCATCCTAATCTCTCTTGTTGTCACACATACTGTAAATGAGAAAAGAGATCTGATCTAACCAGCGACATTTGCCTCATGTTTCATTTCATGATGAAAACATGAAATTTTTCCAACAAACCTATTAAATAAGCTTACAGGCATTCTCCTATCTAGCTTATCAAAATAAATACATTTAATTGGTGAGAATGAGAGAAATTTCTAATTATATTTACTAAGTGTAATGTTAGACTCTAGTAGTGCTGGAAATGGGAAAACCAAAGCATTCATTGACATGGCTATGATTCAATCATACAGTGAAGGAGGATCAGTGACAATCTGCTCTAAACTGTGTCTATGAAACGTAACAATGCTTTAGATTTTTCTAGCATTACTCTAGTAGCAGAACATGCAAACTGATAAATCTATTGCAGGGTTCTTTGCGTTTAGTTCAGTGTGTCTTAACAGCAGATGTGAAAATAATTCATACAATCAGATTTAGATTGCTGGTTGCATCCACAATATCTAATTTCTCAGATCATAAAGCTTTATCTTTAAAGATTGTACACTGCAATATCCAAGCATATAATTGCTGATAGCATTAAATAAATAAAATGCTTGCAAGGTGCAAATATTGCTATTACTATCACTGTCACTGTAACATCTAAATTGCTTAATGTCCAAAGAATGGCTGAAATGAAGTAGTTTTAAACTCATTTTCTTATCCTATGATTTTTCTGTCATATCAGTGATGGTGAAAAAAATTCACTGAAGAAAGAGCTTTCAAACTCCAAGTACCTGAGGGAAAGTTATGATTAATTCTACCATTTATACTGAGGTTAATTAATTGTGAAGCAGATTAATTGCTCTCTCCTCCATTCTTTCATTGAAAATATTTTTTGTGATGAAATTACAACACCAGTTAATCCATTTCAGAGACTTACAAAAATATTGGAGGTAAAAGGTGACTTGAAGAATATAATTTTGAATTAAAAACAAACAAACAAACAACAACAACAACAACAACAACAAAAACGAACAGAATTAAAGGCAAATTCCCCTTTACAATGACCACCGAGGGATCTGGTACTTTAATGTCAGAAGTGTGCAAGGAAACAACACTAATCCAATGGCTAAAATAATGTCTATGTGACTCATTTTAAAATGAGTTGAAGGTACTGTGCATTTTAGGAGACATTCATTTATTTAAATGGGGGCCACTTTCCTGGACCTAGATAACTGAGATAGGAATGCATTTCTTCTTTTTAGTTTTTTGGTTTGTTTTGTTTTTTCTTTTCCCTCCCCTTAACAGAAAACCTATTTGAAAGCTATATAATCTGGCAGTCTTATGACTAATAAAAATGAAGAATTGCACCAGTAGTACTATTGTTACGTAGTAGAAATTTCTTGAAGTAATGTATTTGATGGCAAGCAGACAAGCAGAATTGCCTTGAACAGATAAAGGGAGATATATCAAAGCTAGAATGACCAAAAAAATTTCTTCTTACCTTAACTAGAGTAGGATCCTGACCACCTTTATCTCCTACCATTAAAATACAATGATGTCTGGGAAAAGTGATTCTATGCGCATGAATACTTAGAACAATAAAAATTGTCATTTTTCCCTATAGCTGTTAGAAAGCTTGGTTTTTTTTTCCTGTTTACTGATGTTACATTTTGAAAACCCTACCTTCTTAGAAGCTGTGGGAGAAGGAAAACAAACAAAATAAAACAAACAACTCTTGGAAAGAAAATCTGAAAATTAATGTCAAGTAGATTTTGAAATATTCTTTTTTTTCTTTTAGTGCATTATTTAATGTCATAAATAATGGTCAAGAATCACTTTAATACAATTAACAGCTTCCTGTATAATTAAATGGTAATAAGTAATCTGTTATTTTCAAACTCCTATGATTACTACTACTTGTAACTATTTGTACCAGCTTATCTGGGAAGGAAACAGACCCTTCAAATTTGGGAACATACTGAACATTTTAATTGACTTCAAATCACATTTATTATTTTTAATAGTTTAAAATACATAATTCTATTTACTATTTAGAATGCAATCATGGGTACATCCACATTACTATTTTCTCATTAATGTTGAATAAATAAAAATGAAAAACACTGTATGAGAAAAAACAGCCAGAAAAGTCAGAAATTTATATTGAAAAAAACCTCAAAAATATTGTGGATGTTTTAAAATATTTAGTTAATTAAAAACAGCATAATTAGATCTGATGATGGCAATTTAAATTTTTTGAACAATTCATTAATATGTTAGGAATTTTATTTTCAGTTTCTGTGCAGCTGAGAAGTGGAGTGTCAGGGCCCAGTGAGGGTTAATTGCTCCCCAGGAAACAGGAAATCATGGGGGCCTTGAAGGAGCTATGTACACCTCCAGGTACTAATTGGGAACAGCTGCTGCCCTGTACAGGGCACCTCTCTGGGTATGGGCTACACTGTGACTTTCATATTGGAGACCTACTTGTTGGTGTAAGGAAGCACTGCAGGGAGCTGTACATGAGACCTAGTGTGACCTTGATGAGTCAAGGAAGGACTGAAGGGATTCTGGGTTGAGCTTTGGAGGCTTCATTACTCGTTTGTACACAAAACAAGACATATTTATTGTGTTCACACCTTTGCTTAAGAAAACATCAGATTTATTAGAAATTTAAATCAGAAAAAAAAAAAAAAGTTTAAATCCAGTTATAATAAAGTTATCTAACTATATTACCATGTACTTCTTTCAAACTGCAATGACTATGCACTGATAAATAAATAAATAAATAAATAAATAAATAAATAAATAAATAAATAAATAAATAAAATAGTATCTGATTGTGTGAAGGATGACATTCAAAATTATATTCTTATTTTTTTAATTGTCTTCATTTTGCATTTGGTAAGATGAATTTCTGCCACTTAATTACTCCAAGTTCACCTGCTGCAAAAGCATTTGATTTTTACAGAGGGCCCCAAAAAAGTAGTCCAGTCAGCTATGCCATTTGGGAATGAATAACCAAGAACAGTAATGAATTTTTTTAATGGCAAATTATTCAGAAAGGAAAACGATTTTTTCCTTAAAGTACTGCAAGTTTGTTATGTTCCTAAATTCAGTATACACACAATATTGCTTTCATCTAGGAAAAATTTGTTTTTAACTTTTGAACAACAACTTGCTTACAAACTTGGAGAAGTCACATAAATCCACTCCTCATCTATTTCCAATCTGATCAGAAAAATAAACCAAAACTGTTGTTAAGCTGCTTCAGTCTACAGTCAGCCTTGTTTTCTTGCAGCCACATATTACGATTATGTAAATTGTTTCCTAAAATTCTCTGTTTACTGACCATGTGTTTGAGCACATATAAAAAAAGAAACGTTTGACAGAATATATTGTCAGATTTCTCTAGAATGTATCTTTTATATTGTCTATGGGATAGGAAACTGTAATATATTTTTCCAAACTGATGTGAAGAATTTACACCAAAAAAAATCTAACATTTTTAACTTCAACTACCAACAAAATACTGCATATATGACATGAGAATCTAGACGGCTGCTAGAAGTATCTTGTTACACACAATCCATGCAAATGCTCTGATGGCAGTGTAGTCTGCTCTGTGATTAGGACAAAGTGTCAGCTGGGTAATAATATTTTACGTACTTTTATGTGTACAAATGGTATAACAATTTGCATTCTGTCCATGATAGTGTGTACACTTGTGGTAAATCACACTAAAGTAATTATTAGATGGTATTTTACATCCCTTATTCTAAATGATATATCTTAGAGAATGCTGTACTTGAAAGCTGATGTGATTCCTCTACAATATTAAACTGTTACTATTCCATTTGCTTATATAGCACTTTTTGATTCACTGGCATAAAAATGCAAGATATTATAAGATGTCTAGACAGCTTCTTTCCTGGTAAGTGTAATACCACTTAAGAAATTGAGAATTCCCAGCAGAAACTTAACGGTGAAACTGAAAGACTCACGAGGAAGCCAGTGAAGATGTATTCAGATGAGTGACAAAAAAAGAGGAGCTTGGATTCAGAATCTATTCACATTTTTTCTGTTAAATTGTGTCTCATATATAACATCTTTAAAAATGTCCGTAAAACCATAATCACATTGCTTCATAATCTTGGAAAAGCAAGGCAGCTTTCCCTATATCACATTTTATCTGATGTATAGTTCACAGATTGAAAGTAGACAGCACAGAGTCAAGTGTGATAATGAAAAGAGCAGAAGTGTCTATCTCCAACCACAAAATAGAAAAAAAATGCAGAAGTTAAAGACCTTTCTATTAATAATCTTCATGGTTAAATACATATCCTTAAATGCAGTCAATGCAGAAAGCAGAATTTGTCCTTGAAATATGCAAGCCTGAGTGGACATATCCACATTACCTGGCATGAACCTTCTTTTTAGCAAATTGTTGCATTAACCCTTCACTAAAGAATCCCACATCTGGTGATGCTTTAAGCATTTTTAAGACATCAATATCATCTTCTGTGCTTCTTATTCCAAAGTAATGAATGTGATGCTATGTGAAATTTCTTATAGAATGAAAATAAGAGTATAAATTAGATACTGTACAGTTCTTGTCAGCTCATAAGGAAGCTTTAAGATAAAATGCTTTATGAGACAGTGGTAGGTGACTGTATAGGAAAGAACAAAATAAAGACAATGCAAATTTGTTTATTCCATCTAATCTGGGAGTTCTCTTGAACAAAGAAGCTCCAAAGCAAAACCAGCCAAAGGAGGGGTCTAGATGAAGGGTCTAGAGTGCAAGATGTACAAGGATCATTGATGCCCCTGAATTTGTTCAGCCTAAAGCAGAGGAGAAGGCTGAGGGAAGGCTTTATGGTGGCCTGCAGCTCCTTCTAAGGGAGTTCATGAAGGGGGGGGCACCACTAATTTCTGCTCTCAGAACCCAAGGAAACAGTATGGATCTGTGTCAGGGAAAGGTCAGGTTAGGTGTTAGGAAAAAGTTCTTTACTTTTTCCTAAGAGGGTGTTCTGGCACTGGAATGGGCTCTGCAGGGAAGTGGTCATGGCACCAAGCCTGCTGGAATCCAAGAAGCACTTGGAAAATGCTCTCAAAAACATGGTTTGAATTTTGGGTGGTCCTATGTGGAGCTGGGAGTTGGATTTGATGGTCCTTGTGAGTTCTTTCCTACTCAGTATATTTTTAAAAGTAAAGATATTACCCCTGCCAATTCTGAGAATGCTTTTGAGATGTTTCTAAGTATCCTGATGTAAGCGGCAGTGCATGCAAAATAAAACAGGCTTAATAAGAAAATTTTGTACTGTAATATTTAACAACTCATGTTACCCTACTAAGTATTATTTATAAGATGTAGATGATGTATATGTAATAGCTGTTTTCCTTTGATACTATCAGCCTCTTAAGGGGACAGTTAATGAACAGCTTTTGGCATTCCATGAGTTATTGTTGAGAAGGAATGAGAAGTGAGTTTCTAAGAAAACTGGCATTCTGTATGCACTACATATAGGTACAGCTCATATGAAATGACACAGAATATTAAGTTAATTCACAGAACTCTTGTTTTGTTGGGTAATGTTTCTGACATTCTCATTGTGCTATTTTACCAATGTTTGAACATATCAAAACTATTTGCATTGGAAAATAAAATTGGGAACTTTTTGACAGTTAGCTCTTTTTTTCCTTCGCTAACATTCTGAAACCCCGTATTTGTTTATCATTTAATTTTCTCTCAAACATATATTGCAGTTGATTGTATCAACATCTTTATCACAACTGGCCCTCAGTTCTTAGTGCCACTTTTCTCTCTAATGGCATTTTGAACATTTCATCCTCTCTATTTCTTCACTGCAAAGTAAATAAAAATCTCCCAGTTTTCTCTGGGAGATGCAGTGACAGCTTTGAGTAATACTGAATTCTTATGTAGTTCTTCCGATATTATGTGTATCTCTCCTATGTCTCATAAGGATACAAACATTCTTTGGGCTATATCTGATTTTCATTGACTAGACAGCACACTAAAATATATTCATGAACAAAACACAATTTATACTTAAAAGTAATTAGACTGTGTACCTCCTAAGCCTAAACTTTGTTACTCATGCTTGATTACAGGCAAATTTACTCTTTTTTTTTTTCTACTGTCAAGACAGTTGTGTGTTTTCACATAATAAACTTCAATAATAGCCTTTTCCAGGATAGTAAGAAGTGTTCTGAAAAATAGTGGGTAATAAACTAATATGCACATTATATGCATACTATAGTTCATTTCATTCTGGACATCAATACCATATATCCATCATCAAGCCAGAGTTGTTTTTTAGAATCATGTTTGGCTCCAAACTAGAATCACTGATGATTTTATCTCAGAAATCCCAATCATAGACTTCTACAAAGTTTGCAAAGATATACAAGGTTGTTTTAAAATGCAGGTGCATCCAAACCATTCTGCAGAGCATGCATGGAGTTGGACAGAAAGAAAAATGCTAGGATAAAGAAAGAAAAAAGTAAAAGTAATCTATGCTGAGTTATTGAGTTTAAGGACTGTGCCAGAAATCACATTAGATCAAAGAGGTGAAAGAGGAAAGGTAAGAAGTTCTCCATAACTAGTGAAAGGAAAATAATGTGGAAGATATAACCTGCAGGGAATTCTTGTATGTATTCAAAAAACAGATTGATTAAAGGTTAACATCCTTCAGCACGGTAATGGTTTTTTTGGTTGTTTGGGGTTTTTTGTTTTTTTTTTTTTTTTGGAAGAATATAATCTGAGACATAGGGTACTTGGAAAGAAACTATGACTTAGAAGTTTTGATAAACAGTGGTTAGATAATTCTTGTGTTTTCTTTTCCTGAAGGCCTGGAAGAAAAGAAAAATAGGAAAAAAAAAATGAAGAAAGAGAAAAAAAGGAAAACATTAAAATATGATTTTTAACTAAGGAAAATTAGATAGCGTAATGGTAGACTAACAGTAGTACTGGTGCATCAAAATGCCACCATCTTCATGAGATCACCTTGTTTGTTGGTTAGGGCTGAAAAAATAGCAGTGATGCAAGTCAAACAACACTAAAAAGAACTACCACTACACTCTCCAGCATCCATGTGTAATTGTACCTCACTACCTCAAAAAGGAACAATATAAGGGAAATAATGGTTTAGAAGACATGAAGGCAAAAATGAAACTTATTTGCCAAGGTGCAGGCTACAGCTCTGTCCATAAACAAAACATACCTTATCAAAGATAACACATTTGAACTGCTATTGTGAGAAAACCTAAAATAATTGAATACACCAAGGTAAAATTGATAATGAAGTTGCATATTACCATATCCTTTGGGTACTAAAACAAGTATAGGTTTGAGCTGGACAGAAATTTTGAAGTGGTAATTTGTTATGACATTCATAGAAATTAAGTTTTAAAGTGGCCCAAATGTATTTCTCCCTTAATTTTCTGATGAACACTTCAAAATATTTTTTGAGATATGATATTCAATTTAAGGGCAGTATCTTCTGTAATAACTGTAACACCAGAGAGAATAGTTTTGGGTTTTTTTTTTTTGAGAAATATCTGGCAAAAACGATTTTTATATGTATCTGTTTATGTCAGGAAGAGAGATGCAGAGATAGACATTCATACAGATTTCATCATATGGTATTCTAATAAATTTCTCTATTTTAAATACTTTTTTCATACGATCTAAAAGATTTCGCATTAAATGTCTTCTACAGCTTCTATCCAAATTTCTTTTGGCCTGAAAATAGAAGGAAATTCACAAGCCAAAAGAAGAAAGTAATATTTTGTCACTCCTGTCAGTAAAGAAAGCTGTAAAAAATAAAAACAAACAAAACGTAGGTTATTTTGTTCAAGGGAGTTTGAACCCTTTTTGCACTGAAATAAACTGAGAATAAACAAGTATCTCAAAATTAACTTTATGTAAAATGAGACTGGACTAGATAGAATTGTAAATAACAGCCAGATACATGAAGGCACAGAATGAAATCTCAGAATTGTAGACTGATAGTCTTCTTTGTAATATAGAATAATTTATAAGAAGAGTTATAAATCTTACAGACAGAGAAGAAAACATATCTGGGAATCCTACTTTGAGAGTACAAACCCTCAGAAACTTATCTGTGAAAATGGGAACAATCCTTTTATAGGATGCCAGGAATTTATTAATCCATTTAAAATTTTAAGTGTACAACAGCTAAAATGGTTAGTCCAGTTCAAATATTATTAACATTATAAAATCATCAAATAACTGAAAGATTTTTTTTTTTTTTTAATTTAGAAGCTTAAAAATTAATAAAGAAGGGTAGAATCAGGTAAAGTATAGTGGGGTAGGGCAGGGTAGGGAGAGGAAGGGAAGGCAAGGCAAGGCAAGGCAAGCAGCTCGAGCCAGGACAAGGTTATTTCAGACAAAGCAAGTCTCCATCCTGAGGCTTTTTAGGGACAGTGCAAAGCCTGTGGTCTGTTACTAGTAATGGCAGGTCTGTATGTACTGGAATGTAGGCTAAAATACTTGAGTACAGCAGTAATTCAATAATAAATAGAAAGCTTTTTTTTCTGCTTTCAGAAGAAAGCAGAATCATCATTGTATTTTGCAGAGAATTTGTCACTTATGGTGTGCTTTGACACAATCTTAGAAAACCCCGTAGACTGAAATCTATCAGGGGAGTTAGGTAGAGGAAAAACAGTTCCTAAATCCTGTCTAGACTTAATGTGAGCTATATGCTGAGCCATCCAGCTCTGTCAGGATTCAATATCAGTTGTCAGAAATCTTTAAAGCAGAAAGTAAAGTTACGGACTGTAGCTTCCTCTCAAGAGGACAGAAACTCTTGAAGCAGCCAGCAAAATCTCTCAATTTCCATTTTGGATACACTTCAAAATATTGCACAGTCCCCACTGTAAGTCTACTTTAACTGAGATAAGAAAAGTATAGAAAAGTAATGAAGGAGAGAAATACAAATGAACACCTGCAATCAAAAATAAAAAACTACAGATAATATGTTTCATTTAAAGTGGAAGTCCACGGAAGTCACACGCATAGTTCTCACATCACATTTATACTTATATTTTAGCAATTTCTATCTTGTACTCTTGACTATTTGTTTTCAGGGACTTTTTAACGTACAGAAATGTTATGGAGTGCATCACATCCAGTGATGTAAATGTCTTTGATCTAGGTCCTCAGTTTTCTCAATTCTCTGTTTCTAAATTTTCTAATCCTAATTTTATTTTATTTTAAAAAGCAAAGTATGGAAGAAAATTACTTTTAAAAGCTACAGAACTCTTTTGAGAGCTCTGGCTAAAATACTAGTATGACTGTGTAAAAAAGATTAGAAAATACAGCTATAGTGGTTCTCTTGATTGGAAAATTCACCAATGATATTACTAAAAGGTCCGTTCAGTTCTGAATGTTGATAGGAAAAGGAAAGTAAATTTAATTATAAAGATGCTGAAGTAACAGGCTTTTCCTGAGACAACTATAGACGCATTATGAGAACCATGAGGATTTAAATCTTTCATTGATTTTCATATAGTGAAAGAAACAAATTTTAAGATGTTAATAGAGTCTACTCTTCTGCCAGCAACTGATGCATGAAATAGTTCCGATTATTATGGCAATTATTACAATTACTATGGCCCATTAAAATAAATAAATAAATAAATAAATACACACCAACAGTAATTATTACAAGTAATTGAAAAGTTTTCAAGAAATTAGCAGAGATAAAAATAGATTACAAATAAAATACTTTAGAGGGAAAAAAGGATGATAGCATTAACATAGTGATAGTGACCAACTGACCAATTGAGCAGTAGATTATTGTATATCAAGAAGTTATTGATCCACATAATGCTTAACCTGAGGAGGCTCAAACAAGGCCATTAAGCTGTGCTGCCCTGCTAGCTACAGGCTAATCTCAGCTGTCTCCTTGTAGCAGAGGAGCAGCAGGCAGTTCGTGCTCTGTGCCAATGATTACCCTGGGTATGTGTCCTTACCTTTACCATGAAGTGCAATGAGAAACATACTCATGAACATCTGGACAAGAGAGAAATAATGAAAAAGAGTGTTTTCTTGTAAGAAAGTCTCATAATAGAGACAGGGTCTGCATGGTATGTTATATGTGAATAAGAGGCTCATTTGATGCTGCATTACTCTAGGTTGCCATCATCTAGAGATTAACCATACTGTTCTCAATTTCCTCACAGTATCAGCTTTGACAAATAACATTTTAAGTGATCTTTTCCAGACTTTTTTCAAGTGCTTTTCTTACTGGGACTGTCACAGACAAGCCCTTTCTCCTGCCAAACATTTGAGAAAGCAGTTTTTAATAAATTCTTAGGCCTTTCTCTGTATTCTGGCTTTTTCACTTCTATTCTTCTTTTCAAAATTAAGTTTGAAGAAGTAAGAAGACAAAATCAGGCTTGTTATAGATGAGCCTAGGGGCAGCATGCTAGAGGTGAGACTAATCCCAGCTGAAGAGGATCTATGCCAATGCACACCGCATATGTAACAAGTAGGAGGAGCTAGAAGCCACAGTAAAGCAGTGGGGGAAATGCACTTGGATTGGTGAAGTGTGAGTCACATGATTTTAAATGATGCCCATATAGAACACCTAAGAGAACGTTTTGGCATGCTTAATAGCAATGTGCAGCAAAATTTTTACCTTGCACATTTCTAGAATTCATGATTTGTAGGTACAATTCAAATCTGCCACCCATGAAATACAGTTGAAGCTAGCAGATCTAAAGCTTTCTCTATTATACTTAATTTTTTGTTATTGCTGATGCAATCCAAATAAATTCTTGTGAATATTAACATCAGTAATATCACCCAGTCTTCAAAATCATTTCTGCAATGAGGAAATTGATTAATTTTATTCAAGTTTATTTGACCAAAGCCAAGTATGATACCCACTGGAGTATGACAGTTTGGTGCTATCCACCCTCCCCAAATCTCCACACACATATATTACATACATAACAGAATAAATGAAATAGAGCAAAATATAACAAAAAGCACATTTCTCCTGAAGTTAGCACAGCTAACTTCTTAAAAACACTCAATTTGCACAGGACTTTGTTTGAATGTATATCCTTTAAGGACCTTCCTACAATATAGCTGTTGGTGTAGCCCTGTATTTAAAAACACTATTTTGAGTGCAAAGCTTTTGACAGTTAAAATCAAGAAAACTGGGACTGAGCTGAGAAACAAGAAAACACAATCACCTTACAGAATTTCTATCCAAACTGCAGTCATTTTATAAATTATAAAATCTCTTCCACTTGCTATGCATAACTGTATGAGTACTCAGCAACATCAAGCTATATAAACCTGTAATATTTACTAAGAATTTTTCAGTCTGTGTGTCATTCTGAAAGCCCTCTTAGTCATGAGCAGTACTTACTGGAAGAGTACATGTATATGTTTGACTCAGATTAAGTCTGCATCTCAGGTCTTTTCTGTAAATAAATAGTTCTTCAGTAAATAAGGAAAATATGAAAGAGAAAATTTACCTGAAATGTGAGTAGGTAAGGAAATCAACTTATAATTCTAAAATAAAGTAATAAAAATTAAGAGAAAGTAATGTTTTGTATATGAAAATTAGAAGTATATAATCAGTGTTAGACAAAAATATGTAAAGAGGTCAAATATATGTACCTAATGTATATTATTATAAGGATGAAAAAAACTTTAATTTTGGACAGACTGCAAATGCAACTAGTTAATCCTTATAACTTAAGTGAAGGAAGATAGAAACATACCTACATGCAATAAAAATATATGAGCCTCAGGATACATACATAAAAACAGTACAAAGGGAACAGAAAATACATTGATTAGAATATTCCTGTATCATAAATCCAAAGCATTTGAGGATACTTCAAACACAGATTCCTTTTTAAGAAATAAATTTGTAGGTAAAAGTTAGGCTTCATGTGCAATTTCATTCCTTATATAAAGAAATAAAAAGTCTGTGATGTGGCCTAAAGTAATATTAAAATAGTATTATATAAATAATACGCATCTTTGAAAAATTAAGTGGAAATAGATGTATGAGAATCTTATTTAATAATAAGAAATTAGAGTATTTATGAAATTTTACAAAGAAGAGGTAAAAACTAAAAAAAAAAAAAAATCAGGAAAAAAAATACGTGCTGATCCACTGAAGAAGAAAAAGGACATTTTACCAAGCTAACTAATTATTTTTGTACTAAGTACTGGCTAGTTCTGTGTAGTTAAAAACACTAGGCATGTAAGAGATCACTTGACCAAAATTAAATTGAGGTCAAGAAAGACTGCCTGACTATTACACAGATACTTGCTGACATTCTCATTACTTGTGAACAAGGCAATGTGAAGGTCATGGGCAGAAACTGAAGTTAACTCAGGGAGAAAAATATCAAGCAGAATCTGGTAAGCTTGAAATTGCACTGAATTTGGCTTCATAAAAGAAAGATTCACGTGTCATACTGACAAAACAACAACAACAACAACAACAACAAAACTATGATCTGAAAAAATCATAAAGAGTCTCTGTGATACTCTGTCCCATAAATATGGCAGTCAATGTATCTTTGGAATAGTGATGGAATTTCTTAATTGCTTGTGATTAAGTGAAACAACGAGCCTTTGAGCCAATTAATATAGAGAGGCATCATATGGGAATAGACATAAATACAAGAAAAAGCTTTCGAAGAAGTAAAGAGGTTAATTTAAAATTCTCCATTACTCAAATAATATGACCCAAAGGAAAGTCTAGTCTTAGAAAGTGAAACATTGGAGATGAGTCTATGAACCACATTAATGCAGACAGAATGTCTGAAAGCACTTAGGAACTGTGGAACTGAACTTGGCAGGGATGTGAAAAACAACAGGAAGACTTTCTACAGGTACATTGGCCAGAAGATACAGGCCAAAGCGAGTGTACCTCCTTTGGAAAATGTAGAAGGAGAACTGGCTTCAACGGACGAAGAGAAGGCTGAGGTACTGAATGAGTTCTTTGCTTCAGTCTTCACTGGTGGCCAGGATTCCAGTACTTCTCACGTCCCTGAGCCCTGCATCCTTAAACCTCTGGGTGGGGATCAGGGTGGTAAATCCCCCCCGCTGTGAGGACAGAGCAGATCCGAGACCGCCTCATGAGACTGAATGTGTACAAGTCTATGGGGCCGGATGGCATGCACCCCAGGGTTCTGAAGGAGCTGACTGAGGTGGTTGCCAAGCCGTTCTCCATCATATTTGAAAAGTCGTGGCTGTCAGGTGAGGTCCCGGATGACGGGAGGAAGGGTCACATCACTCCCATTTATAAGAAAGGGAGCAAAGAGGACCTGGGGAACTACAGGCCGGTGAGTCTCACCTCTGTGCCTGGGAAGATCATGGAACAGATCTTCCTGGATGACATGCTTGGTCACATGAGGAAAGGGCGTGTGATCCGTGACAGCCAGCACGGCTTCACCAGAGGAAGGTCATGCTTGACCAATCTGGTGGCCTTTTATGATGGAGTGACGGCATCGGTGGACAAGGGAAAGGCGAGCAATGTCATTTATCTGGACTTGAGCAAGGCCCTTGACACGATCCCCCACCACATCCTTATCTCCAAATTGGAGGGATGGGGATTTGATGGGTGGACCACTCAATGGATAAGGAACTGGTTGAAAGGCCGCAGACAGAGGGTGGTCATCAATAGTTCTATGTCCAGGTGGAGGCCGGTAATGAGTGGCATCCCCAAGGGGTCTGTCTTGGGACCGGTGCTCTTTAACATCTTTATCAATGACATTGATGATGGAATCGAGTGCACCCTCAGCAAGTTTGCTGATGACACCAAGCTGAGTGGTGCGGTCGACACGGTTGAAGGAAGGGATACCATTCAGAGGGACCTCGAGAGACTAGAAAAGTGGGCCAGGGTGAACCTGATGAGGTTCATCATGGCAAAGTGCAAGGTTTTGCACTTGGGCTGGAGGAATCCCAGGCACCCCTACAGACTGGAAGGAGCGGTCCTTGAGAGCAGCCCTGCAGATGAGGACCTGGGGGTCTTGATGGATGAAAAACTTAACACGAGCCAGCAGTGTGGTCTTGCAGCTCGGAAAGCAAATGGTATCCTGGGCTCCATCAAGAGAGAGGTGGCCAGCAGGGACAGGGAGGTGATTGTCTCTCTCTACTCTGCTCTTGTGTGGCCCCATCAGGAGTACTGTGTCCAGGTCTGGAGCCCCCAGTACAAGAAAGACAGAGAACTGTTGGAGAGGGTCCAGTGGAGGGCCACAGAGATGATCAGGGGAATGGAGCACCTCCCCTATGAAGACAGGCTGAGAGAGCTGAGCTTGTTCAGCCTGGGAAAAAGAAGGCTGCGGGGTGACCTCATTGCAGCCTTTCAGTACCTAAAGGGAGCCTACAGACAGGAGGGAAATCAACTCTTTGAAAGGGTAGATAACAGCAGGATGAGGGGAAATGGTTTTAAGTTGAGGGAGGGGAGATTTAGGTTGGATGTCAGGGGGAAGTTCTTTACAGAGAGAGTGGTGAGGTGCTGGAACAGGCTGCCCAGAGAGGTTGTGGATGCCCCGTCCCTGGAGGTGTTCAAGGCCGGACTGGATGGGGCCCTGGGCAGCCTGGTCTAGCATTAAATGAGGAGGTTGGTAGCCCTGCATGTGGCAGGAGGGTTGGAGTTTCATGATCCTTGAGGTCCCTTCCAACCCTGACCATTCTGTGATTCTGTGTAATTTCATAGTTAAGCAATGAGAAAATACTAGTAGTAGAGGAAAATCTTTTACAAGTTATATCAGGACAAAAAAGTGGAACAATGCCACACCTTCCTAAGTTTATCAAATGTATAATTTCTAAAACCTGTCTTTTAAATGGAATGAGTGACATAGTAGCTCATCATCACGCACAAGACTGGCTCTGACACTTAATTTCTCCTGCAACCCCAATTTTGGCAGCCTCCACCAAAATGCAGGAACAATCTAGTGTGTTTTGAGATCCACTCCTTCTGTATAGTCTACGCTCCCCAAATCTGAAATTAAGCATAAAATGCATTTTACCCATCATAGCACTGTCATAATTCCTCTTGAGGGCTTCTTCAGCCCTGTTCTTTTCAAAGCTGTGACTTACAGGCTTGGATGTGTTGTGGGCTGCATTAAAAAAGGGCTTGCTGGCAGGGAGAGGGAGGTGATTGTCTCCCTCTACTCTTGTGAGGCCCCATCTGCAGTACTGCATCCAGGTCTGGGGCCCCTGGTACAGGAAGGATGTGCAGCTCTCAGAGTGAGTCCAGAGGAAGACCACTAAGATGATCAGAGGGCTGGAGAACCTCTCCTATGAGGAAAGGTTGAGGGCGCTGGGTTTGTTTAGCTTGGAGAAGAGAAGGTTCTTGGGAGACCTCATTGTGGCCTTCCAGTACTTGAAGAGAGCTTATAAAATGAGGGGGAACGGCTGTTTATGAGGGTGGATAGTGATAGGACAAGGGGAAATGGTTTTAAACTGAGACAGGGGAAGTTTAGGTTAGATATTAGGAGAAAGTTTTTCACAAAGAAGGTGGTGATGCACTGGAACAAGTTGCCCAAGGAGGTTGTGGATGTGCCATCCCTGGAGGCATTCAAGGCTGGGCTGGATGTGGCTCTGGGCAGCCTGGTCTGATGGTTGGTGACCCTGCACATAGCAGGGGGGTTGAAACTCGATGATCACTGTGGTCTTTTTCAACACAGGCCATTCTATGACTCTATGATTTTATGATTCTACGATTCTACGATTCTTTGTCAACCCATGGATGCAGGAGTCAGGATCAGGCCCAGTGAGGGGAAGCAGGATCAGACATGGCCCCAAGTTTGCTGATCAGTGCCTTCACAGGAGAGTATTGATTAAATTTTCTTAGGTTCTTTCAGCTGCTAATCATAGGCACATCATTCTTGTCTATAGAAGTTTTTGAAGACAAGCCTTTCAGTGCCCAAGGAAATTCTGAGTATGCTCAAGAAATCTCTCATATTTGACAGATCAAGTAGCTGAGCACTAAGCTGCAAGTTCAGTCAGGTTCTAGAAATTCAGCTTGATTCCTCTTAAATCTGTGAATCTGTGAGGTGCTCTCTGGATCTAGCAAACAAATGAATCTCCAGTTAATAGTGTATGGAGCTGTTTGGTATCCATATTGAGGCTGGTGAGTACTGCTTTTCTTAACATGGAACCACAGAGGTGCAGAAGAGTTTCCATTATGTAACAGTGTCCAAGTGGAATTGCAAGTATGGGCATACAGGTTAGTTAGTGAACACTAAATCAGTGTATGCCATTTTAATGTTTGAGATATACAATATACTAGGCATAGCATCTTCTTATAATGCATGTACATACTGTCAGTGGTTTACTAGCTGGTTTGGCCCAGTTCCGTGACTGGGAGGAGGGATTTTGCAAAATCCGTGCCTCCGGAAAAAGGGAACAGGGGACCCCAAAATAATTTAAAACAGCAGCAACAATCTGAGGAGAAACAAACTAATTTACTAAATATAGTATCAGAATGCAAGATAACACACTATAATACAATATAATTAGAATTGAAGCTAATAAGTCAAATATAATGAGAGAATGTGTGAAAGGTGGATGGGCCTCACCACAACACTGAGGTGAGATGTGCAGTCCAGTTGAGCAGCAGGAAGACGGGAGGAGAGCCGACAGAGAAGAGCAGACGAAAAAGAGCGGATGAAGAAGAGCGCATCAGGTGACTGCTGACACAGTTATATCTCCTCTCTGTGACCGCAAAGTCCCCTGGGGAATGTAGTTCTTCTCTTCTGGTCAGGTACCCAGAACTCGAGCATTAACAGTTAAACTTCCAGTGTCCTACATGATGTTATGATGTGGAATACCGAAAACCAAAAATCACAAAACCATGAAACATACACAGTATAGATTGTTGTCTTTTTTTAAGATCACATTTTAGCCCTTTTATAGATAGCATGACAGTTTTCTTTTATTAAGATCAAAGTGGTTTAATTTCAAATAATTAAGAACATTAGAAAAGTATTTATCCTAAATATCAAAACCTTCTTTTCTTAGAATACTTGCTAAGCAGTGAAAACAGAAACTGCACCATAAAGACCAGACAGAAATTGTTGATGAAAATGATGGGAATAGGCCTTATTTCCATCTGCCAATACCAGGCAGCGAAGTTTAAAAGTAGTCTAACACACAGCCTAAGGAGAAGAAGACAAACATTGTCACCAGTCAAAAAACTGACAGACCTGTTCAATGATCTCTGGAGCAAAAATAAAGCAGACAAGTATTAGCTTACAACAGATTTGCCAAGAATATAAATCAGTGGAAAGAAAAAAATGTATAGCAAATATAGTACGGTATGAGAGCATTATAGCATGAGAAAAATATTAAATTTTACAAGTGATCAAATGAAACAGAAACAAAAGAAAAAAAAAAGAGAATTAAAGGAGAATAATGGCATTTAAATTAAGAGTAACAGTATAGTATTGCTAAATACCAGGCACACTCAGTGGGCTGGAACATTCAGAGGAAAAACATCAGAGAAGGGAAAAAGAGTAGATGCAGAGACAACACCCCTTCACTACAGCAAAATACCTCAGGACTTGAAGCATTTTATTTCCTAGATTCCTATTGAGACAGGAGTAAATAAGATACAAGGAGGAGGTCAGGTCATAAAATAATAAAGGTTTAAAGCATAGTTTGAGACACTTCATAATGCACAGTATGGTGGAGCACTAAATTCACACATAAAAAGCAAAAGTGGCACAACTAGGACAACTGGGAAGCAGGAGAGAAGAGAAAAAAGCTGATCCTCATCTCTCTGTACCCTAACTGCTCATGTTGCTCAAAACTTAATAGAACCTGAGCCCTAGTTGAACTGAGAGGTATTTTGATTGATTCATATCTCAGAAGAATTCTGTTCCCCTTTTCAAGGTTTCATGAGTATTTTTGGTTCTGATTCATATTTTAAAAATATTGTGAAGTTATGCTTTTCTATGTCTTGCAACCTCTTAATTAGATATCAGGAAAAACAAACTGAATTATAGTCACATTTTGTGAGTTTTCTGTGACTGAATAGTGTATGTCTCATAGATTTTCTTGTGGCATTTCTTCAAAGATACTGCACTGACAATAAAATGTAGCAGTTAAGGTAGATAGGAAGTGGCATGAAGAAATCAAAAAGTAGTACATAGTTGCCCAAAAACTGAGCACTAAAAATTAGTCTTACACAATTATCCACAACTATCAACAACTCACTATCTCATCTCTAACAATGTTTGATTTCATTTTCCTCCAAATTCTAAATATGAGTTTGTTTCTATTATATATACATACATGCAAATATATGTCCAGATACTTACCAACCATCCAAAGTGTGCCATATTTAGAGTCTGGAAGGAAAGGTTTATTTCCTATTTCATAATGAAACAAACAAACAAACCTTTTGCAGATTTACAGTGTCATTGAAAAATCAGTGACTCATCTACTTTTGAATCAATAATTATGAAGTTCTTCAGGCAAAGTGAATCAGTATAAATCCCTTTGAAGTTAAAGTTGACTTACTAGGATGCCTGGACTAAACACCTGATGTTACTGAGGTTTTTATTTATTTGGTATTCAGACTAGCCAGGACTGTGAGGAATTCAGCAATGTGATCAGTTTCAAAATGACCAGAACTGAGGCTATATAGATCTTTGTACTTAGGTATGTAAAGAATAGACTTTACACATGTGCTCAGGAAGTGGGGTTTGTAATAGGATTCCCACTCCAATTCATTCCACTTATCTCACTGTCATCAAGACATTTTTTGTCCACAAAATAAATGGATTCTAGTTGTCTATAATCCTATTTGATCTCTTGCCATGAAGTATCATTCTTAAAAATGGCTCCAAAAATTCTGAACTATTTGCCCAAATATTCACCTAGTATTGCTATAAAACAAATAAAATATATGCATCAGCCACATATGCCAAGAGACATCTACATTAAAAAAAAAAAAAAAGTATCAACATTCTTAAAAAGTCAAGATTTTTTTATCTGTATATGATTTTGCCCTGACACTTAGAACAGTCCATCCAGCTTGTACCGTAGCTAAACAGGGGTTTCATCAGCCTTAAATAAGCAATGAGGAAAGCTGGCAATTCTGGCTTTGATTATGACCTTGAGCCAACTCCCATTCTGTGTTCTTAATTTAGTCCTTAATTTAGTTCTTAAAACTTCATTTTAGCAAATAATGTTCCAATCTCTTAATACCAGATGATGGTTTTTAAAAAGAGCATCCTTGTTCATTTCTATTTCAGTATTTGGTTAATCCAAGTGAGCAAGATATACACAAGGCCAAAGGTTAGGATAAAATGCTGAAAAAGTTTTCTTCTTATGAATATTCATGTAATAACTTTTGGAATAGATAGTAATTCTCTTGGAGCATTCCACCTTAGCACTCAACATGTTACAAAATATATATCTTCAAACAGATAAGGACAGAAAAAGTAATTTCTAAGAAATATTCCCAGTTATCCAGGGTGAGGCACTCTGTGAATCTTAAGCAGGAAAATAAGGCATAAGAACTAAGGAGATCTGAAAGATTTGCCTGCTGTTTAAAATTGGATGTCTTCTTTCTATTCCACACCACGAGAGTTTAAGCACTGAAAATTAGTAATTTTAATTGCAGTTCGTCACTTTTAGTGAAGAAGTTCATCAGTGGTAGAAATACATAACCTACAATTAAACTGCATCTTATTTCATTTAACTATCCATGGCAGTATAGCCAAGCTCAGCAGAAGCTGCTACATTAATTTGGGCAGCTAGTATATTCTCTGCTTTCCAATGCTATAGATAGAACATTGAGCACCACCCCCTCACAAGTCCTTTTGACTGCAAGTTAGGTCCATTACTGGTTAGAATCCACATAAATATTCATCAACTTATTAGTGACAACTGAATTCTGATTACACTATATATCTAAAATAAAGACAAAATATTGTATGTTAGCACTGGTTAGATAAAAGAATAATTCAGTTTTCAGAAGGATATGTAATGTGAAGAAGCAGCCAAAACATAATTATGCATTTTCTACAAGTTAGAAAATTCTTCTTAAAAAAAGTGCTTGAATCTGCTTGCAAGCACTTTTGTTCTCAGCTTTGAGAAGAGCAACATCCATGAAAAAAGTTGTAGAGTTGCTCAATGTCCATTTAGGAAATAGAATTGGAAAAAATAGAATGTTATGCTTTTATATCTTGCCACGTTTCATCTCTAAACTGAAAACCTCACCCCACAAAATAAACCAACACCAGGAAGAATGACAGTCAAAAACTGTATGCAAACATTTTAAAATAATTTGAGATAAGAATTTATTCTTTATTCTAAATCTGGTATTATTTCAGAAGGTTTTAACAACAGCCTACATTTGGCAGAAGCTTTGCATGATTTTCATATTTTACTTGCATATAATTTCAAATTTTGGCACCAAATAAGTTTTGGGAAAATATTACTTCTTTTCTACTGAATTCAATACTTTAGTGATATTCTATTAGACCACAATACAAAATTAAAGAACAGTTGGAAAATTAGAGAGATGCTTGTCAAAGTCTGTTAATCTAAGTAAAATTATTATAGCCTACAGCTTTAAACATTGATATTTAACTTTATAGTTTTCAATTCACACTTAGCATTTAAGTATCAATGACCTAATTGGACATCTACCTGACTTACTGAGCACAGCAAGAAAAGCTGAGCTTCTGTGAACTTGGCCTACAGTCAGTGAGAGTGGTATATGCCTATCAGTTCTCAGAATCCTCAGCAGGCATATTGTTGGATGCCTAATGTGGACATAAGTATCTAATTCTAAGCCTTGGGGTCTGAAGGACATTTAAATATGTTTCTGCTTAAAAATGACACATTGGATAACAATAATTAAGATCTACAGAAGCAAATAAACTATCAGGTCATGTTGAATATATGAATATTGGAAGATTTGCTTTAGGACTGAAGTCCTCACATGAACAATATTCTAGAGATAATAAAATGATTCTTTGCCAACAGACAGCAGATGGTTGTTAAATGACAGATGAGGGTCTACATTTGATAGAGTCAACAAAACAGGTTGTGTCATATTTTAAGCTAATAATCCATATGCATGTTTCAAAGATTAAGCACTGCTTGATGATTATGAAAAGCTCAAAACACTACAGCTTTCAAGATTTACTTTACCTCAACACTTTCCTAACTGAAACAGTATAATTTACCTTTAAGCGGTAAATGCAAACAGTCTCACCTGTGTTAAGAAGGAAAGGTGAGGATTAGAAAAAGCTCATTCTTTAAGGTTAACATTATTCTCTAAATAAATTAGGATAAGTGATCCTATTCCTATTGACTCACAGAAGAATTCTGTTAGATACTACGAGATGATGAGTGAGCAACATTTTTCTGTGCCTGGTGGTTAGAACAACACTGACACACAACTGTAATCCTAGAGCCTTTAAACCTGCAGTACAGAATCACAGAATCACAGAATCACAGAATCACAGAATGGTCAGGGTTGGAAGGGACCTCAAGGATCATGAAACTCCAACCCTCCTGCCACATCCAGAGCTACCAACCTCCTCATTTAATGCTAGACCAGGCTGCTCAGGGCCCCATCCAGTCCGGCCTTGAACACTTCCAGGGACGGGGCATCCACAGCCTGTTCCAGCACCTCACCACTCTCTCTGTAAAGAACTTCCCCCTGACATCCAACCTAAATCTCCCCTCCCTCAACTTAAAACCATTTCCCCTCATCCTGCTGTTATCTACCCTTTCAAAGAGTTGATTCCCCTCCCCTCTGTAGGCTCCCTTTAGGTACTGAAAGGCTGCAATGAGGTCACCCCACAGCCTTCTTTTTCCCAGGCTGAACAAGCCCATCTCCCTCAGCCTGTCTTCATAGGGGAGGTGCTCCAGTCCCCTGATCATCTCTGTGGCCCTCCACTGGACCCTCTCCAACAGTTCCATGTCTTTCTTGTACTGGGGGCTCCAGACCTGGACACAGTACTCCTGATGGGGCCTCACAAGAGCAGAGTAGAGAGAGACAATCACCTCCCTGTCCCTGCTGGCCACCCCTCTCTTGATGGAGCCCAGGATACCATTTGCTTTCCGAGCTGCAAGACCACACTGCTGGCTCGTGTTAAGTTTTTCATCCATCAAGACCCCCAGGTCCTCATCTGCAGGGCTGCTCTCAAGGACCGCTCCTTCCAGTCTGTAGGGGTGCCTGGGATTCCTCCAGCCCAAGTGCAAAACCTTGCACTTTGCCATGATGAACCTCATCAGGTTCACCCTGGCCCATCTTTCAAGCCTGTTGAAGTTCCTCTGAATGGCATTCCTTCCTATCACTATGTCAACCACACCACTCAGCTTGGTGTCGTCAGCAAACTTGCTGAGGGTGCACTCAATTCCATCATCGATGTCATTGATAAAGATGTTAAAGAGCACCGGTCCCAAGACAGACCCCTGGGGGACGCCACTCATTACCGGCCTCCACCTGGACATGGAGCCATTGATGACCACCCTCTGTCTGTGGCCTTTCAACCAGTTCCTTATCCATTGAGTGGTCCACCCATCAAATCCCCATCCCTTCAATTTGGAGATAAGAATGTGGTGGGGGACCATGTCAAAGGCCTTGCTCAAGTCCAGGTAAATGACATCGGTCGCCTTTCCCTTGTACACCAATGCCATCACTCCATCATAAAAGGCCACAAGATTGGTTAGGCATGACCTTCGCCTGGTGAAGCTGTGCTGCCTGACTCAGATCACACGCCCTTTCCTCATGTGATCAAGCATGTCATCCAGGAAGATCTGTTCCATGATCTTCCCAGGCACAGAGGTGAGACTCACCGGCCTGTAGTTCCCCAGGTCCTCCTTGCTCCCTTTCTTATAAATGGGTGTGATGTGACCCTTCCTCCCGTCATCCGGGGCCTCATCTGACAGCCATGACTTTTCAAATATGATGGAGAACGGCTCGGCAACCACCTCAGTCAGCTCCTTCAGAACCCTGGGGTGCATGCCATTAGGCCCCATAGACTTGTACACATTCAGTCTCATGAGGCAGTCTCAGACTTGCTCTGCCCTTACAGGGGGGGGGGAGATTTACCACCCTGGTCCCCACCCAGAGGTTTAGGGATATAGGGCTCAGGAACATGAGAAGTACTAGAATCCTGGCCGCCAGTGAAGACTGAGGCGAAGAACTCATTCAGTACCTCAGCCTTCTTGTCGTCTGTTGATACCAGTTCTCCTTTTACATTTACCAAAGGTGTTTTTTTACATTAAATCTACCGTACATAGTTCAGCTGATTTGATGCCTTATAAACAGTAAATGAAGAGAAATCAGAAAAAAATATGCTCAATATAGAGTAACTATAATACTGCAATCATATATTTATGGAAAGAGAAAAAAGAATCAGCCTCCATTTTTGTTGTCTGATGTCATTCTATCTCACAATGTTTCTTTAACAGTAGGAGGTGTTATCTAGGAAAATATATCATTATCATTAGTCCAACCCAATAAAGACCATAAATGAGCTGACAGAAGTCAAGGCAGTATTTTCCCAATATGGGAAAAAATATATATAATTTTTGTTTGTTTCTCATCAGTAGAGAATTATAAACATCCTTTCTTTTCTCAGGATTCTGACTATTATTTTGTTTTTTATCTACAAAAGAATTATTTTTCCACCTTTCTAAAATGTGATTGCATAATTTCTTATTTTCTAGTTACATCCTTCTCTTTTCAGCTTAAAATGTCAACTTGGGGAAAAAGAAAGAAAGAAAAAAAAGAAAGAAAGAAAGAAAGAAAGAAAGAAAGAAAGAAAGAAAGAAAGAAAGAAAGAAAGAAAGAAAGAAAGAAAGAAAGAAAGAAAGAAAGAAAGAAAGAAATGAAAACTTTAGGCATACAGAAATGTTTCTGATATTTCAGATTAATATATATTTCCTGCTTCACTGGAAGATCTTAAAGCTGGTTTTAACCAAGGAAAATATATGAATAACTAATCTTTTCTGCCAGAATACTGGTAACTGAATAGAGTTTTGTGATTAATGACAAAGTTGTGCAGAATATAAAAGTCATACACTTTTTTTTACAGTGGAAACTGTGGATCACTTCTGTTTTTACCTCCAGGTAGGTTTCTGTACTTTAGGTGAAAGTACTCAAGAAGTCTAAGGCTGTAGACTACACATTACTTTTTCTGCTCTGCACCAACAATCTGCAACAAAACAAATTAGAGTATCGGGAAGAACTGAAAGACTGTACAAGCTCAAATCCATACTGTATAAGTGAAGGAGTCACAGAGTAAGTTTCCATTGCATGTTGGTAACAGAAAATCTTCTGTCATCCAGAGAGTTTTTAGTGTGATTACTGAAATCATGGATATGGCCAAGAATGTCCTACCACAGCAACACTGACAGTGCCCTGATGTGGGTTCACACAGATGTTCAAAATCACCCTGGTTTGGAAAGCCACATGTCTATTTGCTTCTGAAGCTCTATTTTCCAACCTTAAACTACAGGTGCCTGCCTTAGAAAATGATTTGACTCTTGTTTTCTCTGCATAAAATTAAAACAAACAAAAAAAACCCCTTTGGTTAAAATGTTCAGTGTGTTCAGTGTTTATGAACTCAGAGTAATCTACGGATACTCAACTATTTGATAATTAAAAAAAAATATTTCATTGAGCAACTGAAGAAGTATGTTCTTGAGAGAACATAGATAACATAGAAAAAAAAATTTCAACAGCAATTCTGTCAGTATACATCCTGTAATTTTCATACACCTTTCAGTGTGGGCATTAACATAAAGAGGGTATGGGAAGATTCTGATACAATAGAAGGTATGTTTATGCTGTATAACAATTCATTTCTGATGATCAGCAGAAAACTAAGAGTAAATTCAGGCTGAGCATTACACCTCACAGATATATACTAGTGCAAAATGTGGTGTTTTGCTAGGTAAATTATACAAATATTCAGAGGGATAAGAAGTGAACTTCTCAGTGCTTTCAATTGGATACATGAGAAAAGATTAAGAGCTATAATGTCCTTCATTTAGCATTTTCTGTAAGAACTGGTCAAGATGTTTTAAGCTGTGAAGGCTTTTATATAAGAGTTTCATAAACTGCAACTTCTTTTAGAGCTTTGGATTTTCATTCTACTTCTCTAATTGGTTCCAACAAATAATTGCATTGATTGAACACAATTACTGAAAAATTAGATTGTGTTGTGGTGGGTGTTTTCTTTTTTTCTGAATGTTCACTTTCTTCAACTACTTGCAAAATCCTTCATCAGATGTCCAATAGTAATGCTTAGTCCTATGGCGACAGCTCACAAAATAGCTTTTTTATCTCAGTCTCAGCAGCTGGCACAGTTCCAGCAGCACAAATCTTACCTGCAAAGCTTTAGCTGCACACACATCACAGCACTACCATACATACATTACACAAGCATAACTGTAATACCCACTCCCATCCGAAGAGATTCAAGCAAACAGCATGCCAGTCACCAGGCTTCCAGGCAAACACACAGCAAATAGATTATGCTTTAGGGTGTTGCAGTTGCGGACAAGTAGTAGTTACTTTTTGACATACAAGAGTATTTTCCTTCGGTTAAATTTTAAAATCAAAATGGTGCTTTTATGTACTTCAAAGGCTATACTGCAGACACTTCATCTGAGCCTGCAATTAAAGGTTGCTGTTGTCCTTGAGCAACACATAACTCGCTTCATCTAACTGCTTTAACCTTGGAACAGCACTGTGTGTAAAACACAAGAAATGACATTTGAACTTAATTTGGCTAGCTAACTTGCATCACAGAAGAGTAAAAAATGGCTTATAGAATAGTATATTAAAAAACTCAGTGAGACTTCTTCAGAGCATTATTTAAGGTACATCATGTGCATTTTGTTAATTGGGGCATTATGAAATAGTTTGTCTTGACTTTATCTAACTTTCAGAGGGCATATGAAAACATGAAATGTCTTGAGTTTGTTCAATAAATTCCATCAGCTATAAACAGATGTTTAAAAAAAAGGTAGAAGCATACTTCTAAGAAAAGAAAAAAATAATAAATTGTCAAGAAAAGCATAACAAAAGGTTCAATACTCTTATCAGCGTGGTATGTATGATGTACTATAAATGTTTTAGCAGATTAGCCACAAAGGAAGGTACTTAATACTGCACCTGTCACGATATTAATTATCAACTTGATCACAAGGGTTATTAAGTTCCTCAGCAATTATAACAGATGATAATTTTTTCATTTACATTTGATTTGTTTTTCTGGAAAGTTTCTAAGTATCCAACTGAGGGATTAAAGTCAGTACACAGATTTCTAAGCTTCTTAAAGGAGTTATGGACTAGACTCTAACTCTTGAGTTTTAAAACTAGGAAGTCTAAGGCTCCAGATACACCATATTTTCCAGTACAAAGTGACTATTTCCTGACTGACAGATTTAGTGTAGTCTAAGCACTAAATACTATGAGGTGAGAGCTTTCTTAGTGTTTTTATTGTCATTTAAATAATACATAATCATAGAATCAGAGAATCATAGAATGGCCTGGATTGAAAAGGACCTCAAAGATTATCTAGTTTCGAAAACATTCTGTGGATAGGGTCATCAACCACTAGACCAGGCTGCCCAGAGCCACATCCAGCCCAGCCTTGAATGCCTCCAGGGATGGGGCATCCACAACCTCTCTGGGCAAACTGTTCCAGTGCATCACCAACCTCTGAGTGAAAAACATCCTCCTAATATCTAACCTAAATCTCCCCTGTCTCAGTTTAAAACCATTTCCCCTTGTCCTATCACTATCCACCCTCGTAAACAGCCGTTCCCCCTCCTGTTTAAATGTTCCCTTCAAGTACTGGAAGGCCACAATGAGGTCTCCCAGGAGCCTTCTCTTCTTCAAACTAAACAAGCCCTCAACCTTTCCTCATAGGAGAAATGCTCCAGCCCTCTGATCATCTTAGTGGTCCTCCTGTGAACCCATTCCAAGAGCTCCACACCCTTCCTATACTGGGGGCTGCAGGCCTGGACACTGTACTGCAGGTGGGGCCTCACAAGAACAGAAGTGGGCAATCCCTTCCCCCTCCCTGCTGGCCATCCTGTTTTTAATGCAGCCCAGGATACATTTGGCCTTGTGGTCTGCAAGAGCACACTGTTGGCTCATGTCCAGCTTCTCATCCACCAGGACCCCAAGTCCTCCACAGGGCTGCTCTTAAGGAGTTCTTCCCCCAGTCTGTATAAATACCTGGGATTGCCCCAACCCAAGTGCAACACCTTGCACTTGGCTTTGTTGAACCTCATTAGGTTCACATGTTCACTTCTCCAGCCTGTCCAGATCCCTCTGGATGGCTTACCTTCCCTCCAATGTTTTTAATGTAAACAGTTTTATTTTGACTCAGGAAATACAGATTTGCTTTTTTTTTTCTCCTTTTAGTTGTTTGTGATTTGTGCTGGAGAACAGTTCTGCCCAGAAGTTTATTTTTGATTGTTTCCCACATACTAGAAGCAGTTTTAATAAATTTCTCTTGTGCACAGACAAATGCAAGCAGGAAATTGTCCTTGCAAGATACCGCCTCTTCTGAGTGCTGCAACAGCTCTGTCATTTTCTTTGCTATGATAACAGCAGTTTATGCAAAATTTCTGACAGAAGTCTCCCCAAACTGCTCGTGAACAGAAACAAAAATAGGTTTGTCATTTGTAAAATAATCTTGCACATTATCAAGATGTTCTTTTATGTCTTTTTCCTTCCTTTTATATATCTATCTATCTATCTATATATATTTCTTTTTCTCTTTTTCTAAAAAAATACATTTTTTTTAGATTTTTTTATTTTTTAGATAATTGTTGATTATTGTTTTTCTGCCTTCTTCTAATGGCAATATGAATCAATCATTTCTATATTGAAAATTTTTTGCAAAGAACATAATCTTATTTTTCCAATGAAAATTTTGCATGGCAATATTATTTCTCTGCTTTCTTCTCACCTTGTTTCTTATTACAGAAAACATTAATACTTAAGAAGTTTGAAAAAAAAAAAAAAAGAGTTCTGGTGGAAAAAGGAATGTAAAAGGAAATAGAAGAAGTAACTTCTAAAGTTATTTTCTAGTCTTTGCTTGAGAGAGATGGTAGAGATCTGCCAATCAAAATGAGACTAACATTTAAATTTAAAACTGGATCTCATTGCATTGTTCTCCATAAACAAGAATATGTAAACAACAAATAATTACTTTTATTGAGTACTGGGTAAATACTGCAAATATTTCAGGTACATCATGGATGGATTAAATATGAGATGGAAATTTACAATAATATATTGTATATCAAAGTACTACTTCCACTCCAAAAATGTAAATAAATAAGTAAAATTAAATATCTGGAGGAACAAGTGATTTTCTAAGATTGGTATCCAAAAAATGATTTAAACAATCCACAATTCTCTTAAGTAGTAAACCTAGAATACAAGAATAGTAACTCATAAATGCTTATTTTTTTCATAAGTAGAAAATTGACCTAAAATTACTACTTAGGAGGCTGCAAACTGTTGGTAAATTCCAGCCCAAAATACTATAAAAGAATATCTGAGAGACAAAATCTATAATTATTACATAGTACACTTAGACAAGTAAGATACAGAAAGTTTTTCTAATTCTGATTGTGTTCTGAAGGAGTTTGTTTGGTGATTCACTATTTTCTATTGAGTTTCATTAATATAATAATCTGTTCTGCAGCAGATCTGCAGCAGGACTGAAATAATCACCTATTGCAAGGGTTTGGACTTCAAGACCCAAAAAATCCTTTCCATCCTCGTATTTTGAAGTACAAATCTATTCACTGGAAGAATAAAGATTAGCAGATCAATTCAGCTTACCAAAGCCAATATTCTCTCATAAGTTAGTGTTTTTCCATCACATTTGAAGATAGAGAAATCTGATTTTTTCAAACTGTGATCCAAATTTTAACTAAGAACTTTACCATCATACTATAGAGGGAATCTTAAAACATACAATTGCTATTTTATTCTTGTATGTTGAAAATACAACTTGGTTTTCCAATTGTAAAGAATCATGCCAACATAACAAATGTCAACGTCATTGACATTTCAATATCAGAACAATGAATTACACCAAATTTTCACTGTATCTCTTTTTCTTATTTTAGACCAGACTTAGGGTGTTTGTAGATTCTTCCTGATGTTGAATAACAAGTATGCGTTCGTGTGTGCAGCTGATGGAACATATAGTTGAGTATGTGCTGAAGAGTAGGAATTTGCAAAGCTTTTGCTTGTGTCGAGCTATATTTCAGACATGAATAATGAAAAGTCATAGTATAGTAATATCACTATCACCTGCATCTCATGACATTATCTTTGTCCTGAAAGCTATGTCGTATGGCAGTCTTGACAAGCAAAAATTCTTCCGAGTCACAAAAAATATTACACATATCTCAATGAAGGTTTCTTTATAACATTGGTCCAACAAAAATACAGATTGCGAATGGAGGATTTTTAGTGTCTATTTGTGTATTTCTCAGTTTTAGTCACTTCAGATTTTCAAGCTGTATAAATTTGTTTCTCTTGCCTGTTTTGTTTCTTTTGTCTGTTCATCTGCTCTCTACAGATCAGAAGTGTGAACAAATTGCAGCAAAGGACATTTTAATGTAAACTCTTTCATGAAAGCTACTTAATCATTGTTGATATACAACCACTAGGCTAAAGAGTTTCTGTTCAATACCAATTTATAAATGCAATTCATCTTTCCAAAACTATTTTGGAATATGGAAAATAAGATTTAAAAAACCCAAAACAGCAAAATGCTTGAAGAATTTTTTTTGAAAGAATAATATGGAAGAGAAAATTAACCATCTTCCATGACATGAAGAACAAAGAATAGGTTGTAATTGAGTTTTTTAAACAAATCTGATACTATTTATTTTACAAACTAATTTATCTTATTAAATATATATTAACCTGTACAAATTTATGTTTAGAAACATTATCAAACTCATACTCAGTGTATACCATTTAATCCATATGATTGATACAGATGTAGTCTTTTACTAATAGTCTTATAGATCTAAATCTGTAACTATTGAATATTTATATTCAAGATTGTGATATCAGATTCAACATCACATTCAGACCAGATATCATAGCATGGACTGCAACTTCATGTAAAACCTGTCCTGCATCCACATGGTAAGAAACATTTTTTGTCTAGGGCTTTTAACAGATTCAGTTACGGAATCACAGAATCGTAGGGATTGGAAGGGACCTCTAGAGATAAACAAGTCCAATCCCGTTCTAAAGCAGATTCCCTGTAGTAAGTTGCACAGAAAAGCATCCAGACAGGTCTTGAGTATCACCAGAGAAGGAGACTCTAGAACCTACCCGGACAGCCGGTTCCAGTGCTTTCTTACCCTCACAGTAAAGAAGTTCTTCATGCTTGTTAGAAACTTCCTGTGTTCCAGTTTTTCCCCATTGTCCTTTGTTCTATTGCTACATACCACTGAAAAGAGCCTGCTCCCATTGACTTGACTTTAGATATTTTTAAATAGTGATGAGATAACCTCTCAGTCTTCTCCATGCGTTGAAGAGTCCCATGTCTTTCAGCCTTTCCTCACACAGGAGAAGCTTTAGACCCCTATTCAATTTTGCAGCCCTTCACTGGACTCTCTGTAGATCTTTTCACTTCTGAATGGAGGAGCCCAAAACTGGACAAAGTATTCCAAATGTGGCCTCACCAGGGCACAGTAGAGGTGAAGGAAAACCTTCCTCCATCACATTTGTTTTTATGCACCCTAGGAACAAGTTAATAATGTGTTCAGCATCAATCAAGCAGCGATATTTGCCCTCAGTCTGGAGGGGAGCACCAAATAGATCTAAAAGAAGTCTCTGGGGTGGTGAAAATCTACAGATGTTCCAAAAGTGAAGCCTCACTGAGACAAGCCTTCACACATTTGGCATCATAAAAGTCTCTGTAGTCTGTTTATGTGTATAATGTCAGCAAAAAAACGTCCCTTTTCAGAAACATATTTTGAAATCATTACTTATTACTAGAGCTTCATAGTACTTAGAAGACTAAATATCTACCACTTTCAGGATGATCTCCTAATACAGTCATTCTTCTCTGACTCCCACCAGGAAGAGTTAAACAATCTTGCAATAAAGCATACACACATAGTGATGATTTGCATCTGATTTTTGGGCCCAGAATATCCTCTACAATACTTCCATTGTTAAACTAAATTTTATCTCTCATGAACTAATTTCTCTAAACCTAAATTTTCTAAATGTAACCAATATCTAGGAAAAATATTTCCATCTAGTTAAAAGTCATAGAAGAGATTAAGGTTTTTTGGCTATAGCAATGGTATATTTCTTCACTCAAAGTAACTGTAGGAAAGCTTATACCTTCTATATTACTTTTTAATTTAGCACTTTTCAATTCCTCTGTTTCTCAAATTAGACACATGCAAAAATCTTAACAATATTCAAAAGGTCATCTTCACATATCCTTTGTATTTTGATTTTAATTTTTGACATTTAATTTCTTCCACTATTAATTCTCATGTTATTGTTTGTTAATGTTGTTATTGTTTTTTAATTGGTTTTGTTTGGCTTTGTTTGTTTATTTTCTTAGAAATGTGACAAACTGAAATTATGGAGCATATTCCCTCATTGCTGCCTGCACCCACTCTGCCTTACAGTCGTGGAGTCTAGAGAATCTTTCCAGCTGCAGGTTGGACAACAATGTTTTCAGCAGGCATTCACAGGAAATCACAGCCACCCACAGCACAGTAACAACAGAGACGGCAGTTCACAGAGACAACTAACTTCTTTCTACTGACTAGACACTGCCCTTTACAGAAATGAGCTACTTGTGCAAAAAATTGTAAATTAAGAAAGGTGTAATCATGTAATTCATCACAAATAAAAATCTTTTCTTCCTGCCTCCTAAGCAGCTAAGTATTTGTAAAACAAAACCTTTGAAACTTGAGAAAATTCATAATAAAATACATTAGGCTGGAAAATTAATGTCATTAGATGTTGAAGGGAGACCAAAAGCAGATATTTTTCTTTACTTTAGCAAATGTGAGTGTTCAAAAGGGAAAAAAAAAGAAGAAGAAGAAGAAAAAAAACCAGTACTTTAAGTTTAGTAATTCCATTTTAAGGTAAGAAGTCATTATAACTTGTACATATTTACATATGTATAGAAATATCCTTTTAAGAAAAGGTAAATACAGTGACAGCAGCTGTGGAAATTATTTCCAACTGTAGGTATACATATTGTTACACTTATATATATATAACTTAAGGATATAATAGGATATAATATTTATTTACTATTCTAGATTGAATAAATGCAATATAGCAATTAATACTGGAATTATTGTAGATTTATTACAGTCGTGAGACTTGTATAAATAATCAAGCATAGAGCTTTATGGATTTGTGACTGCATGCTGGTATTGCTCTGTAGGCTCAAGTAGTTGAATGCTTTAGCTACTTTTTAAAATAAAACCTGAGAATAAAAGAGAATCCTTGCCTGAAACTCTTTAAAATGTTAGAAAGGTTTTATGTTCTCCTGCTTCACGACATATTTTATTTCCACTCCTTGATAAATATCATATTATTGTGTATAATTTCATTTTTAAAAAATTCATAGAAAGAGATAATTAAGAGAAACTATATTTGAAAAAGTTGAAGGCTTTCATTTCCTGGAGTGAGTAAAAGAAGAAACTGTTTATCTGTACTCTTGAATTTGTGGTGATTGGACATGATTGGTTCTAGCCTTTTTATTTACATACTGTCTCAGAACTTGAGGCTGAAAGTTGTTGCTGTACATTTTGGGAGCCAAACATAATCCCACTTAATTATTAGAATAAGTTCAATAAAAGCTAGTTTGTGATTCTGAATATCTAAGAAACTGCTGCTGGTTTTAAAACCAAATAGTCTTTTGCACATTTTGTTACATTTACTATTTACTCTCAGTAGCTTTTAAAAGTATGCCAAAAATATAGAAATATGATCTTAGTGTTACAGAGTAGGTCAAAGTCAAACACCAGTTATGCTAGCTGCAACTAAAAATCTCAAATCTACATAACAGGAAGCTGACAGCTTGAATTGCAAGAGATGCCTATCTCGTGGTAGCGCAAAGTACTTGGCACTGCAAAGAAATGTCACTGACAGTTCTGTTCTTTGATAACAGTGTTATAAATTAAAAAGGCAGAGTGAACTTTAATGCCACACTGCCCTTGCTCCTTGAATGATGTGATTAACTGGCTCTCGGTCTTTTTTCATCTTTATTTTTTATTGTTGGTTATTGTATATTCTATCTGCTCATGATTTGTCTGTGAATAATTTGTTTATGTGATGTAAGTCATTTACTAAAACAGGTGTTTGCAAACAGACTAACAGTTATATTTAAGGCTTTCTATCTGTGAGTTTATTTTAGAAGATTTTTCTATATTCTTTTTCTCTCTAGTTACAAAAGAATAAAAAAGTATTTAAATGGATTCACAAAGAAAATAATTCACTGTAAAAAAATTAATTCAGGATGTGATTTCATGTGAGATGAAGATAAAGTTATATTTTGTTTTTTATACTTTTTGTCTTTTATCACCATGATTGTTTGACTTTTATGTTTCAGCACATCATAGAAATGATGCAGTGTCGGAGAAAGTTAGCTATATATAGACCTGATTCTGAAATACTTCCTGAGTCAAAAATTCCCTTTGAATTCATTCTGTTTACAATCAAGACAATTATTAAAGACAATTATAAGGGGGGGGGGGGGGGGGGGGGGGGGGGGGGAGCCATACATTTAACTAATAATGTCCTTACTTTCAGTGAAAATAGAAAATTAATATTAAAGCACTAATAAGCTTTTATATCTTCAGGATTCCTTCTTCCTTTTGTCCAAGCAGTGCATTTCTAAGTAGACAAAAGCAGAGACTATAAAAGAAAGGGAAAGTAAAGGTGCACTCCTGCCCGGCATGCTGAGTTTCAATAGCTTTTTGGGATTATTTTTAAACTGCCTCCTGAACTTTCATGCTGCATTAAGGGCTATTTAGCCATTTTTTTCCAGTATAACCTTTCCCACATTATTTATTAATTTGTTTGTTTGTTTGTTTCAGGAAAGGTATCTGGTCTAAAAGACAGTGAGAATGGATTAGGAAAAGTTGTGTTATTGTGCCCTGATCATGAGAGCATTGGAGCATGCAAAATGAAACAATATTAGGTAATTTTTGGCAAAAGGAGTAATGCTTTTTGGTAGATGTCTGAGAAAACAAATGATAATCCTTTTCTCATCTATCCATTCCACCTTGTGAAGAAATAAATTTGCAGAAATAGAGTCAGGAGGCAAGATATTTGATATTTTCTGAGCTACAAATTATGAGAAGTGATGGTAAAACACAAAAATATGACACAGAAACACATGCAAACATGCTGAACACTGTACATTATTTCTTCAAATATCTCCAAGACTAAAGGATAACTTTCATGGATTTTCCTGCTGTTTTTCAACTCAGAACAACTGCTCCAGGATTGCCCATCATTTACAATTTTAGATTACTTATTCTGGGTCTTTAAATGAACACACACATTGTTTGAAAGCTAGGGAAAGTTTTGCTTATAGTCTAGTTAATTTTCATTCAAGTCTTTCTGAGATAGCTCTTCCAGCCGAGATACTTCAAGTTAAAACAAAGTTGTAAACAGTGGGATTTCATTTGTTTGCTTATTTTATTTCTGATTAAAATGTTGTCCAGTGATGATTGGTTTTTTTTTTTTTTTTTTTTGTTTTGTATTGCTATTATCCTGTTATATATTGCTTGTATTACTAATTTGCTATACACCTTTATTATTATATGTAGTTGCATACATTAGATATTGAATATAGTTAAATATAGTAAGAGTTTTAGATTTTTTTATAAAGTTAACAATTTTGTCTTCAAGCCTCTTTTCATTGTTCGTTCTATCAAAGCTGAAAGAAAAACTCATAAATTCTGTGCACTGTAGAACAAATGAGCAAATTTAGATTCTTTCTAATGTAATACTACTTAAAAAAAAAAAAAAACTTTCATTTTAGTACAGTGTAAAATAGTTAACTGATTGAGATTTTTGTCACTTTCTCCAAAACCATTTTTATACAAATACAGAAAAACACATTGTGAAGTATAACTTCTAATATAGGAGTTAGAATTACAAAGAGCTGCATTTTATTCACCTTATATTTATTAGGCTCACATTTCATTTATTTTATCCAATTTTCAGTGTTTGTAACTATCAGTTCAGTGTTAAAAAATGCATATTGAGTAGTTTGGAAAGTGAAGCTATTTCTTGATGATAACTTTTTTGAACACTATGATAGAACTGAGAATCATTCCTTGTCCATTTCTCACACAGAAGTTCCTCTCAAGAGCACTGCTGCCTTCATCATTCCATCAAATCCTTATTTTCTGGCACCAACAGATACTTACCTGGAGGTAGTGATCAGATCAGATATTTATGAGGATATAAAGATCAGATATTTATGAGGACTCTTAATTCATAAAACTCTTAGGCGTTCTTAAAATTTTATCAATCCTTAATCCTTAAAATTTAAAAAACAAAACAAAACAAAAACTAATAACTGATCATCTACCTTGTTTTAACTAAGATAGAAATCAGGGCAGAAACTGAGTAAGACCACAGTGAAAGCCCTTATTGGATGTGGCTGCACAAATTTACTGACCATTTGCTCAGACAGCAACGTAATGAATGCCAAATTCCAGGAAAACTGTCTAAAATTTAATAACTCATATTTTATAATCTAGATAGCAATTAAATTAATAAATAAGTGGCGTAACGTTAAGTGGGCTGTTCACTTTCTCCAGCAAAATAAATAGGGTAGAAGAAAGGAGCTGTGTTATCACCAACTTTTCAATATAAGATTTGCATTTGTCTTCCAGACATGAGATGCTATTGATTACAATGTGATGCAGGGTGATAGTGGTGGCTGTTACAATTTTAGTGGTGGTGGTGGTAGTTTTTATCCTCTAGAAAAAAAGAAAAAAAGAAAAAAAATAGAGCAATAGGGACACCTACTGGTGCATTTATATGTCTACTGCGTTTAGAATGGCAAATTAATAAATCTATTGGGAAAACACAAAAATATTTCTCTGTAGATTGAGCTATATTAGTCCCTATATACATTTTGAGATTAATGAAGTCCATGAATGCAGAAAAAGGGTGATAACTCACTTCTTCACATTTCAACTCAGCATTGTCTATATATGCAAGGTCTACCTCAAATTCCTATTAATTGAACATGTTACATGAGGTCTGCTCTGAACTTAATGCCTCCTATTTTACTATACTGGTTCATGATATCAGAGGTGGATGTTGGTGGCATGACAGTAGAGGAGAAAACTTCCCACCAGTGCTCCATTACATGTTGTTGCTGTGTGACAGACAGTAGCAGAGGGGCATTCTGAGAAAATGTTGTTTGACATAGAAGTGCATATGCATCAAAGGAGTGGAATTGAATTCCTCCACTGACATACACTGACACTCGCTAAAAGTTTATGGAGCACAATAAAGTGGTGTGCGGTGGTTTTCAATAATGGAAACAGAGACAGTGGATCACTTCAAATAGTGCAAATTTTTATGATTGTGAAATGAAGTCACTTATTCTTTGCTGGTGAAAACAAACATCTAATAGTTGTGACTGTGTTGAAAAACAGTGTTTTGTAGCTGATTTTCCTCTAAAAAAATAGTGTCATTTTACTCTTTTGATCTATAGTAGTTTCCATGGAAATAAATAGGAAGCACAACTTTCAGAGCCACCTGCATATTAAACTCAAGAGTTTTTAATGAAGTCAGATTTCATATTAAGAGATTGTCATTATTTTAATGTCACTCAGTCCATGTTTCTTCCACATACAATTTAAATGGCAAGAGATGAAGTAGTTATATTATCTACAGTGTGGAATAAATCCATTACAAGAGTCTATGGACTCTTTCAGATTCCTATTGCAGTGTATTCGGCTATTACTTTAAATTTTCATAGTAATGGTAAAATGTGGTATTTTCTTTCATGTCTGGAAACGATAATACTCTTAAATATTAACCTTCTGCTTTTTTCTTCTTTTTTTTTTTTTCCTTTCCTTGATGTTAGTAGCTCTTGAGAGGCAGTGTTCAATTTCTAAAATGGTAGCTTTATGACAGTTGTGGATGGATTTCCAAATTAATTGGTAACTTGCCTTTAACACACAAAATTTGATCATACTTCTCTATTTTTGTTTTATGAAGGTCAAGGACAAAAACATTTTTCTTCACTTTACTTGGCTACCTGGCTGTTATTTAATTAAAAACACAAACTGATTATGTACTAATTATGATTCAGAGTATTTTCCATAGGGAGTCGAGGCGAGAATCTGATGTAATACAATGTGACATCTGGCTGCTACTCCTTTCTTATTATTGACGTCAGTTCTCAAGATGGTCTATGCCATGATTTGCTTTTTCAAGGGGGAAAATAAAACACTAAGAAAATTTGGAGAACAGGTAATATCCTGTAAATGATTACTGTTCCAGGCCTTCAACAGGGAGAACTGAATTTAGTACAAAGTATTGCAGTTCATTGTAAAAATAAGGACTGAAGAGAGCTAATTGCTCACTTGCAGAGTGAGTAATTCAATTCTGTATTAAATTATTTTATAATAACTATATTTATATTTATTTATATTTTCATTATTTTATACGCTGCCTTGACTAAAGCAGTGTTGTAAACAACTCCTTTTCTAAATTACAATATATTTATCTCAGTGTAATATATTACTTCAGAAAATGGCATAGAATATCCGTAAAGATTGAATTTGACTTAAGTTAATTTTAGAAAACCATGTCATTAACAAAACATTACTAAGATGGAAGAAAATCTTTTTTTTTCTACAAAACTTTTCTTCTTCAAATTTATTCTTAGTATTCATCTGATCAGTAGAATACTACATTGGAAGAAAACTTTCCTAGCTCAAGCGAATAGATGAGTTCTATCCTCTGTTTCCAAATAACCTGAAATTGTACTGCTAGAAAGCAGACTAACAGCAAACAAATTACAATCAGCAGATGTAAAATGTTGTATCCCACTTCACTTGCAAGACAGTAACGGATTTTGGTAATGAAAAGAACAGTCTAAAAATATTTTTTTTCAAGGTGAAATTTTTCATTTCTCCGTGCAAGAGAAATGAGTCTATTGCTTAGATCTTGAAGTAAACCTCCAATTAACCATTACATAGTGGTAGCAAATCTGAGTTTCATAAATAATCCCTTCAGAACTTTCTGGCACTAAATCAAGAGACAGTTAATGTTTCAATTCTCAACTTTTTAAACATTCTCTTAATTCTATTTGAGGTCCTACAGGTAATTAATTATACAATCACATTAAGTTGATGTAGCTCTCTCAATTCAGATCTATAGGGCTATAATGTAAAGATACCTTTTATTCTCCCTGAATTTTCCAATCTTCAAGTTGCTGAATCTTTTTTATACACACCATGAAATCTTACCAGGGTCTAGAAAAGAGCTGAATGATCTACACACATCATGTACATTTGTCAATTATGCTGACATAGCATAGTAACTTTTTCTTCTCTTATACTGACCAGAAAGAGATTTGATTTGCTGAAGGTTCTTTTCAAAATAATTTTAACATATTATGAAACAGAAAATATAGGCTTTATAAGCTTTTTGAAATCCATTTATATTGTCTGCATCTTTAACTTCTTAATATTTGTTATTCATGGTATGTCAAACTTGAAACAATAAATAAATAAATAAATTCTCTAGTCTAGGAAAATATTTAAGATTCCTTAGAATGCTTCTATCCTGAAGTGAAATGGTAAAATTAAACTTCAAACAATATTCTATCCTGAATTATGTTAACTCAAGAATTTATCAGATGGCACAATTAACTTATACTTTGATCATTTTTAATGCTTTTTAATAATTCTGTCACAATTCTGGTTGCCAGACTTCAGTTAAAGAGTGCTTAATTTGTTAATTATCCTTCCAGAACATTAAAAAAAAAAAAAAAAAGTTTCAAAAAATTAATCAGATTTTTTCTAACTAGTTTTAGTCCATGTTTTCACACACACACATACACACACACAGAAGAGCATATAAAATTTTGGACTCAATGGTAATGAGTATCCACTTTATTTATACTGAGATCAAATTTCCTCTTGTGATTTTTTTATTTGAAAATAAAAATCATATTCAGCAAGATAGTGTTTTTCCTTTCTGCTACTATTTTCAATATTAACATTCCCTATGTGAAAGAATCATCTTTCCCTGTTATTACTGTCACAGATTCATTTCCATTTGACCTTTCTCAATTTGTAAGAATCTTTCCTCCTCTCACTATAACTATAAAATACACAAACATTTTAGATAAAAGAGAGAATTTCTGAGGGAGAAAGGGAAAATGATGGTTTTCTTTTGTAATAGGCATAAATGAGTGGAAGGCAGGTAAAATTGATAAGTGAATGAAGGCTAATATGTGTTTAATAACTTATGAAATTATATGATTTTATTGAGATTAAAATATCCGTGGACACTTTGTGTCTGATAAAAGATGAAAGAAAGAAGACAAATACCAGGAAACTTCCTTCTTATTTAATTATGTGTAATTCCAAATACCTTAGAAATGGAGGAGACACACACACACAGGCAAATTTCTACAATATACATTAGAGTCACACCAAGGAATGTCGCAGGATTCACACATAGGTAGATCAATGTACGAACAGATTCTAATAAAAATTAGGAAGTAAAAGAAAAACAACTACTGGGATTTATGATGTGTCTGACTAAATTATATTACTTTCAGCTACTTTCAAATGCCCCATCGTGACTTTTATTTCAAATGGCAAATAGTTTTACACAGAAATATGTAGGACTCAGTTGCATAGTTAAGAAAATTTTCATGATGATTCATTGGAAAAAAAAATGGAGCAAGCAGGAACTCACCATAAAAGAAGGGCAAACTGATTAGGGGAAGGAAATTTGCCTTTGAAAACTTCAAAAGGAAAATGAAATCTAATAATGAAAAATAATTCTTAAGGTAATATTTTTATCCAGGTTTATCATTTTCTATAAAACATAATGAAAAAAACTGTATACAGTAAAGTAAATTATATCTGTGATAGAAATTATCAAATTTATTAAGGCTAAGTCTACACTAGAAAATTAAACATTCCTTAAGTTTTACTGGTCGGGAATTTCTCACTTCAATACAATTGAGCCCTTTTATCTTCCGTAGCCACACAAATCCTGGCCTACGCAATCTCACAAATTAAGTGACTTAACTGACTAAGAGTACATCCAAGTTCATTCTGAAAATTGAACAGCATGGACGTTCAGACTCACTGGTTTTAAATGGCATTCAGCAATGTTAATTTAACAGTACAGACTACCTCTCCTTCTGTCCTTTAGTTCTTACATTACTAGAATTACTGTAACATGTCTAAGGAGGTAAAGCATGAAGAATGATAGCTGTTCTAATCATACTTTGGTCAAAATCTTGGAACAAAACATGTATGAACCTAAGAACAGAAAGGGGAATGGGAAAGAATTACTCTAGTGATGCATCCATTGGTGTTAGATCTCAGATTTTGAGAAACAAAATTATAAAAACTTACAAAGTTAGAATTTCTTATATCATCTTGAATATTAAGGGAAGTAATATGAGTATATATTTTTAAGAGAAAATAGATCATACTTAGACACAAACTTTCTTTCCAATAATTTACCTCTTCTGTACCACAGTGTAAATCAGTATATCTTTCAATGTTTTATCTGTTGTTAAAAGGGTCTCAAAGCACATCAGTGAAAAAATATTTGCTCCAGAAAATATATGACACAAACACAGTGCATCAAAACTATCATTATTAAGTTTGATTTCCTATCATATTATTTTCTTTTAATCATGTGAAAGATTTACAAAGTATGTAGAGAACCATAACTAAAAAGCTAACTTTTTCAAGATCTTCTATAAGATATTATTACCAAAATTTCTGACTACCACAAATGAAGATTTTCGTGACAGCTGTAATATGTGTATGCTGGCTATGAGGAAGCTCTAGAAAAGTTTCCTCTAATTACAGCATCTTGATTAAACAATCCCAGAGCGAATGTCTGCACTCAAATTCCAAAGCTCATGTCTGTGAGTGTCTTTCTCATTTTCCTTTTCCAGGCAGTGATTTCTAAAAAAAAAAAAAAAAAAAGGAGTTTAAATGTTAAAGCAAAAGACATTTCAAAAATTACTTGTACTGAGGAAAGACACAGTTTACCCAGGACTAAAGGAAGCTAAAGGGTGTTTGAATCTGTACAGGTTTTATTGGTTGCTTTTTTTCTACAGTAATACTGTTATGTTCCTTTTTTTTGATCTTAAAACAGAAATCTGATGATGATAAAAAGATCATGACTAATGTCCTAATGTCAATCACACCAGTAAATACCATGCGATTTAGGGATACTGAACTACTGAAAAAAAAAAAAAAAATAGTTGAACATACAAAGAGTTTATTTTTTAATTCATTATAAATATCTCCAGAAATCCCTCCCACAAATTCAACATGAGCTCTTCTATCATAATTCTGTTGCCTAAGTTTTCCTGAAAGGCTTAGATTGTTTTAATAGAAAAAAAAGTTCCTTCTAATATATGCAACTTCCTCCTATAAAAATAGAGTAAAAATTTTATAACTGCAGTTTACAGAGCTTTTAAGAACACTATAACTCTTATCAAGGTCACAGTGAATAAGCTCTAAATTTGTTATCATGTTCTTCATGCTTTTACATGTAACAGAGACATAAGAAAACACAAGAGATTTGCAAATAGATGCTGCCTTCAAGGGAAATGAATGCTTTTATTTTAATTTAAAAAGTGTTTGCAGAATTTCCGGAATTACTGGATAAAATGGATGTAAATGATGTAAAGACATTTTACTTTATTAAACTCTCATTTCAATACAAGAGAAGTGAGTGAAAAGCATGTATTTGCTGCTTAAAGTTGAGTATAATCTTCTTACAGCACTGTTTTAAGAATAAGATCAGGTGCCAATTACTGACAACGAACATTTCTAAATTAATAGTTTCTCAATGAGAATCTTTATTGCTCTTTAGGCACTAGAGTGCATTATATTTGTAATAGATGTTGAAAGTTCTGCTGAACAAAGATCATTACTTCTAAGCCACAAATATTACTAATGAGAAACTATAGTTTACTTAACTGACTTCATCGTAAGTAAATGCCTAGTTTTCACTCAGCTTCATTTCTACTCAGCTCTGCATGTAAAAATAAAGTCACAGAATGACATAGAAGCAAGCAGTGATACCTGAAGCCTGGAGCATTTCACAATGCAGGTAATGATGACTATTAAAAATAAAGATGCAGCTGTCACTTGAAGAATGTCCTCAATTTTTAAGACTACAGCTATGCACTTCATGTAGCCTCACAAACTTACCATATGGTTACCTCTTGAGGCTTGTCTACACAAATTCGTTTCATGAAAACTGAGATGCACTGAAGCAAAAGCTGCAGTGTAACTGCTCTGATGCAATTGCATCTGAGATAAGTGCCAAAGCATGCTACTTCTGAAATTATTATTTCTACATGAGGGAAATTTATCTCAAAGCACATGCTCAACCACATTAGGTATGTCCCCACGTGTTTTCAACTTCTGCCTTGCCCTGTCCACCTGGCATTGTTCATCCAGCAGAAAAGGAAAGATTCTCACATATCTATGTATATATACATATGCATATATATCTATAATTATTTTTAAATGATAAAATCATATTCTGATAAAATCATATTCCTGTTCATTGTTCATGCTCAAAATGCTACAAAATTCATAACAGATAATAAAACTTCTTTATATTGTTCCAGGACTCAGTTCTACCCGTCTAGAGGGTTTCCTCTGTAAAAACACAAAAGGAAAATGTCTAAGTATTTATTTTTATTTTATCTGTAGTTCTAATACTATGCGTGCTGAAGTCTAGTACTCTGTATCTGGGAAGCAAACAGGCCTGTCTAATGAAAAAGTAAGCAACTATGTGACGGCTGTATGGTGTATTTTTGGGAAACTGAAGATGATCATTCTGTAGGCAGCTAGGCATTATCCAGGATCAGAACTCAATATAGGGAATGTAAGAAAAAAAAAAAACTGAGTACTCTGCTGAAATCTGAAAGGCAGAAAGAGAACAATGGCACCATATAGTGACTTGCTTGCCTGTATGTGACAACTCCTGTAGGCATATTGTCTTGTATGCTTTTTAATCCTATCAACATTGAAGACTAGAGAAGTTTGCCTTGGTATACATTAACTGTCATCATGATTTTAAACTTTAGACAAGAGCATATCAACAAATTGTTGAGGGAGATCAGTGATCATTGGGATTTGTTTCCTGGGCTTTCTTCAGCACCACACAATAAGTATCCTCAGTGATTAGTGCTTACAGCCTTCAGATCTTAGTGCACTCAGTGACCATTTGGGCCACAAGTTATGTTTCTTGTGATTATAACAAACACTCAAAACTTCCAGTTTTTAAAGCTTAATATGAGAAATCTCTGAAGTTGAAGGATCATAAGCTTTTCAGAATGTTTTTTTTTTTTAAGTCCCTAATTGCACTTAATTGTACAAATATGACATTAAAACATGATGTCAATTATCTAAATATCACTAGAGAGTGATTATTTTAGTTAGGTAGACTATGTTCATGAGGGGAAATGTGGCGTCTGATCAATATCCAAGTAGACCTTCTGTAAGAAAACCTGAAATGAGCAGAATGGAAACCATAGTAAAGGAATCACTTCCCCAGATACACTGAGGATTCAAGTAGTAGTGAAAAATACATGTGTATGCTGACATGAGCAAAGATATTTGGTTCCTCTTGTTAAACATTTTCTCTCAGTGTTTGTTTCCATTCTATTTGGCTTACATAGGTGTCAAAGAATGAACTGAAATGAGAAGAGACAAAATAGAAAGCTGTGAAATATACTGTCCAGTTATACTTATTTTTCTTATTTGCTTGTCGTCCTGTTCACCACCTTTTTGTTTTCATCTATCCTACATCTATTAGTCAGGATCTGCTCATTTATATCCTATTATTTAATAATCACAGTAAGAATGAATCCCAATCTCAATATTGGAAGTTATATCCTTGCTCCATGAGATGAAACAGCAAAGGAGGTGGCAGATGGCTCTTTTGACCAGTGAGACACTGGAAATAGTGAAAGATAACTTCTCTCGGAAATCTAAAAACCACTGAAAAGCTTTTTTAAACATTTGAAAGTCTTTCTACATTACCATTTTCTGTATTACAGGGTTTTCAATGCCATGAATTTCTTTTTGCAAGAAATTAGAGACATATACAAAGAGTGGAAATAAGTTTAATATGTAGCCTGTGCTTTTGGTTGTCTTACCTATTATGTAGATAAAGGTCATATTTGACTCATTGTAAGCCTGTAAATAATGTTGATATGGGATTTATGGTACCAATCAATATTTACTGTTTTGTTGTATTTTTAGCATTATGCACTTTTCTTTTGAAACACATATTTTAGTCAGAAATCATATCAATATTTCACTGACTTTTTTGCATTAATGCCTATTGCTATCAAAATTGATTATCTATTTTTGTTGCATGACATAGTTAAGGAGTCCACTTTGTTTCACATTTGAAGAGATATTCTACACTCAAATTTGTATTTTTTTTTCCCCAACTATGTCAGTCTTGCTTATATAGTCAGACTGTTAAAACTTGAAATAATAATACAAGATTTTACAAACATGTCTAGATTTATCCTGTAACATACAGTGATGGCTGGTGGGACTGAAAACTTCACTTGGGTGCTAAATATACATACATAGAGAATGTTAAAAACTCAGTGACAAAAGAAATCAAATGTAGATAGAAAAGATTCTTCTCAGACCAGTTTAATATTTTATATCATCTGTTGTAACTGTGTTCTCCTATTGAAAGGGATAACTGATTGTCTTCTACCAAGAGACACAGAATCATAGAACCATTTAGGTTGGAAAAGCACTTCAAGATCATCAAGTCTAAACATCAATCTAATATACTCAGTTCCATTACTACACCATGTTGTTTGGTGCCACATCCATATTTCTCTTAAATCCTCCAAGAATAGAATGGGGACTGTGCTACTCCCCTAGGTATATATTTGACCACTCAAGTAGGAACACTCAATTGTTCCTATTCAAGACGAAACCGTTTAGTCTTGAGTTGCAACAGAGTGGGGATAAGGAATAATTTTGTCATGTAGAATGGTCAAGTATTGCGACCTGCCGAGGGTAGTAGCACATCACTCACATCTTGCCACTTCTCACCTGAGAAAAGAGACCAACACTATTCTAGCTTCAACAACTTTTCAGACTTCTCCAGTCTAAACAACTCCAATTTCCTCAGCCACTCCTCACAAGTCTTATTTTCTAGTCTCTTCACCTGCTTTATTCCTCAACATACTCTGCAACAACTCAATATATTTCTTGCAGAGAGGGTTCCAAACCTGAACACAGTATTCAAAATGTGGTCTCACCAGCTCTGAGCACAGAGAGACAATAACTCCCCTAGTGCCGATGCCTACGCTGTTTCTGATGTAGTCAGGCTGCCATTGCCCGTATTGGTCATCTAGGCATAGCTTTGGCTTATGTTCTGCAGGCTGCAAAGTAACACCCCCAGGTGGGAAATTTAATTTCGCTATGAGTACAAGGGCTAGCAATTGTGAGACTTCTAGATGCTTATAGAATATTTCATATGCCTCTTTACACTGGTCTGATGGTCTATAATATTCTCACCATAATATCTGCTTTCTTTTCCTTTTCCCTGACTCTTGCCCAGGTATCTAAACCCTTTTGTCACCAGCTACATGCAGTCAAGGCATTCCCTAAAACACAGAATTAGCTTAGCTTTTCTCCTTCAATGCCCATCTCACTTAAAGAGGCTGAAAGTATCTATAACAAGATAGATGACAACAAGTCATCCTATTACATCTCAACGAGGCCAACAATGTCATAGCCCTGAAATCTACTCAAAACTTCCATATCCCTCTGTTTATTTCCCATGCTATGTGCATTTGTGTAGATGTAATTAAGTTAGGCCCCTAATAAAACTGTTTTATTTAATGAAATGGGTGAAATTACTTTCTCCTTTTCTTCAAGTGCTTTCCTACTGATCTCTAATCCCTTTCCTGGCTCAGGCTTCTACTGCTGTTTTTTTGAACAATAAAAGTCAGGCATATTGAGTTTCCCTTGCCCCAGCAACTTTAGCACCTAATGCTGTTTGCTAATTTTTATTGTACTCTTGCAATTATCAAAAGCATGTGCCAGCTAGTGAGTGATTTTGACTTCTTTAGCGGGTAATAAATTAAAACTAGATTTCTGTTGGGTTAACAAATTTGTCTGGCTTACTCATAAATCATGTGCTCGTTTGATGCAATGCAAGATATATGGCTAGGATGTCTAGCCATAGATGTTTGCATCTCCTAAAAAAAATTATATGATCTCTTTTAAAAAGTTACCTGGATTATATTTGAACATGCATTAAAAACAAAAAAGAAAAAAAAAAAAAAAAAAAGTGAACGAAAGTTTCCTATCTTGGCAGATGCAATGAACTTGTTGGCTACAATTGCCCACAAAAAAAAAAAACCAAACAAACAAAAAACAAAAAACAACAAAAAAAACCCCTATCAAACAGCACTACAGACATCAGAAAAGACAGGCTGAAAAGAGCTGATTCTATTTAAAGCACATCTGTCATCCCTTTTTTGAAGAAAAACTATCTGAAACTGAAACATATATGGCACGTATCAGTAAAGCAACATACAAAGATCATTTACAATAATTTTAAGATGTCATTGCAAATAATCAGTTTGAACGACAAGAATCTTGATGAGTTATTTTCAGCTTATCTCAGTTGCTTACAGTGAAATGCCAGTAATGAACAAATTTAAAATATTTTGTAGTTTTCTCCAACATTTTTATGTTTTCATATGCATGAGTCTTAACTTTATGATAAGCAGAGATAATTAATATATTTAGTAACAAATATTTAGTAAATGATTTAGGTATCATCTTTTATTAAAAAAAAAAAAAAGATATGCAGTTAAAAGTTTTAAATTAAACTTTATTTAAAACAGAAGTTTATGAAACATAATTAATAGCAATCTTAGACTTATTGAATATTTCCATTGTGTGTTAAGTATTTTTTCCACTGAGTATTTTTCTTTTATGTTTCCCAGATTATAGTTTAAAAGATTTATTTTATTGTAAATATCAAAATGATTTATTTCTTTCATATTCATGTTTTTTTCCTTTATCTTCATAGGCAAAGAGCTGATTTTGAAGTCCTACAGATTTTTGCAATTGTATTTAACATTATTTTACTATCCAGGCATTAAGCTTTAGCACATTTTGGATGAAAAGATGTACCCAAATCAATACAGAAATTATTTGTTAAATCATATCAGAAACACACAGGAAGCAGGTAGTGGTTTGTGCGAAGTTCTCTGTTCAAGATATCAAGGAAATCTTAATTACTGCCCTATAGTCAAAACCACACACCACCTGAACTGCTGTGTAGATACAAAGTCTCCACCTGAAAGTAATTGGTTGTGATGATGGAGCCATGGCTGACGACACGGGCTCTTTTGTAATTTTGAACCAGACAGATGTAAAACAAAAAACAACTGAAAGTTGTGGAGCCACAGTAGCATGGGAATCCAGTAGATTTATGCTAATAAAGACACAGTTTTATTAGCTGTCTCCACTGAGATGGAGATATCTTGGATCTGATTTAAAGATCAGAATTTCCAACCATGTCTGAAAGCATAGAACTAAGAGCTGTGCGGAATTCATATCAGTTTTGCAAATTTGGCAGGGAATATGTCCATATATTAACTCAACATTGGATACATTTTCTTTCTTTTCAAGATTAATAATAAAAAAAAGATTTGCATGCTTCACAATTTGTATGCTTATTAAAAAAAAAAAAAAAAAAAAACACAAGGCACTTAGGCTGACAACAATTATTTCCTATATTTTATTAAAAGTTGGTATTCTTATATTACACATTACTTGTAGGTGAAACTATGCACATGTAGGCTGATCATTGTGTAATATTTCTGTTGTTTTTGTTAAGTATTTTCCATATCCATTATTTTCATCCATATAATTCTTTATCAACAGTGAGACATATGATAGATAACTGAAAATGGATATCCTACTCTAAGCTCATAGGACCTCAGCTAATGTGCTGCAAAGACCAAGAAATAATCACCTAATTCAAAGACAACAATTTAGAGCACTGGATGCTCTTTTGGATGGAGACTTTATGTCTGTCAGAAATGACTGGAAAATTCTGTCACAACACAGCAATAATCTAATCAATTTTTATCCTTCCTAGGAAGCTATAACAATTTCTTTCCACGTTCGAAGAGCTGTGTTCTTTCTTCCCTTGGTAACATATCATCTTAAAGCAGTTGATCCTACAACTTTGCAGAGAGGAAAGTTGTGCTCTTTTCGCATAAGGTCTTTACTGAACTGCCAAATAGTAAGTTAGTTACTACTAAGGCATGCCAAGTGAACAAGAACAATCTTTGTCTAACTTACCCTAATGTATATCTCCAAATTTAAGATTTTTGTTTCTGTTCTCATAGATGTAATAACATTAAATTGAAAAATTCTGTTTATCTCCCTTTAAATTTATGAAATTTTGTTCCACTACTTGAAACCTACTAAGAATTCAGTGAGCAGTAATATGTAACATTTAAAATAAATTTTCATTGAATTATATTCATATTAAAAATGTATTTCATGTGGAAGAAATGTATTTGGAATTCAGATTTCAAAAGTCATTTGAAGCACAAAAGAAAATTAGAAACTGATCTGTTGTGATGCTTACTTCACAAATTAAATAAAAAGACAAAAGCTTGGCAGTATTTAGGTTATGCCATTTTTCTTTATTAAAAAAAAAAAAATCTGATAAGCCTCACTAAATGTTAGAACACAAATATTCTCCAGTAGGTTTCACTGGAAGTTATATAAAATAGAATAATTGTTTTGAAACATTTTTGTTGATCAAGCATATCCTTAGATTAAGTTTTAGAGGCTCTACTTTCTGCTTATTTTCTTTTGTATAACTTTTACTTTGTAAAAAAGTTCTGGTCTCTCTGAGGGCAAGTGAGTTTCTGGAAAGCAACAGGGGTTTCCACACTACAGCTCTGTAATGAGCTCAGTGCAATGAAACTCTGCATCTCCCTGAATCTCAGCAAGGTTAGTAGCACTCCAGGTCAATGCAGTGGACCACAAATACAAAGAATATTTCAAGATAATTCCCAAAGCATCGCCCCTGCAGAGAAATTCAGATATCTTTAATGCTGACTTCAACAGGATAAAGAATATTTATAAACTTGCAAGACTTTCCGCCAGGTCCAAGAGAATAAATATGTAATCTGTAAGATCTTCTGATTTTGAGTATAAAATCTTGTTAAAAATTCTTTCTTAAAATAAGAAAATGTACAATCACTGCCTCTCTAATACTCCACTGCAGATTTAGGAAGACCTCCCAGGCTGTGACAATACATATTTAAGATGAAACTTACTCACCAGAGTAAAATTTCCTTAAAATTTTAATACTAACGCTTCCTTAGAGAGATATATATATATTTATGGTACTTCAAGATGTTTCAGTTTAGAATTAAGATGACAGCATATACTATACACACTGCAGTATTATGTTTGAAGTTGGTTTGAAATGAGAAATTATTCCACATTTATATTCAGTCATTTTTCTAGCAACTGTGCAAATAAAAGATTAATGCTTTACAGAACTGTACAACAAAATATGACTATATGCTTAATAGTGTTTTGTGTCTCATATCAGCACATTGGCCTAAACATAATTGCGTTTCTATGGAATGCAATAATATATCCTCTATATGGTGTTTTCATCATGACAAAACATGAAAAGATTGCATAACAGTTAATAATAATCAGAAGGAAATTCATCTTGCTTATTTTGGGCTTCCAATGAGATGTATAAATTAAAAGTTTTACCCTCTCCAGCACCTTCAATAAAGAAAAACCATCACCTCCAGATGACTATGTTCATTCCCCAGGTGAACTAATTACTCTTCCAGTTAGCTAGTATGAAGTTCTTCACTAGTCTCCAAGTGACAGCTTCTTCTGGAAAAGAGGGTGACTATAGGTCAGCATCACATTTGATTTAACAATAAGGAAAAATAGGGTAATTAAAAGATTAAAATGATAAAATTACAGATGGGTAATTTTGTTACAGTCTTTTTTTCATGTAGCAAATTAGACTGTAATCTCTCTCACACCAGGTGCTTTTACTGCACAGGTAGATGCAAAAAGTAAAGCACACTGTGGTATTACTCAGATTTGTCTCATATTTACTAACAATTTTTGAGTCAGTGTTATAACTGAATTTTTCATTGTTCCTCTTTCATCACTGATATCTGTCCTGGTTTCAACTGGGTCAGATTTTACTTCCTTCATTGTGTCTGATGTGATGCTATGTTTTGGCTTTAAGAGAAAAACAATGTTGATAATTATCCTCATACGTGCGAAACCTCTCCTGGAGTACTATGTTCAGCTCTGCAGCTCCCAGCAGAAAGCCAGACATACTGGAGAGAGTTCACTGAAGGGATACCCAGATGTTCAAGGAACTGGAGCATCTCTGGTGTGAGGAGAAGTTGGGTGAGTTTGTAGAAGAGAAAACTCAGGTAGGCTGATCATTGTGTATAATACCTGATGGGAAAGTGCAAAGAAAACAAATCCAAGCTCTTTTTAGTGGTGCCTAGTTCCAGGGCGAGAGGCAATGGGCACAAACTGAAACATGAAATATTCCATTTAAACATCAGGAAAATCTTCTTTACTGCATATATGACTGAGCCTGGCTCAGGTTGCCCAATTGGCTGCGGAGTCGCCCAATTGCAAATATTCAGAAGCTGCCTGGAAGCTGTATTGGGCAACCTGCTGTATGTACTTGAAGAGGGTGAGAAAACATACAGCCCAAAAGGGGCAGTGGGAAAAGAACATTTTGGAAAGTGAAATTATTTCCTCTTCCTTACTGAAAACTCTTCATATTCAATGACTGGATGTAAATTGAGTAAGTTTTTATAATTATAATGTTTAAAACAAGGCAGAACTTAAACACATCAAAATCATTTAAAAAATGGTTCATCTTCATATTTTAAAGCTAAAAAACTATTTTGGAACAAATTTTAGACTTTGAAAAAACTGTCACTTATTGAGTGAACTCCATAACATTCAGAAACTGCATTGTATTAGGACATTTATAAATAAAAAGAGAATGGAACAATTAAAAAATTGCATACCTATTGACTGTTGTCTATCTTGATGTGTGGTAATAGAGCTATGCAAACAGAAACCAGTGGATAATTTTGTCCTCTAGGCTCATCGTGCATTGACACTTTTGGCAATAAAACTTCATTCATAAGCTTGGATTTAGTCCCAGTTTATATCTCTGCCAGTGAAAAGAGAATCATACCCATTGATTTTGTGACAAACTGCTAATGGTTCTTTAAAGGTGTCCTGCTTTTAAATGAATGTAAGGGTTGATTGCTTCCATACTGCATACTCACTACTTCCTTCTGTCCTTGACCTTTATCTGATAGACAATTTCAGGATGACTTGGTAAGAGACTTTTCAGGAGAGACTGCACCTTCTATTCTGCAATTTTTCTTTTATTTAAATTTTACAGAATGAAAAGGAAAATAACAAAATCAAGTAGATTAATGACACTTATTATATTTATTTTTAAATATATGAACATGTTCATTGTGTTTCAGTATATGCACACATAAAAACAACAAACTTGATTGAATGGAAAACATTTATTAAGTTCAATTAAAACATTTTGATTCGAGACATCAATTTTCTGTGTGCATTATAGGTTTTTTTATCACTGCACTGATTTCTGAAGAAAATTTAATCAAAAAGTGTAATTTCGTGTGTGATTTATGAAGGATATATGGGATATGTAATCAGTATATATAAAGAAACACGATTTTTAAAATGTCTGTTAAAATGTGAATTTGTATCAAGTCATTTTGAGAGTCATAATCTCTTCCATTGTATCAAGGCTTGTATAATACAGAGTGCTATGACAAACTGGATCTTGTGAATATTGACCATGCTATTATCCTGATTTCAGCTGGGACAGAAAAAAAAAAATTTTGTAGTGTCTGGTATGATGTCATGTTTTGGTATTAGGAGAAAAACAATGTTATTCACACATCTAGCTGCTGCTAAGCAGTGCTGTGCAGAGCCAAGGACTTTTAGCTTCTCTGACTGTTCTTCCAGCAAGGGGGCTGGGGTAGCAGAAGTAACTGGGAGAGAACAGAACCTGGAGAGCTGACCTAAAATGCCAAAAGGGATATGGTATGTCATAATGTGACATCTATAACATTGTTGAGAGTTACATGGGCGGCAGGTACTGGCTTGGCATTGGTCTGTGGGTGATGAACAAGTGCGTTATGCATCACTTGTTCTGTAAATATACACATTATTATCATTACTGCTACTTTTCTCTACATATTTTTATCTCAGCATATAAGATCTACTGTTCTTTTTCCCAATTCTCTCACCCATCCCACTGTGTGGTGCTTAGCTGCCTGCCAGGTTAAACCACAACTGCAAAGCAAAATCTCTTTGATAGACAAATTATATGTATATTATAAGTAATTCAGCGTGCAAATGCAAGTCTATCCATCTCTCTCTGAGCACCTATCTCCTTGTACGGAGGAGAAGCTATTTGCTCCACTACTGCATCAGATTCAATCTAGTGAGAATAAGTTAGCATTTAGACTGTATGCAGGCTTTTAGAATTTGCCCCTAAAATCAAAAAACATTTCTCATCAGAATGCTGTATTTTCCCAATGTATGAGGGCTGTTGTGAAAGTAATGTTTCTGATTTTATTATGTTGGCCCACAATGTCAGATGCAGATGTTGGCAGTATGACAGTAGAGGTTGAACTTTTCCACCAATATTCCATTACATTTTGTTGCTGTGCAACAGACAGCAGATAGAATTCCTCCATGTGGAAATAATTAGATCCGTTGATATTTATCGATATTTGTTGAATGTCTATGGAGACCAAACAGTGAATGTAAGCACAGTGAAAGGTGGACTGTGTGGGCAATGTTTTCCTAGCATTTATGCCATCATACTGTGAACAATGGGTCACTTTCACTGGTGCAGATTTTTATGAGTGTGGCATACAGGCTTTGGTTTGTCACTGGCAAAAATGCACAGCCAATGACAGTCATGACTATGTTGGAAACTAGCACTTTATAGTGGAGAATTTTCTCTATTAGATAGTGTTATGGTTACTTTCACTAAACTTCAGAGAGATTCTATTTCTTCCTTCCTTCCATAGAGTATTCTTTCACTGCCACTATGTCTCTTTTTATACTTCAATGTACAAAACCTGTGGTTTCTGCTTTTTATGGAATTGCCCATGGGTTTGCCTTGGAAATACACTGTAAATTTTCATCTGGAATGAATGCATAAAATAATTAAAGGCTAGCCCCATTACTCAGAAAACATTAAATATAATTGCTCTACAGTAAATTACCAAGGAGTATTTAGAATACCTCATTAAAAGTGGAAAAAGATATAATTGTCTTTAAACATATTAGCTTGAATGCATTACATACAGAATTTACTGATTTGGTCAATGTAATGCAAGATATGCTTTACATGCCTCTTTTTGAATATCCTTTCTGCGAGGCACTTGGCTCTGGGGTGGGTGCATTCTGTGATGAAGCAAGAAATCGCTACAAAGGGTGAAGAGAGCCACTGTCAGGGAGCAACTGCCAGGGAGGCAAGACTGGGAGCTGTGAGGCCACTCCTCATGCATAAAAAGGCAGCTATCAGAGAGTGCAGCAACCGAGGAGTGGGGTGAACAAGACAGGAAAACAGGGCATGGCATATCAGAAGCGCATGGCATGGCAGTTTGTACGGGCAGATCATGCAGGGTGTTTGAGCAGGAGAGTGTGAGGAGAGTGTGCTGCTGTTCTCATTCAGGGTGATAAGAGGAGAACTCTGTATTAATACCAACACAGTGACCACCCAGTATGGCAGACAAGCTAAGGCAGAAACACAGATGATTGGCCCACAATCTCTCTGGGCTGGTGCACGTACCCAGACAGACTTCCTGCAGAGCAAAAGAGCTGCCTAGAGCATAAACTGTGGGGAGCTCCAGAATCTGGAGGTCACCCAAGGGACTGAGGTAGGTGAGGGGTGTCATCAGTGCAGGTGTGCCCTACTTGATGAGGATCTTTTTGAGTACCTGACCATGCTGTGAGAGAAAGTCACCAGGCTGAGATGTAGTCAGCAGTTTGAGAGAGGTTGATGACTGGTGTATCTCAGTGGCCTTCCAGTATTTGAAGGAAGGTTATAAGCAGGAAGTAAATTAACTTTTTATATGGGTAGATAGTGATAGAACAGGGGGGAAGTAGTTTTAAACTAAAGGATGGAAGATTTAGATTAGATGTAAGGGAAGTTTGTCACTGAGTTGTGAGGTGCTTGAGCAGGTCTCTGAGAGAGTTCATGGATGCCCCATCCCTGGACATGTTTAAAGCCCAGTTGGATGGGCAACCTGATCTAGTACTTGATCTGGCAGCTGGCAACCTTGCCTGTGGCAGGGGAGTTGAAATTTGATGATGCTTGAGCTTCTTTCCAATGCAAACAATTCTATGATTCATTACTGAATTGCTAACAGATCAAACAACAGATTCTATGATATCATAGAATCATAGAATCATAGAATCACTCAGGTTGGAAGGGACCTCAAGGATCATCAAGTCTAACCGCAGCCTAACCATAGTACCCTAACTCTTAACAACCCACTGCTAAATCATATCTCCGAGCACCACATCCAAATGGCTCTTAAACACATCCAGGGACGGTGACTCAACCACCTCCCTGGGGAGCCTATTCCAATGTTTAACCACCCTTTCTGTAAAGAAGTGTTTCCTAACGTCCAACCTAAACTTACCTTGGCACAACTTGAGGCCATTTCCCCTCGTCTTGTCACCTGTCACCAGTGAGAAGAGACCTACCCCGCTCTCACTGTAAGCACCTTTCAGGTACTGGAAGAGAGTAATAAGGTCTCCCCTCAGCCGCCTCTTCCCCAGACTAAACAGCCCCAGCTCCCTCAGCCACTCTTCATAGGGCTGATTTTCCAAGCCCTTCACTAGCCTCATTGCCCTTCTCTGGACCTGCTCCAGTACCTCCACGTCAATTTGGTCCCGGCTAACCAGCCAGTGCTTCACCCAGAGAGCATACACCCATCCAGACCATGGGCAGCCAGCTTCTCCATGAGAATGTTATGGGGGACAGTGTCAGAGGCCTTACTGAAGTCCAGGTATACCACATCAACAACCTGACCCTCATCCACTAAGCGGGTCACCTTGTCATAAAATGAAATCAGATTTGTCAGACAGGATCTACCATTTGTAAACCCATGCTGACTGGGCCTGATCCCCTGGTTGACCTTTAATTGGTCCATGATGGTTCCCGAGATTATTCATTCCATAGAATAATGGAAAAAATATATTAAATAAATAGCAGCAAATATAATAGACAATGGAAATACAACAGAAATTAAAGTTTATCCTGGAGGAAAAACATACATTGCAATAAAGACAAAGTGATTTGTAAAGCTAAAACAATAACTATATTATCAATTTAAGATATACGTGCTACAAATCATGTTTGCCTTTGGAGATTCTGATGAGATGGAATAGTGGAGTCATTTTAAAGTAATAACAATATCAATATGAAATCTTAAGATTAATTAAGATTTTTTAAAATTCTTTAATTAATTAATTAAAGAAGCAAAACATCTAAGAAAATAAACTTTGCCCCAGTGAGAAAATATATTAAGATAAATAAATATCAATGGAGGACTGGAGAAGTGTGAGAATATCTGGTTTCAACATTGTTAGAAGTCACTGCAACACAGCATGATGCATTTCATTTATTAATGACATAATCTTCATCATTGTTTGAGGTGAACAAAATGCTCTGCTATACTACATAGAAATAAAGCAACGAGCTTTCTTTTTTGGATACTAAGATGAATTAATTAATTCAGATATTTTAACTGTGTTTTTGTATTTGTCCTTTTCCTGCATATTCTGCTTTTCACACCATTTTCATGTTCCAATATCTTCAGCTAGTCTCATTTTTAACTTCTTTCAATCCTGCCTTTTCATTTTACCTCAACTTCTAAAGTTTTTTCAGGTTCTCTATCAATTCAGCACATATTTTCTTTCCTGTCTCCCTTTGGAAAAATCACCTCCTTAGCCCTACAGATGATCACTGTCTAATTTCTCTTTTTCAATTCTTCTTTACATATATTGCTGTCTAGAACTGATAAATGGAGTTCCTACCCGACGTGCTTACTTTTCTAGTCAGAATTCTGCCTTCCAATTTTCACCAAAGAATGTTTGAAATGACATTCTTAGAATCTTTTCTCAACCACTGTCTCTAAACCATGCAAATGGTTTACTTTACAATTTTGGTAAAAAATTGCCACTGACAGAGTGGAAGAAAAATATTTTATATTGAATTCTCTGTTTCCATATTTGACAAGCATTACATCTGTGGCTGAAATGAAGACTAATTGTTATATAATATGTAATATTGTCCTCTATGAAAGTGCCATCAAAACAGATTTTCTTTAAGATAACTAAAAAAAATTCTGGATTTCATAGAATAAATGAATCAGTAAATCATTGTATCCATAAATCAAATCATGAAAGTTCACTATTATAAAAAGTGTAGCTAACTGTCCTATTCCTGTGCGTATTTATGTGTGTTTGTTTGTATGAAATATAGAGAACAGTGAGAAAAATCATGGAAGAGATTTAAAAAAAAAAAAAAAAAAGAATTTTTCACCACTCATAAACTATATTTCACATTCTATCATCTCAAATATTTTGAATTTGGAGACATATGGGTCTCTGTTAATTGTTAATATTGTCCTCTGATACTAAGATAAGTATTTTAGATTCTTGTACATCATTATTCTACACATGATATTCCCTATCATACCCTTCAGATATGTTAATAAATAAATAATGAGGCAGATAAAGGTGTATTCTCCTATGTGTGATACTAAGAATACTAAAATTATGTCTTTGTCAGTCCAGTGTGAGTCCAAATACTTTGCAGTCTCCATAGTACACAGGTAAGCGTCTCAGGATGATTTTCATTTGTTTTATTGGGAGAAAGTTCCAGTAGATATCCAAGACTATTAGCTACTATATGTTCTCCATGTGTTCTTAGTTTAACAATAGTCAGCCTATGTGGCCAGAAAATGAAGGGTTAATAAGCCAGTTCAGTTATGTGATAAAATGCCCACCAAAAGGAAGCAGGCAACAAGGACAAGCAGGTGGTGAAACCTGAAGCGTCCCAGGAGAATGGTAAGATATGAAAAGCAGATCTTCATACTGAGGACACACAGTGAGGAACAGAAGCAGAGAGTCACTGCAAGAGTCACTTGTCCAACAGCCAGGCATGTCCAGTCTGCAGCCCGCTGCCCTCATGTGCTCTGCCCTCTGCCCGATGCCACCGTGGCAATGGCTCTTCACAGAATCACAGAATCACAGAATCGTAGGGGTTGGAAGGGACCTCCAGAGATCATTGAGTCCAACCCCCCTGCCAAAGCAGGCTCCCTGCACCAGGTCGCACAAGTAGGTGTCCAGGCGGGTCTTGAATATCTCCAGAGAAGGAGACTCCACAACCTCCCTGGGCAGCCTGTTCCAGTGCTCCATCACCCTCACTGTAAAGAAGTTCTTGTGCACATTTGTGCGGAACTTCCTATGCTCCAGCTTCTGGCCATTTCCCCTTGTCCTGTCTCCACGCACTGCTGAAGAGTCTGGCCTCGCCACTCTGCCCCCCACATCTCAGATATTTATAGACCTGGATCAGGTCTCCTCTCAGTCTTCTTTTCTCAAGGCTAAACAGACACAATTCACTTAGCTTTTCTTCATAGGGGAGATGCTCCAGGCCCTTCACCATCTTTGTGGCCCTCCGCTGGACTCTTTCCAAGAGATCCCTGTCTTTTTTGTACTGGGGAGCCCAGAACTGGACGCAGTACTCTAGATGAGGCCTTACCAGGGCAGAATAGAGGGGGAGGATCACCTCCCTTGACATGCTGGCCTGCTGGCCACGCTCTTTTTAATGCACCCCAGAATGCCATTGGCCTTTTTGGCCACAAGGGCACACTGCTGGCTCATGGCCAACCTGTCGTCCACCAGGACACTCAGGTCCCTCTCTGCAGAGCTCCTCTCCAGCAGGTCATCCCCCAACCTGTACGGATGCATGCAATTATTCCTCCCTAGATGCAAGACTCTACACTTGCTTTTGTTAAACCTCATCTTGTTTCTTATTGCCCAGCTCTCCAGACTGTCCAGGTTTCGCTGAATGGCAGCGGAGCCTTCAGGTGTGTCAGCCAATCCTCCCAACTTCGTATCATCAGCAAACTTGCTGAGGGTGGCCGCTATCCTCTCATCAAGATCATTGATGAAGATGTTGAACAAGACCGGACCCAGCACCGACCCCTGAGGAACACTGCTAGTTATAGGTCTCCAACCGGACTCTGCACTGCCAATGATGACCCTCTGTGCTCTGCCAGTCAGCCAGTTCTCAACCCCCTCATTGTCCACTCATCTATCCCACACTTCCTCAGCTTTGTTATAAGGACGTTGTGGGAGACAGTATCAAATGCCTTGCTGAAATCAAGGTAGACTACATCCACTGCTCTCCCCCCATCCACCCAGCCAGAGACAATATCATAGAAGGCTACCAGGTTGTTCAAGCACGACCTCCCCCTGGTGAACCCATGCTGACTACTCCTCATAATCTCCTTTTCTTCCAGCTGTCTGGAGATGGCATCCAGCACAAGCTGTTCCATTACCTTTCCAGGGACAGAGGTGAGGCTGACTGGCCTGTAATTACCTGGATCTTCCTTCTTGCCCTTTTTGAAGACCGGAGTGACATTGGCTATCGTCCAGTCTTCAGGCACCTCCCCCATTCTCCAAGACCTCTCAAAGATGATAGAAAGCAATTCAGCAATCACCTCTGCCATCTCCCTCAGCACCCGTGGATGCATCCCATCAGGTCCCAAGGATTTATGAACATTGGTGTTGCCTAGGCGGTCTCGGACCACCTCTTCCCTGACTAAAGGGATGTCTTCCATTCCCCAGACCCTCTCACTAATCTCCAGGGTCTGGGATTCCTGAGGGAGAGCCTTTTCACTGAATACAGAAGCAAAGAAGGCATTCCATATCTCCACCTTCTCAGCATCCCCTGTTACCAAAACACTCCTCTCACTTAGTAGGTGAGCCACATTCTCCCTAGTCTTCCTTTTACTGTTAACATACTTTAAAAAACCTTTTTTATTATCCTTTATCACCTTTGCTGGATTCAATTCCAGGCGGGCTTTAGCCTTCCTTGTTGCATCCCTGCAGGCCCTGATAACATTTCTATGTTGTCACACTTCCCAAGTGGTCAAACCCTTTTTCCACATTTCATGGACCTTCTTCTTCCCTTTGAGTTTGTGCATGAGCTCCTTGCTCATCCACACAGGTTTCCTGCCACCCTTTCCCGATTTCTTGCTCACAGGGATGCACTGATCCTGAGCTTGGAAGAAGAGCCATTTAAAGGTTGACCAGCTCTCACAGGCCATCTTACCTTCTAACACCCTAGCCCACGGGATAGCTCCAAGTAGGTCCCAGAAGAGGTCAAAGTTGGCTCTCCTAAAGTCCAGGGTAGCAATCCTACATTTTGCTTTGTTTTTTCCACTCAAGATCTTGAACTCCACCATCTCGTGGTCACTACAACCCAAGCTGCCCCTGACCTTTACTTCCTTGACAAGCCCTTCGTTATTAGTGAGAATAAGGTCCAACAACACCCCTCCCCTCGTCGATTCCTCCACCTCTGCATCAGAAAGTTGTCTTCAACACATTGCAGGAACCATCTGGACCGCGCTAGCCTGGCCATGTTGCTTATCCAGCAAATATCTAAACAATTGAAGTCCCCCATAAGCACTAGTGCCTGGGATCGTGACGCTACTTCCAGTTGCCTGTAGAAGGCCTCATCAACCTCCTCCTCCTGATCAGGGGGCCTGTAGTACACACCCACAACAGTGTCAGCCATACCAGCCTGCCCCTTGATTCTCACCCACAAGTTCTCCACTGCTACACAACTCTCCCCCAGGTGGAGTTCAATATATTCTAGCTGCTCTCTCAAATAAAAAGCAACTCCACCACCGCGCCTCGCCAGCCGATCTTTCCTAAAAAGTACTTAGCCCTCCATGACAACGTTCCAGTCATGCGATCCCACCAATCTCTGTGATCGCAATGAGATCGTGGCCGTGTGACCGCCCACAGATTTCCAACTCTTCCTGTTTATTTCCCATACTGCAGGCATTAATGTACAGACACTTTAGGGAAGCAGCATCCCCCTGCCACTCTCCATCCCTTTGAACTCCACTCTCATCACCCATCAAGTTCTGTTTTGAGCCTCAAACTACCCACTCAGCGCCAGTGGCCCCTCCCCCCTTCTTACCTAGTTTAAACACCTTTCATTGAGTCCCGCCAGTTCCTGGGCTAGGATCCTTTTACCCCTTGCAGACAGGTGAGTTCCCTATAGAGCAGCCCAGCCTGGCCCTGGGCTTGCATTCATCATAGAATCGTAGAATGATTTGGGTTAGAGGGGACCTTTAAGATCATCTAGTTCCAACCTCCCTGCTATAAGTATGGGTGCCCTTCTCTCAACCAGGTTGCTCAGTTGCATCCAACCTGGCTTTGAATTCTTCCAGGGAGGGGACATTTACAACTATCAAACATTAGTGTGTAATTGGCACTCTATGGCCTGAGGGAGGAGGAATGCAGGATATAAGGAGGGTGCAGTGCAGTGCTAACTCAAGTTATTGCAAATAATTGTATGTATTTTGATATATTGGCTAAACACAAGCCTATGAACAGAAAAAAATATGTGTTCTTGCTTTCAGTATTGATAAAGGAATTTCAGAATAGGTTTCAAGACTGATTTTAAAAAGTTATCAATTTTCTGGTATATTTGCAACTCTATGTTCAGTTGATATAAATACCAGAGAATTTTCAAATTGAACTCAAATTGACTTGCAATCAGATGTTCAACTCAAAAATTGAATTGATCATATCTCTTTACTGAACTTGCATAAGACATTTTACCTGAGAAAATTATCTGTTGCTTCACAATCATGCATTATTTGTGTCATTGCTTTTTGGCAGCACATACATTTGTGAAAAATTGTTTTCAAGAACAGTATATCTTAATGAAAAATCTCTGACAAACACCTTGAGAACTAAGAATTGCAGCCACTACTATCGAACCAGACTGAACCATTCATTTCACAAAAACAAGGTCAAATATCTCACTAATTTTAGGTTTTTGTTGCTCTTTTCAATGTTGTAATGAAAAATATAAAAAAAATAAAAGAAGATATTGTATATTTTATGTGTGGAACAGGACAATTCCACTTCACCCAGTGCGGCCCAGGCAAGCCAAAATATTGAATACTCATGATCTACTTGATCCCTCAGGGCTGAGAACATCAGAACCTTGGGGTTGATGAGACCCAATGCTATCAGTGCATGGAGGTGTTTGCCAGGGCACCACACAAACTGTGGGGATTCACTGCCCTGAGAAATATGAACTCATTATGATCCCCTAATGCTGGGGAAGTGCACCAAGTCTTGCATGAGCCTTATTAGTAAATGTATAGGAGAGGAACCAAAGGTAGGAGAAAGGAAAAATCAGAGTGGTTGAGGAGGAGCAAGAATGGGAAGATATAGAGATAAGGGGATAAAACTGGTTGGATACTTCTGCAGAATTTGCTAGTTGATAGATTTGTCTGGCCTTGCACTGTACCTAGTCAGTGGTCTGTTCTTTATTCTCATTAAACTTCATTTCTGTCTTTCTTTGTGACAGACTCTCTCTTCTTAGTGCATATGAGTGTATGTGGGTTTGAGCACAGCAGCTGGAACAGGTCAAAGGGCCTGTCTGTTTGTGCCTATCATGCCAGCAGCTGCAAAAATGTAGTTGCAAAAATCAGTGTGCAATCATTTACCAGATAAGCCAAAAAGCAGACAGCGTGGCTTGGAAATCAGGTGTGTGTATGTCTTTCTTGCAGAGAGACATCTGGAAGAGCTGTTACCGGAAAGACCGGATCAAATGTCTTGTGCAAATGCCAAAGAGACAAAGGAGTCTGGAAGTCAACTCACAGACCTTTTTGCACCTGCTTGTAAACTATAAACTCACTATAATGCCTATATATGCTAAGATCTGCTTTAGACCACAACATGGCCTCATGCTGGAAATTCAGAGTCAATAACAGTTTGCAACAACTTGTCTTTTTAAAGGACAGGCACCTTCAAATGCTGTACACTTCTCTAAAAACAAGCAAAAAATATACTTTTCTGTCAAATTAAACCACAAGAACTTCCATATTCCATTGGGTTGATCTTCATCTTTGGAGGCCTTCATCTAATAAATCCCCTAAACATATGTTTTAGTACAGTGACTTGTGAGCACTACATTTAGAATACACGAAGCCTTCAGACAGTGCTCTGACTTTCAGAGTATTATAAATTGCTGGGAAAAAAAAAAAAAAAAAAAGATGCAGTAGCTTTATCTGATACAAGTAGAATTTGCAATGAGGAAAAAACAGCCTAAAATGTGTACTAATGATGAGTATTGCTTTCATTGTCAAAGATTTATCACATCCTAAGTGAGCTGTAGCCATGAATATCATTCTCTGTATTCTGGGTGAGTATTATAATCATCAAGATATGATCTCAAAACTCTCTAGAGTAAAATTCAGACTTAACTATTTTGTAGGCATTGCAGTAGACAGAGGAGACTAAAAGAAAGTTTGACTGTATAATTTAGAGGCCAGGGAGCTGAATTTTATATAAATAATAGTGTATCTACATTATCAATTCTAGATTAACTACGGATTTTGACATTTTATGAAAAAAAAAACATAAAATGAAAGTTATTATTTTAGACATTTAAGAATAGAAATATCTAAATATTTTAGGACAAGTTTTTATCTACCTTTAACATGGTACTTGCATACAACAGTGAAAGTACCGTAAATGACAATAAGAGGTGTTCTTTTTAATAAAAAGATAAAAAAATAGAATGTCTAGCTAAAGAATTACAACATAAATGTAGGGAATAGACATTGTATACAATTCACTGTAGATCAATTTTACTTATGAATTCCTTTATAACAGTTATTCACATGTTTACATGGACAGTAAGTCCATCTGTTACATGGAATATTAAAATCCATTGCACTTGAATGAATACTGAATGAGAATCCCCTTGATAAGTTTGCAAGCTATGGTAATTGTCTTCATTCTATTCACTCTAAAATTGCAGGAAATAATAGTTTCATGATTATATACAAAATGAGGCATAAAAAGAGGTTTTTCTTATTAAACAATATTCTCCTAATACATTTAATATAATATTCAAAAGTTACTTCTCACCACCATGATACTCTCTTCCTTCTAAAATATTCATTTCCAACTTTTGTACAAGCAGATCTTATGCCACAGGATCACAGAATTACAAGGTTTGGAAGGGACCTCAAGAGATTACTAAGTCCAACCTACCTGCTGAAGCAGGTACCCTACAATAGGTCACATAGGTGTCCAAACAGATGTTGAATATCACCGTAGAAGGAGACTCCACAGCCACTCTGGGAAACCTGCCCCGGTGCTCCATTACCATTACTGTAAAGTTATTCTGCATGTTTGTATGGAACTTCTTACATTCAAGTTTTAGGTCATTACTCCATGTCCTATTGCTACACACACGGAGAAGAGCCTGGCCTCATCCATTTGTCTCCCATCTCCCTACACATATTTACATACATTCACAGTTTTCTTATCCCCAGGCAGAACTGACCCAGGTTACTCAGCCTTTCCTCATACGAGAGGTGCTCCAGGCCCTTTTCCATCTTTGTTACTCTCACTGGACTCCATGTAGGAGATTCTTGTCTTTTGGAACTGGGAGCCCAGAACTGGACACAGCAGTCTAAATGTGGTCTCACCAGGGCAGAGTAAAGGGGGAGGATCGCCTCCCTCGACCTACTGGCCACGTTCTTTTTAATGCACTCCAGGACACCATTGGCCTTCTTGGCCACAAAGGCACAGTGCTGGCTCATGGCTAACCTGTTGTCCACCAGAACATCCAGATCCTTGTCCGCACAGTTCCTCCCCTAACCTCTATTGATGCATGCAGTTATTCCTCTCCAGGTTCAAGACTCTACACTTGCTCTTGTTAAACCTCATCAGGTTCCTCCCTTCCCAAATCTCCAATCTGTCCAGGTCTTGTTGGATGACAACACAGCTTCGAGGTGTATCAGCTAGTCCCCCCAGGTTTCAGCTAGTCCCCCCAGGTTTCAGCTAGTTCCCCCAGGTTTCAGCTTTGTATCATCAACTTGCTGAGTGTGAAGGACTCTATCCCTTCATCTAGTTCATTGATGAAGACCAGACCCTGCACCAACTGCTGGGGAACAACTCTAGTTACTGACCTTCAACCAGACTTTATGCCACTGATGACAACCCTCTGAATTCTGGCAGTCAGCCAGCTGTTAATCCACCTCACTGTCCACTCATCTATCCCACACTTTCTAACTTGTTTTGTAACAAGGATGTTGTGTGAGACCATGCAAACATCTTGTTGAACTCAAGGTACACAACATCTACTGCTCTCCCCCCACCAGCCCATCCAGTGATGACATCACAGAAGGCTACCAGGTTGGTCAAGCATGATTTTCCCTTCATGAATCCATGTTGAATTCTCTTGATAACATCTTCCAACATCTTGAAGAAGGCATCCAGAACAAGGGACCAGGTGAGGCTGACTGGCCTGTAGCATCCTGTTTGGTTGTTTGCTTGTTTTTTGTTTGTTTGTTGATTTTTTTTTTTTTTTAATTATTATTACAGGAATAGGGCAAGGAATAGGGAATGATATTTGGAAAAAATTCCTCTTGTTCTAAGCATGGTAAGGCACCGAAACAGGTTGCTCAGAGAAGTTGTGGTTACCACATCAGTGGAAGTGTTCAAGGCCAAGCTGTGTGGGGCTAGATCAACCTTATCTAGTGGGAAGTGTTTCTGCTCATGTCTGGGACATTGGAACAAGATGTTCCCTTCCAACCCGAACCATTCTATGATTCTATGATCCTATATCTGTGGCAGTAATTAAGATGGCAAGTAAAAGTTAAATATACTTAGAAAAGTTGGCTTAGCTCTACTTAAAATTAACTAAACAGTTTATATTTGTCTCAGAGAGCAGAGAACTTTGTTTTTAATAAAATAAAGAAAAAATTAAAGCAGTAGTCTGCTACAGTAAAAATGTTTCAGAAATCATGAATGATTAGCCTGAACAGAACAAACTTAGGAGTGCTTGTAAGACTCGTTACTTTTGATTGCTTCCTAACTTTTCTGGACAAATAAAAATTTGACAGACCATACAGACATAAATGAGTTCCCATTTGGAACTAGATAAAGATTAGTTGAGCTTTTCATCAATCAGAATTGAAAATTCGCATTGACTTTATTTTCCCTGAAGTAATTTTTCATCTCTATCTAAACCAATTGTGTTTCACATTCTTCTAAAGTAAGTCTACTTTAGTTGTACACAGTATATGCTGTATATTTCCATTGCCAAATATTACCATTCCACTCCATTAAAAAACAGCTGAGACATAAAAAAAATGTTTTCTTGGACAATGTTGGTATTCATTCAGGGTTAGATTTCCATTAGAAAAATATAACAAAGAAAAACTTTTCATGAAAAGTTACTGAACATTTTTGCTTTGTCACCATTTTAAATATTTGTGATTATTTTTTCTTTAAATCTTGATTTCAATACAAGACAGAAATAGACTACTTTCTCTCTGATAGATCTGATATTGACTTCTTTTTTTCTGTTTGTAGCACAGAAATAAATCTGAAATTGAATGTACTTAGAACAGAAGGAACAATTAGAAACTAATATAAATAATATTAAGCGTTTCTAATACTTAAAAGAATCTGAAGAATTGCATTTGAAATCAGAATGGAAAAGCTTGGTGGGGTCAACAGTTATTATCGTATGTATTACTAAAATATATATTTATTATATTTATTACATAAAGAGAGAATTTATTTATTACTATGTAGTACAGTGAGAAGACACATATACTACATATATATATATATATAATTATAAAAGAAAAGGGTAGATAGAAGATGTGATTTGCTTACTATGAATGATGAGAACTAAAATGCTGTCCTGAAAAACGCAGACTAAATTAAAAACATCACGCAGAAAAGATATAGATGGTTTTAAAGACTAGACTGGACATTAAAATGAGATATCTTTGAGTGAAACATTCACGTATCCTTCATCATATTCAAAATGTACATACTTCTTGTCCTCGGAAGACTGTCAATTAGATCATTATGTGGATTTTACTCAAACTATGGTTAAGTACATATTAAAAAACACAATATTCATTATAATAAGAAAATAGAAACATTTATTTACTTTGAAATATTTCACTACTAGCGTGGAATAAGTGAGATATTTTACTATGGGCAGGATATCTTCTTGGCCTAGTTATATTCCATCACAACATCTCCATAGAAATAACATGTTCATAACAATTTTCTTGAGTCCTGAACTGTATGATTATAAAATGTTTTAGCTTTAATTTAAAAAAAAAAAAAAGGAAAAGAAAAAAAAAAAAAAAGGAAAAGGAAAAAAAAAGAATACTTTTCAAGCCTTATGTCTTATATTTGGGGAGAGAAGTAAACTGGATGAGAAGAGCAGCATGCCACAATAGCATATCTCTCCCATAGTCTAGACGAAGCCAACTCATGTGCTAGCTGCAAAAGAAGATAGCAGTGAGTGTAGTTTAGTGTATCTCTGTTGACTCCAATTCAGCTTCTGATCTGTCTCCTACTTGCAAGTTTTAAAATTGTTTTGAATTTTTTTCTTTCCCCCAACAGAGCCTCAAACATCCATAATGGTAACAGTTTTATATAATTTGAGAAACTAACTTTTTTTACTTTCTATCTTTTCAGAGCCATAATTCCTTCTTCCATCTAATTCCTTCTTCCATCCTATATATTTGCATACTCTTTAAAGATGAATGATTTGGGGGGGGGGGGAAATTTATTGCTACTGGGCAGTGGGAGAGATGTTGTTACAGATCATTTGAAAAAACATAACATGAGATCTAACAATAGGGCAATTTCATTTCATTCTGCAAGATAACAGGGTGCAGAATTAAAGGAGAAATTCAGTATGTCTATTTGATATAGTAGTACAAACATGATATAGTGTTGGTCCATTAATGTTAAAGTTATCGTACCATATTTTACTGTATTCAGCCTTGCTATAAAGAACTATCTTCTTACTGTATAGCTATGTAAGTATATAAGAGATACTTTCTGTGAGGAACTGCCTTTAAGACTACCCTTACATTATAGTACCTAATGTCACTGTTTATTACAACTTGCAGAACATGAAAAATATCTACAGGTGGAATGCTAGCCTACGGAGTTACAAGTTGAAGTATGTTGTTTTGAAGATCTCTTTCCCCAGACAGGCTAATCCCATGCTGCAGGATTGCACTCACTGATATCTCCTCACCCTAAGTGTAGTAGGCATAGCGAGGAAACGGGATGTGACGGGGTCAGGCTCCCTATGCTCTATGTAAAGTCTGTGCTTGCCAAGTATTGTTCACTGATAGGAGGATGCGCTCTATACGTATGTAGGGGCTGTGTATTTAAACGCCCACCACGTAGCAATAAAGGCCATTTTGCCAGGTTTCCTGTTGAGTTTACTTGGCACTTGGCCCCGACCGGGTTGTGGTCGGCTTCGCTGAGCTGCGACACCCTAGGCAGACAGAGATCGAATGTCACTCACTTGCAGCTTAAGTCAACACCTAAGGACAATGCTAATTACAAACCTTCCTGCTCTCTACAGAAGGTTCTGCACAAACCTGGGCTCTGCTGTCAAGAGCAGTACAGGAGGCAGCCTCTAGCCCCACTGTTCAACTTATTGCTTCTATTTCAAACAGCATATGTAGCACTTACAAAAATATTAGAATAAACAAAACATATTATCTGGTACTCTTCTATTGGCGTAAGGCTTTCTAACATAAAACCAAAGATTCAGTTAGCTGAATCTGGAAGCCACAGACTTAAACACCACTTTTCTGCCAGTTAGAGGAAATGCACAGACTTGTAGAGAACAACTCGTCAAGATAAAGATTTCAGATCCTACCATCCACTTTTCCTATAGATTTGGTTTATGCTTTGCTTTGTTTTTGTTTTGCCATGTTTTTATTAAGTTTTCCTTATAAACTGTCAAGTTCAGGGTCATCCTAGTACATTTTATCTGGAATTTGGGAAAGAAAAGAGTAAACTACTTCAAAGCCTCATATTATTTTATATCACTCAATCTCTTAAATGGTTTGAACCTCTAATAAGAATAATGAACTTCTAATCTCTTTCCTACTTTATACACATTTAGCTCTTCCATCTTTTTTATTCTTACAATCACTTCTCACATCATCCTTACTAAGAGGAGCATCATATGGAAGGGATTAAAAAAGTAGAATATAGCAGTAGAAATATCAATATTTAGATACTCATTTTGACCATTTTCAGTACAGGTTTGGCATCTTAGTAGATCATTTTCTCTATGAAACATCATTACTTATGGTACTTCCATAGTCTAGGAAATGCTCAACTACATTATTTTACTCTGTCTCTTTTAGATATCAAGTGCAGGAGAGATTAAATTTTGCACAAGTTATTTATCATCCCTGTATTTGGATGTGTTCCAAATTGAGGTTGAATCTCACTTGTCCTTTTGATTTATAATCTTTTACATACAAAAAGTTGCATCCATATACAGGGGGACAGAGTTAGGTCCACTGGGTTATTATTATTCATTGAAGAAAATGCAGAAAATTTGCTGGTATTGTAGTCTCTCTAATTTAAAACCAGTGACAAATGGAAGGTAAAATCCATTTATAGGAGATTTTAACTAAGTTCTTCCAAGCAAGAAGCTTAGTTTTGCAACTCTGACATCATTTAAAGGGCAAGATGAGAACATATTGAAGAAAATTAATGTAACTTCATTCTTTCAAATAAACAGAATAACCTTTCCCAAAATTTCAAATAATCTGTTTTTCATTTCAAGTATTTCACATAGTAATGTGTCTTTGCAGTAGGAGCAGAAAGGTTACTACTGGAATAATACATATAGCTTTACTTAAAAGCTAAAGTTACGAAGCTAAAAGAACCTGCTGAAAGGTTAGTTTCACTGGCAGAATGTAGAGGTTATCACATGCTAGGATACTGGTTTATTTCTACATATGAATTGCCAGATTGAGTATTTGGTGAATTAGGGAAACAACATTAATTTCCTTTTATTCTAATGGTTAGATATCTACTCTTACAGTACAGAATTCTTTAAAAAATAAACACTGAAATAAGAATTTATATCTGTGAAGGAAAAAATAAGTGTGATGATCTGTAATGTCAGGCTACGAAGAAATAATCAAAGCTCAGCTGGATGAGGAAAACATATTTTAGCCACAGGTCATTTCAAATTATGAAAAAGAAACACAAATTTGAAAAAGAAAGAGAAAGTCTTGTCCTACATCCACAACAAGTCATATAAAATTAATCTTCCTTGTGTCCTACCAAAGACTGAACTGTCAAAAAGAAATCTTATGACAAAATATCACAGCTGGACTAAAGATTGCATTCCAAAATGATGGCAAATACGCTCCAGGAAATTCCAGCCACCTCAAACCATTTAAATAAATGGTAAGACTCTGGCTGTCTTTAAACAAAGATGTTGAGGAAAGCTGGCTACTCATCAAAGATGCCTTCCTGAGAGCACAAGAGCTCTCCATCCGTTTGAATAAGAAAGCAGGCAGAGGAGGTAGAAAACCAGCAAGGCTTAGCAAGGACCTGCTGGGCATCCTGAGGGCAAAGAAAGGTGTGTACAAGCTCTGGAAACAAGGGCATGTCACCTGGGAAGAATACAGGGATGCCATCTGGACTTGCAGACGTGAGATCAGGAAAGCCAAGGAGCAGGCCAAAGCAAGTGTATCTCCTTTGGTAAATGCAAAGGAGAACTGGTTTCAACAGATGAAGAGAAGACTGAGGCACTGAATGAGTTCTTTGCTTCAGTCTTCTCTGGTGGCCAGGATTCTAGTATTTCTCATGTCCCTGAGCCCTGTATTCCTAAACGTCTAGGTGGGGACCTAGAGTGGTAAATCTCCCTCCACTGTAAAGGCAGAGCAAGTCCGGGAACACCTCATGAGACTGCATGTGTACAAGTCTATGGGGCCGGATGGTGTACATCCCAGGATTCTGAAGGAGCTGGCTGAGGTGGTTGCCGAGCCGTTCTCCCTCATATTTGAAAAGTTGTGGCTGTCAGGTGAGGTCCCGGGTGACTGGAGGAAGGGTCATGTCACTCCCATTTATAAGAAAGGGAGCAAGGAGGACCTGGGGAACTACAGGCCAGTGAGTCTCACCTCTGTGCCTGGGAAGATCATGGAACAGATCTTCCTGGATGACATGCTTGGTCACATGAGGAATGAGCGTATGATATGAGTCAGGCAGCACTGCTTCACCAGGGGAAGGTCATGCTTGACCAATCTGGTGGCCTTTTATGATGGAGTGATGGCAGTGGTGGACAAGGGAAAGGTGACCGATGTCATTTACCTGGACTTGAGCAAGGTCTTTGACATGGTCCCCCATCACATCCTTATCTCCAAATTGGAGAGATGGGGATTTGATGGGTGGACCACTCAATGGATAAGGAACTGGTTGAAAGACCGCAGACAGAGGGTGGTGATCAATGGTTCTATGTCCAGGTGGAGGCCGATAATGAGCGGCGTCCCCCAGGGGTCTGTCTTGGGACCGGTGCTCTTTAACATCTTTATCAGTGACATTGATGATGGAATCGAGTGCACCCTCAGCAAATTTGCTGATGACACCAAGCTGAGTGGCGCGGTTGACATGGTGGAATGATGGGATGCCATTCAGAGGGACCTCAACAAGGCTTGAAAGGTGGGCCTGGGTGAACCTAATGAGGTTCAACACTGCAAAGTGCAAGGTTTTGCACTTGGGCCGGAGGAATCCCAGGCATCCATACAGACTGGAAGGAGCGGTCCTTGAGAGCAGCCCTGCAGATGAAGACCTGGGGGTCTTGGTGGATGAAAAAGCTTAACATGAGCCAGCAGTGTGCTCCTTGGAAAGCAGATGGTATCCTGGGCTCCATCAGAAGTGTGGTGACCAGTAGGGACAGGGAGGTGATTGTCCTCCTCTCCTCTGCTCTTGTGAGGCCCCATCTGGAGTACTGTGTCCAGGTCTGGAGCCCCCAGTACAAGAAAGATAGAGAGCTGTTGGAGAGGGTCCAGAGGAGGGCCACAAAGATGATCGGGGACTGGAGCACCTCCCCTATGAAGACAGGCTGAGGGAGCTGGGCTTGTTCAGCCTGGAGAAAAGGCTGCGGGGTGACCTCATTGTAGCCTTTCAGTACCTAAAGGGAGCCTACAAACAGGAGAGGAATCAACTCTTTGAAAGGGTAGATAACAGCAGGACAAAGGGAAATGTTTTTAAGTTGAGGGAGGTGTCTTGCTCCAATTTATAGGTGGGAGAGGAGGTTCTTTTTAATATATCTATACCTGGGGTGAGATTAAGAAACAATGGTTCAAATCCAGGTCCGACCAGTTTATTACAGATCTTCATTAGGGAGATGGGGAAGGGGAGGACGGACATTATTATGAATTAGGGTAATGGGGAAGGGAAGGAAGGCAATAGAAAATAGTAAAGAATAAGCAAGGAGTCTTTATAGGAAGCAAGAGGGAGATAGTCCCCACCATGGATCCAGCGTGTTTCATAGTTCAGTCATTGATCTTCAGTAGTGGTGGTCTGTCAGGCATTTTTGTTCTGTTGACAACGACAGTGACCATGGCAGTGATGGCCCCTTTTCAATGGTAGTACCAACTTATTTATAAGTCCAAAGTGATTGAGTCAGCTCTCCTTGGAGTGTCAGCTTCTGGCTCTGGGATCTCAGCAGAAACTCCTTTTTTCCAATCTTCCAGGCCTTTCCAGCAGATAAATGGGAGCAGGGAGGTGCTAACTTGTATCTTGTCTTCACAGGGTACAGTGGTATCATCCCCAAGTCTCTCATAGCAAACAGGAGTTATTTGGTCACAGGCTAGGTCTTCCACCAGTAAACAGTCCTGAGCAATCTCTTCTGAAGGCAAACAGCTCCAAAGAAATGCTTTCAAATGTAACATTGTCCAGAAAGTGATGTTGATTGCCACACAGCAACACCCATCTCTCATCTCCTAGAGTCTTATCACAAGAAATACCTCAGAAAGCAAGCTTTGAGCCAGAAAGCAAAGAAGAATTCATACAGGAGGAAAGATTTAGGTTGAATGTCAGGGGGAAGTTCTTTACAGAGAGAGTGGTGAGGTGCTGAAATAGGCTGCCCAGGGAGGTTGTGGATGCCCCATCCCTAGGGGAGTTCAAGGCCAGATTGGATGGGGCCCTGGGCAGCCAGGTCTAGTATTAAATGGGGAGGTTGGTGACCCTGCATGTGGCAGGGGGGTTGGAGCTTCATGATCCTTGAGGTCCCTTCCAACCCTGGCCATTCTGTGATTCTGTGATTCTGTGATTTATTAGTTTCAATTCTAATTATATTGTATTATAGTGTGGCATCTTGTATTCTTGTATCTTATTTAGTAAAATAGTTTGTTTCTCCTCAGATCATTGTCACTGTTTTGTTTTAGGCCCATCTCTCTATCTTTTTCCCTTATCCCTTTCTAGGGCATGGATCCGTGGGTCCCTCGGCCCTGTTAGTCAAGAAACTGGGACGAACCAGCCTGTAAACCATCTACAACAGTGAAGGTAATGGAGCACTGGAATAGGTTGCCTAGAGAGGTTGTGGAGTCTCCTATGGAGATATTCAGGATCCGTCTTGATGCCTATTTGTGTGACCTATTGCAGGCTACTTATTTTAGCAGGGGCCTTGGACTCGGTAATCTCTTGAGGTCCCTTCCAATCCATACAATTCTGTGATTCTGTTATTCTGCGAAACAAAAGAATGCACACACACAAGGAGATGAAAAATCGTATCTATTGCATGACTTATGCTATCATAAGAAACAGTTCTAAAATCCATGATATATCATTTTCTTTGCTTTCAGAAGCTTCCCTCTTTCTGAAGCAAACTGTTTGCAGGAAGTGAATGACTGCTTTCTATCTTGAGAGAGATTCTTTAAATGTTTACCTTTCTTCAGTTGCCTGATTAAATATCATTGGCTTCACGCAAATTACATTTTTAATGGATTTAATATTTTACTTTATGTCCTACTTCTGCTAATTTCAGCAGTCTTTCCAGAAGTGTATTACAATGAGCTCCAGTCGTTTCAAATATAATAGCAAAAGAGAGAACATTTTTCCCTTGAAGCTCTTTTCTTTTTTCTGATGGATGCTGAAAAGGGAAAAAAAATCTCCAGAGCTTTAAGCAACTTTGTTACATGACGTATTCTGACCTATACATTCAGAGAAACAGGTAGAGGAAAGAAGGAAAGAAGGAAAGAAGGAAAGAAGGGAAAAAGGAAAGAAAGAAAGGAAGAAAGGAAGAAAGAAAAAGAAAGGAAGAAAGGAAGAGAGAAAGAGAAAACAAAAGAAAGAGAAAAAGCATGCTTCCAAAGATTTCAAGTCTTTCCACTTATCATTGCTCCCATGGCATCAGAAATCATAATATAAATGCAAATCTAAAATTAATATGACAAGGGTCATGAAACAGAAATACGTATGCTTTCAAACTACACAGTGTATAGCTAGATTAATACATACAACCCATTTCAAATCTATATCCAGGTTGTTATACAAAAATTATTTTTATTATTAATTTCACTAATGAAAAATAATCTGATAGCTTCAGAAGACTGAAAACATATTGTACATGTACATGTGTATTGTTTTATATTTGCGTGCATACTGTTCATTTGTCTGTAAGCTTGCATGATATGCGTATTTCTCCATAAAGCAGAAGTTCATTGAGTAAAAATAGCATAAAAATGAAAATTGGCACAAACTTGAGCTGTTTCTTACCAAACAGAGACAATTTTATGTTTCCTTCAAAAATATTCAGTTAAAAATATTTACTATTTTTGGAATTATAATAATGGATTAATAAATTAATTAATATAACAATTGAAATCTAAGTGTTATCAAATAAAGGGAAACCCTATAGAAAATGTTTTTGGATTCCCCCTTTAGAATCTCATAAAAAGGTGCTTTTTTATTGTTGTTTGGTTGTTGTTTGCTTTTGTGTTGTTTATTTTTTTAATACTACTCATATATTCATATAATTAAAAATCATATCTAAAAGAAAAAAAGTAGAAAAATAAATATCACTAGCATATAATTTTCTTCATTTTTTCATGAAATACATAAATGTATACAAGATAATTTATTAGAAATCAAGAGTCTCTGAATCTCACTGGTGATGAGTCATGCTATAAGGAAAACCTGAAGAACTGGAATTTTAGAAGAGGAGAAAAGTCAGAAAAGGTTAGCAGCAATATCAATTCAAACACAAGAAATGCTAAACTCTATAAAAAGAAACACTGATGTCTTAAAAGTGCATGATTAGCCAAAGGGAAAAAAACAAGCTGTATCAGAATGTGCCCAATATTCTGTATGTTCTTTGAGTAGTCAGACACACAAAGAAATAAAGAAAAAGTATTCTTTTTTTTTTGTATTTGCTAGCTTACTGACAGCCCTAAGAATATACATAATGCACATTTAATGCTAGACATACCAAACTAGAATTCAGTCATACTAAGACAAGCAAATTTAATTTAGCACTGCATGTGTCAGGATACTCCGTTTCCTCAATGTGTGACCAATTATTTCAAAAATCAGATCATGAAAATGAGGGGAATGCAGAAGTGGTTTTATAACTGCATTTCAACAGATCTTTGTGTTTACCATTTGCCCAGTGGCTCTCACTTATAATACATCAGTACATCAAAGCAACTACTTCGCTTACAGGAAGATTTTTTAGGTAAATAAGATGAAAAAAAAAATATATATATATATATATCAAAACACCTTAAAGCCTATGTCAGTGTTGCATTCATAATAAGAACACCCTCTTCTTGTCGAAGATATGCATGCTTTTTCACTGCTTAGAATAAAAGCAATTTCCTTATATTTTCTAATATTTAATATTCTAATATTGTGTTGGCTTCTTGTATAAGGGTCAGTGCTTCCTTATGAAAAAAAAAAAAAAGAAATCACTTTATCTGACAAACTTTGTTTTATTATATACATAAGTGATTATGGGAAATATTTTGACCAATTTTTTTTTCAGTTTCTAATATTCTTGATTATACTGCAAATGTCTCCAAAACCAGGAAGAAACTGAAGCAAGTATCTCTTGTGGGATGCTTTTTTTCCTTCTATTGAGAATTTTATAAAAGGACCATTCATGTTTGTATGCCTATATTTTCCAGAAAAAAAAGCTAGAAAAGGATATACACCCTATTTCTACTGATACAATCAAGATGCTTCAGCAGATTTGATATACACATTCATACATCCACAGCCATTTAGACCTTGTTGTCATTCCCTTGAAATCTTTACTGTAAGATTCATTCAAAATGCCCTACAAGGCCTTCCTTAGTACATTTCTTCAGAAGCAGACCTAATAAAAATGGATAGGGAAGCACCCACACTGCAGTATTTCTGCAGTTAATGTATGTTCTGGGAAATGTCTCTATGATGGTATTTTGTGGGTTACAGTATCGTCTGAGAATTGCAATTGGATTTATTTGAATGTTAATCCAAGGGTAAGACTATGACAGTCATTTGGACTGCATATCACACTACCTGTACTACCATATTTCGTTATATATTTTTGTAATTAGTTTTATGATGAAAGATAATGAATTTCACGCACTACAGCTAAGTTTATACTTTTAGAAGAAGTCTGTAGATGTCTGAGATGGTCTTGGCCATATAACCACATCTCTGGGCAACCCGTTCCTGTGACTCACCACCCTTATTGTAAAAAACATCTCTTTATATCCAGTCTAAAAATGTAGGAAGAATAAATTGTAAAACTTGAAAACAAAAGTTCAACAGCCATTATGAACCATATGGTTTAGCTGGTGGTAAGTCAAGATAAGTGATCCTTTCACTTGTGGCACTAATGAGGCCACATCTGGATAACTGCAACCAGTTCTAGGCTCCCAGTACAGGGTAGACATGGACATACAAGGCAACAAGGCTTGTGAAGGGCTTGGAGAATATGCCCTTTGAGGAGAGACTGAAGGAACTGGGGATGTTCAGTCTGGGGAAAAGGAAGCTGAGGGGAGACCTTATTGCTCTCTTCCAATATCTGAGAGGTGCTTACAGCGAGAGCGGGGTTGGTCTCTTCTCACTGATGACAGGTGACAGGACGAGAGGAAATGGCCTCAAGTTGTGTCAGGGTAAGTTTAGGTTGGATGTTAGGAAAAACTTTTTTACAGAAAGGGTTGTTAAGCACTGGAATAGGCTCCCCAGGGAGGTGGTTGAGTCACCATCCCTGGATGTGTTTAAAATCCATTTGGATGTGGTGATCAGGGGCATGATTTAGCAAAAGGCTGTTAGTTAAGGCAGTATGGTTAGGTCATGGTTGGACTCGATGATCTTTAAGGTCTTTTCCAACCTAAGTGATTCTATGATTCTATGATTCTGTACTAGTGAGAGTCCAACAAAGGGCCACAAAGAGGATTAAGGGACTGGAGCATCACTCCTGTGAGGAGATGTTGAGAGAGCAGGGCCTGTTAATCCTGGATCTGTGAGAATCCTTCTTTGTTTTTTGGCTCAAAGCTTGCTTCCTGAGGTATTTTTTGTGATAAGACCCTGATTGATTTGTTGAGGAGGCAAGTGATGGGTGCTACCATGTGACAATTGACATCACTTTGGGAACATTTGAAAGCCCCTTCCTCCAGAGTTGCTTACCTCCAGAAGAGAGTGCTCAGGAGTGCTTACTGGCGGAAGATCTGGCCTGTGACTAAATAGCTCCAGCCTGCTATGGGAAAATTGGGGAATGATACCATCGTGTCCTGTGAAAAACAGGATGCAGATGGGCATCCATCTTTTTTTGTCTTGTAGTAATGGCTCAAATAATAATAACAATATATCCTGAAATTACCTGGTGTAGGGAACCTGCTTTGGCAGGGGGGTTGGACTCGATGATCTCTGGAGGTCCCTTCCAACCCCTACAATTCTGTGATTCTGTGATTCTGTGAAATTAATAGGTAAGTGAGGAGACCATCAATTTTGCTCACTAGAGTTTATTCAACAAAGTATCAGTCACCAAAATACCTATTCTACTATTCCATGCCTCAGATTGAAATAAAATGTATTCAACAGAATGATTCATGCATCAAACATAACTACAAAGGGCATATTAAAAATATCTACTGAAGTAGCATTTAGCTTCCAGTTACATTTCAGTTTTAGTCACTGGGAAATTCTCTTCCAGACATAAAGTATTTCATGCCCACAGAATAACAGTCAGAATGTTGAAATCATTTCAGGGAAAGTAACAGGAGATTTCTGAAGAAATCTGAAGCAAATCTTTGTTGCATGAACAAACATTTACAGTCTAGAGTCTCTAGATAGTCAATCATTTACTGTTTCATGAACCTGTAAAGCAACTGGCATGCAATATGTTGTTCTTAAAGACGAACTTCAAAGATTGACAAGACAAGGAAGACAGCTTTTTACTATTAATTTCCTGAAATCTCAAACTTTTCTCTGAAGAATATGAAAATTTTAAATGATTTTATTACATCTTCTTTTCATACACGTTTCTCATATAGAGTTATGTATAAAAGAAGATGATAGAAAGCAAAGAAGTATATACTGCAGAACTTATTTTTCTTCCAGAGAAGAATTGCAAATAGATGAATTCTGAAAGTATAAGGTAACATAAAAATCAGTAGTAGCATTGAGCTACATGGCTCAGTAGAATGGATTAGAAGTCATCACGTGTTGACAAATCTTAGTGTCTTTTCCCTCCAGTTGCCAATATGTTTTAGATGTTTTATGTGCTGTAATATCTTTTGCAGGGTTGTTGAAACAATGCAGATGGCTGAACACAGTTCAGGTGAGGTGTATCTCATCTGTCTCATCTCATCTCTATCTCATCTGTCACGTGAGCCCTATACTTTGATTCAAATAGGAAACACTGAAAATCTGAATCACAGTCTATCTCAGACAGATAATTGGTAATTCTGCAACGTTCTACCACAAGCATAAAAAAGAGATCCTCCAGGCTGAACATTTTTCAGTATAATTTTACCATTGTGTAGTAAAAAGCTTACAAGTACAAGAAAACAAAATCTTTTCTGCAGATGCAGCTAAGCTGTACTCACAGAATCACAGAATCACAGAATCACAGAATGGCCAGGGTTGGAAGGGACCTCAAGGATCATGAATCTCCAACCCCCTGCCACATGCAGGGCCACCAACCTTCCCACCTAATGCTAGACCAGGCTGCCCAGGGCCCCATCCAGACCAGCCTTGAACACCTCCAGGGACGGGGCATCCACAACCTCTCTGGGCAGCCTGTTCCAGCACCTCACCACTCTCTCTGTAAAGAATTTCCCCCTGACGTCCAACCTAAATCTCCCCTCCCTCAACTTAAAACCATTTCCCCTCATCCTGCAACTTCCAAGTAAGGGAAAAAAAATAATAAGAAGAAATATTCAATATTCTCTTCTTATAGTTGCCCTCTCTCTCCAAGCTTTTGGTCATTTTAGTCTTAAAATCTTTCATAGCTGGATTCCATAAGAACAAGTAGGTTGAGTTTTCACCAAGGATTTTGTCTAATCATCTGCCTTTTAGAGGTGATTTGTAACTTTGATGTTCATAACATCCTGTAGAAAGGACTTCAGAATTTTTGAATCACAAAAAATTATTCTTCCTGTGTGATAAGACATCAAAATATATTTGAAATCTTGAGCTATTAAAGTATGATCTCATTGTACACTGGTGAATGATTCAGTGTACAGAACTTTTTTTTAATGAGCTGATTTGAAAAGGCACTTAGGTACATACAGGAACGTAGAAGAAATAGGACTAACTTCCTATAATTGTTTTGTTCAATATTTATAGATGTGCTTTAAAGCTTGTTATTCTTATGATTATTAAAACAATTCTACATACACTAAACATTTTCCAAACCTTTGTGTCTACATGGTTTTTGCTGAAGGGGAAAAAAAGTCCACTTTAATTTATTTAGTATTAAATACCCATGGTACAAGAAAATAATGTTCCATTGGCTAACATCAAACTCTACAGTGTAAGTATAAATAAATCTGATTCTTTCATGCTTATTTTCCCACATTCTTTGCCAATTTTTAAAATTGATTAAAGAAGTACTTCCAATGAAGAAGAGGAAACCTTACTGCTTCCTTTTCCCCTTCTCCCCCTCACCCCCCCAAGAAAAAATATTGCTTCACTGAAAAGCAAATTATGTTCTAAATTCATCCATGATTGTTGTTATTCAAACATGGTAAGCAGCTGAGCCCAACAAAGCTGCTCTCACATTTCCCCACATCGGGAGTTTGTGAGGAGAAGGAGGAGAAAATCAAAGATTTAAAGAGACAGTTTATTAGGTAAAGCAAATGTTGCATGAGCAAGCATGGCAAAACAAGGAATTCATTCACTATTACCCATAGGCAGGCAGGCAGGCAGGCAGATGTTCAGCTTCCAGGAAAGCGGGGCTCATCGTACATAATGTTTACTTGGGAAGGCAAATGCCGTCACCCTGAATGTCCATTCCCACTCCACACTTCTTTCCTCCAGATTTTATTGTTCCAAATGGCATCCTATGGTATGTGCTCTGTTGCCAGTTTGCACCTGCTGTCCTGATTCTGTCCTCTCTCAGCTTCTTGTGCAACCCCAGTCTCCTTACTGACAGGACAGTGTGAGCACTGCTCAGCAACAACTAAAATGTCAGTGTCTTATCAATAAATCCAAAAGACAATACCATGTTATGAAGAAAATTAACTGTGTTCTAGCCAAAGACAGTAAAAAGAGAAAAATACAAGAGGATGCTGAAGTTTCTAGTGGGTTATTGATACCATAAGATTTGAGAAGATCAAGTGTAGAGCAAGATTTCACTTTGTTAAAATCTCTGTCCTCCAATAAGTAGCCATCTTAACTATGTGACTATTTGTTATATTTGTTATTTGTTATAATTAGTAACTAGTCAGATGATAGTCATATCACAGATGTAAAGCCAATAATCTGGGGAAGTCTGACATTCTGATTACATTCCAAAATTTGTTTATAAATAGAGTAATGTGTTGTGGGATGTGTATGCATTATATATATATGTGTGTGTGTGAGTGTGTGTGTATTTCACTAGATATTTCTCCAGCTTCTGCATTAGGACTAAATAATCTCTTGAAAAGAAATTTCATTGCATTTTTCTTTTTCAATTAAATTCTAATCCATTATTTACTACTTACCTTCTTGAAAGGAACAATGAGATCAGTTCCTAAAGCACTGTTAAAATGTAAGGCAATTTAATAGTAAATGTTGAATGAATACATCATTCAGGATGTTTATGTCCTTTTTCAAAGTTAATGAATGAAAATCAATCCAGGTTTCATTGTTGAGTAACCCAAGAGAGCTATAAATACTGTAGTCAGTAATAGTACAAGAACCAATTATATTTTAAACTGTTAAATCAGAAATGTAGATTTTCAATTTAGCCCTAGAGATAGAGAGTGATATTTTACATTTGAAGGAAGAAACTCCCTTCCAGGCCTAGAAATCTCTAGAGCCAAGGAAAGAGATGTGGGTTCAGGACTGAAAGGTCAAGAGAATGGATGCTGATAGTCTAACAGCTGGGTTGCATTTCTCAACAGGCTATTAAAGCTTCACATTAAATTTGAGATTTTCTGTTTGTTTGTTTGTTTTTCTTTCAAGGCTGAACTGACTCTTTAACTGAAAAGTGTAAGGAACAAATGCAAAATAATGTTAAATATTAATTATTTTATTTTCCATCTATGTGGAACTCATAAACATTTTAACAATCTTTAATGTGACATATTAGAATTTCTTACAAAGAAGTCAGAAAATGCTTATCTGGAAAAATCCAATATTTTAAGAAAATATTAAGTTACATCAGTACTTTCCAAGCAAACTGATGAACCAAACCTGAAAACATTCAGCTTCCTAAGTCTTCTAAATAAATCTAAGTGATTTTCCCAGTCTCCCACATCTCATTTAACACATTGCTGCTGCTGTCGATCTGATGAGTTGTTGGTCTCTCTAATCCTGTGCACATCACAGCTGTTCCTCCTGTGAACCAGCCAAAAAGGTTGCAGAGTTAGTGAGCAAGGCAGCTTTCTTACCCAGCCACCACACAGAAATCCCAGGGTGACAGACAGCAGTATACTCAGGCTTTCAGAGCCTCAGCATGATCAGGTTCGCATGGCACTCAGGTATTTAGCTGGATGCATTTCGCAGGTTAGCTGATAAGGTTTTCTTTGCAACTGGTTCTGTTGGCTCCTGTTCTGGAGATTGGACTAAGGATCTCCCAAGCTCTCCATATGGCTAGAGTAACATGCTTCCATATAGCAGACTTGACTGATTGCCTGGCTTCCCCAACTACTAATATCCTCAAAAAGGTAGAAATTGAAGTTTTCCTGGAAGTAGTTAAATTCTAGTAGCAGTCTAGGAACTACTGTTTGGTGACTGAATGACCCCCCTCACTGACTCAATGGGCTCACTTAGCCAACTTGCTGGTTTGCAGAAATCTAGTAAGAAAGAGTTAAACAGTTAAATTCATTAAAAGGGTAGCTGGGGAAATCTGGAAACTCAGCGTAATCTTATAGGATTTCTGTTCCACTAAATAAAACCCGATACTTTCCATCTTCTCAGGTTTGGAATTGGGTTGCAGTCATTAGTAAGTTGTGGAAATGTTTTGCAGATCAGACTTTTTCTCTTTAGGCAGCTTGTACCAGCACAAAGAGCAAAAAGTTACAAAATGTTTTGCAGTCATCTCCTTGAAAAAAAAAAGAGTAGGAGAATTCAAAATTACAAATATATTTTTAATAAGTTATATAATTGGCTGTTTGAACAATGAGAGGCTCTCAGTTATCATTAGATTCACTAACAAGTCTTCTCTTTTTCAGATATAAATCTAAATAAAAACAGATTGTTACTCTATCAGTCTTAAGCAGACTTTCCTGTCACTACTACTGTTTACCACTGTGTGGTTACTGATTCTTCTGTTTTTTGTCATTAGAAAAACTGCTGGATATTCCCATTTTATAGTCAAGGACCACAAGAAGAATACCAAGAATATGGTTCATCCTGTGCAGTATGCAGTTTGGTACATTCCCTCGTCTTAGCTATAAGAACCATAATTTGTCAGCTATTTGAACTCCAGTTGCCTGCTATCCTAAACTATCTTTTCATACTTAGTATGACAAGTGTAAGAGGCACCTTATCACTTATAAATTACAGTCCTAATTAGTAATGTACAGTTCTAATTTTCAGCCATCATTTTATTTAGTTCTCATGCTGTTCTCTACATCTGTGTTCACTTACTACTGATTTTCTTATTCCTGAAGTAGGATCAACAAATTATACTTAATTTAAAGAGACAATAGCTTCTTTAGAGTCATTAGTTAAACCTTGGGTTAAACTTAGAGTCATTAGGTGAACACTTTTAATTACTATTATAAAATGATAAGGCTATTAATCTTTTAAATTTGTACTGTGTACATTTCTGTCCTGGTTTAAACTGGGTGTTGATTTTCTTTTTTTCCTTCATAGTGTCTGATATAATGCTATGTTTTCGCTTACAACAATACTGATAACACACCAATACAGGACAACTGACATAATTGGCTAAAGGGATATTTCATATCATATGACAAAATGCAGAAAAACTTGAAGAGGGGTGGGGAGCTGGTGAGGCTGGCTGCTGTGATGTGACAACTGCTTGGGCATTGGTCGACAAGTGGTGAGCAATTGCACTGTGCACCACTTCTTTTGTATAAATATATATTGCATACATATATTATATAAATATCTTGTTATATATATTATTATCATTACTGTTATTTCTATCTCCCTTTTTAGCGTTAGTAAATAGTTTTTATCTCAACTCACAAGTTCTACTTCTTTTTCCCCAATTTTGTTCCACATCCCACTGGGAGGAAGGGGAGTGAATGAAGGATTGTATGGTGTTCAGCTGCTTGCTAAGTTAAACCACACTGATTTCTCTAGTTAGTTTCCTTGGAAAAAATAGATTTTTCCTATTTTTAAATGCTCCCTTGTTTAATTCATTCACTGCTTCACTTATGTATAAGGCTGCAAACAGAAACTCCAAATGTCTTTCTGTTTTGGAGCTGTGAATATATTTGATATAAATGAAATTCTTCTACATGAAAAGTAGTACTCAAACACAATGCACGTAGCCCTGCTATAAGGTGGCAAAGTCTCTTTTGAGACAAACCATTCAGACCAGGATACACTAACAAAGATCCAAAATTTCATTTTTATCCATCACTCAAGCAAAATCATTTATTTGAGTCAACAACTTTCTAAAATGTATTTATTTTGTTAAAAATTATAGTTTGAGAAGCTAAACTGTAAACTGGAAGTAAACATGGGTAGTAAAAATAAGACCTGTTAATAGAATAATTAAAATCTACTACAAAATTTTCTACATTTCGAAGATAAGCACTTCTTAACAAACAAAACAAAATGTAACGAGTGAACAAAACAAAGAACAGCAGCCAAAAAAATATAGAGCTACTTTTTAAGTGCCTGTTGCAATGTATAGCTTTGTCTTGTTAGCTATACTATACTTCTATACTGGAAGAGATAGGGAATTTCTTCTCTTTTAATGTTATCATAAAATTCATGCAATTAATCATAGTTCATTCAGTAATAATTTTGGATCCAAAGTGTTGCAAATCTATAAATGATTTAAAAAGTATTCAAACAGACAGAAAATTAGTATATATATATATATAATTGTTCATTTACATAAAGTTCATTTTTAATTAAACTCAGTCACAGAGGAAGTTCGAGAGCCTACTCTTACAAGACTGAATTATAAGCAATATCCAAGAGTTATTCTTGGCCCTTTCCAATATGTTAACACTTAAAAGTATTTAGGAAGCTGAACATTTCTGGAAAGCTTATGGATAGCTGAAAAAGACTTAGAATGACAATCACATTTTGAGACAATATCAAATAAAATGCAAGCATCAAAATGACATGTTACACTATTTTCAGTGCAGGATGATAAAAGTAGTAAAAATTAATGATAATTTGGCCAATGAATTAGCTAACAGTCAGTGAGTATAAGTAGTGTTATTGTTCTTTCAAAGTACTCGTAATCTATACTAAAAGACAATTTGTACATGTATTAACAGAAACCTCTGCAGTTTTTTCCTGAACATGCAAATATTTTTTCAATGCTTAGAGTAATGATACTTAAGCTAGAGCTCACCTGAATAGCATTGCCACGTATAGCATTTTGCCAATTCAAAAAGACAGCATACTACTGCTTAAAAGGCACTCTTCAGCAAATGAAGGCTGAGTACAGGTAGTCTTCAAACTGATTTCCTATTTTCCAAAGGATGAACTAAATTCTTCCAGAACTGAAACTAAGTCCTTCCAATGCATATAAAATCACAAGTGTTACTTTCATATAAATCTTTTCTTTTTTTTTTTTTTTTTTTTTTTTTTCAACATCATAGAGTACAGCCATTTGAAATAGGGATATCTTGAGAGCATTAAGAAATTTTGGTCTGATTCCCCAAATCTTCCCAAGAATAAGACCCAGTGGGAGAAATAGATGTTAATTATCTCCAAATAGCAGTTCCTAGTGGTAATTCAGGGGTTTCAATGGAAGTTGATCATCATTTTATTAGATAGAGCTGAATAGCTCTAGGTAACATTGATTAACTCGGAATCTTTTGACTGTAATGGGAGTTTAAATAGGTACCTCATCTGCATGTATGGTAACCTGCATTTTACTGTCTTAATATTGAAATTCATTATCCCACTGTAGGTGTTCCAAAGTGGACTTCTGGAAAATTGAGAAAACGTGCCTTTTTTATTTTTTTAACCTGGAATCATATGATAATTAAATGTAAAATCTAGAAAAATCATGCCATTTATTCTTTCAATGCAACTATAATGGCCTTCAGCAATTTTACTGTAATATTGCTGAATGCAGCTTTGAATATTAATCTTCATCTTGCATTTTATTTTGTCACAGTATAAACTGAAGCATAGAAAGTCCCAGTGTTAGAAGCTATTAAAGAGAAACTGCATTAATAGCTTACAATAAGAGGTCCTACATTTAAGGCCCACTAATTTTCTTACTTGAAACAGGAACTGAATTAGCACGTGTTGTCATAGGAAAAGAATGGGAATCAGTGAAAATAAATCCTCTGAATTCATCTAAACTACTTCTAGTTCATTCTGTAGGGGATCACAAGCATACGCTGCAAAATGAATATTTACTGTCTAGATGAGGAAATTATCTTGTTATTTGCTTTTATATATTTTGCAAAACTAACTTCAGAAAAGACAAGGCTGGTTGGATGATGAAGCAATATCTCTGACTCACTGTCAAAGCACTGACAGAGAGGAATTCAGGAAACAAGACTTTCCTCAAGTTTACAGGAAAAAAAAGCATGGAAGACTTATTTTTTTTAACTGTTGTAATTAACTGAGAACATTTTGTTGAAGGCCATAGAACTATGCCTATTTTTTCACTAAACATTTGATCCTTAATAATTCTTTTCAAGCAGTCCTGATTATTTTTCTAATTGCCATCATCTATTTTAAATGACATGATTTCAATGATATTCTAAGTTATTGTTATGCCCTTTGTATTATCACTTTGATGTTATTCTTACTAACAACAGCAATCTCTTTAATGAAAACTGATAAAGTCTTGGGATGGTTATTTGCAAAAATAGTAATTAATGAATAAGGTACATTAAAAATTGTGGTCCAGTATAGCAAGAAGCTGGAAGGCAGACAGAGATTTTAATTCTGCTCATTCCATCAACTGCTACAATACAAATGGCTTCTTCTTGTTGTTCTTGTAGCTCTGAGTGAAATTACTTTGGGAAGCTGTTGCAAAATTTATGCTTATCCAAAGATACAACGTCTTTTTCAACCATTTATAACATTACAGGTGTGATGGGGTTTGAACGCTTCCACAGTGCTACTTTTTACTCGTGTTCTCTAACATTTAAGATTTTAGTCTAAATCACAATGTGCTTTCACTGTGGTAATGACAGTGTACCTCTGTAATTTTAAGAACTTTTTGTTCAGTATGACTTTCAGTATATAGCCATCTTCATTCTTAGATATTATTCACAGCAATAAGGACAATTTATGTGACTACTTTGTATAATGTCTAGTAGTTATTACTACTTTATTATATGTAATATTTGGCAAGAACCTCACAAACACAGAACTGAGAAGACGTATACTAACAAATATTTACACTATTATTAGATGACACATAACAAGAACACATAACAAATTTGATTGGTATTTCTTCCTAGAATCTATGCAACACAGAGCATAATTCAGAATGCTTAGAAACAACACCTCCATCAATTTAAAACAGTTCCTGCTTTTCTTGGTATAAGAGTGAGAACCATCTTTAAGTATAAGCATTCTACATTTTGATTATTCAGCAAACAAAGCAGTTCCACAGTGCACAAATTGAAAACTGTTTTCAAATTTATATCTTCATTCACTCATATTCCTCTGCAGAAATATTTACAGAAACATTTATTCAAAGAAGCAAATTAAGAAACTGTATAATTTTCACAAGAAAAAGGAAGTCTTTCATTAAAATTTTCCTTTCCCTCTGTAGGTTTCTTTCTTGTTTTTTTGTTTTTTTTTTTTCATTTCTTTGAATACAGAGCATTTATAAGTTCTAAACTTGACAGTAGTTAATTTGCAGATGTACTCACAATGTAAGCAGTGCATGGCAATGGAATATACGAAATCAGGAGTTGGGGAAAAGAAAGAGTCAAAAGAGACTTCATGCTCTTGGTTTATTGCATAGAGTGGGAACCTTTAAAATTTAAAAACTGTTTCTGTTTTAAATATTCAAGTTTCTCTCCTCTATCAACATGTAAATACAAAAGCATTTAGAAATGCTTTGAAAAAAAGGAAAAGTGCTTTTAGATTTTAGTCCCCAGAGATAAATAATGAATTTTGAGTCTTCTTTTTTTTTTTTTTTTTTAATTTTTTTATTTGTTGTAAGGGTAGTTAAGTTGTATGATCAAGAGGAAAACTATTCTTTGATAACATAATATAAAGAATGTAGACAGTTCTGACTCAGTATCAGATAAACATTTACTCTGGGAATCCATGTAAATCAGAGAAATGACTATTTTTGAGTAGACATGCTTAATCAGCCAGAATTTTCTATTAATGCGTTATGAATAGTCATGAAAAATTAATTAATTTAAAGATGGGAAAAGAACTTTGAAAGGAAAAGAAGCAACATTTTATAATGATAAATAAAAATTCCCCTCTACAATATGCAACAATATTGTACTGTGTGCAGTGCATACCAAAATGTAATGGACTGTGAATTAAACACACCATGTAAGAACTGTAAAACAAGTTCAAAGGTCTTCTAGTTATTCATTACAACAAAGCTATAGGATAGATCTCATTATCTCAGTTTATTACTATTATTTTAAAATAAAGGTTAGACTGTGGAGAACAACGATGACTGAGGAAAAAGTAAAAACAACCACAAAACACCATTCATGAGCTATTGTAAGGCTATTGGAAATTGCCTGTCTTGGCTGTACTTGAGACCCAATTTCTAAATGTCTTTTTTTTTTTTTTTTTTAAATATAATATCAATCCAATTAATATCACTATTACTGCATTCCTAGGAATTGAATATATATACATATATGGATTCTGCTCTACAGTATTGTTTACATTAATTTCTCGATGCTTTATTTTCAGTCTTGTACTTGAAGAACATCAGCTTGTCTCTTGATCATGTTATCCGTTCAGATTTCAGATCTTAAGGATGGGTGGATCACTACTTCTTAAAAACCTGTAGAATTTGTGTGGAATAGGAATTGATTATAACTTCACTTGAAATTTCCAAGCTATGGCATGTAAAACATTAATTAATAATTGTTATTATCCAAAACCACAGGAGGACTTGGTGCAAAAAAAATCAGGAGAACCCAAATTCCTGTCCTGTATTGTTAGAACATGTACTGCTACAACATCTAATTTTCTCTTGCATAATGATAGTGTGCGTACAGTAATTTTCAAGCTAAGAGCTTGAAAAACATTTTAAAACTTCATAAAGTATATAATTGAAATGAGGTAATATAACACTCTCGAGATGGGAAAAGAGAACAATTGTGTGGGCTAGGATTTATCTTCTGAGCTAATCAATACGAATGACTTTAATCCTTTACAAACTCCTTGTGTGAATTTGTAAACAAAACTTCATTAAATCATTTGTTGTTTTTAAAAAAATGTGTTTTATTATTTATGTGATGTTAGAGACATGGCCACCAAAAAGCTTTCAGTGACTGGATGCACATAAAAGAGTTAATCATGAAATTATGCAACTTATCTGAACAGGTTATGTACAATAATGTAGAATCACTATGACATCTATTCAGGTTAATATCTACTTGTTAAATCCCATCTTAAAAACTTACACTGAAAGAGTTCTTGAAGTCTCCCTTAACTATAACAGTACAGAAAATTAATTATTAGGTCAAGTTGGAATTGACAATATGTCTTCATTACAACAGATGCCTTATAGTGAAGAGCTGTTTTTTTTTAAGTATGAAGGTATGAAATTAATTGTGAATGCATTTTCCATAACACAAAACAAATTAATTTTAAACATATATATATATATATATATAATTAAAGAAATTTGGATGACTTTAATATTAAACATTCCACACAAATACAAAATAGGAAATTTGTGCTGGTTTGCACAAATTTTTCTTATTACCTTTGTTGTGAATCAGTTTCTATATTAGCCCATAAAATTTTTGAGCACAATTTTTCATTTTCTTTTTTCTTTCTGTTTTATTAGGTAGAAATCATAAGTATCTAATATTATGTAATGTTTGTCTGTCTGGCTTTCTGGAGGACCAAGCATGCTGTAATGGATAGCATATCATTACAGTAATAGATTTTTTTCTAAGTCTCTTGTTTTTCTAAGTTACCTTTGTTTCACACGGACAGAAGTCTGTCTGTGGAGGAAGTCTGTAAAAGAAAATTTAAGTCAACACACTTTCATACATTTCCTGAAAACAAATCTATTTGTTCCTTCCTAAGTTCTTTCTTTTTTCCCAACATTTATAAGACATTATTTAGCACTGCAGACTTATCAAGACACTTTGTAAGTTGTTCAGAATGCATTCTGCATAAAATGCAAATGCATTGCAAAAAGCATATATATATGTCATTCCAAAAGTAATGCCTCCTATTTATTTCCATGGAAATGACAACAGATACAGAGAGTACAATAACAATGTTTGATAGAGAAAATTCCTAGCTACAAAACACTGTTTTCAACATAGTCACCACCATTAGCAATGGTAGCATTTTCAGTAGCAATGAACAAGAGCCAGCATGCCACGCTTGTGAAAGTCTGCACCAGCAGAGGTGACCCACTGTTGCTGTCACCACTGTTGAAATGCACCACCCACTGCCTCAGTGTGCTCACATCCCCTGTTTTGTCACCACAAATATTCAGTAAACATCAAAGAATGCAAGTTAAGCCACACTCATTTGCTTCATAGTCACTTTCATGTCAGACACCATTTTGTCGTATGGCAACAACATGTAATGGAATATTGACAGAGAAGTTCAACATCTATTGCCATACCACCATCATCAACCTTTGGTATCATGGGGCAACATAAGAAAACAGGAAGCATTACTTTCAGTGCAGCCCTATTAGTAAAGAGGAGTAGCTGTTTTTACTTAAAACAAGAAGTTGAATGCAGTGACAAAGTCTTCATTCGCATAAATGAGATTAAAATTAAACATGAGATTAAAACAGTAGTGAATTTTGCATGCTCTATATATTTTTACATACTAAACTTTAAAAATTTGGATTGTAATAGCCTAAAATAATGAAAAAAAAATCTAAGATTTTTTCATAGATTATACTATCTGGTCCCAAAACATTCCTTAACAGATGTTTGTTCAATTGATAAAAAAATCAATAAATAATTCACCTTGTAGGAGATGAATATATACTAAATGAAGATATATATAAAACTGCCATAAGTTTATAGTCTTCTTAGTGTGTCTAAGTGAAGGCAATCTCCTGTCAGATCCAATGTGACACTAATACTATGTGACGAAACATAATTCAGTGCAGCATGATGTGATGTGCTAATAAAATACAACTTATAAATGTATATTACCTGCAGCAAACTAAGTCCTGTCAAAACTAATAAAAATTAAAATATTTTTCTGTCACAGATGAGTAGAACTTATTTTTATGTTATTCATTTCTGACACATAAACATGTTGTGGTACTGATAAGATGAAGTTAAAAAATGCTTCTATCATATGAAGCAGAATTTAGAAGTGGATCAATGCAGTTTGCAGAAGATTGGAATTAACGATGGGGAGGTGAAGAAGAAAAGGGCTGTACTTGATTGGCTGAGGTTAGGTACATCATGAAATAATCCATATACTTGCAGCACGATGCTACTGAGTTTTTCATACTGTGCCTGAATACTGTCCTAAAAAATGCTGATGCCAAAAGAGATTCAGCTGAAACTGAAGTGTCGATTAACAGGCGTTGTGGCATTTTTCCCATAAGGGGCACCGGTGGCAGTTCTACATCTGGCTGGTATTTGGGAGATATTTTGGGTATTTTTCAAGTTCATCTGCAGTTGAAGATGACTGATGTGATAACTATAAAAGATTCCTGAAAGTTAAGCCCCAGGATTGCTTGTAAGCATAAATTTTTGCTAATAGTTAATATGTCCAGATTTCCAGATAAAGGATAATCACAGAATCACAGAATCACAGAATCACAGAATCACAGAATGGTCAGGGTTGGAAGGGACCTCAAGGATCATGAATCTCCAATCCCCTGCCACATGCAGGGCCACCAACCTTCCCACCTAATGCTAGACCTGGCTGCCCAGGGCCCCATCCAATCTGGCCTTGAACACTTCCAGGGACGGGGCATCCACAACCTCTCTGGGCAGCCTGTTCCAGTACCTCACCACTCTCTCTGTAAAGAATTTCCCCCTGACATCCAACCTAAATCTCCCCTCCCTCAACTTAAAACCATTTCCCCTTGTCCTGCAGTTATCTACCCTTTCAAAGAGTTGATTCCCCTCCTGTTTATAGGCTCCCTTTAGGTACTGAAAGGCTGCAATGAGGTCACCCCGCAGCCTTCTTTTCTCCAGGCTGAACAAGCCCAGCTCCTTCAGCCTGTCCTCATAGGGGAGGTGCTCCAGTCTCCTGATCATCTTTATGGCCCTCCTCTGGACCCTCTCCAACAGCTCCCTGCCTTTTTTGTACTGGGGGCTCCACACTTGGACGCAGTACTCCAGATGGGGCCTCACAAGAGCAGAGTAGAGGGGAACAATCACCTCCCTGTCCCTGCTGGTCACCACACTTCTGGTGGAGCCCAGGATACCATTTGCTTTCCGAGCCACAAGGGCACACTGCTGGCTCATGTTAAGCTTTTTCATCCATCAAGTCCCCCAAGTCCTTCTCCGCAGGGCTGCTCTCAAGGACCACTCCTTCCAGTCTGTATGGATGCCTGGGATTCCTCCGGCCCAAGTGCAAAACTCTGCACTTTGCCATGATGAACCTCATCATGTTCACCCGGGCCCACCTTTCTTGCCTCTCGAGGTCCTTCTGAAAGGCATCCCTTCCTTCCACCGTGTCGATAAGTATAATGATAAGTATAGGAAGGAATATTTATAGGCTTTATAAATATTGTCTTATTGGAAATATCAACAATCATACAAGCAAAGCTGACTGATAAGAAAGTCTATGCACACCTCACAAAGTTTAATTCTATGCAGCCCTCTTCTAACTCCTCTAAATTTTTTACATAGACTCACACACATTTATTGGTCTATTCACATCATTTGTTTCACTGCCACTTGTATTCCAACCTGCATTTCCTTTATAACTGCTACGTGCAGTTATATCATGCTTTATCTTTTAATTTTAGCTTTTCTGGCAATTGTGGTTTCTTAACCATACTAAAATATTTTTACTAAGGTAATATTTGTGATTTCTAATATATCTCAAGAAACTACTGAAAACTAAGAATTATAGCAAGAACACTATATATTACTAACAGATATGCAAAAGCACAGGCAAGAATATATATTAAAAATATATATTTGAACCAAGAACCGAGGCTTTGCTTTTCACTAGATGTCTTAAATGCTAGTTAAAAGAAGAAGAAGAAGAAGAATTTTTTAAAAAGTTTGTCTATGTGTTTCTGCTTGCATACTTTTTTTGCTTTCACTTCAACTTGTCTTAATAGAAGGGGTGCTTCAGGACTCTGATGATCTATGTGGTCCTCATCTGGATCCGCTCCAGCAATTCTACATATTCATTGTGCAAGTGATCCCACATTTGGCTGCAGTACTCCAGACTGCCTCACAAGAACAGAGTAGAGGGGACAACCACCTCCCTCACCCTGCTGGTCAACTCTCTTTTAATGTAGCCCAGGATACCATTGGCCTTCTGGGGACAACCTTCAAACTAAGAGATAAACAGATATAATCAGAGATTTAAACACAATAGAATATTAACTATTATAACAATATGTCTGGAAAAAGATTTCCAGTTTTCCTGATTAAAAATATCAAGAGTAGTAAAGAAAACTAATGTGCTGCAAACAATCAGATAATTTTTCAGTACTCTCTGTTGTAAAATGAAAGTGTTTTTATATTTTACAGTGAACAACTTATTAACCATACATTTGTAATTGGAAAGAAAATACCCCATATGAAAACTCATTCCTATTAATTGCCTGGAAAATAAGCACTTGTGATTTTATGATTATGTAACCCCTAAATCCGTTGAATTGTGATTGCTTTTATTATGTGCAACTGATCTGTTGCACACAAAATTAAGAGCGATTACTTTCTCATACTGATATTATATTGAGATTGAAACAGTTATTTACCATCACCATTTACTGAAGACTGTAGTACTTAAATACCCAATGTTTCTAATTCTGTTACAATTATCTCTTCATAAGATTATACTTTGCTTTGTAATTACTTAGTTATGTCTGATAGGAAGTAAAATTGAAAGATCTATAAAAATAAGAGTGAGCACTTTTTTTTTAGTATAACTAGGGAAGTAAAATATATGGAAATGGGACTATGAAGAGTATTTCAAATCATGATGAGCTTCTTGCAGTGTAACTATAGAATGCAGAAAATACAACGATAGACAAGGAAGTATAGTATATACTAGGATTAAGAGGAGAAAATTGGACTATTTAATTTCTATTTCAGTTTTGCCTTAAATGACAAGAAAATTTGCTTTGGGAGCATGCAGCTATTTATTCCAGCCTGGAATGGTGGTGCCCTTCCAGCCTGATCTTTCACTTGTAACCCTGCTTGAATGATAACCATCAGAGCTGGTTTTGATGGATGCATCTGTTCACGATAACTGAACTGGGCTCAAGTCTGTTCTGGGAGAGGCAGCATGTATCAACTGTATATAGTATGAAAATATGAACGGGGACAGCTCAGAGCCTGATGAGCTCCTTCTGCATAGCAATGGGTGGTATGCCAGGATCTTCCCCTTGAGTAGGTTTGCCTGTCAGGTTTGCTTCTTGAGGTCTAGAAATTCCTTGCCTTCAAGAGATATTCAGTAAGTTACTTAACAGTTATCTTCAAGCTTTACTTTTTGCAAGACTGAGAAACTTATTTAAAAATAGCTTACTAACTTGCTATATTTTATCGAGTGATATAAAGGATTTATTAATCTGTTAGATATAAATTGGCCATAAGGTCAATGCTAAACCTTGTGACTTAACAAGAGGGTCTTTCTAGTAGTTTTGTTTGACTCTGTTCTCTATTCTTTATATAATCAAGTGACCTTACCATCACCAATCCTGTTAATGTGTGTAAGCTTTGTTAAATCACCCCTTTATAGCAACAAAATACATTGCTGCTTCTCTTTTTCAAGTGAAATATATAATCTCACAACAAGGCAGTACAAGATTTTTGCCATACTGTTTGAACAGAGTATTTTCAATACAAGCTATAATCCAGAAATTAGTGAATGAAGAGAAAAGCTAGTTGCAAAAAGAAAATCAGTGTTATATACATACATTGCTCTTTTTATATATAGGCTTCAAGCTCCATCTCTTATAAAAAATTCTCAATTGTTCAATTTCCTCCATTCTTTACAAAGAGCATTTAGCACTTTTAGTTTTCACTTACAGTTCCATAAATGTGCTTAATTTGCTCCTTCTGCCATAGAATACTGATGTGACCTAGTATAAGACATTTAGAAGAGTCCCCCTGACATTTCCAGCTTCTCCGTGTTTCATAGAAGGAGTGTCTTTCCTTTCTACTGTTGTGTGTGAGAGGCCAGAAGTATCGTCCTGTCCTTGCTCCACTGAGCACACAAGGGCCTGGGAGTCTTAGATTTTTCACAAAGCTAAAATTATTTGAGATGAATCCTTGCTTCTCTGAGATACAGACTGCCTATTTCACCTTCTAAGTTAATGTATAAATGGATCAAGTTTTCCATGTTTAAATGGTCTCAGCTGACTTTCTCTTTGGTTCTCAGTATGTTAATTACAATTCAGCAGCAACCACAAAAAGACACAGTCAAAAACATGGATGAAGGACATGACACCGTATTTCCTTTGCACAGTGTCATTGATGAGGTTGCTTTCAAGTATATATAAAATAGTAGTTCAAGAAACACTGCCTATATTTGCTAACAAAGGTTTTTTAAGAAAAAAGATGGTGATCTTTTATTGACCTTTTTAATATTAAGAAAAAGCATTTCAGAAAGACATATAAATTAATTTAAAACCACCATATTTTCATTTTACATTTAAAATACAAAGATTTTTTATTACAGGAAAACTAAAATTCTACCCTATTTTACTTTCAAAATATATTTTCATGTTTTTTACTGTAAGATAAAAAAATTTTTGAGTGCTTTCTTGTTTCATACTGTACAGCTGCAGTCTGAAATGTAGAGTTATTTTATTTAAATTAGACTAATATAGCTCACTGGCATGAGGTCAGAAATTTACATGTGAATTTCAATAACCATATAATGGGAAGAAATATAATAAAGGAAAAAATACAAAATCTTCTCCATCCTCAAACGGAAATAATTATGTTCAGATATAAGTGGTTTGTTTCTTTGTCTCTTTTTATGCTTCAGTTAAAAATAGTTTAAAGGTTATAAATTAATTCTCTTTCAATAGAATTACTTTGCGTTTTTTTCCTGTGCTCTATTTTTTTTTTTTTAATTTTCAGTGAAATGCAGAAGTTTATTAGAAGAAAAATCATACAAAGTAGTTAAGCAGTACCAGAACACTGACTACTGAGAAGCTTGTGGCTTACAAACAAGACCTACATTGTGTGATTAATTATGTGAGAGGGAAACAGACACATACATTTGTCATAGGGGTTGCTAACTTTGAGAGGAGAGTTTTACACAGGATCTCTGATGAACATGAAGGACAATTTTTTGAATGTCATCTATGGAAGGGGCTGTGCTGGAGCTGTTTCTCATCAATCAGGAAGAATTGGCTAGTGATATTACTGAGAGTAACTTGGACAATAACTACCATGAGTTCAGTAGGAGATCTTGAGAAAAATGAGCAAAAAGTATAATGGCAGCCAAGGACTTTTGAGAGGAGTTACTGGCTTGCACAGCCAAAATCTCCTTGGTGAGATCCCATGGGAGACAAATAGGCCAAAAGTGCCCTGTAGAGATGGTTGATCTTCATGGTCAGTGGCCTCAGAGCATGAAATGGTTTCCTCTGAAATGCTGCAAGTGGAGCATGTGAGATATAAGACCAGTATAGCTGTGAACTGGTTGCTCCTGACTGAGCTCCGATGCAGAAAGGAAATTCACAGTGGTCAGAGACAAAAGGATAGGTCACCTTTGAGTACCACAGAGACACTGCTCATGTATTCCAGGCTGCACATAAGAAAGACAAAGTTGTGAAAAAGATGGCACCTGCTAGAAATATGAAGTGCAACAAAGATGCACAGAAGAAAGGTGGGAAATGTGAGCCTGCTGCTCAGGGGGAGGTGACTTGGTGATAAAAAGCAACAAGAATGTTGAGGTACTCAATGGATTTTTTAGGATGATTTGCCTTGTAGGTCCCTGAGCAACATTCAGGCTTTATAAGAGTGAAATGCAAAATGGAATTAGAGATCTCTTAACCAATCCACATACATCAACAGAAGCCTATGGGACCAGATGTCTTGCACATGCTGGTGCTAATGGAGTTTTCCGATGACTTTGCAAAGATACTCTTTATCACCTTTAGAAGTTCATGACAAAAATGGACATTCTTATTAACTAGAGAAAGACAAACATCACGATATTCAAAAACCTCAGGAAGGATAGTGGCTGGAAAAATTAGGAAGCAAATCCTCCTGGAAGCCAGGTTCAGAAGTCTCAAGAATTACAGAATGGCCTGGGTTGAAAAGGACCACAATGATCATCGAGTTTCAATCCCCCTGCTATGTGCAGGGTTGCCAATCACTAGACCAGGAGCCCAGAGCCACATCCAGCCTAGCCTTGAATGCCTCCAGGGATGAGGCATCCACAACCTCCTTGGGCATCCTGCTCCAGTGTATCACAACCTTCCTAATATCTAACCTAAACCTCTCCTGTCTAAGTTTAAATCCATTCCCCCTTGTCCTATCACTATTTGCCCTAGTGAACAGCCATTCGCCCTCCTGTTTATATGTTCCCTTCAAGTACTGAAAGGCCACAATGAGGTCCCCCTGAACCTTCTCTTCTCCAAACTAAACAAGCCCAGGTCCCTCAGCCTTTCCTCACAGGAGAGGTTCTCCAGCCCTCTGATCATCTTTGTGGCCCTCCTCAGGACCCGCTTTAAGAGCTCCATGTCCTTCTCGTACTGGGAGCCCCAGGCCTGGACACAGTACTCCGAATGGGGCTTCACAAGAGCCGAGTAGAGGGGGACAATCACCTCCCTCTCCCTGCTGGCCACCCCTTTTTTAATGCAGCCCAGAACACAGTTGGCTTTCTGGGCTGCAAGAGCACACTGCTGGCTCATGCCCAGCTTCTCGTCCATCAGGACCCCCAAGTTGTTCTCTGCAGGGCTGCTCTCAAGGAGCTCTTCCCCCAGTCTGTATAAATACCTGGGATTGCCCCGACCCTAGTGCAGCACCCTGCACTTCTCCTTATTGAACTTCATTGGGTTTTCATGGGCCCACTTCTCCAGCCTGCCCAGGTCCCTCTGGATGGCTTACCTTCCCTCCAGTGTATCAACTGCTCTGCTCAGCTTCGTGTCATCCACAAACTTGCTAAGGGTGCACTCAATGCCATTGTATATGTAATGATGAAGATGTTGAAGCATCAGTCCCAAGACACTGATGGGACACTGCTTGTGACTGGCCTCCATCCTGACACAGAACCATTGATCACAGGCCTTTGGCTGTGACCAGCCAGCCAGTTCCTAATCCATCAAACAACGCATCCTTCAAATCCATACCTCTCCAATTTAGAGAGAAGGATGTGGTGGGGGACCATGACAAAGGTTTTGTAGAAGTCCAGGTAGATGACATCCATCAGCCTTCCCCTGTCCACTGAAGCCGTCACTACATCATAGAAGGCCAACAGATTGGTCAAGCACGATCTGCCCTTGATGAAGTCATGCTGGCTGTCTCGAATCACCTCTTTGTCTCATATGTACCTTAACATAGCTTCTAGGGTGTCCTTAAAGAGCTGCCATCTCTGTTCTGTACCCATGCCCTTAAGGACAGTTTCCTTACCAGATGCAGACTATGCAGACTATGGTTGCACCTCGGTGTGTCCAGAGAGCAACAACATGTTAAATGACCTGTTACGTGCCAAGTTCTAAGTGCTAAGCCCTCTCCTATATGGCAAAGGTGCCCTGTCCTGACTGCTCACCCTGCCTGATTTGCTCTGGCTGATCTGCTTGGGGTTTGCTCTATCCAGAAATTTGCTTACCTAAAGCACAGGGTCCTAGCTCTGCTTTTTGCCTGGCCCACATTCTTCGAGATCACAAACTCCATCAAGGCATGGTCACTACAGCCCAGGCTGCCTCCAGTCTTAACCTCTCTAATGCTCTCCTCTGCATTAGCGAGCACCAGGTCCAGTAAGGCTTCACCTCGGGTTGGTCCATCTATTACCTAGACCAGGAAGTTGCCCTCACAAACTCCATGTATTTCCTGGATTGTCTGCCACCTGCCATGCCACTATCCCAGCAGATATCTGGGTGGTTGAAATCCCCCACCAGGACAAGAGCCTGCGAGCATGATACCTCCTGCAGCTGAAGCAAGAAGGCCTCAGCAAACAGCTCCCCCTGATTGGGTGGCCTGTAGCAGACCCCAAACACTAGGTGCCCTTTACTGGACCAATCCTTGATTTTTACCCACAAGCGCTCCACCTGACTGTGGCTGTTCCTCAGACATAGCTCTTCGCAATCTATCCACTACTTAACAGACAGGGCAACTCCACTACCCCTCTTACCCTGTCTATCCTTTCTGAAAAGCCTGTAGTCCTCAATCAGGGTATTGTAACTGTGGGATTCATCCCACCATATTTCCGTGATTAGATCATACTTTCCCAACTGAACCTCAGTTTGTAGCTGCTCCTGTTTATTTCCCATACTGCGCACGTTGGTATAGAGGCACTCCAGCTTAGCTACTGGCCTCGTTGCCTTCTCAGAGGAACCCTCCCTAATGCTTCCAGGACAAGTCTGGGGTTTCCCCTTACCACCTCCCAAGGTGACAGCATTCCCACACACTTCTCCTTCACCCAATACACCCCCTTCCCCTGTCATACCTAGTTTAAAGCCCTGCTAACCAGCCCAGCCAGCTTGCTCCCAAGAATATTTGTGGCCTTTCTAGTCAGTTGGCTCCCATCCGCTGTCAGCATTCCCCCTTTCTCAAGGCTGCATCCCAAGCCATAGTACCCAAAACCCTGAGCATGACACCATTCACAAAGCCATTCATTCAGCATGTCCACCCTCCTCCTTTTGCGTGGATCTCAATCACCAACTGTTCTCCTCAGAAGAGTAGAACACAACTGGAGCACCTGATCCCTTCAGCAGTCTTCCCAGAGCCTTGAAGTCCCTTTTGATCACCCAAGAACTTCTTTTGCCTACCTCTTCATTTCCAGTATGGAAAACCAGTAACGGAAAATAATCAGAGGGCTTAACCAGGCAAGCGATGTTCCTAGCAATATCTCAACCTGGGCACCAGGCAGACAACACACCTGCCTGTGGGATGAGTCTGAGCAGCATTTTGGGCCCTCAGTTCCCCTCTGAAGGGAGTCCCCTATGATGACAGCCCTTCTATTTTTCCTGACTGACACTGTAGCAAAACGGGGAGCAGTCTGACTAGTCTTGGGCAACTTCTCCTGCACAGATGGACTTTCACCAACATCCACATCCCCCAGTGGATCATCCACCTGCTCACACCGTACACACGTGGTATCCTGCTCTTCTGTAGCAGTGCTCTTCTGTAGCAGTGACAGAGCCAGGCATTCTCCAGCCTGAGACCAGAACTGCGGCATGGACATTCATGCTTTCTCTCTGAGTCTCCACGTCCCTTCTAGCAGCAGTTCGCCACCATGTGAAAAATTGAGAATTTCCCTAACAAAAGATACTTTAAAATTGTTTTCAGAAATTCTTATATGGCAATCCTTCAAACACATGATGAAAGGTAAATAAAATAGCATATTAGTACCAAGTACAGGCTACCTTAAACAAACAAAACAAAACAAACCATAAAGGTGAATTTTGCCCAACTATAGTTTTCTATCATTTTTTTTTTTTTTCTCAGTGACAATTTGAGTTTTGATTTGAGCATGAAAAACATTTTGCATTTGGCCTAAAACACATAATATTTTTCCAAATTTATTTCTGGCTCAATGAAGCCCCAGCAGAGCTGGGAATTTTATTCTTTCATTTCAGAGTTTTAATTAAAAAGAGAGCAAATAAAAGGTGTTGCCTGAAACCAAGATTGTCATTAAATATCTTCCTTTTTATTTTCCTAATATTTAGCTCATCCAAATTACAATGCTTTACCTCTGACACAGACATATATTACATGATGTACTTGTATGTGACACTTAGTTGGTTAGATATGCATTTGATAGTCATGCTCTCAAAAAATCAGATTATTTCAGATTTATTTTAGAGTACTACCGCACATGTTAAAGAATACACAAATATTTATATAAATACATAAAATTGATGTTTCTGTAAGATTCAAAGTTAGTCATTACACGTAAAGCTCATAATAAAGCTCATTGAGATTTACAATTTTATTATTGAAATTATTTAAGCCATAAGTATTTGTTTCAGTTTGGTAAGGTTCAATTAGACATATAACAAATCTTTACTATGTTTAAAGAGGGAGAATTATGCAGTCCTGTTATAGTACAGATTTAGAGACCTATGTTTCTCATGAATTTCACTCAGTTGCTTATTAATTCCATGGTCTATACTTAGCCTGGTACACAGGAGAGAATATCAAAGCAAGAGCTCATTAGGAAGAATCTCTTCAGGAAGTCTTCAAATCAGCATTCCATTTCTATACTTTTTTTAGAAAAAAAAAAAAAAAAAACCCAAAACTTAATTATTGCTCTTCTTTTTGTAACAGAACTACTACTTGGCATAATATTTCTTATATACTTGTAAACTATAGTAAGCAGCTTCATGAACCCAATGAAAAGATGTGTCTTTGGCAGAGAGTTCAAGGGAACAAAGCAGAGAGAAGCTTTTTTACTTCGCGGTTGAGAAAACACAAGAAACTCCGACATGTGTTGCTTTTTCTCAGAAAGACTCCTTGCAGAGCAGATATAACCTTTCTTAGGTTTTGGGACTTTGGACAGGGAATGCACAATGTGAGGACAGCTGCCTCACTCTCTGCTTGTCATATAGTGTGTAGATCAATTCTAAATAATGTGCAGGAAGAGGTTCAAATGAGGGAAGTAGTTCCTCCTCACACCTTATACAGCAATGAGAGCTGCCCTTTAAGACAGCATGATGCACTCTTTACTCCTCAAAAGGAAGAACATTTAATCATCTTACATGAAAGAATGAACTGACAAAATAATAATTCTGTGTCCAGAATCTTTGTTTATTCTCTCTTTCCCTTTCCCTTTCCGTTCCTTCTAACACTAGAATAATACATCTTCAGAGAGTACTAGAAGAAATAGGCTCTAATGCTTTTAAGAAATGATAATTGATATTGAATTCACCCAGGATGTGAATGTACTCCATGTTTTATTATGTTTATTATGTTTTATTACATGTTCTTGGACACTAAATTGTTAGACTGGTCATGAACACCTTACAAGAAGTCATCATTTATGAGGGTGATTTACTAATTGGAACTGTTGGCATAAAGAATATTCTGTAATTATTTTCACTCTAATAATGTACTTAAAATCTAGGAGGGATAAAGGATGCATGAGAAAGTCTTTTTTTTTTTTTTTTTTTTGTAATGTAGGAAAACATAATTTACACATATTAGAATTTATTAAACCATTTCTTTTATTTACAACAGAAAGACACCATCAAACTATTTTCTCTTGATTTTATTTGCTCTAAACAGATTGTTCTGAGATGTCTGAGCACATGCCAGAGTGTATTTCCCACTGCTGATGCGTACACAGTACTAGCCATGAAAAACGCCACTTTTACTCTTTCTGATTCATGAACTGATCGAGTAAAAGGTTTGAGGAATATTGCATCTCAGCTAGACTAGGCAACAGCTCACTGAAGAATTGTTAATTTGCTGTTACTGGTCTGCTATTTCCACAGCATCTGCAAGGTGTATTTACAGAGGAATATCTGGAGTGTCGTTAGTTTTATTTAGCTAATTCCGTGGCAAAAATATTTTGAGGAATGAAAGAAGATATATCTAAATATAAGGTCTTTGTTCTTTATAGTACTCTTTTTTATGATTCTGACTCTTTTTTAATTAAATTTTATTTATTTATTTAATATTTATTTATTTATTTAATATTTGCTCCAAACAAAACATATGTCTCTGTCTCTCTAAGCCCAGTTAATACAGTATGTGAGAGTCATAAAAATCTAAAATCCTAAGAATCATAAAAATCTTGAATTCTTACTCTAATATATAAATTCTTACTTTTTAATCACTAGTAACATTTTCCAATACTGGCCATGGTTTCCTCTCTTAAGTAGTAAACAATGGATATAGGTTAATTGTCTATTTATTTCTGGGACCATTGTTTATTTAAAATTTTGTTACACCTATTATGAGGTGACTCAATCAGGGAAATCTCTACATAAAATGCTTAACAATGTCATTACTGATGACATGTTTCTTCCAGGATAATAACTGGCCTAAGATACAGCCGATAATTGCATCAAACAGAAAGAATTATCAGAAAAAGAGAAAGAAAATAAAATTATCTCTTTTTGCATTGCTTTATGACTATAAAGAACTGTGCACCTGATGTAGAAATGAAAGCGTCTTCACAGGAAGAACAGCAGCTGCTGCATCAGCAACCTAGAGTAAAAACTGGAACAGAAAGAAGAAAACTCTCATCAAACTTTGTTAGTGAAAATGTAAATTTAAAATGTTTGCCACATGTGAATGATTTTTTTTTTTTTTTTTTTTTGCTAAAGTTCAGTGAATATTTATTGCAGTGTTTATTGCAGCTTTGAAATATAGCATGAAATGAGCTCCTTCTGAAAGAGTTTGGGAGTTTCTACATAGACACATGAGCCTTTGGGAACAGTTATCCTCAGCAGCCTGTTAGCAGAAGACTCTGATTGCCAGAACATTCTGCTGTGCTTTAATACAGCCGTGTGCTATCAGTAGAGCCAAAAAAGAGTTTTGAACTTAGGCTAATGACTGTCTGAGAGTGTAAGAAAAGCAGAAACAGGAAAAAAAAGTAAAAAATAAAAAATAAAAAAATAAAAAATATATCCACTTTTCCCTGAAAAAAAAGAAAAAAAAAATTGTTGACAAGTATTTTCAATAATTCTATAGGGAAAAAAAATAGACTTTTAAAGTAAAAAAGAAAATCCTTTTAATAATACACTCCAGTATTTTTCTTTAAAATGTTGAGAAATGTAGAAAGGACCTATTTCAAAATATTTGTAATCACAAAGTCTTGAAGAAGAAAGGGCACATACCATGGAAATACAGAAAACTGATGGCAGCTTTTTTACTAGAAGAATGATCTTATTCAATAGAAGGTCAAATAATTCTGCAAAACAATTGCCCAAGAGCAATACAAATCCATACTTTATTTTTTCAACATTTTTTCAGATTTTTTTCTCATGTCGCCTTTTGTTTTCAGGAGATCTGCTTTAGCAGATCCTTTTTTTTTTATATTTAACCTTACTGTTTCTTTAAAAATCAACCTTGATAATAATTCATGTAAAATACCACTTCTAGTAACATATTCTAACTAGCTTTAACTAGATATACTGAAGGGCTTCTGTTTTTCATAACATTTAATGAAATTAACAAAATTTTGTGGATTTTTTTGTGTTTGTTTTTTTACTGTAGCTGAGTCTAATAAGACTTAAATTATGCTGTAGATTTTTCATTATCACTCTTTCACAAAATGCTGCTGCAATCTACAGGAAAATCATTCAGCTGTTGAAGACAAAGCAGCCTCCTGTAACACTTAGAAAAAATATTGATGTTTTAAAAAACTAAATGGCTTCTTGAATGCAAGCCAAAAACAAAAGTTTGGGCAAAAAGGATAGTATGCAAGTGGTGAACTCATGTGCAAGGCCAGAACTCAAACTGGAAATCAGACCAGAATATGTATTATGGTATGCTCAGATCTTTCTTCATCTCCCATCTCTAGGAGTTAAAGACCTAATCAGCTACACAGGGACCCCACAGCCTAGCACATGAAATCATCTCCCTGGTTCACACCCAGGGCAATACTGCATCAGTACTGTGCTTTTCTACCTTTTATTAATGATTTGCCCTTACTTTTCCTGATGTAGGAGCTGACAGGCAGTTGCAGATTCTGAAATCTCCTCAGCTGTGAAAAGCTCAAACTACAAATACTTCTAGTGAAAATGTTAAATGGCAGAAACAATGGCAGGTTTGTGCTTCATAAGATATTTTATGTGAAATACAAAAACATCAGTGGCATTGAGATGTTTTGTCAGGAACCTTTCTGTCAGTGCTGAAATAATTTAGGTTTCCTTCCCTTTGATTTGGATCCCTCAGCCCCTGGTTCAGTGCCCTCCTTCTGAACCCTCCCTCAGGCTGCAGGCAGGGACTTTCTTGAAAAGAGCTTCTGTCAAAGGCCCAACCAAAGCCAATTTCTTGTCTAACAAGTGATAACGTAATGGTGTTTCAGCAAAGTCCCTCAACCTAATTTGTTTACAGTTACAGATATTTCCTAATGGCTTTCTGCAGGGGAAAAAAAAAAAAAAGTCACACAGAAAATCACATGCATGAGCTCATGGCAGACATTTTATCTATATCATCAGAAATGTATTTTGTTTGACAATTTCTATTTATTAAATAAGACACAATGGCCTAGACACGTTACTATATTGATCTGGCTATGCAGGACCTGGTTCTGAGTTGCTCTCAGCCAACTAGGCACAACATATGGTCTCCCTTAGTGCTCTTCACCACAATAAAACTCAATTCACTAAGACATGACATATTATAGATCTTACACTCTTCTCCCTTCACTGTTTTTATGGGAAATGATGGAAAACCAGGGGATTTTAATGAGAAGGAATTATGCTCTCTAGACACCTGTGCAATAAGAAAGTGACTGAGTGGAAATTGTAACCAATACATTAGAGACACATTACAGGATTAAGCAAAACAAACCAAATAAAATATAGCCATGCAGATAAGAGCAAATAAGTGAAGAAACTAGGGCAAGTCTTTTATCTCTATGTAGCTTAGTGTAATCCAGGTCATACTAGTATTGATTTACTGCCAGTAAATGATTTGATAACTTCTGTAAATTGAAGGTTCTTTATCACATTTTCTGCATCCATCTCAATTACAAAGAAAAAAAGCTTTCAGTATTTGCTGACTCATTTAGAAATCTCAGCTGCATGATAAGAACTGAAGAGATACCGAAATAGATATTTCTTCTCATCTTAGAAACTCCTAAACTACTTGTAAATTGGGATTCAGAGAAGTAATCAGTCAGTATAGGAAACTTTCCTTATTATCATCTTTGTAATTATCTGTGTACCTGCTACTTCTCAGTTACATGGCACTATAGTTGCCTACAACTAAAAAAATAAACATCTTCCTACTCTAAATTCATCTAAGTAACTCAATAATTAAATTCTGGAATACCTGAGAAAAGTGCTGTTATATTCAATTTTTACCTAGTCAGCAGTAATACAGGAAGGCTTTGAAACATATTGTAAATGTGAAAAAGTTATAAATACAACCAAAAGGCGTATTTTCACTCATCATGTTAGGAACAAAGGAATACCAACAGTGAAAAATTCTGTTCTCAACAGAATTTTCCACAGTATTCTGTAACTTACAACTGTATATGTATATGACATGAGATTTCCATATATAAAAATCCAATAAAAAAGCATCAGATCAGTTCTATTTAGGTCACCAAAGGAATGAGAAATTAATCAGATGAAGTCATTTTGTGGTTTTGTTTGCTCAGCAATAAAATGACACAAAGGCATATCCACACAATTTACTAAAGCTTAATTCATTTGGATACTTGTGATCAAAGGCTTTGAACAATTACAAGAAATGTTAAAGTTGCAACATTCTGGCTAGAATGAATCAGAGGATAAAAATAAGAAAGAAGTGAAAGGAAACTTCAACAACAACAAAAAAGAATAAGAAATCCAAAAACCAACTTACATCCCCAGAATTGCTTTTTCCAAGGCAAACAACAACAACAAACCTGTTTCCCACTCCCCCTCCCCATGAGAAGAGCATTTTTGAACTATAAATCAAAACAGCTCCTCTTATTTATTCTTTCAGAATTTCTGTGACAACCACAGTGCAATGGTGGCACCTATTGGTCTATAATATACATGAAAATAATGTCATGAAAAGGATATTTTTTCCCAGATTAACAGTCCCTTTTTTTTTTTTTTTTTTTGTACACTGAGAGCAGCACTAGATTGACAATTCCTACGCTGAGGCAACAGTGTGATTCATAGTAATAACTCAGAAATTATCTTCTCATTCAGGATTCTTCCTGCATGTTGTGACTATATTCTTGAATTGATTAGCTACAAATCTGATCTTTGAATGGGTGCTGGATCTATCAGTTCCCTACAGAATACCTACATAGGTGTCCCTTTTTCTGAACAAGTCATTTTCTCTGATGTTTTCTAAGCAAAGGGAATAAGTATGGGGAGCATAGATGCAAGAATAGGTAATTGGTATCCTGTGTGAGTCAAGCTGTGCAAGGTGAATTTGCATTTTCTTAATTTCTCAGAATGGAGGGCATATAGAAACAGCTGGGATGGTATGGGGAAGAGACAGACATAGGTTTGTGGCTGACCATCACGAGCTCACTGTCATGATTGGGGACGCCAACCAAGCACATTGGTGAGCTATAGCTCTCACAGCAAATTTGTACATAAAGACAAAAAGGAATGCTTACTTTCCTCTAATACTTTTTTCCTTTTCTTGTTATGATAAAGAGTTTCTGAAGAGAAGACAAACTGAATTTATCTTCACAACGGAGGAATAAGCAAGAGTTTACAAATAAAACAGTAATTCAAAATACAAAAAGACAGATATTTTATCCTTTGAATAAATAATGAACCTCGACATTAGCCTTTCCCTTCCCCTTTCTCTTTCTCTTCCCTTTTTTTGCTTGCTTTTTTCTCCTTACTCAATTGAATAAAATAAAATATTTTTAATAATAAAAAAGCCCATCAGTCTCATCAGGCACTGAGCAACCTGTTCTAGATGTATGTATCCCTGTTCATTGTTGATGAACAATTTTTGATATCAAGTGGATGACTGGTCGAAAGAACCATTGAAATAAATAGGTGAAAGAAATCCTCTAATGTCTTCACTTTTTTTCTTTTTAATCTAAACAATTAAAATCATTTATTTGTGAAAGCTCTCCTTTGCAGTATCACTCTAAGGAATATTTTCTCCCTGAAGAGAAAATATTTGAAAATAAAAATCGATAAACTGGAAACTAAAATTTTGTTACAACAAAGTACTATTTTATAATACGTAATATCATCAACCTGAATATTTACTTTCATTGTTCCCAGTTACTACTAAATGTGCTTTCAGAACAAAACTTAAAAAAATTTATCTGAGGAAGAGCTAGGAAACCTTAGGAAAGGAAAATTTCAACAGGAAAAGCAGAAAACTATATGATAATCAGAAATGGAATGCACATAGAATAACACCTATAGAACTGATAAGTCTATAGAATAAAAATAAAGATCAAATTTAAAAGCCAGCTTCAAAATCTATTTCAGACCCTTGAGGTATGAAATGAGAAGGTAAGCCAAAAATGAAAATGGTGAAGCATACTTCTGTTTCAGACACCTTAAAGAATCACTGTATATCTGAGATAAAATGGAAGGTCTCCACTGTTGGCAGAATGTAAGTAATAAATACATGTAACATGAGTAGAGAGAATAAATAGTGAATTTCCTAAAAAAAGAGAGACTACTAATGGAATCAGATAGAAGTCTGTGTTGGGATCCATTATGCACAATGCATTCCTAAATGCATAATCTGGAAAAAAAAAGCACAAGCAGTAATATGGGAATTTTTCTGAGAATACAAATTATTGACAGTTATCAAAAGTGAAAGGTGACAACAGAAATAGTTGAACCAAGTTGCTATGTTTTTGAATGACAGATATGAAATATAAAGTGAATATACATCACATGTATATTCAGAATAAGATACATAAAAGCATATAAAAATAAATAAAATGAAAATCAAATATATATAAAAGCAAATAAACAAAACGTTAAGTTCTTCAGCAATAACCTGAATTTAGATATCAGCACTCTGAAAAAAAGATATTGGAAGCTCTTATAAAAAGAATCTGCTCTGTTGGCTAAAAGGCATGTAGAATTGCAGGATTGTTAGGCAAGATATAGAAAAGAACACAAGTCATTGTCTAAAGCTTTAGTACCACTTCAGAATGTACAAGAGATACAGAAAACTGGCAAGGATTTTCAGCTGCATAGAATGCTTTCCATTTATGGAAAACTAGGATTCCTCAGCTCCAGAAAGAAATGATGGAATGAAAGATGACAGTGTGCTCTGAAATTATAAATGAAAATAAGCAATTAAAAAAAGAAAGCATTATTTTTTATTTCTTATAATGGGGACTCAGAGGACTGAGTGATAGAATGAAACATCTTGTTCAAAACAAAATAAAATGCAGGTCTATATAAGCATAATCCAATTTTGAAACTGATTGTATGAAATCTTTCAGATGAATGCATGAATGTAATGTACAGATATCTCAGTACTGAATTTCCCCACACTGATTTGATAATGGTCTTATAAAATCATGAACCTGTCACTAAATATTAATGCAAAACAAACTCATGATTTAAACTTGCCCATATGACAACTCAGTGGATATGCTGCATGTCAGTATAGCATATAAATGACTATGCAAATTTCCAGCTGCATTGAATCCTTAGTGGATGATGTCTGGTGCTTAACATCTTTAATTGAACTGTTAGATCATTCCTTCAGACCTGGAGGTTGCCAAGCATAGCGTCTTACATTTTTTTCACTCAAGGGACCTCAGGGATAAAAAAAGAAAGAATGTTTTTAATTACCAACTTAAACCAATACCATAGGGCCTTAATTCTAACAAAAGGGCTTGTAGCATGTCTATGGAGTACAATTCCAACTAGTTCCTTGATGAACTTGTCTACTTCTTTTTAACATAAGTTTTCTAAACATAGTTTTTGTCTAGATTTATAGTCTTTGGTTTGGAGCTAAGTAAGTAAACATTCGGAATGATATTGCTCTAAATTTTTGTATGTTATGTGAGATACAGAGGCAGAAAATATGTGCTATAAATATTTTTAAGAACATTCAAATGATCTTGAGCAGTAAATGAATTTACTGCTTAAAACATTCCAAACAAAATATCATTCCTCCAAAATTAATGTCGTGAAAATATTGCCATAAAAAAATGTGAAAGATTCAGACAATGTAAAAATTAAGAGCTGGTTAATCTATTGCTTCAATAATGAAAGAAAATCTTACTTTGAACTCAACATTTGTTCAGCTTTTTTTTTTTTTTTTAATTCTCAAACTAGATATTTTAGTTACAAATAATTAGAAAACAGATGTTTAGGTTTTGTTTTGGTCACATCACTCCCATTTACAAGAAAGGGAGCAAGGAGGACCTGGGGAACTACAGGCCGATGAGTCTCACCTTTGTGCCTGAGAAGATCATGGAACAGATCCTCCTGGATGACATGCTTGATCACATTAGGAATGAATGTGTGATCCGAGTCAGCCAGCATGGCTTCACCATCATGCTTCACCAATCTTGTGGCCTTTTATGATGAAGTGATGGCATTGGTGGACAAGGGAAAGGTGACTGATGTCATTTACACGGACTTGAGCAAGGCCTTCGACATGGTCCCCCACGACATTCTTATCTCCAAATTGAAGAGATGGGGATTTGATGGGTGGACCACTAGATGGATAAGAAATTGGTTGAAAGGCTGCAGACAGAGGGTGGTCATCATTAGTTCTATGTCCAGGTGGAGGTCAGTAATAAGCGGCGTCCCCCAGGAGTCTGTCTTGGGACCAGTGCTCTTTAACATCTGTATCAGTGACATTGATGACAGAATCGAGTGCACCCTCAGCAAGTTTGCTGATGACACCAAGCTGAGTGGTGCGGTTGACACGGTGGAAGGAAGGAATGCCTTTCAGAGGGCTTGAAAGGTGGGCCTGGGTGAACCTGATGAGGTTCAACACTGCAAAGTGCAAAGTTTTGCACTTGGGCCAGAGGAATCCCAGGCATCCCTACAGACTGGAAGGAGCGGTCCTTGAGAGCAGCCCTGCAGAGAAGGACTTGGGGGACTTGATGGATGAAAAGCTTAACATGAGCCAGCAGTGTGCCCTTGGAGCTCGGAAAGCAAATGGTATCCTGGGTTCCATCAGAAGTGTTGTGGCCAGTAGGGACAGGGAGGAGATTGTCCTCCTCTACTCTGCTCTTGTGAGGCCCCATCAGGAGTACTGTGTCCAGGTCTGGAGCCCCCAGTACAAGAAAGACAGAGCTGTTGGAGAGGGTCCAGAGGAGAGCCACAAAGATGATTGGGGACTGGAGTATCTCCCCTATGAAGACAGGCTGATGATCCTTGAGGTCCCTTCCAACCCCGACCATTCTGTGATTCTGTGATTCTGTAAAGATCAGAAACTCACTTGATTCACCACTGAGTTTGCATAGTACATCTCCTGCAGAAATTTAAAATACAGTATATTCCTATTTATTCTGATAAATATGCTAATGTCCCTTATGTATCTTCTTTCATATTCTACAATGACTGGTATATCTAACAGAAGTTGTATGGTAAAAAAATAATCAGTCCATGAAATATCACAACTCCAGATGATTGGTTCAACTGATATACAAACGAGCTTTTATTTGAAGATTCTATACAGATATAAACTGGAAAACATTTAAGTTTTATACTGAAGTAGGCTTATAGGACTACCTCTGATGCCAGATTTTTCAACCATTGTTTTTCTAAATATAAACAGGTAACAAAATCAAGTTAAACCATTCCATACTTAGAATGTTTGGCTGTTAAATATTCTTCTAAATACACAGAAAATGTATCTCCTACCACGAAATAATCATCTTAATTTAATAATTAAACCAGAAATGTAAATAAAAAGTGTGTGGCATGTCTATCACATTATTTTCCCTTCATATTTTCTGATAGACTTAAATATATGAGTAGCTCATATTTGCGTGTGCTTAAATTACTGCATATCACCTCATTTTATTAGGAAAATTTTATCTTTACATACATCTTACTTTTGTTCTTTAACTCAAAGTTATATATTGTAGTTCCATTTTTCTTTACTTTTGTGATTCAACCACTGGTATCAGTGGGCAATATTTAGCTCCAGTTTAAAATCATTTCTTCTCGTGATTTCTTGGCCTCATTAACTGATATTACAATTCTTTTAGTTCCTAGTAGTAAAATTTTGTAGTTGCTGGTTTTGTAGGATATACAGCTTCTGTAGCATCTGTGACAAAACTAGTGACACATTACTGAAAAACAATACAGAATTTGAGGATGGCATTACAACGATGACTGTCCTAAATTGACCAAAGAAGTATTCTATGGCATATCACATCATGCTCAGCAATAAAAATTGTGTAATTTTTTTAGTTGTTGCTGATATGAACACAACCTCACTGCACAACAGCCTCATAATGAGCTTTAGCATAAACACTTAATTATCTTCTTAAATACACATTTGAAGTCAACACGCTAATTGTTTCTGCTGTCCAAAAACATAACCATATTTTTTTCATTTCAAATGTACGTATTCCTAACAACTGTTTCTGTCCAGGGCCATATATTTATTTCTTCCATGAGAAACTAGTAGGACTTAGGTAAAATAATAAAAAATTTAATTGGTTTCTACACGCATAGTTTTTCATATTCATTATGGTGAAAGTTTTCACACAATACAAATATTTATACGTACTGAGTCCTTTGTTTCTAAGATCAAGTTCTTCACAGATCTATTCTGCCTATCAAACAAGAATGACTCCACAATGGAGCCATAATCACATTGGCCACCAGCTAGAAACACATGCAAAAATACATTTAATGCTTTGGAAACATCAAGGCTGAATTTTCTTCTTCTGTGGAGGTTCCAACATATTTTTGCATACAGCCATTGACTTCTGCATTCAAACAAACTTTCAGTATAAAATTTATATGAAACTTTTTTCTACTGTAGTAAATGGCAAATTTTCTAATTACCATTCTTGCAAATGAAAAGCTTCATCAACGCTTAATGAATGTTTATGGAGATCAAGCAGTGGATGTGAGCGCTGGCAGTGGGTGGTGCCTTTCTGCAGTGGCAACAGCATCACTGGGTCACTCCTGTTGGTACACATTTTTAAAAGCATAACATGCAGGCTCTTGTTCATTGATGGCAAAAAATGTATAGCTAATAGTAATGACTATGGTGAAAAACAGTGTTTTGTAGCAGAGAATTTGCTCTATCAAGTAATCATATTGTACTCTTTGTATTTGTTGTAGTTTCCATGGAAATTAAAAGGTGGCATTACTTTCAATTTGACCTACATAGTTAAAGTTTGTTTAATGAAAATGTAACATTTCAGATGCTAACAAATCAGTCCTGTGAACTTTAAGTCCCTCTTTACAGGAGTCAAGTTATGCTACAGAAGAAAAAGAAAAACTGCTCTGAACACTACATATTTTTAATATATAATTTCATTCATAAATCAAGAATGCCCCTTTATGTGCTTTTTTGCTTTAAAATCTCTAAGATCAGTTTTCATAATTAGGTTTGAAGACATCTGAATTGAAGAAAAAAATAAGCACTTCAGAATCAGAGTAATATACTTATCTCTAGAATCTAAAGATTAGAGGAAAATTGATATAATTAAATTTCATTTTCACAGTCTAACACACAAAGTGAATCATTTTCTCTTTTTGTTTTTCAGGCCCTCTTATTTCCCTTAACTACCATTGCATATTATCATGATTTTTTTTTTTTTTTTTTAATGTAACAGTACTGATTCCACAGTCATTATCCAGGCACTATTCACAGAAATTTCTTATTAAACTAAACAAACAAACAAAAACAAGTTTTTTTTTATTGTATTCAGACCAAAAGCTGTAATTCACTAATATATGACTCCTAATAATAAGCTTGTTATTCCAAACTCTAATCATTACACTTTGTTAAATCTTCCTCAAAACAAACATACAAACAATTTAAATCTATAGAGAATCCTTTCTCCTTAATAAAACAGAAGAATGATGTGATAATTCCAGCCAATTTGCCCTGTATTTCAACCCCCACTGCTCTGTGATGAAAGATAAATATGATTTAAAAATGTAAGCAAATGCTTCCTACTGTTTTAAAGAAAACAGCAGTGTAAATTATGAAAACTGAACTTTGGTTTGGGCAGACTATGCATTTTTTTTTTAGTGATAAAGAAACATTAACTTCCCAAGGAGTGCAGGAGAACAAATTTTACAATTTAATCTATGTGGAGTTACTTCTATAAGCAACATATTTTTCTCTCCCTGAACTTCAGTGCTAGTTCAATATTAACATACTCGGAAAAATATATTCCACTGAATAATGACTACTACACAAACATTTGCAGTCAGATTTGACAAAAAAAAATATATCTCTTAGATGGTGGTTATCAATTTCAATGGTCATTGAAATCACAAGCAAAAATGAATATGACAGTCGTATTACTCTCTTCAAAGTCACTTCTTAAAAGTCTAGTTGTCTCTGAGACTTGGGGAATGGCCTTTTTTGTTTGTTTGTTTGTTTGTTTGTTAACTTATTTATTAACATGCCTCATTTGTCCTTCTATTCCTCAGCTAACTGGAAGATACACTTAACCAAGTCACAAAGATCCGGCTTTCTTATCTCAGCCCATAGTCACCAGTGCAGCACCATCATGGTTTACAGTCACTTGGGCTTTAATCTAAAATGATGTTGGCACTATACTGAAGCAGGAAATTTTTCTTCCTAATGGTCTCATTAGACTATGATGAATAATCATAGAGACCTCCCACAGAGGGCATAAAAGCCAGGTCATTAGCATTACTTAAGCCTTCTGCCCCTCTTAATAATTTTATTACAGCATTGTCGACAAGCACAAACTAAGACTGGAAATCTCATTGTTCTGGAAGCATGGTTAAGTGCAGCCCTTTTCCTGAACATTTAATTGGATTATACAGTGTATAATGATTGAAGTGTCAAAAACATTTTTAAAGCTTACCACAGGTTTGCCATCAATACCTCATCAGGTAAACCCAAAAATGTAGAATAGTTGGAACTTTCAGGGAAATAGAAAGCATGAGACTTGCACAGAAATAGGCTATAAGTGCCTAAAGTGGGATAAATTAAAGAGTTTATATTCACAAATCACCCTCCTCCTTTATGACTTGTGCTATTTTAAATTCTACTAAAGATTTTTTTCTTGTCTCACAACAAACAATGTTTTGTCTTTTTAAGAAGGACTAACGTTTAAATAAAAACAAATTAGATACAAACATAATTGTATTGCACATAGCATCTACTGTAGTTCTGTACAAATATGATCCACATACATGTGTTTTCACAGTACCGTTTACATTGGTGAGTGTTGATATATTTGTTATTAGAGACACTGAGAAAGCATCAAGACTGGCAACATTTCCAATATATGCATCCATTTAGTTATAAACCTGGGCAAAGAGAAGAGTGGAAGGAACATCTGGTTACTAGGATCTGAAACTTGGTGTCAAATATTATGTACAGTTCATTTCATTGGCCATGTCAGCATTCTCAATATATTGATGTGCTTATATCAAAGTGTAAATATTTACACCAGTTTCAACACTGTTGGACTTATTTGTAGAGGCAGTCTGACTAATATCTGCAAGATATGGATAGCTTTTCATCTTTTTTTAAGACAAAAAAAATCTGTGTGAATTAATGTACTGTGTTTTAGAAGCATTGTATAAACGTGAGAAAAAAAGTTAGAGACAGAGAGTACATTTTTTTCAGCTTTCTAGAGATATGACAGGGTGAAAACATATGTGAATACAGAAGCATGTTATCTTGATGCTTGGAAAAATGAGAAAATCTAATTAAAGTTACCCACCTATGAATTTCATATAATTTCCTCATTAATCCTAAAATGTACATAGTAGAACTTCTTCATCATTTTTATTGTGTTTCACGTTCATCATTGTCATCAGTGTATCATCATTATACACATTATATTTTCTGTGTACTCTAATTTTGTTCATTATTATCACCTGACTACATTAGTATTTAATTTCTCAAAATGGTGAAAAGAATTTATGAACACCTCATATGACACTCATTGACTAAACAGTTATTGCTTAGTGGGCTGGCAAAGAAAAGAATCAGTGTACACAGTGTCAATGAGGCAGAAAGCATATGTGAGTCTTGTAATCAAATATTTCAGTGATTAAAGAGTAAAACAAAACAAAACAAAACAAATACTCACTATGTTGTTCTCCATGGGGACATTAGTCTTCAAACTTTTTCAGAGTTCTGTCAGCAACTGTAATGAGAAAGTCACTGGAGAGAGAATACTAGTTTCAAAAAATATCTTTTCTGGAGAGACTAAAATCTAACTTGTCTTTTCTTTCAATATATTATTTAGGCTCTTCTTTCACATCCACCTTCCACTTTGAAACCATGTCACCTGTGTGTGATTTGTTAAATAGCCAAAAGCTAAGAAAGAGTGGATCTATAGCATGGTGATCAAGGAACTCCCCAAACATCTAGATCCCAATGAAATAACTGTTCAATTTTTTGCAGTTATAACAAAGCACTCCTGTACTTCAATAGTTCCGCTCAAAAGAAAAGTTAATACAATGTGGTTGTCTTGACTTCAGTAACTGGACATGGAGAAAATTGATTAGACAAAAAAAGATGCCAAAACATATAAAAATATTAAGAAAATTGCCTTGGTCACATATTTAGAAAAGGCAGGTGGACTGTGAATGTATACCTTTCAAGAACATATGGAATGGTAAGTAAGAAAGAGTAAGGAGAGTGTGAACAGTGGACTGAACTCCTGTCTAGTTCAATTTGGAAACAAAATCAGCAACAAATTCATAGCTATGATGACATTTTTTTCATCAGATTAGAATCACTCATAAATGAAGATGATTACTGACAAAAATTACAGTACAATTTTTTTTTTTTTTCATCATAGAATCATAGAATAATCACAGAATCATAGAATGGAGTGGGTTGAGAAGGACCACAATGATCATCGAGTTTCAATCCTCCCTGCCATGGGCTGGATCGCCAACCACCAGACCAGGCTGTCCAGAGCCACATCCAGCCTGCCCTTGAATGCCTCCAGAGATGGGGCATCCACAACCTCTCTGGGCAAACTGTTCCAGTGTGTCACCACCCTCTGAGTGAAAAACTTTCTCCAAATATCTAATCTGAAGCTTCCCTGTCTTAGTTTAAAACCATTTCCCCTTGTCCTATTACTATTCACCCTTGTAAACAGTCGTTCTCCTTCCTGTTTATATGCTCCCTTCAAGTACTGGAAGGCCACCATGAGGTCTCCCCAGAGCCTTCTCTTCTCCAAGCTAAACAAGCTCAGTTCCCTCAACCTTTCCGAGAAGTGCTCCAGTCCTCTGATCATCTTAGTGGCTCCTCTGGACTCATTCCAAGAGCTTTGAGTCTTTTTCGTTCTGGGGGCCCATGCCTGGATGCAGGGCCCCAGATGGGGCCTCACAAGAGCTGAGTAGAGGGGGACAATCACCTTCCTCTCCCTGCTGGCCAACCTTTTTATAATGCAGCCCAAGATATAGTTGGCCTTCTGGGCTGCAACAATTTCTATCTGAATTTGCCATAAATGCAGATTTATTTTTAATAATACAAAAGTAAATACATGAATTGCAAAGAAAATATAATAAACTATAAATAAACATGAAACAATAGAAGAAAAATAATGATTATAAGTCCCTCAAAGGTCTATCACAATCTAGTCTGAAACAATAGTATATGTGCTCAAATTTAGAATTTTTTTCATGAGTATATATGTTTTTTTTTCTTTATTGCAAAGTATTGTTTGATTTTAAAAAAGAATGTTCCTATTTAAGAATGGTGTTTGCAATATTTAAGTGCTTCCAGGGTAGTTCAGCACATGAAAATGAAAAGGAAAGCACTGGAAAAATTACCTACCAGAATAATTTTTATGATAAAAAGTAAATAAAATAATAAGTAAAATATTAAGTCAATAATTTGGGCAGGATTATTTACTAACATTTCAGAAAAAGAGGTAGTCTAGAGAAATAGTTGTTGATTTTCAGTGGAAGAAATAACATCTTTTTACCTACAGAAGCACTGCAATTGAATGTACTGTTTTTCAGTGTGAAATATGGCAACTTGTGAAGCAACAGAAAGTGGCTTGATAAGCATAGATTACTATGCTTTTCAGCAACTCAATACAAATTTGAAAGAATGGAAGAATACCTCTTAGCTCAGCTACTGGATATTGTCAACCACATAATTTTTCTTAACTCAGGAAGTATAATACAAAAAAAGTAGTTTCCAGCCTCCACTGAAAATGCAGTTCTTCTCTAGCTGATTTAAAACACAAGCTTAAAAATAACAAAAACATTTTTGCTAAATAATATATACAGCCATCTTCTAAAAAAATAATTTTTAAAAAGCTACTTAATCTTCTTTAAAATAACTGACATTGTATAAAGAGCGCATCAGTCACTACAAGTGATTATTACATTTTTTTTTGTTTAATATGGTAAAGTGAATGACAAGAACTAAGGATAAGTTAAGATCATGCCACCCTATACATGCTATGTTGTATCATTCTATATTGTTTCAGAAAAAAAAAAAAGATATAGCATTAAATAAGACCGTTCCTGTTTAAAAACTTCATTTGCAGTATCTCACTGATATTCTTTGACACAGAATCTCAGATACAGTTCTAAATGCTTTTCAATGCATTTTAATATATTCAGGAACTCAAACATATGTGTCATGGGTCTATGCACATTCTTTGCTAGCAGTAACAGTGAAACTATTTTTTATACTTTTCAGTTAAAAGTGGGGTTGAGGCTTCCAAAACGGCAGTTCATTAAGTCAGAAGAGCATTAGTTCTTATAAACTTGTCACAAAATTACAATATTTTCTATCTTGCTTATAATCTTGCTTATAAACACAATTTCCAGCAAGACAAAAATTGTGGGTTTCAATTCTACAATGTAGAATAAATTTAATTAAGTAATGCACATTCTAAATAAGGGAAATGGTTCTGTCTTCTGACATTTCAAATGAGAAAATTCAATCACAGAAACAATGAAGCATAGCAATTTTTAATTATTTATTTATTTTACTCTTGATCTTCAAAACTTTATTTTATTAGCCTACCTGATATTTCATAAATATTCTGCAAGACTTTAGATAACTTAAATAAGAATTGAACATACAACAGATAAAAATGTCATCATTCACTTTACTTTATCTCGTCCATTGAGAAACTTTGTTTTATTGTATTAAATTCCAGGCCAACTGCAATTTATGCTGTGGTCTACTGAATGTCATCTCTGATTCTGAAGATGAATCACACTTAAAATAATTATTCAACTAGCTTATATAAAATTCATCTAATGTACTGTATTTGATTAGAGTCGGATTGAATTAATTTAAAATAACAGATAATTGAGTTTATTAAGGTATTTCCAAATTCTCCATAATGACACCCAAGTTTGTTCAAATGAAATGGCAGAGCCTTCCATTTATCCATTTCTTTCAGAATAAGTACAGCTATTACTATGCTTTGCTTGTAAGGAGCAATAAGCTTTCACTATCCCACCTTCTTCGATCAGTAAGATCTTATGATAGGTATACCATCTAGCATTGGAAAAAAAGCAAACAAACAAACAAGCAAAAACAAACAAACAAACAAAAAAAAAACCAGAGTGCTACTTCTGTGCAGGTTTGCCTATAGCATAACATAATGATGAAGAAAAATGAATACATTATTTTCCAAATACAAAAGTTTTTCACAGTACCAGAATGATTAAGATTGGCAGGAACCTCTTGTCATCCAGCCCAACACTTGCTCAAAGAGGAACAATTAGACCAGGGGGCCCAGGCCCATTCTCAAGTGGCTTCTGAACATCTCCAAGGAAGATACGCACAGTTTCTGGGCAGACTGTGACAGTACTGTCCCGCCACCTGCACACTACAGAAGTGTTTACTCATGTTCACAGAAAACCTCATGTTTTCCAGATTCTGTTCATTTCCTTTTGTACTGGGACTGAGCATCAGTGAAAAGAGCCTGGCTCTACCTTCTTTACATCCTCCTTTGCATCCTTTATGGACATAGATGAGATTCCTTCCAAGTCTCCTCTTCTTCAGGCTAAGCTCTCCCAGCTCTCTTATCTCACCTCATGAGAGTAGTGTTCCAGTTTCTTAATCATCTCCAACTGAACTTTATGGTTCCAATCCCTACAATCTGAGCTTCACATTTTCAGTCCACCTCAGTGTTTTATCTAACCTGTATCTAATCAGCTTGTCTCTGACAATGTTTTAGATTACAGTGCTGAAAGCCTCACAAATAAACAAACAATATCCACTTCCTGCTCACCCACCAAACTAGTCATTTCATGTGTTTTTTCACAGTCTGTAATTGTGGCTTACTCCGCTATCTTGAAAAAGTCATGTTTTTGATGGATCCTACATTTTCTTATTCTAATTTATTTAGTCCGAGAACAGACCTGAGTACAAATCTTTTTTTTTTTTTTTTCTGGTGTATGGGATTACTTCCTTGGTCTCTTCATGAATGTTTATTTATATTTAATTAACTTTATTTATAAACAGTATCCTGGAACTGGAGCCATAGCAAATCTCCTCCCATTTTGCAATATGCAAGATGAAGATCCAAAAGCTCTAGAATCTCCATTAATAATTGAATAATAAGATGTTCTGTATCCTGAAATATACAGAATAAAACCAAAATAACTCTTTTTCTTAATATGTAAAGCTGGTATTTTAAATAACCTCTTCATAAAGCATGTTATTTAAAAAATAAAAATAAAAATCTAAGATTTATTTGTACTGAGCAAAAAGAGCTTGTGTTACCTTGTCATAATAAAATATATTTCAAGACTAGTTACAGAAAGCTCATCAACTTTTCAGACAGTTCTGAAATATTTTTCCTTTCTCTTCACTGAAACAACTGCTTCCTTTCCTTATTCTTTCTATATTTTTCTTTCTTTTGGTAGACAAGTAGTTAAAAACAAATGCTAGAACTAAAAGTATTTAATTAACATAACAAAAAAGTACCTCATATCCTTGTGGGATCTCCTTTTGACTCAAATACATTTAGAGATTATGAGAGGTATGTTTCAAAGATCTCTCTTGGGAAGTTATGTGCTCAAGTCACGTTTACATCAAAAGGATTTGTTTGTGTAACTCCCTGAACACTATTTTGAAGACATGCTTCTTGGAATATCAAGTTGTGTTTCACTTGATAGATGTGAAGTCTGCTAAGAAAAGAATTTTGTTTCTTGATTGTCCTTTGGTTCAGAATTAACATTTTGCAAGTTATTTAACTTAGACTAATAGGCATTGTATGTACTGATACTACATAAGCTTTCAAATTTCTTCAGTGAACTATTGTCATATTTAGAAATCCCTGATAGCACTCATCTAAGTGTAAGCTTTGTTTGTGTGTTGTTTTTTTTTTTTAAGAAATGGGGGGGGGAACTTTTTTTTCTTACTTTTAGAACTGCCTGTTATGTGAAGTAGAAAAACAAAGAGGCATTCAAGATGGAAAAATGGTGACATATAAAATCAGATTTGATGGGGAAATGTGAACTTTATGTACCTGTATTTCAGAAAAATCCAACAGGTTCTCAGGTCCTTAAGCCAGGAAAACAGTAGTTTTCTATCTGTACTCAAATTGTGAAGAAATATAGTTTACGGGTCATACTGACCTAGGTCACACTTAGAATGCAGAAAATTCCTATAACAAACAAAACAGTGTATTTTATATAGTCTTAGCTTTAACTGAATCCTAAAGCCTCTAAGGCAAATATTAAATCTCCAATTGAAATCAGTGGTGAATGTCTTGCAGATTGCAGCAATGCTCACGTTCTTGAGAAGGGAAGTATTCAAATCGTGGCTGCTAACTTGACATGTTTCATCATTCAAGGTCAGAGCTTTCTGATGCTTTGTCACTTTGTGGCATTCTTTCTTTCTTTCTTTCTTTCTTTCTTCCTTTCTTCCTTTCTTCCTTTCTTCCTTTCTTTCTTTCCTTTCTTTCTTTATTTCCATTCTTTCTTTCTTTCTTTCTTTCTTTCTTTCTTTTCATTTGTTTGTTTTTCATGTCTCTTTCTACCTGAAGACCTACTGGCAGTTAATTTGTAATGGAATAAATTGGTTAAGAGGGTTGACATATTTAAAATAAATACTCATGAAGATGAAAAAGAAACAAATGATTACTTGCTATGGAAGGGAAGGGTGTGAAGAAAGTGGTTATAGTTTGATTAGTTTACATAGAACTGAAATAACAGCTATAGTTACAGCATCTATGCTGGTATTTTTAATTGATTTTTCTAATTTCAGCTTAAGTTCTTATTTCAAACTATAAATTTTTTTTTTTTTCATAGAAAAAAATGTGGAGACTTTATCATCTCTGAAAAAGCCAATATTGCTATTCAATGTTACTATTCATAAGTATCTAAATCATCACAATGTGCACCTGTTCAGTAAAACTTCAGTAAGAAATTTGAGTTTCATTTCATCCACAATATTGGACAGATGTATAAGGCAATCTGGCAGACTCTACCAAAAGCTAAAATTACTGGAGAGTTTTGCTTGGAATTTTCAACAATCTCTTTGATAGTAAAGACTGTTTCTCCTGTGCTCTTAGTGACAGAGGAAAAGAGGGTAAAAATTTGGGTTGTGAATTCAGACTCTGGGTTAAGAAAAAAAAAAGGATTGGGACATGTAGTATGGTGAAAGTGGGAGCACAGAAATTCTGGGAATGAGTGATAAAAGGGACTGCATTTATACGCAAAATAAATTACAATGGGAAGAAAGAAAAGTTGGAATTGACTGAGCAAGGATACTGTGACTAGTAAATGTGATAGAAGCAGTTATCACAACGAAAGCTGGAAACACAAGGGATGGTAGATATTGAGAAGGAAATAGTGAGAAGCTCCTGAACAGAGAATGGTCCAAGTTGGCATTAAGTTTCAGAAACTGGATGAGATTTGACACATAACATTAGAGAAATGGTTAGAAAGGTGTGCTCACAAAGGCATAGTTATTGCAGATTAAGGAAATTAAGCAATTTTTCCCCTTATGTTTACAAATATTTGCAATATGCATTGACACAGCATGTGGTACAAACAGCATGATGTAAAACGTAAAACAAATTGAGCAGAAGACTTTGCCACATACTTCAGTTCTCCTATTCTTTGGAGCTAGGAATCAAAACTTAGAATACATTAAGACATTATCATTTAAACATTAGTTTAACAGGATATCAGAAAAAATAAAAGAATAGTTACATTAAGAAAGCTGCCACATGTAAGGCAAGCAGTTATTATGTTTTTAATACTTGTGACAGTTTGAAGAATTAGAATTATATGCATTGATATGCAACAGTTATCCACACATTACTCAATTTATTATTATTCTTATTTGGTACTAAATTCCATGTTCTCAAAAGAATGTATAATCCCTATCTCATGAAATAATACTTTCTAGATTACTTTCTATATTAGATTTTAAAAACTGCTATTTACTGTTTTGCAAGATATTTTTATAGGACATGATTTCCTCCAATTCTCTGATTAAGTGCTACCCTGTTCTATTAACTGTTCTTGTGACATTCCTAAAAGAAAGGCCTCTCCATTCTTCATGATTGGCCTTTCTTATTTTGCACAGAAAATGGCCTCAGGCTTAAGCTGTGTCTTTTCTTTGTCCAATGGATTTTCTTCCAATTTAGCTGTGATTTGAAATATGAAGGCATTATGTCCTTTCTCTCATTTCCCATAAAACATGCAGTAATACGCAGAAGCAGAAACCAAGTACTTCAGTTCTTCCAAAAGCAGAACTTCAGCAGCAATAGGATTCCTGATGGGGAGATGGAAAGATAGGTTGGATGGGAGCTTCTAATCCTGGTCACACAAGCTATATTTACTAATAAACAAAAAAGGATCATACCTTGGGTTTTTGTAATTATATGCAATCATCTATGCTGCTTAATGATTTTCCTGTTCCTCAAACAATATTTTCCTGTACCAGCTTGCACTGATGGTAAGAGCCCCTAGGTTGTTACTGGAGTCCCTGGTTATTGTCGATAAATCAAAAAAGAGAGCGGTCTACAGACACTCCTTGCAGGGTTCTCTATTTTGAATGAGTATAAGCCATGATGTACCATTTTCCCACATGTGCAATGTGCTGGCCCTGGCCTCATTCATTTGGTGGCTTAAATCATACTTCTAAATATTACAGATGTAAGAAGTACATACATACATACATACGTATATACATACATATATATACACATACATATATACATACTATTTCCTTAAAGGTGTCAATATTAGTTAGGTTAATGCCAGGAAATGACATGCTTATTTGTGAGTTTACATTCTGATACCATGAAAGGACTGACGCCAATCAATTAATACACATAAACATATAAAATCCAAGCTAAAATGCACTTCTTCATTTTCTTAAGAAATTTCTTAAATTTCAATACTTGATCTTTGCAACTTAACCACCATTTTCAGAGATTTTTTTTAAGGAACATATACATCAACATTTTTGAATGTTTTAATGTCTACACTACCTAGTTAATTTTTATTTTTATTCCCTCCTGGCAACACATTAATCCATAGCCATCTACTTCAGAGCTTCTGACGTTATCTTCTTTCTGATCAATATCAGTGAAAAATGTTTGATCATACGACTCTTTGTACTCTTTCTACCTCTTATTGTTTTTAAACTGAAAGATATGTTTAAATAACATATCTTGCACAAAAATTCTTTTGTTCTGTTTTGTTATTTGGTGCAGTAAGGTCCCATACATATTGTTTCAAACCAAAGCTGTGTATAAATGTTTTAGATAACAGCACTGACTATTTGATTTGGGAGCGTCTGAAAAGAAATCAACAGGACTCAAGTTTAATCTTTTTATCACTTATCTTCACACATTATAATAAAGAAAGAAATACTAAAGTGAGATAATGAATTAGCAAGAAGAAAAACTTTTATTTCAGAGAGAAATCCCTGAGAAATAGATTCTTCCCCCTTCCCACCCTGTCACCCCTGTTTTTATAGCACAAAGAGTGAGAGCTGCTTTGTTTGTTGGGCATAGCTTTGCATATAACACTACCTTCCATGATCCTCTTCACTACCATTTTGCTTCATCCACTTTGATTCTGAGCTCAGCTTCTTTGTAGACTGCTTTTGAATGTCTTGTATAATTGTTTATTACTCTACTGTCTGCTATGGCACTGAGATTGTGCTATGCCAGCTTATCAGAAACAAGCATCTATGGTCAAACCACAGTCTGTCAGTTTCATGAGCCTTTCATACAGCCTACTGATGCTTCCAGACATATTTCCTCTCTTAGAATTTAACACATTTTTATTGGTCCTAATACAAAGCCGTGAAAAAAAGTGATATTCAGCCTCTCTCATGGGAGCACCGTTGCTGGTCAATGACCTATGAGAGATATTGAAAGACTTGGTATCTTCAGGACTCACCATCATAGTTATTGACATCTAACACATATATTAAATATGATAAAATAATACATATATATTGCAGAAGATATATATAAAACTATGCACACATCAGTTCAGAAGTGTAGAAAACCACTCTCCAAACTAAAACTCTGATTAAGATCTCAAGCACATTAGAAATTCTGATGCACAATCTTTAGCCCTATGAAATGTAAATGGTTTTCCTCATTTTTTGCTTATACATAGATCTAAATTCAGTCAAAATTTTAAAAAATAGTAATAATTCTGTCAGCATGAGCTTTTCTTTCTCCAAAAATATTACACCAAACAATCCAGAAATCATTGTTTGTTTAAACATTACCCTTACTTTTTATATCTGTCCACCAAAAGTTACTTCTGTGAAGGAATTAAAGATAAGAGAGATCCTGGTCTTCTACCGGTCAGATTCATAAGCAAGAGTTATTGTTATGCTTATGTAAATTTGTTCTATGTTATCATTTATTGTCCAGTTACTTACTAATATATGATAGAAGTAACTTAATTCAACCTGTATTATGACATCTAATTTCTAAAAATACCTTAATCATGAAACATGAGCTTTCAATAAATTTCTTAGTTGTACCTGTTATAGCATGATTGTAGGACTTCAGATATCAGAGACAGAAAAAGGCATCTGTGTTCTTCTACTGTCAATAAAAAATGATCTCACCATTACGTGCTCATCTGTAACACAGATAGTACTGGAAAGCAGACCCCATGAGTGCAGAGCCTCAGGTTTTGCCACTGTCCTCTACCTTTCCTGCAGAACATTAAGTGCCATGCTTTTCCTTCCGTTGCTCTCCTTTTCTCTCCTAAACCTCCTTGTTCCTCTGCTTTGATTTCATCTACTCTGAGCTTAGATGTGGTACTGACTGCTGATGAGACGATAAAGTGCTCTAACTCAGAAAGTTACTTTTAGCTGAATTTCTTAGCATAACACAGACACTGCATTTATATGGGGAATCTCTGAATCCAGGTACTGCATTAAGGGCAGTTGCAAGTACCCTGAGTGCAAAAGCAGTCACATGAAGCTTACCTTGCTACCTCTGCGGTGCATAATAACTTACAGCAGTCAGCAAAATAATAAGACAAAAAGAAAAAAAAGAAGTGCATTTTATGAAATCAAACTTTCAGGAGATGCATACATTGGAGGAGAACATAACACAGAATTTTTAAACTCTATTTTTTCTGCCTAACAGGGCGAATAAGACAGAAACTTTGAATGTGAACAAATAATATAAAATAAACATAAGCCATTAAAAAGAAAAAAAAATCTCTTTCAGTCCTTAGAATTTCATTTGAAAGGACTGAAAATAAGACTTAATTTTAACTTAGTATCTCTGCCCCAGAATATCAAATTAAAAATAAATAAATAAATAAATATACTGCATTGTTATATAATATTTTAACCCCTCTAAATTACACTAGAGAGTTTTGAAAACAAATGATATATATGTATATTTTCACTGTTCCTTAGTAATTTCCTCAGTCGCTGATAGGTAATTTATTTTTTTATTTTTTATGCAGACCCTGTAGACTCTTTTTTTTATCCTTTCCACTTTATAATCATCAATAGAGATCCATCTCCTAGAATAAACACATTGAAAATGTATTCAGCAGTTTTTCCCATCACTGCAATCTTGGCAGAATGTAAATTAAAAAAATTCTATTTAGAGAAAGTGAAGGTGATGCTGATCAATCAGTGGAAGCAACTTGACAAAACGGGAATGCTGGAACTTTTTCAAATGGTGCAATGAGTCACAATACTATTGCTATGTCATGGAAGTACTGGTTTTCTCTGTACAACTGGAGGTTATTTCTTTTAAGTGGTACAAACTACTGAGACTATCAGATATGATGGTGCTGCCATAATACTGCACAAACATGATTTTTTTTTTTTAAATGTGAGGACTGCTCCAAAAGTAGTGCCTCCTGTTTTCTAATGTCGGCTCACAGTGTCACAGATGGATACTGGTGGTACAGCAGTAGAGATTAAACCTCACCTCCTTAATATTCCATTACATTTTGTTGCCATGTGAGATATGGCAGCAGAGGGGCAATCTGACAAACTGGTGTTGGACACAGAAGTGACTATGAAGCAAACGTGTAGCTGAACGCACATTCTTTGACATTTACTGAATGTTGACTGAATGTCAAATCCCCAAACAGGAGATGTGAGCACAGTGAGGTGGTGGGTGGTGCATTTCAGCAGCAGTGATAGCAAGGCTACCTCTACTGTTTATGAACATGATATGCAGACTCTTGTTAATCACTGATGAAAAGAATAGCTAATGGTGGTGACTGTGTTGAAAAATATTGTTTTGTAACTGAGAATTTATCAATTAATGTTATTGTGCTCTTTATATTTGTTGCCACTTCCAGGGAAATAAATAAGAAGAATTATATTTGAAGCAACCTACCTATCTGGCTAGTAGTCTGAAGATCTTCTAAAACTTTCACTTATTACCTCAGTACAGAACTCCTACTTGTAGTCCAGATAATTTTATGGAAAAGTCCACAGAATTTAATAAGAGTAAAACAGCACAGTTTTACAGAAATATAATTTCCTCTACATAGATATGTATATTATTTCCAGAATAGCATGTGCTTATTTATTATAAAAAATTATGGAGTGTTAAAATTCTCAAGAGAGTTTTGTGCTCTCTGCTAAGCTTTACAGAAAATTTCCCACAAATAGAACTTGCCTCTGAAGGCATTTTTGAAATGATGTAGCAGTGACATGTTTTTTTTTCCAGACACCACATAGCAACTACTTTTTTTTTAGTTTGCATCTGTTCACCTTTAGCTGCTATACCATTGTCTAGGTATTCCTTGCCCTTGCTGCTTTGGGGGAAACCTCCAGCCCCCTTAGACATCTTGACAATTAAGACCTGTATCAAAGGCCCAGGACAGAAGCAACTGCATTGATAAGAGATTGTTCTGCTACCCTGCTGTTAGGCATGCAGTATTTTACTGACATTCTCATCACACTCTAAGCCTGATTATTTCAATGGACTTTTCCCTAAGAAGATTTTAAGTAGACATCCTGTGACTTTTATTTTTATTTTTTTTTTTATATTTTTTAATTCCTGTGACAGGGCTGGGAGAGATTTAAGATCATCTCTGACTCAGAGTCAGCCTGTAGAAGCAATATAAATATTGAATGGTTGAATAAAGATCTGAAAGGGCTGAGTATCTGTTTCATTTTACTCAGGAAAGATAAAAGGGTTACAGTAGCTCTCAGTTGACAGTGAGCTCATTCTACTGCCATAGGAGGCTGCTTGGCCAGGTAAGCACGCAGTACACTTCACTCCCACTACCTTGTTCCCACACCACAACTGCTGCCAGCCCACATGGATTAATAGAATCACAGAATGCCTTGGGTTGGAAGGGACCTCAAGGTTCATCAAGCTCCAACCCCCCTGCTGCAGACAGAGCTACCAACCTCCATATCTAATACTAGACCAGGCTGCCCAGGGCCCCATCCAGTCTGGATGGGCACCTCCAGGGATGGAGCATCCACAACCCATTAAGAATGATAATGAGAGGAATGCCTTGCCATTGATTTGAAAATGAAAATGAGCATTTTAAAATATTGTTAATCTTTGAAAAGTCTTGATATTTTGATTTTAAATGCTGTATATGAATTTTGAGAGTTGAATGTTTACTTTATTACATAAATGCCTACTATGCCTCACATGTCTAATAAATAAACTACCTTAATGTATATACATATTTCTTCATATATAAATATTGCACACATAAAAATACCGTGTACCTTTATATTTACAGTGTAAAGATCTTGACTTGTAGTCAAATTTCTTCCTCTTAAATATATGGAACACATACCATTTTCTTTATTTTTGTAATGGTTTTGCCCTGTCTAAATACACCGTGACAGAGGCACACCATTTTGGCAGCTGGTTTCAGCCATACCCTGTGCTGGATCTGTTGGAGCTGGCTGGAAACATGAGTCAGCATGGGGCAATCCCAGCCAGTACCCACAGAGGCCCTGTCATTCCCCTCCCCTATATCCCCATGTCCAAAATCTTAATGTGGACACACAATGTAAAAAGTTGCATAATAAAATACAGTTACTCAAGTATATAATTGTATGTACAGAGATAACAGAGTGTACCAAAAGATATTATCTTCTCATCAACAAGTAACAAACAGTCCAACAAACAAAGAAAACTAGAAATAACACCTGATGGAGTGTTATACATGCAGGTGCCAAAAATTAATTTAGTAGCACTGTTCAATAATTTTAGCCTTGTTAAATAAGTTTAGCTTAGTTTTCAACTAAGAAATCCCAATGCTGTTACTCAAAAAGAAGAAAAATAAACATTACAAGGTAAGGTTGTGAGATGTGTTAACGTGCAAGAAGTGTTTGGTGAAAATGCAAACTTTCAAACTTCTGTTTGTTCTAACAAATTATGGGAGTTACCCAGATTTTCAGTGACATTTGCATTTACACTTACCACAATAGTAATGCCAAGAGAATCTGTACATACATTTAGTTCTGAGTTGTACTAGTTATCAGACTTAAAAATATTGCACAGACAATGTAAGGAATTAGATGACAATAATTTGGCATTTAAGAGGATGCCCAGCCCACGTCATGTTCATGCATACTTTTATAAGCAAGAGTTCTCCCTCTTCAAAACTTCTTTTATTTCAACCTTACAAGGGACAATACACCAGTAATTTAGGATAATAAAACCAGATTCATGTTAAATTTATGCTTCTGACAGTCCAATAGTCTGGAAGGAAGTATAGGTATTTTATATAGCCATGGCAGGAATCATTGCTCAGCATGACCACTTCCATTAATTTCTTACAAGGTATTAAAATGCCAGTGTAGATTACAACATTGCCATAATAGTAGCAGTCACCTACACCAAAGAAAAAAATATTCTGAGTAGTATGTATATATTAGCTGGAATAGAATCTTGGGACTTCTCCATGTGTCAGGTCTCATTCACTTTAGTAATGCAGTGTCAGTACGCTGCCAACATCCACAAAAAAAATTGTCACAGATGGTGTGTTTAAAATAGAACTGGCAAGTTCTATTGTTTCACCTGAGATGCATTCTAGTGGTGCAATCCTTCATTGGAAGTTGAAAATAACATTTTAGGCCAGGCTAAGGTTAAACTTCTCACTTCAACAGTCTCTTTTATATCCTGCTGAGGACCTCACTATGAGGTACTAAGTTCAATATCTTCACCTGTTTGCTTTTGTGCAATAATACAAAAAGTAAAAATTAGTGTCAACTAATAAATTTGTAGTTCTCAGTATATCCTGATTCTGTCTATCAAAGATATGGAAGTGAACCTTAAAAGTCATTTTGAGAAGAAAGGCATAAGAATCTCATTGGCATTAGTATTCACGAGGTCAACGTGTGCTATGTATCTCTTAAAATATCTCAACAACATAAAACACAATAGAATTACAAAGGAAAAATGTGCTGACTTGTCATTTTTTAATATGCCCAGTTATTTCATCATTGAAAACTGAGGTCTGTCACGTACCTTCTCAGGTAACAGATTAGCTTTTTGTATTTTAAGTCTAAAGAAACCAAATGTATGTTATTTCAAACTTTAAACTGAAGTTATGGCAGCTGCAGGTAGACAAATTTAAAATTGTTGTTTTGTTTCACTTGGCAAAAACTGGTTCTCTAGGTACAGTATAAGTTTCTGCAAGCTGTTCCTCTAGTATATCTCCATTAGCAAGGGGCTACACATGAGAAGTTACTTTAACCATAGCCACTGAAAGCTTGATTTTTTAAATTTTATCTGAACCTGTCATTGAACATTATCAGATGATGTATCGGTAATGTAGATAGGCCTCTGTCATAGTCTAAGACTTGGCAAATGAAAGAATAATGAATTTTCAAGCACAACCTTATGCTTATTTAATTCAGTAGAAAGATGATAAAGATTTCTATCCTAACATCAATTCTCTTACTATAAATATGATGAAATATTACTGATATATGAAAATAAATGAGAACCTAGCCTTTAGAGTTACAGATAATATTAAGGTATAAACTTGGGCACTTACAGATTTTCTCTGCACAATAGTAACATAGGAAGGAGATAAACCGTTACTTCAGGTCATTTAAAATATCCTGCAGTAGAAATGTATTATTAATAGTTGGGCAAACTCAGTAAGGCATGTTGCAGCATCTCCTGATTTACATATGTAAAAATTTCTTAAAACTAAAAAGGCACAGGAGCAACCATCTCTTCCTTACATGCCACAGATGAACTTGTTTACTCTTTCCATGGATGACTTCCTTCCCTTGGCTAGTGGGGCAATATGATAGCTTAGCAGCATTACTATTGGCAGTTACTGACAAAAGCAGCTGTGCTAGCTAGTTGCCGAGTTTCAAATACATCAGCCATAAGCCTCTTCAATAAGTTCTTTCTTTGTTGTATTACACATTATTCTATTTCCTATTCTCTTATATCATGCACCCCTCCTTCAATTTTAAATCCTCATCCACACACTAAACATGCACTGATATTCTTATCATTAGCAGCATCACATTTTACAGTCATTTGAAACTTCTTTAGATGTTGCATTTTGTCATTTCTCTGTATGAAGAATGTTTTTATACAACAGTACAGTTGTTTTCTACAATATTCTTATTAGTCAGCTAGATCCTTACACAAGTTCCTATTAATTCAGTTGCATAGCTACAATGATTAAAGCTCACCATTTTCAATCTTGCATAACATTTCTTTAGTTTGGAAAATAGATCTGGTTTTCAAAAATAGATTTGCTTTTCAAAGAAGGTGTTTTAATGAACTTTTCTCCCTTCAAGCAAATAAATAAATAATGCAATGTTTCTCCTAAACACTCATAAACACACATGCTAAATATGGGAACATGTGTATTAAATAACTATCTAAAAATATAGGAATATCATTTTGAATGTTATCTAGGACGTTTTGATATGTTTTCATTCAGCTTCTGTGCAGGAGAGAAAGCACTGAATTGTTCTTTTCATTCTGAACTCAAGAGAATCTTGAACATATTTAAAGTTTAGAGGTGGCCCTCAGATGTTCTAAATATCTATGAATCTGTTCTATTGTCTGTCCAGTTCACCAAGTAGTGTTTCCTTTTTCCTTCTAATGCATATTTTCCTTCTTGATATCAAGACTATCCCTGTGGATCTGCTTCTACTGGTGTCAGAGAGCACCTGACTTACAACTGATCTCATCTGAGGACTTGAGAACCACTGTAAGAGATAATTCTTTTACATCATTGTCTCAAAGCTTGCTGAGGACACAGATGAACGAGTTCAGGCAAGTCCCGGGCAGGGGTTGAGAAATGCTTTGTCTGGAGAACTTTGATGGACAAGTCTTGGGCAAGGGTTTTGAAATCCTTTGTCTGAGGGGCACAGATGGACAAGGCCAGGGGAAACGAGAGAGAGGTAAGCTGCAGCTTAATGGCCGTGAAGCGGTCTTTTGTGTGGGCTTATCTCAAGGAAGATGGCCATCTCAGGGGGTACTCACACGACTCTTGCTCAAGCACCCAGGGATGTCATGTAGGCAGAAAGAGAAGAAGGATAAAGTGGGGACCTACAATCATGAAGTGAGGTTTTCTGGCAACAGATTCCTCATGAAGAAGAAGAGGTCTCTGCCATGAAGAAGCCTCACAACCTGCCTCTCTCCCTCCTGGACTTGCTCTGCGCTCTACCATGATGCTGAAGAAGAACCAAGATGTCTGCCATCAGATTCCTCACTACGGATTTCCTGCATACTGACAGACTCTCCTGGGCCTGCTACCCGAGTCCTGCTGCTTCCTCCTGGACTGGCTCTGCGACTGCCTCCTGCTACCTGCTTGCTGCCCAAGGCCGGCCGCGCTGCTGCTCTCCCTCCCTGCTGCTTCTGCCTCAGACCTTCGAAACGGCGTGCAACGGGACCGCTGCTGGATCCTGGTGGTGACTATCCCCGCTTTACGGCATTCTTGCTTCTTTCCTATCTTTTCTATTGCCCTCCTCCCCTTCCCCGTGTCCTTAATTAGGATTTATAAGAAACTGGTTGGACTAGCATATGAACCATTGTTTCTTAATCTCACGCCGGGTATACAGATATTAAAAGAACCTCGTCTCCCTCCTATAAATTGGGGCGAGACAACCACAAAGTCTTTGGAACCCCAAAGCAAATACTATTACTTCAGAAAAGCCACACTTAAATGTATAAATGCAGCATAAATATCTGAATAGTAGACACATAGAAGAGACAAAAATTACATTGCTGTATTGGATTTAGGTGGAAAGGCTTTGGTAGTAGAGAGGCTGCTGAAAGAATGGCCTCTGGAAAAAGGATCTAGAAACTGCCCCATTTTGGGCATAAGCCAGCTCCAGCCAGCTCCAAAAGGGACCTTCTGCTGATCAAAGCTGATACAGGGAGTGAAGCTGATTGTGTCTTTGTGAGAGCAGATTTAAGATGTGTCAGTTACCTGTCAGCCAGTGTTAAACTACCCCAATTACTCTGTATGCAAACTCCTGTATTAGTGAAACAAAAATAATTGTATTTCATCCAAACCAAGTATCTTTCTTTTTTTTTTTTATTAGCCATAAAGATCTAAACTGTTTTGCTTACTTGCTTCCATATAGATAACATAAATACTGTCTGAGCCATTTCCTAAAAAAAATGCTGAATGGCATGCTCTGACAGCTGTTTATTCCCTTTTAAAACCCTACCACTGCTTTAGGTTGAGCCATAGTTCAAGAAAACAGAAGGAGAATATAATACATGAATGATCCATTTTTTGTCTATGTTCAATTAAAGTTGTGTTGAATAGTCTAGCCAGAAGAAATATTTTGTGTGTTAAAACAACATCCTTCAAGGTAAAACTTGAATTTATTAAGAATATAATCAAGTTTTATGCCTTTTCCCTATACAGTGTGTGATCTATAACTCTCTTAGACTCTAAGAAAAATTCATTATAATTCAACAATAAAAAAAGCTCTAGAAGGTTATTGGATTTTTTTAGTCAGCTCATCTGTCTTTTAAAGAAAATTAATTTTCATAAAATTTAATATGTTTGTTGCAGTCTAGAATGGAATTCTTCTGACAGCTGTACAAGAAGTAAGAGCTAAAGGCAATGATTCAAAAATTTTACTTACATATCAAGATATAAAAAAATGACATCAATAAAAACAAATTCATAGATGTTCAAAAGTGCAGTTTAAACAGTGGGTGGAGAATTAACAATTATACAAGGTTTCCCTGCGTTCAAGTCTGGAGTCCCCAGTACAAAAAAGACAGGGAACTGTTGGAGAGGGTCCAGAGGAGGGCCACAAAGATGATCAGGGGACTGGAGCACCTCCCCTATGAGGACAGGCTGAAGGAGCTGGGCTTGTTCAACCTGGAGAAAAGAAGGCTGCAGGGTGACCTCACTGCAGCCTTTCACTACCTAAAGGGAGCCTACAAAAAGGAGGGGAATCAACTCTTTGAAAGGGTAGATAACAGCAGGACAAGGGGAAATGGTTTTAAGTTGAGGGAGGGGAGATTTAGATTGGACGTCAGGGGGAAATTCTTTATAGAGAGAGTGGTGAGGTGCTGGAACAGGCTGCCCAGAGAGGTTGTGGATGCCCCGTCCCTGGAAGTGTTCAAGGCCAGATTGGATGGGGCCCTGGGCAGCCAGGTCTAGCATTAGGTGGGAAGGTTGGTGGCCCTGCATGTGGCAGGGGGGTTGGAGATTCATGATCCTTGAGGTCCCTTCCAACCCTGGCAATTCTGTGATTCTGTGATTTCCCCTTTCTCCAGTTTACATCTGATTTAACAATTATGCACGATATGCAGGTGAATTTACTTTTGTCTATTTGTCTTCAAGTGAAGCCAATACTTCAAACATTTTCCTCTCAGAAATTGCTTTTCAACCTGAATTTGGATTTAATGGAAAGGTCAAAACTAAATTTAACTTTTACCTTTTCATTTAATCTTTTAGATACATATATACCTGACAGAATGTGCCATAGCAAATGATAATAATGACTGCGGCAGTATTTGCCCTCACTCATTCTTTGTTTGCATAGTTCAACTGATAGTGACAGTTGGACAAAAAAACACAAACCAAATTAAAAAGAATTCTGAGACATGTCCTTTATGTCATCTGTCATTCCCTGAGAGTCCCCTCTTTTATTTGAGAAATTATGACAGTCCCCAATGATTGAAGAAAACAGAACATCTGTAAGAGATTATTCTTTTTGCACCTTTGTCTCAAAGTTTACTGAGGAACAATGGACAAGTCCAGGCAAGTTATGGTCAAAGTTGGAGACAACATGCAATGGGACAGTGCTAGATCTCAGTGGTGACTATTCCTGCTTTATGTAATTCTTGCCCCTTTCCTATCTTTCCTATTGCTCGCTTCCCCTTCCCCATCACCCTAATTCGTAACAGTCATCCCCATCTCCCTGATGGATTAGGAATTGTAATAAATTGGTCAGACCAACATTTGAACCATTGTTTCTTAATCTCATTCTGTGTATATATATATAAACACACACACATATATATATCAAAGAACCTCCTCTCACTGATAATTGTAGCGAGACTACGTCACACTCATTTTTAAAAAGGTAATAAGGCAATATCCTAAGAAGAACTGATGAGTCGAGAATTTCAGTGCTCAGTAAGATCATGGAATAGATCCTCCTGAAATCTATGTCAAAATATATCAAAGAGAGGGAGGTGATTAGAAAAAACCAGTGAGCTACACCAAGGGCAAATCAAGCCAGATTAACTTCTACTATGGAGTGACAGACTCACTGCACAAGGGAAGCAACCGATATCTGTCAAGACTTCAATATTGTCCCTCACAACAAATTTGACTCCAAATTAGAAAGAGACATGCATTTGATGGATGGATTACGAGATGGATAAGGAAATGACTGGATAGCCAGCTGCAAAGGCTCAGTGTCCAAACAGAAATCTGTAGTGAGAGGTATCCCTGAAGGGTCTGTGCTGTTTAATATTTTATTTAATGACATAAATAGTGATATTGAATGCACCTTCATCAAGTTCACAAATGACACCAAGCTGAGTGGTACAATTGATATACTGGAGGGAAGAGTTCCCATTTAGAGAGACTTTAACAGGTTTGAGAGGTAGGCTGTGTGAACAATATGCAGTTCAGCAAAGTCAAGTGATCTGTATCTGGGTCGGGGCAACATCAAACATAAATTACAGTCTGGGCAATGAATGAATAGAGCAGCCTTGAGGAGGAGAAATTGATACTGGTGAATGAAACACTGGACATGAGCTGGCAACATGAGTTTGCAGTCCAGAAATCCAAATATATCCTGCGCTGCAAGAGACTTGTAGCTAGCAGGCCAAAAGGAGATGATTCCCATACTCTGCTTTCATAAAACCCCATATAAAGTACTGCATTCACCTCTGGGATCTGCAGCATGAGAAAGACATGGACCTTTTGTAGCAGGTCAAGAGAAATATCACAAAGATGATCAGAGAGCTAGAGCACCTCATCAGTAAGATAGAATGAGAAATCCTGGATTGTGTAGCCTGGTGAAAAGAAGGCTCTGGAACATTTTATATGTAATTTCAATACATAAAAAGTGCCTACTAGAAAGACGAGGAAGGACTCCATCTGGGAATGCAGTGAAAGGTTGAGTAGGTTTAAAGTAGACTTACTTTAAAGAGGGTAGACTTAGATTAGATGTAAAGAAAAAAATTGTCATTATGAGAGTGATGAGACATAGCTTGTGCACAGAAGTTGTGGATTCCCCATCCCTGGAATTATTCAAGGCCAGATCAGAACAACGTGATCAACCGGAAAGTATCCCCACCATCCTGACCAGAGAGTTGGAAATTCCAACCCAAACCATTCTACAATTCTCATTCTGTGATTCTGTAATTCTGCAATTCTATCAGCAAGAGTTAAACAGGAAACTGATGATAAGGATGAAAGATGATACAGTAGCAAAAATAAAAAAGGACTTTTTTTTTCCCTATAGGAGTAATAGTAGTATGGTCTGGACAGGCTAGGTCACTGTGCTGAGGCCAGTGGGATGAAGTTCAGCAAAGCCAAGTACCAGATCTCGCACTTTAGCCACAACAACCCCAGGCAATGCTACAGGCTTGGGGCAGAGTGGCTGGAAGACTGTGTGGAAAAAATGGAATTGGGGGTGTAGTTGACTCTCAGCAGTAAGCCCAGGTAGCCAAGAAGGCCAATGGCATCCTGGCTTGTATCAGAAATAGTGTTGCCAGCAGGAGCAGGGGAGTGATCATCCCTCTGTACTCAGCCCTGATGAGGCCACACTTTAGGCACTGTGTTCAGTTTTGGGCCCCTCACGACAAAGAGAACATCAAGGCCTTGGAGCATGTCCAGAGAAGGGCAACAAAACTGGTGAGGGGTCTGAAGCACAAGCCTTATGAGGAGCAGCTGAGGGAACTGGGATTGTTTAGTGTGGAGAAAAGGAGGCTCATTGGAGACCACATAGATCTCTACAGTTCCCTGAAAGGAGACTTTGATGAAGCAGGGATTGTCCTCTTCTCCCAAGTAACTGCAACAGGACAAATGGGAATGGCCTCAAGTTGTGCCACGGGAAGTTCAGGTTGGATATTAGGAAAAATTTCTTCTCTGAAAGAGTGGTCAGGCACTGGAACGAGCTGCCTAGGGTTGGAGGTATTTGAGTCACAGTCCGTGAAGGTGTTCAAGAAATAGATGGGAATAGTTTAATGGGAAATATGGTGGTAAATGGACAGTTGGACTAGATTATCTTTGATCTCTCTTCCAGCCTTGATGATTCTATGATTTTATATTTAAAAATATGAAGTATTTAAAAACAACATTCAACTGATGTTTGGCAGAACAATTCTTCAGTACAATCAGCTACATTTCTAGCATTAGTTACATTTTCAAGAGGAAGTGGAAAACTTCAGAGGCCATTAAGGGACCTGAAAAAAAAAGTTTGAAACAGGATGGAACATGAAATAACGAGAAGATTAAAAACATAAACTATTTTAGCTCAATCTAAATGAAAGAAAAAGAGAAATCAAAAGATTACTTGGCAACATCTAAGAGCTGGGGTTTTGGGGGGGGGGGAGGGACAAAGACAGAAAATAGTCAATTGATTTCTTAAAATAGTGGAGAAGAACATGATTTGAAGTGCAGAACTGAAACCAAACATTCTAATGTGAAAGTGTTGTAGTTTAACCTGGTAGGCAGCTCAGCATCACGTAGCCATTTACTCACCTCTCCTACCCAGTATTAAACTTGTAAGTTGAGATAAAGTTATTTTGATGGGTCAGAAAAGGACAGGAAGATAACAGCAATAACAATAACAGTGGATGGTATAGTGTACAATCAATGAAAATTATATAAAGGAATATTATATAATCAAACAATATTAAGATGCTATAATAATGAAATAAGCAAGAGAGTTAGGCACAGCGAGACAAAGAGAATAAATAGGATGCTTACCCGTATCATGGGCTCGCTCAGGAAACTCCAGTGGAGTGGATCTTCCAAAGAGAGAGAGAGATCCTTCCCTACTGGTAGTCAGCTCTTAAATGGGTCTAGGAGAGGTGGAGCCAGGCTCCACCCCTTCCTGCAGCACAGGTGAATTGCTTTCACCTGTGCTCCCAGGGCTGACTCATTGCTCGCCTCAGGTGATTAATCAGAGGTTCAGGCCGTGACTCAGCACTTCCCATACATATAGGTGTATATATATTATGTGTATTTTTACACATTATATATGAAATACCGCATATTTATATTGCACATTATATATATGTATGTATTAGTATACATATATACCAAAATATGTATAAAACAAGTGATGCACAATACACTCTGACTAATGACAAGCCAATCCCAAATCAGCAGCCACCCTTGCAGTAAACTAATCCCACTTTTATTATTTCACATGATATCATATGATATGGAATAGCCTTTTGGCTAGTTTGGCTGAGCAGTCCTGTTCTTTCCCCTCCCAGATTGCTGTGTATCCCCAGACTCCATGCTAGCAGAGCAGTGTAAGACAATGAAAATTCCTTGAATTAGTGCAAGCACTGCTGAGCAACAGCTAAAATATCAGTGTCTTATCAAGATTGTTTTTCTCCTAAATAAAAATAAGGCCTCATACCAGCCACTATGAAGAAAATTATCGCAGCCAAAACCAGGACAATATGGAAGAGTCAACATCTGTGCAGAATTAGCATTGCAGAAGCATGTAAGTAATGTGTATTAATGCAATGCATGTTACATATGGGGATAAGAATCAGTCTGCTTGGAGCATACCAAAATGTCTCATTTTCCAACTTTCAAACACATAATTTTCCTGGTTAGAAGTAAAGAAAAAAAAAAAAAAAGGAAAACATTACTTGACTTTAAATATTTTAAATATTCAACTTCAATAACTTTCTTTTATTTCTATTTTAATCAATATTCATAACAGTTACAGGATAGCAAAGCCTCCATATTTTTCTCTTAAGTTTGGAGACTATATATTATCTAAGACAAGAAGAAAGCTCTTAATCTGAAAATACAATGTGTCTGTGACATAATTTGCTTTGTCAGAGGCAGTCAAGATCATATAACGCATTCTTCCCATTTCTAGGATTCCAGAAAAGGATTATTACATGTAATATCATCAGAGTAATCACTGTGTCAGTAAGTGTCACTGGGCTGTTTCTTACCTACTGTACATGGCAGTAAACTTTTTCTAATAGATTTTAGATAACCAAAATAAAAAGGGTTACTATGTTAGTTCTTTTTAAAACAAACAAACTTTATAAAAGAATTTTGGATCTTAATTGGATCCAAAATCTTAAATTTAGCATCTACTTAACAAAGACCTTGGGAATAGCTCAAATAACTTCACATTCAGCCCAAGAACTGCTTTAAATGCTAAATCCAGTTACCAGCCATCAATCTTTATAGCTGAGAAAGAAACAACAACAAAACGAGCAAAAAACTCCAGAGGTTGCAGTTATTTCTTTAGGTATTGACTCTTTCCAACATTAACACAACACAATTACAATTTTAGTTTTAATTAATTTAGTTGTTGCCTTCAGTTGTACCTAAAATATCAAATATCATACATTCAGATGCATCAAGTTAGCCAGTATTACCAAAAAGAGAAGACTGTAATTTTAATGAAAGATGTGAAGTATAACACAATTATCCTTTCACTTTTGATTATTCTTCTACAAATTCACATTTTAAAAAATCTACCTACAAAACAACTAAAGCAAAATCATTTATAATGAAATCCTTCATTTCTTAGTTTCCCCTTCTGACTTGAGTCCAGAGTTAAGTGTAACTGGGAGTAGAATTTGACCTCAGCTCTAGCTATTGGAGTCTCTTGTAATCTATTTCAGGAAATCTTCATTTCTGCTGGGTATAGAAGGCATTGTTAGGTAAAAAAAAAAAAAAAAAAAAAAAAGATCAATTGACTAAAAGCATAGCACTAAAATTATGAGTATTGCAATGCTCAACCTCTTCTGGCCTCCTTGACAGAAAAATAAAAGATGTTTTTGGAAGAAATGCTAATGGCATTTCTCCTTTTTCATTCCTCTTTGTCTTCAAGCTCAGATTCAGATATTTTCAGGAGATATTTGCCCCTGTATTGGAATTCTCAGCCTCCAACTTCCTCCTGAAAATCATTATTTTATATTTTTTGTCAATAAATAAAGGTTATATCTAATTTCAGTGTTTAATGGAATCAATTGCCACCAGACTGACATCATCCCTCTGCAACTCAGAACAAAAGCAAAAACATTTAGCATGATATGGTAAATTTATGTTTCAGTGAATCACTGTGACTGGGCAGCTATTTAGCTCTTTTCTATAAATTGTCAACAGAATGAACAAGATATTCTCAGGTACAGAACATTGTTAGTTTAGCTGGGAATGCTTCAGACTTGTAACTAGAACATTTTTGCTGGAGATAAAACTGAAAGCCATGCCTCTGCATATGTGGCCTAAAAACTAAAGTGTTGTAGAAAATGGGACATTAAAAACTTCTGTGGCCTCATTTTGACAGAATTAGTTAATGGAAACAGCATTTACTATGTACTGAATTTTTGACTGTCTTTGAGGTATTGTTAACAGATGAAGCTGCTTACATATACAAGATTGGGTATTGGGTCACATGAGTTTGAGAATAATTTTATTTTGGAACTTAGAGAACTTTAAAAGATTAAGCAGAAAAAAAAAAGTATTTGAAGTTCTTAGTAACAAGCTATCAACATGTTTTTTGAATTTGTATTGAAAATATATTTCTGTAAATTACATTCAGTAATTTTTTTGTTGCCCTTTTATATATTCTGCACAGCACTAAGACATAGCAGAATCAGTGACTGTTATTAATATAATGTCCATGAATATGAAACAATTCAGCATTTTAGACAATAAGTATTTGTATCAAACATGAAACAATTGCAAGCATGTATTATATTCACAACTTGCATGCTGAAATGAATGTATGAGGAGATATCATTTGATGGTATTTAAATAAAAAATGATTAACTAGTCACTTGGAATGCAAAAGTTGCTTCCCGTGATGAAAACTTATCTTTACCTTTTTTTTTCATATCTTGCCAGTTTAAGAAGACAACTTGGCATGTCCATTCTCTTGGATTCTACATTCTGTATTATTTGATATAAAACAAACTGACTTGTTTTTTCATAATTCCAAAAGCTATCTTACAACAAAACTAAATTTGATTCTCATTGTATATCTAAATTCTAAATCACCAGAGGGGGTTTACGTTGGACATGAGGAAAAAATTTTTCTCTCAGAGAGTGGTCAGGCATTGGAATGGCCTGCCCAGGGAGGTGGTGGAGTTGCCGTCCATGGCAGTGTTCAAGAGGCGTCTGGATGAGGAGCTACGAGGCATAGTTTAGTTTGTGGTAGCAATGGTAATGAGAAGACAGTTGGACTAGATGATCTTGCAGGTTGTTTCCAACCTTGTGATTCTATGATTCTCATTTCCCTAAATGAAATATATCTGGATATCCCTCATTAAAGACATGCATTGTGCAATAAATTATCTAGTCCGTGAACTGAAGCTCATAGTTAAATATTACATATTCAGTGTTTCAAACCAGTGAGAGTCTCTTAATTTACTAAAGTATGGTCAGAAACTTCTTATCCTGTGAAGGCATTTTTCAGTTTTTATAAGAAAAGACTCTTTGAAATTTCCCCTTATTTGATATATATACATATATATATATATATGCAAATTTATATACATTAAATTAATTATACGGTAAATATACCAGCTACTTCTAATTTTTTTCATATGTCTTATCAAAATACAATGCACATGTTTAATACAATAAATGAGTAGCATATTATTACTCAGAGTATAAATCTGCTGTTAAAGAACAGCATCGTCCTTAATTGCTGCCATTTACATATATGCATTTTTTTATGTTAAAAGAAATCATTACTGTCCCTTGTTCAAGTTCTGTGAGAGCCTAACTCTTCCTCATAAACAAAAAGGCTGGTAACACTTTTTCTTAAAAAAAATTCCCAGTGCTCACCAGTAGCTTAGATTAGTATGTGTTTTGGTCTTTTTTTTTTTTGTTGTTAAAATTTCCATAATCATTCTGTGAAATACTTAAATTAATACGGAAATCATGATTTAAGATTATTTTCTCTGTCCCATTATTTCAAAGGGTATCTTATTATGACTATAAATATATATATATGTTTCTACTACTATTAGTGCTGTTATTTAATAATGTTGTATCTTTTGATTCAGATTTATGGGTAGAATACTTCTATAATGCTCTGCTGCCTATTTCCTGTCTGTACTGAGCATTCTTTCTTCCCTAGGAAGATTATTTAAGCCTAACTTGTTAAGCATTGTCTTTTTCAAACCTGTGGTTCAGTACCTCATTTCAGCACCAAAACCAGAACATTCCAAATTAATAAAATGCACAATGTTTATTCTTGGACAGATAATACATAATTTATGAGGCAGCCTGTGGGATGCAGATGGCCCTCTGTGTTCACTTCCTAGAAATAACACACAGCAAGTCAGTGACCTGAGGTACCACATTTAGTCTGAGAGCTCTTTCCTCCCTGTTAGATACTTTGAAAGCTTGCAATCATTTAAATTTTTTCTGGGCAAGAGACAGGGATGTAAAAATACATGTTGGAGTGGCTTCATTTTCAGCATGATATGAACAGAGGCTGTGAAAAGGAACTGAACATGCACATGCATTGCAGTCAAAATAATATTTTTTTTAAAAAGATCATTTTTATGTATTCATTTTTCACAATGGAGATAAGTGGATTAGGGAAACCGATATTTCTCAAGCAAGTGACCAAGTCAAATTTCACTTCTTTGTTTCATTCAAGAATAATTTAGAAATTCTATAGATATATAAGGACAATACATGAAACTGCCTTCTCCATTTGATAATCTGTAATGATATAAAATGATGGAAGAAGAATATATTTCCTAATTTCCACTGAATATCTAATCTAAACCTCCCTCTTTTTTCCAAAGAAAGCTGTATATACATAAGCGAGACTAATTTGAAGTTTAGACCATAAAGAAAACTGATCTCAATTCACAGTTCCTGAAAAAAAAAAATTAGTTTTCTGTTTTCACATCAGTAGCTGGAAACTTGGGTCACTCATGATGAAATCCTGATCTAACATAAATCAACATTTGATGTCAATTTCAGTTTTTTTCAACCTTTAGTAGAAATGTAATTGCCAGAAGCACCAAAATCTTTCAGTATAGTCTAGGCTGCTATACATGTGTTATATTGCAGAGCTCTTGACCATTTCTTTCTTTTCTTTCTTTTTCTTCTTCTTTTTTTCTTTTTTTTTTTAATTCTTTTGAAGACAATCTGTAGATCATCACGTGTGGAAAAGTTTCTGTCAAGAGTAACATTCATATATTTGTTCAATATCACTACTTTCATTTGTTCCTCACATGTGTGTTTTCTGTAGTTGTTTTGTGGACTATTTTCTATGTTATGCTATCAGAGGCTCACAGAATTGCAGAGCAGTGTAGCCATTGCACATGCTACACTGTGGAGTGTCACTGAGAGGAGTTGTATGATATAAGAAATAATATATTTTCTGTAAGGAAGTCACTGCAGTTCAAAACTTTCCTTCCCCAAATGGAAACAAATTCCAAACTCAAACTGTTTAATTTTGTTTGTCTGTTAGTTGTTCCTAGTTGATTTTAATATTCATTTTTAATTTCCAAAAACGATAATATCATCATATTTTCTGATTTTTACATGCACAATATCAGAACTCATCTGTTTCCTTCATACAAAAAAACCATCTTGCAGAGGCCAAAGATATCACCTCAGTGAGATTTTTGTTAGTCTTTGCATGTGTTAGTCTGACTCTGTTGTTCTGAGGAAATGTGAATGTCAGTCAATCAGTAAATTTAGTTTCTGGTCTTCTTTTCCTACCTACCTTGTCTTGCAAGAAGCATGTTGTGCATGCAATGAAGCATTTATAGCAGATCTGGGAGACTGAAAGACAAATTTAACCCATCATGAAAAATTTAAAGCTTATTTTACTCTACATGTATTTGAATCAAATGTCCTGCATTATTCCAATAAACAAACAAACAAACAAACAAACTTATTCTGGGAGCTAATGTTGCATTCTTGTCAAAGGCCACTTATCATCCCTAAGTGTTATAACTACCAGATATAAAAAACAAATAGTTATGAGATAAATTATGTAATTCTACCTATTGAAAGTAGCTGCATAATCTCTGTTGAAACATTCAACCATGGTGATTTTTCTGAATAAATCAACCTGATAAATTGCAGTAACAATTCTTATATTTTCAAAGAGTTCTTAAAAGCTCCATACAAAAGTAATCCCGAAGTGTTATATATATGGAATGTAAATATATAGAGATTTCTGGAATGCAAGAATATCTAATTAGAGGGGAATACCTGGCTTACAACTACAGCATAAAAATTAAAATTGGGAGACAAAAAGAGTGATTTATTAGGCATACAAACACAAGAAATAAGAAGCAAGTGGTAACCTAGATGCTAACAAAAACAGTAACTCGGAGATCTTGAAGAGGATCAACCAGCAATTTGAAACTGCTCAGAATCAGGCAGCAGGTAAACAAAAGTATCATGAGAAAGAGTAAATGCGTTATGAAATCAATTTGACTATTTTAATTCTGTTTGCAAGCTGCGCTTGTGTCTCTGAAGTAATGCAGTATAATGAGATAGCCGTTAAACAAAGGAAGCAAGCGTGTATTGACTTCTGTATTAGACATCAAGAAGTAAATTTCTCTCCAGAAAAATGTAAATGAGAAGAGAGGTCTACCAAAATCACTAGTGTCATGAGAAGGTAGTGGTTATTGATTCTCCTTCCCAGAGTAGAGAGTGGATGCAAGAAGCAGGAAACATATTGAGAACACCTCTACCAAAGGAGGTGCCAAATCAGGCTTCTTGATCTGTGGACCTCCATGTTACAAGATGCTGAAGAATTAGCTGGAATTCCTGTGTTAAAAAGCTATGTTGTAAACAAGACAATTAATTAACTTGGGGTTTAACTTTTTTGTGTTTTTTTTTTTTTTTAAATTAAAACTCTACTTAAATCATACATAGTGCTCGGAAAATGATTTATTTCTAGTCAAATGCATTTAAGCATCAAGAGAACCTCACTTGTGAAATTTTACTTAAACAGTTATGTATTCCCATTATAAAGGACAAGGAAGAGGCACAGTTAAAACCATGGGAAACAAAAAAGTGAATTCTAATAATTCTGATACAGCCTTTCATTATATACGTTCAGAAAGAGCTTAAATCATGACTGAATTATTTTGATGTGCTTAGCATTTTTAACTTCTTAATCTGTGTAAATATTATTTGTAGGTCTCTATAAACAAAGTATGGGGTATGAAACTCTGATTGAGGGATAATTAATTGCCTTTTTATTGGTTAATTGGTTCTTGTGAGCGGAAAAAGAAGTTGGAAAAAAAAAACTGTTGATCAGCGCAAAGATGTACATCAGTATAATATGTAAGAAATCAGAATCTATCTAGTTTTGCTTACTAAAGAGAAAATGCTGTATTTCTTCATTCCCAGAATGAAGACACTGCATTTTGAATCCTAAAGTAATGCAAACCCCCCTCTGTACAATGTAACTAGCTATTAATATGTAGTAGTATTGCTAAATAAGCATTTCTTAAGAAAGAAACATTAATAAAAATGTCTATCATTAAGAATGTTGAGTCTCTTATCAGGACATCAAACAAATAAATGATTGGAATAAACATTTATCTTCAGTTCCAAAACAGCGAAATTTTTCCTGCTCTAGAACTGTGTTTTTGACAAGAATAATAAATCACTTTAGATGGTAGACAGAACTCATGCTACATACTATACAGTGCAATCTGAAGGTAATGTTTTTCACGTAGCAGAATTGGCAAGGATGGGTTACAAGATTAAGTGTAAACCTCTTGGAAATATGAGGAGACAATTACTGAAGATTCTGAGATATTCAGTGATGTAGCATATGTTTTTCACATCATTTACAACCTGTCTGTGATAGTATCTTGGGAATGACAAATGCATTTAATTGTCAAAGGTATAAATTTCAGAATTGTTCTCCTTCTTGGAAAGGAAAATCCATACCCAGGGACACACTGTGGGAAGAAAATACAAATGATGAAGAGCACAAGTTCACTATATTCATAGTGAGTCAGTGTTCTAGTACATTTCATAATGGAAAGCACATCTATTTTACCTGTGAAATTGAACTCATCTTAGGATACCAGGCTGCAGGATATCCTGCCCACCATTAATTCCATCTGGAAGAGGCAAAATCGTAAATATGATTTCTATCGGCAATGGAAAGCTTAGGTTTAGGACATAGCCACGGTCCAAGCACCTTTTTAGTTCAGAAAAAAAGTCTCATTCTCCCTTCACACAAATCAGAATTCTAGTATATGTTGTAATAATAAATTCTTTTAAGAGGCACTCTTCAAATGTAATTTTATCTTGTGATGTGAAGCTGCATGCTCTTTGGAAAACTTATTGAGATGGAGGGAATTAGAGGGCAAAATGTATGTTTTCACTACCATTAAAATAGTAGGTCTGTGGTAAAAAGCAATGCTTTTTGTCAAGTCAGATTTAGAGAACACGGGTATGTCCCAAAAATTCTGATGTTTATTGAGAATTTTACTCAAACTTTACCTTATAAGATATGCATTTGTTGGTCTCCCCACTGTGTTCAAGAGAATTACAAACTTGTCTCCTACTATCTGCAAGTATCTTTACTATAAGATTGAGATTAAAGATCCTATATTTCAAAATGAGATACGGGTATTTTTAGGTATTACTGCACATTCAGTGCTCAAATTACTAATTTTTGCTTTTACACAAAATATATCCACTATATCTGTAAGTGTATATCTCTGTTAGGCCTTCATTCATCTAACGTATATCGAGAAAGGCATTATGCAGAAATGTTGTTGTTTTTAAAAGCCAACTATGCTTTTTGTCTCCTATAGTAGAGATTTTGATACTGTGTTAGGTATATTGACACCAGATGACTGTTGTATAAATTAGGGTGTGGATAGACAACTTTTTAAAAGACTATCTTTATGAATGAAGATATATTATAACCATATTATAAAAGTAAAAGGCTGAATCAGCTTGCCTGAAGGCTGATGTGAATCTTTCCACCAGCTTCCTCAAGAATTGAGTTACATCTTCAGTAACTATAGATCTTACCCATGAGGGCAGATTTCCCAGAAAATAAAATAAAGAAAAAAGATAACTAATGTGGAAGAATTTCAGGATCAAGTTCAGTAAACCAGATAATCAGTAATCTAGTTAACTAGTTCACACTGTTATCTAAATGTAACAAACTGGAAAAATAAATTGTGTTGAGACAATGCTATTGTGAGCTGATGTTAATTTATCTTGTTTAAATTTTGTATAGAATGGTGTTACATGAGAAAGGAATAGAAGTTTAGCAGAAAATGAGCTCCCTTGGAATCCAGCTTGTCCTTAGATATGAGAGGGGTAGAGGGCAGCTGATCTTATATTGTGAGTGAATAAGTGTATCGTTGTATTATAGAAGGTCCTACATGTCTGACTGTAAAGTTACTTGATACAGGAGGATAAATTTGTTACCTGTTTTTCACAGAAATCAACTACTTGTAATATAAGTGTTCAACTCTGGTGGGAATTGCTAAATGGATTAAAAAAGAACAATAAGAAGTTTTCTTCAAATGTTTTTATTAAAAGAAAGAGAATTCAAATAACTTAATACAATTACTTAAACTACTCAACACATTGTGCGGTGAACAAGGGAATGTATCAAGAGATACAATTCTGAATATATTAATTCACAGTTTTTTCCTTTAATTAGGTTCTGAGTAAATTTAGAGATTATGAAAAGCCTTTTTCATTACAGCTCTAGATGCAGAGGTCAAACAAAAATCTGAAAAAGTACCTAGCTTGATGATAAATAAACTATATCCTTAAAATAGTGGCTCATCAGCTGGTTAACCCCAAGGTATTTCACGTGTACACATTTTCCAGTGAAAGTTTATGCATCCCAATTTTCTGAATAATCATTAATTTTTACAGGATACTGTTAAGAAAGAGAAGCATGTATCAGTGAAGAAAGTATTTTACAATACATTTTGTACAAAAGACATCCTTCAGTTTTCCTATCTTAAGCGAAAGTGGCCTCTGGCATTTTAAAATCTACAAATTTATTTTAATAAACAAATAACATGCACCTCACCTTTACAACAATAATAAAATAAAATGCAGTTTATCAAGAAAATAGGACCTTTGGAAAACAGGGGAGGGACTCTTTATAAGGGGATGTAATGACTGGATGAGGGGAAATGGCTTTAAACTGGAAGAGGGTAGATTTAGACTAGATATCAGGAAGAAAGTCTTTACTGTGAGGTTAGAAAGAGACTGGAACTGGTTGCTCAGAGAGGTTGTGGATGCCCCCTGCCTGGAAGCATTCACAGTTAGGCTGGATAGGGCTTTGAGCAACCTGGTATAGAGAAAGGTGTCCCTGCCTATAGCAGAGAGGTTGGGACTAGGTGATCTTGCAGGTCCCTTCTAGCCCAAATGATTCTATGATTCTATGTTCAGTTAAGAAAAAAAAGTCCACCCCATTCTAAAGATTTGTTCAGCAAATGAGATAAAGACCTATAAATGACTTTGCAGAAGTCTAATTAATCAGTACATGAGAATTCTCATGTATGAAATGAAATATCTTTTCTTACGTAACACAAACAATAACACTGTAACAGGTATCAGATATATAGTAAAGTATTTGATACAATTCATATAACAAAGTTAAAAATATATGGAGAATTAAATGTTTGCAGTCTACCTTAGGCAGCAAAAATCACTAAAAAAAGTTTAATCAAGAACAGCCAACAGTTAACATGCACCTGTTCTTTTTTTTTTTTTATCTCTTCAATATCTGGGTAATGTACTCCAGTTTCAGCAAGATATTTTTTTTTTCTTCTCACTAGTTTCTTGCCCTGCAGCCCAAGATTCCTTTACAGTCACTAATTTCTGATAATATAGTGATTAAGCTATCCAACAGTCAGCCAGTTTTGAACACAGAAAGAACTAATTTGATATTTTTGTGTGGAGTTCCTACAAAAAATATGTATGAAATCATTATCCAAAAGAAAGCTTTAAGTTTTGAAAATTGAAATAATCTCTAATTGCATTAAAAAAATCAGTCAGACCAATCACACTTATTGACAGACTATTGACTGAGCCCTATCCAGTGCAACCCATACATATTTAATTTGGGGAATTTAAAGTGTAGAAGAAATGACAATGCATTTAAGGCATATGTACAAGTACATCTGTGTGTGTTCATTTTCTGAATTTCCTTGAATTTAAAAACTTCCTCTATATCTCCGTAAAAGACAAAAATGAGACAGCACAGTATATTAGACAAATATCAAACAAAATATTCCCCTCCAGGTAGCTAATTGGCAGTTGGACTAAATGATCTTTGAAGGTCTCTTACAACTGAACTATTCCTTTCCATTCCATTCTATTCTACCCTAAATCCTAACTTAGCATATTTCTAATTACAAATAGACCTATTGTTTTAGGTGATGTTTTCACCTGGTGAGTGACGTGCCCTACAATCCAAAGCACGTACATCTTTAATAACAGGAAAAGACAGAAAGTTGAAAGTATCAGATAGTATCAGTGAAGAGATACAGCTCCAACCTCCTACTTTTTTGTTTACTGCCTCTCCACTAATTAGTTCTTGCTGCAGAAAGATATTCTGTACAGTATTCATCTATTTTATATGTAGATACAAGATTTGGAAGAAGAGTCACTTCCTCTGCACACAAGACATATCAAGTATTAAGTATTCTGTGTTTCTCTCTTACTGTATGATATTGTTTCACAAATCAGAGAAGTTTTATCTGAATAATCTGCATTAGTACATTCAACCACATTCTATGAATGCAGAAAATCATGCATAAATTAATAACAAAATATATGACAGTTTTAAAATGATACTGTTGCATGAAAAATCAAAACAGGTTACGAAATGACTTTAATACTGCTATACTTTCATTTTGCATGAAGTTAGTAGTCATACATTTCTTTCTTTTTCCAGAAGCAAGTGACAGACCCCACAGTGGGCCTGTTCAGGAAGACATTTAAGAACGTGCTTAATTTAAGCCTGTGCTTTAGTCTCCTTGCTCTAGGTAAGTTGGACTTAATGATTCTTATGTGTCGCTTACTATTGGGATATTCTATGATTCTGATTCTATGATTCTGTGATTCTATGAAAGGCTGTTTTAGGTTATTCAAAATAAATATAATAAAGTAAACAATTTTGAACTTTCAGCATGCTGCCTGTTTTATATTTCGAGTATCACATAGTTTGAAACTCTTAGATGCTTTAAGTTTTTTTTCCTTTAAAAATATAGTACCTACCAAAAGCCCCAAGCAAATAGAATGATTTAATTTTCAGGTTTTGACACTGTATGAATGTTTACTCCATATTCCTGATACCAAGAACACTTCAGCTTTTGACTGTATGCAAGGCTACATGTGTTCTATGTGGGAGACATCACAATGTAGCAGCAGCATAGAAAGATGTTGAACAGCTTTTCCTCACACTCCTTCCTCAGATGTGAAAGGTATGTAGATTACTTCAGAAACTGTCAACTAACTTTCTACATGTTTCAAGAATGATTTACAGTCATTTTAGAGACGAGAGATGAATGAGACAAGATGCAGATAAGGTTTGGCATTTAACTGTTCTCTGTCAACCTTCTTGTCTGCTACTACATTGTGATGTCTCTAACAGAGTGCGTGTAGCTTTTCAGATAAGCAAAAGCAATATTTCACTAGTGAACTACCCAAAAACGTCTGCCATAGTAAACCTTCTCCAACCATAACATGTTGTCTGTATGTGTTCTTGATTTTTTTTCATATATATGTAAGTATGGACATATATGGTCATATGTCTGTATATTTATCTCATACTCTCCAAACAGGGACAATTCCTATTCTAATGTTAATAATCCAGATTACTTTATTTTCGGGAAAAGCAAATGGCTGTTGTAGAAACTTAGGGTTGCATTATCTATCTATATGAATCACTGGTCTTCAGGATAAGAACCTGCCTTACTGATCACATACTACACTTTTCTAAGCAAAGTACTTTAAAGCAGAGCCAAGTAACAGTGATTTTACAACATGCTCTAGAAATAAAACACACTTCTCACCATCATTGGTTTTTAAATATTCATCATATTCACAGTGAAACTAATTACAACAAATATATATCTTCTTCTGAAATTTCCTATACAAAGATATTCCGGACTCATCATTATCCATCCACTCATTATTATCCAAAAAGTTTGCCAACTGTAGACCACTCTGATAGGTGTCAAATGAATGTGTATGTAATGTTTCCTATTTCTTCTCATGGAAACTATAGCAGATACAAAGAGCACAATAATACTATTTGATAGAACAAATTCTCAGCTACGAAACGGTATTTTTCAACATTGTCACCACCATTGGCTCTGCATTTTCATCAGCATTGATCAAGAGCCTACATGCTGTGCTCATAAAAAGCTGCATGGCCATCCACAATGTGGATTGTTTTTCTCACTGCTTAAACACACCACCCATCGCCTCACTCTTTGGTCTCCAGAAACATGCAGCAAGCATTGATGAATGTCAGTGGGTGTTATTTTCTCCACTATGAGGAAGTCACTTCCACCCCTTTGCTTCATACACACTTCCATATCAGATGCCATTCTTTCAGACTACTCCTCTGCTGCCATCTGCCGCATAGCAACAAAATGGAATGAAATATTGGTGGGAAGGCTCAACCTCTACTGCCATACCATTAAAATCCACCTCTGGTCTTGAGGACCAACATAATAAAATTGAAGTCATTACTTTCAGAGCAGCCCTCATACAAGTATTTTCAACTTATTCAACATGAAATAATAGAGCTTTTAGGGTAGCTCAGAATTCAAATCTATTGATTTATATCCAACTATTTTGCCAAAATATTTTATGATTTAGTAATAAATATTCCTTCTCAGACATTCTTTCCTGATTTTTTTTTTTGTTTGCTTGTTTTTTCTTAAAATGTTGCAAATTCTTTTAACCACCTGTTCAATTTGCGTACAAGAAAACCGTGGAATATTTCATACAGCAAAAAGATTTTGAATCTTGTTAAAATTTGCCCACCTTCTCCAAACTTCTGAATGTTCTTCAGATGAAGTTAACATGCTCTTACACATCAAATTTGTCACTAGTAACAAAAGTTTCAGAAAAGTATTTTCTAAACAAGTACCAAACTTCTTTTTCCAAATCTGTTTTGGTTTTTTGTTTGTTTGTCTGTTTTTGGTTTATTTGAGGGGGAATAGTCCTCATCTCTGAAACTACTGTAAAAGAGAAAAGGACAGGCATTTTTACCTGCAGTAGGACAAATTATTAAATTGTATTAAAAGCAACAGCAACGATAACAAAACTTACAGGAAATCTAACTTTCTTCTTGGTTAGTTTTTTTTTCCTGACTGCATGAGAATGTGTTTATCTACACGTGAACTGGTGTCCTGGTTTCACCCAAGACAGAGTTGATTTTCTTTATAGTGTCTGGTATGATGCTACATTTCCACTTTGAGAGAAAATGTTGATAATACATTGATGTTTTAGTTGTTGCTGAGCAGTGCTGTACAGAGCCAAGGACATTTCCATTTCTCATCTTCTTTTACTTCTTTTGCTTCCTGCTGTGAGGGGGCAAGAAGGGAGGCAAGGGGGAGAGGGGGCAAGGGGGAGAGGTCAGAACCAGAACAGCTGAACTGAGCTGGTGAAAGGGATATTCCATACCATGTGACATCATGCAAAAATATATATATCTTTCCAATTTGGAGAGAAGGATATTGTGGGGTAAAGGCCTTAAGGAAGTTTGGATAGATGATATCAGTGGATATGTCAGTGTCTTCCCCTGTCCACTGACACCATAATAAAAGGCCCCGAGTTTGTTCAAACAGGGTTTGCCCTTGCTGAAGTCATGTTGGTTGTTGGTTCTCCCGTGTCACCTCCCTGTCTTCCTATCATCCTATCTTCCTATCTTCCCTATCTTCCTTAGCATAAATTGCAGGAGGATCTGCTCCATAGTCTTTCCCAGCACAGAGTTGAGATTGATTTAGGAGGGTAATATCACTGGCTGAGGCACTCCTTCAGTCCTTCAATACCAATATCCTCCTCATTTTCAAGTTTTCAAGAAAAAAAAAAAAAAAAAAGGCTTAAATTGCAGCTTCTCTTTGCGATTAAAACTCCATGCAATTTAGATGTAAGAAAAGGGAATTATTAACATGACAGTGAAAAGAGAATTTTTTGTATAGTTTAATTCAGACGTATTTATTTTATACCCCATTAATCTGCCTTCTATATGTGTTACATGAAAATCTCCCAGGTAAGTCAATAGTGAAACCAATACAAAAATGAAAAATTATGTCTATGTCACTTTACCTTGTAATAGAACCAACTTGAGTCTATTCTGCAGTTAATAACTGTCTGGAGACTTTTTAAAAGTTGCTGAGATCTCGAGTATGCAAAATGAACTTTTCACTTCACAACAATCAGTATTTCAACTGAAAAAAAATCCTTTCAGAGAAATCCACTGTGACCAATTATTTCAGTTCAGTTAAAACTTAAATTTAATATATACTTGTTTCTTGATAGTACAAAGAATAAGGAGACAGCATCTCTAAATAAAGGGGAAAGTGTAGGGGATAGGAATTACAAAGATGTTAAGTGAATCTACTCAAAGAAACAAATCCTTCCAGGAATACAAAAACTATTGTGATACAATGAATTGAATTATGAGAGTAACCTAAAATTTTATGAGAAAAACAAAATCCTTTAAGTCAACTTTCTAAGCAAAATTTTAAAGACAGCATATCGTAAACAGATGATGTAAAACATGAGAAATTTTAAAAATGCAGACTTTGCCAAACGAATGTAACCAACATAAATGAGAAAATGTTATGCTCATATATCATAATTTCCATTGATATTTCCCATATATTTATATATAACTAGGCTTGATAAAATTTGTTGCAGTTACAGATTCAGAAATGCATTATAGAAACAGAGACACACAAATTGGTAATGTATGAGGCCTGTTCCAAAATAAATGCCTCCTATTTCATAGAATCATAGAATCACAAGGTTGGAAAGGACCTGTAAGATCATCTAGTCCAACCGTCTTCACACTACCACTGCTACCACAAGCTACTAAACCAGATCTCACAGCTCCTCGTCCAGACACCTCTTGAACACTGCCAGAGATGGAGACTCCACCACCTCCCTTGGCAGGCCATTCCAGTGCCTGACCAGTCTCTGAGAGAAAAAGTTATTCCTTAAGTCTGACCTAAACCTCTTCTGGTACAACTTGCGTCCATTTTCCCGGGTCCTGTTCGTTGCCTGGGAGAAGAGGCCAAACCCCTCTTCACCACAACCTCCCTTCAGGAAGTTGTAGAGTGCAATGATGTCTCCCCTGAGCCTCCTCTTCTCCAAACTAAACAATCCCAGCTCCCTCAGCCGCTCCTCATAGGACTTGTGCTCCAGACCCCTCATCAGTTTCATTGCCCTTCTCTGGACACGCTCCAGGGCCTCAATGTCTTTTTTGTAGTGAGGGGCCCAAAACTGAACACAATACTCAAGGTGCAGCCTCACCAGTGCTGAGTACAGGGGGATGATCACCTCCCTGCTCCTGCTGGCCACACTATTTCTAATGCAGGCCAGGATGGCACTGGCCCTTTTGGGCACACTGTCGGCTCATGTTCAGCTGAGCATCAACCAATACCCCCAGGTCCCTTTCCTCTTCACAATCATCCAGCCACTCATCCCCAAGCCTGTAGCGCTGCATGGGGTTGTTGTGGCCAAAGTGCAGGACCCAGCACTTGGCCTTGTTGAACCTCATTCCATTCACCTCAGCCCAACGATCCAGCTTATCCAAGTCCCTCTGAAGGGCCTCCCTACCCTCAGGCAGATTGACACCACCTCCCAACTTGGTGTCATCTGCAAACTTACTGAGGGTACACTCAATCCCCTCATCTAGGTCATCAATAAAGATATTAAACAAGATGGGCCTCAGTACCGACCCCTGGGGGACACCACTTGAAACAGGTCGCCAGCTGGACTTCACTCCATTAACTACCACCCATTGAGCACGGCCCTCCTGCCAGTTTCTTATCCAAAGGAGTGTGTACCTGTCCAGGCCACGGGCAGCCAGTTTCCCCAGAAGAAACCTGTGAGAGACCATGTCAAAGGCTTTGGTGAAGTCTAGGTAGACTACATCAACAGCCTTTCCCTCATCTACCAGTCTGGTCACCCAGTCGTAGGAGATGAGGTTGATCAAGCACAACCTGCCTTTCATGAACCCGTGCTGGCTGGGCCTGATCCCCTGGACACCACGCACATGTCGTGCAATCTCACCCAAGATGATTTGCTCCATTGCTTCCCCCAGTACCGAGGTCAGGCTGACAGGCCTATAGTTCCCCAGATCCTCCTTATGGCTCTTCTTGAAGATGGGAGTCACATCAGCAAGCCTCCAATCCTCTGGGACCTCTCCAGTTAACCAGGAATGCTGACAGATGGTCGAGAGCGGCTTATCAATATTTTATTATGTTGGCCCATGATGTCAGTGGCGGAAGTTGGTAGAGGTGGAACTTTCTCACAATTATTTTGTTAGATGTTGCTGTGTGACAGATGGAGGCAGTGGAGCAGTTTGACAAAATGGCATCTGTCACAGAAACGTGTATGAAACAAAGGTGTGGAAGTGAATTCCTACATGTGAAAAAAATGGAACACATTGACGTCTGTCAGTACTTACTGACTGTTTCTCGAGACCAGTCAGTGGATATGAGCAAAGTGAGATGGTGGGTGCTGCATTTCAGCAGTGGCGACAGTGGCATGAAAGACAAACTACATTCTGGATGGCCATGCAGATTTTTGCAAGCGTGCTCATCGCTGATGAAAATGCACAGCTAATGGTGGTGGCTATGTTGAAAAATAGCATTCTGTAGCTGAGAATTTGTTTTATCAAACAGTCTTATTATGCTCTTTACATCAGTTGTAGTTTCCATGGAAATAAAAAGGACTTATTACTTTCAGAGAGACCTACATATTTGTAAGAGCATGTTTTCTTCTTAGTAAAGTACACAATAAGGATGTCACTGCTTCAATGACCATAAAAACAGCAGATATAGGATTCTGGAAGTCTTTGGCATGACATATAAACAAGTTGAGCTGGATGCTAATCTTCAGATATTTGCCAAATGGCAGCAATAAAAACCTTCTCTCACATTCTCTGGAGCAGAAATGACATAAGATTGTCTTTGCTTGTTAGTAAAAGACATGTAAGTTTTCAGAAGAGAAAAAGAAACTGTTAGGGCATCCTTAAACAACAGATTCCTTGTTATATTTAAGTACTACCAGTGGTGTACCTGTATATAAGATGAAGGGTATGTATTTTGAGCAATTCATTTAAAATATTGGTGAAAACAGAAAATCTTTCTTGACAACCTCTTTGATAAATTAGTAGAACTGGGGCATTTAACATTAACATGGCTGTTTTCTGCACCATGGACACTTCTTCCCTGTGTGACTGAAGAAATCTTGAAATTCATAAAGCTTATTTAAATATTTTATAGTCATTTACATATACTGGTGTGGCCATCTATAGCTTAGTAACAATATCTTAGCAACTCCGCAGCGTACCAACATTTTGTATAGTTATTTGTTTTTGTCCTTAGTACCACACTGGTAGTTGAATGATTTAAAACATCTGGAAACAGCAATTTGTTCTTAATAGCAACTGTACAATATTTTTAAAAGCGTTGCCAAGTTTGCCAAGAAAGTCTGAGTCATAACTGCAACAAACTTTATGTGGCCTGTGATTGCAACTTTCAATTAATCTTGCTCCATATTACCAATATTATCTCTCTGTATTATGGGGAGACAATATCTCTCCCAATATATTATTTTAATGACTTGTATGAATCATATTATGTAAATGTATTAGCAATAAAACTTGTAAAGAGCAATGAAATATTCTAATTGAGACAGTTTTCTTCATCTGACTCTCTCTTTTCAGTCAGGTCCAAGGACAGTTTCATGGACCTTTTAAATCATCCTCTTATTCCTGACTTGCTAGAAAAGTCATATTCTGTAGTAAAAGTATCTGATCAAATTCTGATGTTATGTCCCAAAACTGCTTAGGATCTCTTAGAACTATCCTGTATTAACTCCGGATCTCTCTGTATTTCAGCAGCTACATACTTTTATGTTCAAATACTTAACATAGATAATAACTTACATAGATACCAGAATCGTAAAAAGTTTAATAACTTCTTCCCCAGTTGAACCAGTTACTGATAATATTTTCCAATAATTTAATTCATAAAACTGAACTAAAAAATACACTACTGAAATCTGACAATTTACAAAGCTAGTGACATAATTGATCCAAACAAGTTTGTTTATAAAACAGGTAATAATTACAGTTAAAGCTTTTGTGGCGTGAAAATCTCAGCATAGCTTAAGTCTTTTATATTTAATTGCATACTGACTTGTTGTTTACAGTGAAATGAGATGTTACTACTGAAGTCATCCATCGTGTGTAAATAGCACATTTGATTTTGTGCGCAGTACACACTGAATGAAATATAAACTGGTACAAATTGGAATCCTTCTATTGATTTCAGACAATATTATGCACGTTGTTCTACACCCAACTTTATGACTTTTAGTTAATATTACTTTTACTTAAGATTCTACTTCAAAAATAAATTACTATTTGTCTGTTTACTTTACTCCATGTAACTATAATTAATTGGGCCTTCTTCTCTGTTAATGAACAGAATCTTTATTGAAAATATTTTGTCTTTTTACATTTGAAAAATTCTTTCAAAATTAATTTTGGCCACCTGGGAACGATTTTGAAGGCAGATTAGTTTTCTGTGAAATATACAGAGAGCTGAAGTTTAGAAGTATTCTTCATAAAGTACTTATCATTTTAAGTGTAAATTTAAGTCTCACATAGCCACTTGTCTTAGTCTGCGGCTAAGTAAATGCTATTCTAAGTGGGTAATCAAATCTTTTTTGCTGTTTGCTTTTGTTTTTATTTATTACATCTGTCTTCTGTCTCAACCAATATATCACTACATATCACAGTAATGGTATGTTGGTATCCAGGATTTGTTATGTAATTAATGAAAGAGGATGCTTGGGATTTATTAAAAAAATAAAATAAAATAAAAATTTGAATAAAAAATTTAAAATCTTTTGAACAAAATTAACCATAAAGCTTTTTTACACTGGGGAATGATCTGAAGTAGGTGAGATTTGCAGAAAGATGTAGTCTGTCATTGTAACAACTAATATGGTGGAGAAAAGAGAACAAGTTCTTGAGCACATAAAGGAGTAGCTTGTTTGCCTGGAAGGCTGTCTGTTCCCAACTCCAACAGTATTTTCTATGAGATGAACTGATCTTATCTTTCTCAAACATTGCTAACAAATATCTGTAACCCATGACAGTTAGAGCAATGCTATGACAAGAGCAAAGATTATTATAAAAGAAAACACTCTAAGCCTTACAAACAACTCAGTCACTGAGTGCATACAGTGAAAAATATATTCTACCAGATGCTATCAACCTGTTTGAATTGTTCTGCTTCTGCCATTTAAATTCCTTCTACTGAGCATCAAGCTGTAGGAGACAATTAAGTTTATCTCTCTTATCCAACATTATATATAACCACATGGAGCATGTCACCCCCTGCCATGTTGCAAACAGGTGATAGAGGATAGTATTCCTGCTGCCATGAGCCCTGTGCCATCTCCTCCCGCTAGCAACAACAGTGAAGAATCAGGGGGTGTGGGGCAGTGGCAAAAGACCCCTGCTCAGCAATGGAGGTGCGCCCTCCCAGAGATTCCCCTGCCTCCCCAGCTGCCCCTGTGGAACAGGTACAGTGCTCTGCAGGGACAACTGGACACTGGTGGTGATGATGGTTCTTCTCACTTGGAGGTGTTACCAGAGTCTACCAGAGTCTAACTAGACCTCACTTAGCATCAAAATCTCATTGGCAAAGAAAAAACGACGTGTCATTGTCATTGGTGACTCTCTGCTGAAGGGAGCAGAAGGGCCATTATGGAGACCAGACCCTCTACATAAGGAGGTCTGTTGCTTCCCAGGAGCATGAGTTAAAGACATAAAGAAGAAACTTCCTTCCCTAGTTCAGCCCTAAGATTACTATCCCCTATTGTTGGTTCAGGTAGGCAGCAATGGTGTAGGAAGAACTTCCCTAACAATTTTGAAAAAGGACTTCAGAGCCTTGGAGCAACAGGTAAAGGTTCAGGAGTACAAGTTGTGTTGTCCTCTATCTCTCCAGTTATAGGGAACGATGAAGGACTAAATATGATGGGCCAATGGATTAATACCTGTCTCTGAGCCTGGTGTGCCTGGCAGGGTTTGGGGTTTTTTGACCTCTGCTCTGTTTGCATAAGACCAGGACTGCTGGCAACCGATAGGAGAAGCTTCTCCCTCTGGTGGAAAGTGGTCTTAAGATGGGAGTTGGGAAGGTTCACTGATAGAGTGTTAAACTAGGTACAAAGGGGAGTAGGGATGTAACTGGGGTCATTAGTACGAAGCCTGTATGTAATGTGCCAGTGCTTGTAGGAGAGGGATGTGCTAGTAAGATCCCACAGTCTTGTGTCTTGGTGAACGAGAAGGAGAACTCACCCTTTTGTAGGAAGAGCATTGGTGTGAGGTTGGCGGCCATAGAAACACCTGACTATGGACATGCGGGTATTAAGGCTACTATCACTCAAAAGGAAGCCCAACTCAGGTGCCTGTACACTAATGCATGCAGCATGGGTAATAAACAGGAGGAGCTGGAGACTATGATATAATCACCATCACAGAAACATGGTGGAATGACTCACAGCTGGAGTGCTGTAATGGATGGCTACTGACTTTTCAAAAGAGATAGGCTAGGCAGGAAAGGGTGGTGGCATAGCCCTCTGTGTTAAAAAAGACTGTGAATGTATGGAAATTAATGATGGTGATGATAGGATTGAGAGCTTATGGGTCAGAATAAAAGCAGAGGTCATAATAAAGACTGATATTATAGTGGGAATCTGCTACAAACCACCCAACCAGGATGAAGAGGTGGACAAGACACTTTACAGAAAGTTGGGTGAGATTTCAAGGTCTCTCCCCCTTGTTCTTGTGGGGAACTTCATCTTCCCAGACATCTGCTGGATTTATAATACAGCAGACAGGGAGCAGTCCTGGAGGCTCCTAGAGTGTGTGGAAGGTAACTTCCTCTCACAGCTGGTGAAGAAGCCAACAAGGGGAAGCAAAATCCTGGGCCTGCTGTTTGCTAACAGAGAAGGTCTTGTGGGGGATGTAAAGGTTGGAGGCCATCTGGGGCATAGCGATCATGAGATGCTAGATTTCTCAATCCTTGTTGAACCACAGAGGGGAGTCAGCAGAGCTGCCACCTCGACTTCCAGAGGGCAGACTTTAACCTCTTTAGGACCATGGTTGAGAGGGCCCCTTGGAAGGTAGTTTTGGAGAGCATGTAAGACCAGGAAGTCTGGGAATACTCTAAGGAAGCTATTTTAAAGGTGCAGGAGCTGACCATCCCCAAGTCATGGAAGATGAGCCAATGGGCAAAGAGGCCAGACTGGCTGAACGGAGACCTTTGACTGGAACTCGAGCAAAAGGAAAGTTTATGGTCTCTGGAAGAGTGGGTGAGCTTCTTATGAGGATTACAGGTATGTAGTGAAGCAGGGAGAAAATTAGAAAAGCCAAAACCCAGCTAGAATTGAACTTGGCTGCTAAGGTAAAGGACAAAAATAAATATTTCTATAAATACATCATCAGCAAGAGGAGGCCTAGGGAGAATCTCCATCCCTTGTTGGATGCAGAGGACAGCTTTGTGACCAAGCATCAGGATAAGTCTGAGGTACTTAATGCCTTCTTTGTGTCAGTCTTTAATACTAAGACTTGTTACTCCTTGGGGACACAGCCCCCCTGCACTGGTAGATAGGGATGGGGAACAGAACAGGCCCTGCATAATCCATGATGAGACGGTTTTGGACCTGCTCCAGAAGCTGGATGCTCACGAGTCTGTGGGGCCGGATGAACTACACCCTGGAGTGCTGAGGGAGTTGGCAGATGTGGTTGCCAAGCCACTCTCCATCATTCTTTGGCAGTCCTGGCTAACAGAGGATGTCCTGGTGGACTGGAGACTGGCAAATGTGACGTCCGTCTTCAAAAAGGGCCAGAAAGATGATCCTGTAGCTACAGACTTATCATCTTGGTGCCAAGGAAGGTTATGGAACAGATAATCTTGGGTGCCATCATGGATCAATTAAAGGTCAGCCAGGGGATCAGGCCCAGTCAGCATGGGTTTGGGGATGGTAGATTCTGTCTGACAAACCTGATTTCATTCTATGAGAAAGTGACCCGCTTAATGGATGAAGGTAAGGCTGTTGATGTGGTCTACCTTCAGTAAAGCCTTTGACACTGTCCCGCACTACAACCTTGGGCAACCCTACAGGCTTGGGAAGGAGTGGCTGGAAACCTGCCTGATGGAAAGGAACCTTGGTATACTGATGGACAGTTGACTGAATTTGAGCCAGCAGTGTGTCCAGGTGGCCAGGAAGGCGAATGGCATCCTGGCTTGTATCAGGAAGGCCTCAGGCTGAGGGGAGATCTGATTGCTCTCTTTCAATATCTGAACAGTGCTTACAGCAAGAGCGGGGTTGGTCTCTTCTCACCGGTGACAGGTGACAGGACAAGGAGAAATTGCCTTAAGTTGTGAAGGGTAAGCTCAGTTTGCATATCAGGAAAAGCTTCTTTACAGAAAGGGTTGTTAAGCACTGGAATAGGCTCCCCAGAGCGGTGATTGAGTCACCATCCCTGAATGTGTTTAAAAACCATTTGGATGTGGTGCTCAGGGACATGATTTAGTGGAGGGTTGTTAGTTAGGGTAGTATGGTTAGGTTGTGGTTGGACTCAATGATCTTTAAGGTCTTTTCCAAACTGCGCAATTCTATGAATCTATGATGATGTCTTGTATTGAGCTGGCTCTCACAACAGTAATATTTTTGATGCAACATCTAGATGATAGAAAAAATAATAATATCTGTAGCAGTAATTTTCTACACTGCTAGCAGATGGTGGATGCTGCGGTCTCTGGGTTCATCAGCTCTACTGGTGCTCCAGGTAAGCTTTTGCTAAGGAAGTTGAAATCAGCCAACTCACCTCTCAGCATTTATGAGATTTCAACTCAGAGTATCTAAGAAGCATGTCAGCAGATCTGGGACATGCTTTGATTTCTTTCACAGAGCAAACATATTCTTATGTCCTCAGTTACCAAATCAATTTTAAACTATGAAATTAAAACAAGTAGGTCGCTCTGAAAGTCATGGCTCCTTTTTATTTCCATGGAAATTACAACAAAAACAAAGAGCACAACAACACTATTTGATAGAACAAGTTTCTTAGGCACAAAACATTGCTTTTTAACAAGGTCATCACCATTAGCAATGCAATTTCATCTGCAATGAACAAGAGCCTGCATGCCACACTCAAAAATATCTGCACCAGTGGAGGTGACCCACTGTTTCACAACTGCTGTGGTGGTGTCAGCACTTGGAAAATTATGCCCACACAGTACCTCTTTCATTGATCCAAACACACATAAGTCAGAAGACACCAAATCTGGACTGTTTGGCAGATGTAGTAGGACAGTCCAGCCAAGACTGGCAATATGCTCCACAGTCTTCAGACTGGTCCTGGTGTTATCATATTGCAAGAGAAAGATTTTCTTCTCTGGATTGACTCTAGAAATTCAAACCTTCAGCTTAGTCAGTGTCATGAAGTTGTGGTCAGAGTTGATGATTTGTCCAAGTTCCTATCCCAAAAGACTGCGTACATCAAAGAGAGATGAATCTTCAGCTTTTTCTTTGATGGAGAATTCATGTTACCACTCCATGGAATGCCATTTTTACTCAACTCATAGTGATGTTACCACATCTCACCACTGGTGAAGATTTGATGCAGCAACCTGTCACCTTCAGCCTCATGTTTGTACAATAGGTCATGAGAAACTTGAATACACTGTTCTTCCTTTTCTTATGAGAGCATTTGTGGGACCCACCTGCCTGAAACTTCACAGTATTTTAATGTTGCCATCATTGCTTCCAACACATTGAAGACAATATTCAGCTCCATACATCCTTCCCTGGTCATAAACCATTGATGTGCATGGATGAACTGATTGAGATGCTCTTCATTTAGTGGTGTGACAGCTGTTCATAACTGTCTGGATCATGACGTGTTTCATGACATTGTTGCCAATGCTGAAGCACACCACCCACTGTCTCACTGTACTCATATCCACTGTCAGGTCTCCATAAACGTTCAGCAAGCATGAATGAATTTCAATTAGTGCCATTTTTTCCACATGGAGAAATTTGATTCCACACCTCAATTGAGCTATTCAGCCGCCACAGAACCATGAAGTCAGTGGAGCTTTGCTGATCTAACCCCCAAATTTTCTTCTAACATGCTTATTTTCACATAAAACAAAGAAAAATATAAAACCATAAGCACTGTCTCCTGAGATGTGTGCTGCACAACAACCATTCTTCATACAATTCATAGAATCATAGAATGGCCTGGATTGAAAAAGACGTGAATGATCATCTAGTATCAATCCCCCTGCCACAGACAGGGTTGTCAGCCACTAGACCAGACTGCCCAGACCAACATCCAGCCTGGCCTTGAATGCCTCCAGGGGATGGGGCATCCACAACCTCCTTAGGCAACCTATTCCAGTGTCACCATCATCTGAGTGAAAAACTTCTTCCTAATATCTAACCTAAACCTCCCTTGTCTTAGTTTAAAACCATTCCCCCTTGTCCTGTCATTATCCATCCAGGTAAACAATTGTTCTCCCTCCTGTTTATACACTCTCTTCAAATACTGAAAGCTGAAAGACAACATTATATGTTGTATTTCATGTTTGGTGTCCTAAGAGGTTTTCTGGAGTGAATGCTGAAAATTCCATAAGTGAAAAATAAATGGCAAAGAAATGCAAGCAGAAATCCTTCTTTTCTCAAATTTTCTATACTATAAAGCAGTTAATGACAATCTATATTTTAAATGGTGTCAAGAACACCAACAGAGCTCAAAAAATAAAATTATGTAAATCTCTGTGAGAACTTAACTGGGTGAATATAGGGAAAACATATTCAGAGGGAACACACACAGATATGTAGTTCTCTAACACATTAGTGTGTTGCCCAAGGTCTCGGTTTCAGCCAGGACAGTGTTAATAGCACACCAATGTTTTGGTTGTTGTTTAGTGATGGAAGCATGCCCAAGGCCACTTTGTTGGGGAATAGCCATTGCCATTATGGCAAAAGCAGAAGGCGGGGAGAAGCCAAGATAGGTGGCCTGAGTTAGGCAGGGCGGTTATTCTATACTATGTTGACATCTGCATAAGGCCATAAAGCTGTAGGAATCCGGCCAGAAGCCAGTCTCTGCTTAAGTACTGTCTTGGTGGGTCATGGATTGCTGTGATGTTAGCTGACTGTTGGTTGTCAGGCTGTTGCATTGTTAGCCAGGGGGTGGCAAGTAATTGTACACTGGTCTTACTGAACCTCTTATGGAAAACTATTGAGAGACTTTGATAAGGGCAGATCAACAGAAAAGAGAAGTGGAAAAGAATGAAAGACAAGAGGAAAAAATCTCTTATGGTCTGAAGAACACACCATTAGTTTTTGCTAGAAGTGGAGAACAACTTTCATCAAAACTTATCTGTGAATCAATTATGATAACCATCCATGATTACTGTAAATTCTCTCTTACTAAATTCAGGCTTGTATCATTTAATATTGAGGAGTTCATAAATCTCACCATGCACTAAAGCCTCTCACCAGCAAACTCATCCAGACTCACCTTTGAAGTTTGCAAATGAAAGTTAAATGAAACCTTTAAGACATGAGTACCTTGCTAATGAGCAGTGTCAGAGCAGCTGATTCCTGTCATCCCTCTCCATAGCGGACCCAGCCTTACCTGACACCAGAAATATGCTCTCTCTAGAAAATCATTGCATCTGCAGTTCATTGACACCTTCAGATAAATTGTACCTGAAGAGATCAATGTTTTCCGGATCATTTTCTCTCTTTCAATTCAGACAGAAATTCCCTGCTTTCAAGTCATCATAAGCAAAAGAACGTAAATTTTCAAATGAATGTACTTGAGGTTATTTTTACTAGTGCAAGTATAGCAGTTTGACAAATATTCAAATCATTTTTGAATATTTTATCAATCATCTACCCAGTATAGCAAAGCTCAGGAATTCAAAAGCCAAAGCTCAAGTAAATCAGAATTTTGAATTGGCCTTCACTGGTGAGCACTCAGCACTCTACACTGAGATCATCACATCATAGGAAATATAATGTACTCAGCTAGAATATAAATTGAGCATATCAGCTGCAGAACTACATTTTCATTTTCCAAAGAAAATGATGGCTGTTATTTCATTTTAGTAGCTGTCCTAAGAAGCAACTCTCTAGCAGTTTTTTTCTGCCGAAAATAATAAAATATCAGTTTTTGTCATAAGTAGAAATCATAAAAAAGATTTGAGACAGATCTAAATAAAATCATCTTTGTATTAGCACCCTCAGATGTCTGAACAATCTCATTTTTCATTCATGTGTTTTAACTTACAGAAATGTTAATTAACAAGGAGATGTGCAGAAACAAAACTAAAGCAGAAAAATCTACTGCACATAAGGATCACACTGGATCAGGCATTATCAGTGTCAAACACTGTGGTCAGGGATTGATATGCAACATGCCAGATTCTATCAAACTTAAATGACCTTGAAAAAACTCTCCTGACTGTACTTGGAAACCTGAAAGGATGCTACTGCAGCTAGAAAAATGTCTTGCCCAAATATATATATACTAATGCCACAATTCAAGCACTACTCTCTCAAAAAATCATTAACTTACTTTATAATGTCATTGAAGTATCTCTATGTTAGCTGCTAACAAAACAAAAATATTAAAGGAAAAATAGACAATTAGAATGACCTAAAGGTCATTAAGATAGTCAAGATGATCCTAGTGGGATAGTATAGATGGTTCTCCTAATCCTTATAATTACTGCCTACTTATTTCAGTAACAGGTAGAGTGGAAATACTGACAGACAGATGACTGTCTAGATATTTTTTGTGGCTAGTTTTGATAGTGTCAGAGAGCTGAAAATCATAACTCATTTTTAACCTGCCTGAGAAAAAGTCAATTAACAAAAAAAATGCATAGCTTCCATGATGAACACATATTTACATCCATAAACAAATGCATATCTGTACATACACACATAACAAACACACATACAAACATGTTTTTAAGAATACTGATTTTAATCACACTGAAGAGAAGAATTTCCTCTGTACAGTTTAATTCTGTTGGGGCTGTGTTCTGTGCTTGTGCAGAAGACTATCATTGTCAGAGTAAGGTTCGTTTTGATATAGATTCTATTCAAGGTTTCCCAATGTTTGACCTCAGTTACAGTCTTCTTTTTCTTAATTAAAGCCAGTAGCTAATGGTTCACATAAGACTGCAGTACTACTATTTTTAAACAGTATTACTATGGTAATAGATCATAATTTTTTCACAGAACTTTTCCAAGTCTATTCTAATAAAAACAATTGATCGCATTTAAAAACATTTTTATAGAAGTGTGATGCTTTACGTTATATTTAAGAATATAGTAATTATCTCACTGCTATTATTCAGCAGGGTATTTTTAGAATCTGGAAACAGTATTTATGCAGAAACACTTACTGGTTTGCTTGGCTCTCTCTATTGCTAGCAGCTAATCACTTAGTCATATTGTAGTGAGTTAACTTCAGGTTAGCTGAAAAAAAAAAATGCCACCCCCCCCTTCTGTTTTTCTCTTTATTTTCTCTTTTTGTTGTTGTTTTTATTTATTTTTTATAACAAAGAATTTCCAATTACAATTATAATCCATAGTTTTGATTTGTTACACATTCCTGATATATGAAATCTTTATAATGAAGATTTTTAATGACAATTTTTACAAAAATTATTATATCTACAGTGATGATTCACTTATGGATAATTACCATAAAGTTGTTATTCATGCTAAAAACATGCAAATTGTATAATGCAGTTTTCTTCCATCCTGTTTTCCCGTTCATCTATACATTTTATAATATTAACATTCATCTCTGTGTTTTGAAATAAAAGATAGTTAATTTATTCAGAATTTGCTTTTTTGTGGGGATCATGTCATTTCATCTGTGCTATGTGAGAGTTCACTGTCTCACTTTTATCCTTATTATTAAAACCTACTTAACAACACATGCCATTTTTGCAATGTTGTGGTCTGTGACCCTTTTAAATAGAGCGAATACATTTGTAAGGTTTCATCCAATTCTCCAGAAACTGGGTCTCAAAGTTGTCATTGAATTTCTTGCACGTGACAATAAAAATAAAGTCTATATTTTTTCCAACTTAATTTTCATTTCAGATCTTAAAGTTACTTGCACATTATAAAATTGCAATTATTTTAATATTTCAATATTAAGAATTACAATGTGTCCATATAATTTCTTATGGTCAATCTTAAAAAAAAATCTATCTGTAAATATTACTAATGTCTTTACTGTGCGCTATGTTTTCTGAGTTCATTATGGAATTGGAAACTTATGACTGTGTACAAAGGCTGCTCTGAAAGTAAAGCCTCCTTTACACTGGCCCAAGATATCAGAGGCAGATGTTAATGGTAAGGCAGTAGAGATTGAACTTTCCCACCAATATTCCATTAGATTTTGCTGCCATGTGACAAATGGCAGCAGAGAAGTAGTCTGACAAAATGGCATCTAACATGTAAGTGAGTGTGAAACAGAGGTATGTAACTGAATTTCTCCACACATGGCACCCACTGACATTCAGTGCTTGCTGAATGTTTATGGAGACCAAAGAGCAAAGTGCTTTTTGTAGATGTTGTAGTTTCCATGGAAATAAAAAGGAAGCATTACTTTCAGAGCAATTTACATTGAAAGATTATTGCGGTTTAGGCATTCATATTCATATGCATTTTCAAATTTTTAAAAGTTTTCAAGGATGTTGTTGGCCACTAACACTAGTTGAACCTCTTGGATTTCATTCTTGATGCATTATTAAAGTGCATCCAAGATAATTCCTGCCAAGATATTCAGCTAATGAGTTAGGTTCATATTCAATAAACACTGGTTTAGGCATGTAGAGTTTCAGGTTCAAGGCTTCCAGTAAAAAGGCATCTCAGGACTAAACTCAACCAGGCAAACGTGCTGGTAGCATGAGTAACTAATAATTATCTTCTTGTTACGTGTGTAATGTTTTGTGACTCAGTTTCTTTTTCTTCCCTCACACTGAATCAGTGTGAACCCTGAGCTCTTTTACTCATGGTCTTATTTTGCATTAGGTCTTTGAATATATATTGTAGTGAAATCATCTACCACATAACAAATCCATGATAAAAATTACAAAGTCACTTTGAATAGGAATGATGAATCACAGCAAGTAGTGAAAAAATAAAGTCAGTTCTAATTGCCTAAATAACACCATTTTCCAAAAATCTTAGTCAGTGTATTAGTATTCATTTACAAATGACATATGTCATGTTATAGTACATGGCAACCTTAAAGGCTAGATTGTGAAGCCTACCAAAAAAAGCCTTTAATGATATTTTTCTGTGTCCATCTGCCAGTTTTCAAGACCAAATAAGTTCAATTTCTACTGAAGGCTATACAGGTCAGAAATACTCTGCCAAAAAAATGAATAGAAAAATTTAGATATATCAATAACATTTACTTAAGCAGGCAGTTAAATTCAGGCCCTATTATAGTACTAAATTATCATCATACATTAACTTCAGTAGATAGATTAAATAACTGGCAGAATCTTGTCTACAAGATTTGAATTGATGTACTATCTTTCAGTTTGAAAGAGCACACAGGTTTCTGCTTAAATAATTTCCAATGGAAAGTACTGCAAATTGAAGACTAGTAAGATTTTAAATGAAATTAGGAAAACATTTGCTTCATTTTTTCATGCACGCATTATTTAAATATATTCAAAATATATAGTAATAGTCAAGATGAAAAATAAACTAAAAGTTAAACAGGAAGAGGAGATGAAAATGAGTTCTACAGAACAGTACGGACCTGAACTTACATCATCTTCAAAACAGACTTTAAAGGGAGGTGACTTTTCCCCTCCTCTCTGCCCTCTTGAGGCCTGATCTGGAGTACTGCATCCAGGTCTGGGGCCCCCAACACAGGAAAGATGCGGAGCTGTTGGAGGAAGTCCAGAGAAGGTCTACAAAGATGCTTCAAGGGGTGGAGCACCTCTCGTATTAAGATAGGATGAAGGAACTGGACTTGTAAAGCCTGGAATAGGGAAGGCTTATTGTGGCCTTCCAATATTTAAAGACAGCTTATAAATGTAAGGAAAATCAACTTTTTTACATGGGTAAATATTGATAGGACAAGATTTTAATGGCTTTAAACTAAAAGAGGGGAGATTTAGATTAGGTGTCGGGGAAAGTTTCCTACTGAAAGAGGGTGAGGTGCTGGACCAGGTTGCCCAGACATGTGGATGCCTTGTCCCATGAGGCCTTTAAAGTTGGATGGGGTTCTGGGCAATCTGATCTTGTACTTCATCAACTGGTTGGCAACCCTAATGTTGGCTTTTCCTAATTTCATTTAAAATCTTATTAGTCTTCATTTTGCAGTACTTGCATGCTTTCCACTGAAAATTATTTGAGCAGAAACCTGTGTGCTCTTTCAAACTGAAAGATAGTACATCAATTCAAATCTTGTAGACAAGATTCTGGGGACTGGAACTTGATAATCTTTGAGGTCTCTTCCAACTCAAGTCATTCTGTGATTTTTTGATCCAATAATGTGCATAAATTTTGGATTTTTTTCAGAAACTACAGTTGCCTTAAGTGGGAAAAGTGGGGAAGCTGTCAGTTCAGACAGTACTACAGAAAATGTGGTCTTTTAAATATAAAAGAAACACAAATAGTTTGGTTTTAAATTGTAATTAATTTAACTGTTTAAAACAAGTCTTAAAAAAGAAAAAAGGCAGCTATGACCCAAAACACATCAAAGGAATTTAAAAGGGAATTATCACTAAAATAACATGAGTTGGAACCAACTAGGAATTTATGACTAACCCCAGATAGTGAATAGCTCTTCCAACAGGTTTGAAATTCTGACTTTTTCTTCTTAAGGTATCTCAGAAAGCTTTTGAATTTCTTAATAGAACAAAATGAATATCAAATTTGAACCACCATGTATCCATTACATTACCTTAATTTATCTCCCATTTAGCTAAGCATATAAAACAGTAATTCCGCTCATACATTTAAAAGAGAATTTAATTTCACAGATTACTTGAAATTAAAAACAACAAAAACAATACAAAAATTGTTTTATGAATAGTATTACTTTAATGAAATATGGTCAAGGTCCATCTTAAAAGCAACTGGATGTTTTTCCTTCCTTGTTTCTTCTCTAATGATTAGACTTCCTTTAAATTTACAGCCTGTCTAGTTTGTGGTCAATTTATAACTATTGCACCTGTTCGAACATTGTCCTTCAGTTTAAATAACTACTCTCTCCCTAACTCCTGTTCAATTCTGTGATGTATTTATGGAGAACAATCTAATCCCGTCTCATTCTTCATTTTGCTGGCTACATAAGGCCAATTCTTTTAATCCCCTCTCATAAAATTGACTATTCCATCCCTATCTATTTTCTTATATATGTCTGCTCCAATTTTAATTTGTCTTCCATGAGCAAGGTGATGAGAATGGTGTACAGTGGTCTAGACATGGCTTTAGCAGTACTCATACCGATTCCATGTATATTCCAGTGTATCTATATACTTCTGCTAAGATGATATTTATTCTTCTTCTGAAATGCTTCATTGTGCTTGTATGATTCAGTCTCATTCTGCAGTTATCATTCCTTCAGTCTTTTTGATTTAAGAATTATTTGTATCTAGCCCATTAATCTATAGTTAGTTAAAAGAAAAAACAAAATAAAACAAAGAAAAAAATACTAACCCATGAAACACTGTGAAGATCACTGAAGTAATCCATCTTGAAAATCCCTCTTGATTTCAAAAGTCTCAATAAAATCTGTTACTGTCTTTCTCTTTTCAGTCACCTTTCACCTTAGGACTGTGTATTTTCTTTGCATTCTAAGCAAATGCTTTAGGGTTTTCTCTCAGGTTAAATCTATTTCTCTAATCTCTGCAGTCCTCAAAATTCAAAAAGTCAGTAGTACTGATTATTTCTACATTTAGTAAAACAGAGCTGTATTCTATACAGTTTGATTTTGATTCACATCAGTCAAATGATCAGAATATTTCAGAACTGGAAAAAGCATAGTGATTTATAGATGATAAAAAAATCATTTGGAAAGAAAAAAATCTCTAATGTGGTGTTCATTGGAAATGTCTTACCAAAACATGACAATTTGTATCTAGCTGTGAGTGATTAGGTCAGTTATCAGTACTTACAAGGTAACAGAGTTATGGAATCACAATTTGTTAGCACAGGTGTTGCTAATTTATTTTGAATTATGTTAATCTCAGCTTCCAAATCCTGAAAAGTCAGATAACTGTTCATAAAATACTAATTGCACATTAAGATATTTAGATATTCAAATTAAACTGGTCATCGTTATGTCTAGATAAAAATTTAAATCAGATATTTAAATCTAACCTATTCAGCTAGCAGCAATGTTTTTAAAGTTGAAGCATAATAGTACTAAAGAAGAGTAGAAGCCCAACTGTTAGAAACTATTACGGTGCTGTAAAGATTACTGATTACCATCAGTACATCACACATATGAATTTTTGCTAATACTTTATTTATCGGGCAATATAAGTGTACAGTTTTATTTTCTGTCTGTAATAAAATCTAAACTTTTCTGTTATTCTAATAAAATCTAATTCTTACACACAACTTGTACGGTAAGATATAACAAATGGTAATAAGTTATTCTATTACTCTGTGACTTTCTTCTTTGATCAAAATTTTAAAAAATGAATTATTAAAAAATAGTTGAAAAAGTCATGACTCATTTGAGGAAAAGACCCTTCAGGTTAGCTGATCAGAAATGCAGCATATTCTGGATCACTTTCTGTAAATAAAAGAAGAGTCTAAATCACTTATGTACCATTTTATTTCAAAAGATACATTTGCACAATCTTACTTTATAAAAGTGTGCACTTTAAATAATATATGTGGTTCAATTCTGAATGAATTTTCATTTTAACATGGTCAGATTTAGACTAATTTCCTCTAAATACCTTCTACCCAAAGTTCCAATCATAAAGCTGGAACAGCAGGCAATTGACATTTTGAGAACTCTAAGCTCAGTTCACTCTTTCAGACATCATTAGCTCATAATAATAAAATGTAACTTTTTTGCATGTTAAGACTTCCAAGACTACAAAATGTTCAACAGCTATCATCTGAATAGCTTCTGAAAGCACTCAGTAAGCTAACATAGCTGTTAACAGATGAACATAATACGCTTGGAATTAGACAGGGAAAATGAAACTTACTTCCAATCTTCCAGTAAATTGAATAGTTATTTGTAAGGAAGATATCTGTCAAAACAAGAAATCTTGGATGTAATGCAAGAATTTCTGACCATCACAACTTTCAGAGAAATAAATACCATTTTCACTGCCACTACAATCAACATATAAAACAGTGGGGTATGTGAAATCATTTCTTAGTGCCACCATTGTTAAAAAAAGAAATAATGTACACATTCAGTCTCATGAGGCAGTCTCGGACCTGCTCTGTCCTCACAGCGGGAGGGGATTTACCACCCCAGTCCCCACTCAGAGGTGTAGGGATGCAGGGCTCAGGGACGGGAGTACTGGAATCCTGACTGCCAGTGAAGACTGAGGCAAAAAACTCATTCAGTACCTCAGCCTTCTCTCCGTCCGTTGAAGCCAGTTCTCCTTTTACATTTACCAAAGGAGGTACACTCGCTTTGGCCTGTCTCTTCTGGCCAATGTACCTGTAGAAAGTCTTCCTGTTGTTTTTCACATCCCTTGCCAAGTTCAATTCCACCTGCGCCTTGGCTTTCCTGATCCCACATCTGCAAGTCCGGACGACATCCCTGTATTCTTCCCAGGTGGCACGTCCTTGTTTCCAGAGCTTGTACGCACCTTTCTTCGCCCTCAGCACACCCAGCAGGTCCGTACCGAGCCACGCCGGCTTCCTCCCTCCTCTGCCTGCTTTCTTGTTCAGAGGGACGGAGAGTTCTCGCGCTCTTAGGAAGGCATCCTTGAAGAGGTAACTAGCTCTCCTCAGCATTTTTGCTTTTAAAGAAAGCATCCCAGGGGATCTCAGCCAACAGTCAATTGAACAGCTTAAAGTTTGCTCTCCCAAAGTTCAGGGTCCTGACGCCACTCTTCACCAGGCCCACATCTCTCGAGATCACAAACTCGATCAGAGCGTGGTCACTGCAACCCAGGCTTCCTCCAAGACAAGGACAAGGAACAATAAATAGATAAAACATCCAGCCAAATGAAAGATGAATAGAAGACCCCAAAAAATAAGGTAAGGAGTTTTGGGATCAAAGATTCCCACCTTTGGGAGGAAGGCAAATAGTAAAAAACACCAGACAAAAAGTAGTAAAATAAGAAAGTTGATACTTTAATTCCCTTAAAGAACTTATGCCTGATCTCCTTGACCTCTGAGACCAGGAACCACCAGAACCACCAGCCTTTAATGTTTGTTGCACAGCATCAGCTCTGTCTCTGTGATACTGTATGTACACACATGCTCAATTTTAAAATACAATATTTTTATGTGCAGTCACAATGGTTTATAACAAGGAAGAACTATAAGCCCAATGAACTAACTTAATAAAGCTAAGTTTAAAAGTTTGAAAATCTCTTGCTTTTGTCAGTCTACTAACCTTTCTCACCAAAATGACCTTCAGTGTCCTAGCTGATATATCGAAATTTCTATAAATGCCTATTCAGTTTTGCCAGTCTCCAACCACCAAATGATAGCCATATGATGAAACGTTAAAAATAAGTATCTTTAAATATTCATTGTGTACACACATGCTCTTTATTTGAATGATAGTTTTTGCTTCATATCTCCATTTCAACTTTTTGTCCTACAACTTTTCACAGAGAACTTACTAACCCATTTACAAATTACACCTAAATAGCATTTATGTTTACATATTAAATGGGTTAAAGCATTTATCTTCACTTATGTTTGTTCTACACAAGATTAGCAAGCCAAAGTAGAAAAACCGCTGTATCTCAGTGGAGTTCAATTCTTTGTATTTTCTTGTACTTAACAGAAATAGGAGAGGGAAAAAAGATACAGACTCCATTTTAAATCAATATATTTTACTAAAAACAAGCACATTTATTATCAGTTCTTCTTCTTGACTAATCTCAGTTTCTAAAAGTTCTAACAGCTAGTTTTGGTAGTGCACTGAGTTAAAAGCATGAGCAGAGACTTCATGATTCATTTATATGCTGTGTGACTCTAATCTTCTTTACAAATCAAATGCAGAGCTTCCCACTAGCAACTCTGTAGAAGCTAGTTTCCTGCAGGATTTTTTTCAGAATCTTTCTTCCTCATCACACTTATGATAGGTTAAGTTCATGTAGTAGCACAACAGTGTGTAAGTCTAAAGAACTATAACATTTTTGAAGTTGAACTTGCTGTGCTGATACTAACCCTAAGAATGCAGCCATTTATTTTTAATTGAAAGGATGATTAACTACTGAAATAAACTGCTGTGACTACTTTAAAACCTACTTTAAAACTACAGATATTCAAAACACCTTTACTGAATCCGCACAAAGTATAATATTGTTAATGGTAACTCTTTAGCCACTGTGTAAATTTATGTCTGAAATAAACTATCAAGAAAGGAAATAGCATATATATTTATATGTGTATATATATATATATGTATATATATATAGTATATATACTTCTAATTGCTTCCTTTAAAATTCATTATTTTTCTGGAAAATATGTCCAGGCATATTTGGTAGCTTAGCTGAAAGACATCCAAATGAAATTCCAGCATCAATCTTAAAAGGTTAATAGAGTGTAATCAAATAACATTCATTCCTATACCAGATTCATGATGTAAGCATATAGAAAGAAATGCAGTGGCATATAAATTGTATTGTTGTACTCATATTTTCTACATTCAGCTAGGAAAGACAGGAAAAAAAAAAAAAAAAAAAAGATAATAGGCACAGCATTAGTAATCTAATTGTGGAAATAAATATTAACATCAAAATCTATTGCAGAAAAGTACAAAGTGCCCAGAGTGTCTGAGCGAATATCCTGGATGTAATCAGATTCGTAAACCTATTAACTTCAACAATAGGGCTAGACAAGTTCATTTAAATTTGTTCACAATTGGTCACAGATATAGCCTTAAGATCTGCAGAATGCTCAGATGTTCGAAGTATTCTAACTGAATTAATTAAAAAGATTAAATGAAAAAGTTTAGTTTAAAGCTAGCATAACATTTCACCCAATAAACATGAGTATATGCTGGAGAGATTCCCTAGGAGAATTTCTTTACCACTGACCCATGAATGATATGCAGAACAGTAATTACAGCTTTTTTCTTTTTGAGCATGCAGTTCCATTGGGTACTCTCCCTAGGTCTGACCCCCAAAGGTTGCATACAAGAATAATTAAAATACTTACTACACCGTGAAGTTTGTACTTTGTAGACCTGACTTGAAATGGCTTATCTATGCAAACAGAGAAAGGATGTGTATGAAACATATTCAAGGAGGAAAGCACACTAGCTATTAGACAGAATACATTTGTGATGTATTAGAAACTAAATCAGTTTTCAGGAAGGTAATTAAAAGTATCACTGTTGATCAGCCCAACTCCAGCACAGTGAGAGAAGTGGTGGCCCAAAATTATACACATTTTATACATATGTATGAATATATTGCATGTGCAAGTAAGAGAAAAGAACATACTCTCCTGTCTGAGCAACAGAACAGCACTACTGAGTAGAGAGATCATATTAGATCAAAAATTCCCCGTTTCTAGAAACAGAAGGGAAAACAGAGCAAACAAGACAGACAGACATAGCAGATGAAGAGTGAGGCAGCTAAAAGTTCTTCTAATAAAGATTGTTTCACAGCAAAAAGGTCTGCAAAATCTTGTCTTTCGTGCACAATGCAGCATAATGACGGATGTGTACCAAAGCCCAGCAGGTTTTACCCATGATTCCATACTGGATTAGTGAAGCAAAGATGACAAATGCAGACTTCATTAGTTCTTGTGGTGTGTTAGGTGCAAGTAATCTATACCATAGTGAACCAATGCTGCACACTGGCTTTTTTATCACTATTACCATACAAATTCTGAAAGTCCTCTGTTGTGTAATAAACCCTTATTGCATCAAAAATAGTGCATTTCACTTATATTTGCCCTTTAGCAAGTTGTGCAATGAGAGATATACAACTATTTAATTTTCTTAATGTAATAATAATGAGAGCTGCATCATTTGGCTGTTTGTTGTTTTCACAAAACGCATGAGATGTGGTAAACAGGATGACATGAAAGAAGATCCTGGAAGGCTTTGCAGATCTGAAGCTTGTGCAAGAGCTGTTTGTTATGCCAAAGGCAGACAAGACTTGGCAGCAACTATTTAACAACTTTTTTTTACAAGGGACAGTGTTTGACCTAAAACCTCCAGAAGTTAATAGATGACAGTGAACTGTGGCAAAGGCTCTTAATCCTCAAGCTGCCTTCCAGGCTGTGGTATGAAGATCCATTAGGAAATTGATCTTAGAGAGTACAAATACTTCATTATACTTGCCTCAGTTTCTGGCTCTGTTACTGAAATGTTATCACTAGCTTTTCCAATATTGGACATCTTCAGAACACTGGAAAGGCACTGAATGAGCTTTATATGAAAAAAGTTTCTTGGATTTTATGATTAACCTAACTATATCCTACTGGCATCAGCTTATAAAACAGGAGAACAAATTTGATTTCTCCTGCAGATATCATAAAAATATATCTGTTCTTTCACTTTGCGCACATGACATCAGTTTGCCAGTTTTCAATCCCAATAATTTATTTGTAAAATAAAATTGTTATTTTCCTTCTTCTGGCCATTCACTAATTCACAGTGAGCATCCATTTATTTTTATTTTATTAATTTGCCATTTCAATTGAATCATAGGATTTCTGAAAGGACTTAAAAAAATTATCTAATTCATTTCTCCTCTCTAAAGTCTTTCAAATTTTTATTACTTATCAAAAACGATTTGATTTGCTTTACTGAATAGTTTCCTCTGATCTTGATTATACTTAAAAATACACTTTTCACAGTGTATTTCAGCCATGTAAACATTTACTGATATAATGACTGGCTTTGAACATATGAAATATTTGTGGGAGCTTTTTAATGAGAAGTTAACTGCCGTCATGTCTCTGCCATGGCATACAAAGACTCAATATATTTATTAACGTTGATTTTGTTAAAAGGAGTACATAAAGATTTTACAAATTTAGTGTATTTGGGATGTTATCTGTCAGATAAATAATGCATTAAGAATAGTGTATAATATTTCAAATATAAAAGAGAGTAATTATTAAGAAGAAATTATTGAGGAAACTGTGGAAGAATATAATTGCTTCAGAATAGCTACACCAGTTAATCTCCCCCAGTTGATGAAGTTTACATAATTACATCTGCCCCCAGAGGAAAAAAAAAAAACAATCCTGTATCTACTTGGGATTCAGAAGTACAAGCTGTGTTGTCAAAAGCAGTTCCTGACTATGTAAATCCTCTTGTTTAGTGCAAGATGCTGTGATGCATCATTTAGTCACTTTTCTCATGTTTTATGCTAGATTTTATGTCCTGTATTTTGCCCATATTGTAGAAATTTGAGAAACTAAATGTGAAGAGAATTGGATACTGAAATAGGGCATGTCCTTAATCCAGTAAATTTGTCTGCAGTTATCTCCCTACTCCAGGCTTTTTTTTCAAATAGCATCAAACATTATTTCTATATTTCATTAGATCTACTGTAAGGTATTAATGAAAGTGACAACAGACAGCAATATTTAGACAGTAACATTTAAAACATCTATGACAAATTATGACACAAATGATAGTAGTGTGGATTTTTTATGTCATGACTGTTAATTTAATATTGTTTTCACTGTTTAGCTACACAGAATACATTTTCTTTCTTTCTGATTCTCTGTGAGTGCACATCCTGATTTTGACTATCAACAGGTTTTGAAATGGTAAACTAGTAGGCCAAGGGCCGAACTTATTTCTGGTTGATATATATGAATATATTTCTAGGATATTTCTATTCAGCAGAAATTTTTGCTCAGAACAGAAATTCCAAAACAGTAAATAATAATAATAATACTAAAAATGGAATGCATTCTGCTTTGGAAATTCCATTGGGATAAGAAATTTTAGTTATCAGAAATGCTTGGTCTGCATTTTTGATGCAGGTCTGAGCCACAGAATACAGCTCAGATTAATATAGTTCCCAAGGCTCCTAGCATGATGACTGGCAACATAAAACTCCCAGACTGTGAGGGAATGGAGCCAAAGAGGGATGCAGCAATCTTGATTTAATGTCATCTTTATAACTACAATGAGATACCTGTAGAAAAACAGTTTCATTGCCATTGAATCTGGTTGACATCACTCCTCTTTCCACACAAGCCTACCACAAGATGTTCTTATTCTTTCCCATGGTGCTGTGAATGAATGGGGCTGCTTCTTTTGCTAGATTACATACAATAGACAAACGGTTCTTCAAAATTCTATTATACTTTACCCAAATATATAAGCTAAAATCTTGCAACTCAGCAATGATATAAACTACAGAAATGTGGTGAATGGATAAAAATAAAAATAAAAGCAGTCATTTCCCACCAAAAATGAGAGAAGACTCATTGTAAGTTAGTAGTAGTATTGACCAGACATGGCACACTTAACTGGAAAGACAGTGCTGGATAAATTCCTCTTTCTTTTTATTTTGTTCTCATTCTGCTAGGGGTTGTGACTTTTATCTTATCTTGTGACTTATCTTTTATGATATCTTATAATTTTCTATGTGTTATCACCACATATGGGATGTTTAGGATACACTGGATACAAGTTATTTGTTCTCTTTGTTATTCAACTGCACTATTCCACTCACCTCTGGACGTTGCATTACATCTGGATTTGTATGTATACTCAGTCTCTGTCACTGTCTTGTGCCACTACTCTGAAGATTTTGGTTACTATCCTACAACTTTACATAAGCAGGCATTCCTGCTTATGAAACTAGGCTCTGTGCACAGCACATCTTGTGAAATTCTTCCTTATTCACATATGGTTTCGGAGGAGTTTAACAACTTCTTAATTATTTTCTGCCAAAGCTAGTGGAAAACCACAGTTGGATGTATTCTACACTACATGTCAGAAATTCCCAGAATGTCTAGAGCTCATACACAGGTTATGTAAAAAAAATATGTCAAATGTAGAAAATCCATTGTAACCTTTTAAAGTGAAAGCAGAGGGAAATGCATCTGTAGAATACCTTCCAGTATTTCATAATACAATGGAAGTTGATGTATTGGTACAGGTTCTGCTTGCATTTGGAGCATGTTCAAAGCCATTCATCCTACCACTGTATAAACCACTTTTTACAGTGTCTGCTAAATGAAAAAAAAATCTCTCAATCTGAACATTCTGTTGCAGTGTATCACAATTTAACTTGAGGCAAAAGGTAGTACTGATGGTTTCATACCTCAATTAACATATTAAATGTACCTAAGTAAGTAGTAATCTACTCCAGAAATCATGTTTGGCTAAGATAAAAAGTGAAAAGATTGGAATTTTCACAGTAATCTAGGCTGGATGCTTTCTACTATTTTCTGTTAACATAAAATATATTTTATGCTTCTACATTTCAGAACTGTACAGGTCTAAATGCCTAGTTATCCTACAAAAGCTATGCAAAATAGTTTTATTTTTTCTCAGTTTATTTAGAAATGAGAGAGATTATGCCACAGAATAACGTGGTTGAGGTTGGAGGAGACCACCGGAGGGCTCTGGTACAACTTCTGCACAAGCAGGGACAACTAATGCCACTTGCCCAGGACCACATCAAGAGGCTTTTAAAGATCGTCTAAGAGATTCCACAACTTCCATGGGCAACTAGCCACAGTGCTCTATCATTCTCACAATAAATAAATGTTTCCTGAAGTTCATGAAACTTCCTGTGCTCTGGTTTGTGCCCATTGCCTCCTGTCCTGACACAGAGCATCACCAAAAAAAGCCTGTCCCTGTCATCTCTGCACCATCCCTTCTGGTATTTATGAACATTTGTAAGATTGAACCTAAGCAGTCTTTTCAGCAAAGGCACAGATAAAACACTTAGAAGAACAAGATAGCAAGGACAAACTGTCATATTATAATTAAATCTTCAATTTTTGAAGCGAGGGAATGTTGTTTGTTTGTTTTTAATTTATTCATTATTTTTTCATAGCTCCTGTTATGAATAGGAGGTTCAAAAACATGAGGATTAAGAACTCTGCTCTAAACTTCATTGCCTTAATCATTGCCTTACTGACGAGTAAGATAGAGCTTTACAAAAGTAAATCCTAAGAAGGCTTTAAGGCATAGCTAAATAGGCAAGTATTTTTAAAGTGCTAGGCCCTATCACAGCATCATGATGTATGATCTTTCTTGCAACCTTGATCACTATTAGGTAAGTTATGCTGAGATATGAAAGAAAATTTTGAATTTCATGTTATTGAAGAAGAAAAAATTTTTCCATAGAACATCATCCTTTTGTTTAAAAGCAGTATTGACCTGATGCTCACTCAAATTACGTTATTAAATCACTCTATTCATTAGAAATTCATATTTTTAAATTGCACTATTTAAGAATAAATAAATTTGTGTTTTCCATCTTTTAAATAGTACACTCCTTAATGATTTCTTTCTCCTTTTTGCTACTGCTTTTGTAATTCCTTTTAAGAAAAAAAGTCATTGTTAATTTATTTTTACCAGCAAAGAGTTGCTTTTAGGGATTATAAAAAGGAAATACAAATGCAAGCTTTAAAAATCTGATACATACATCTAATCAACTTCATAGACTGAAACCATGTTTTAGATAAAGTATTCGAAGTATTTTTCATGTATGTAGCATCCACCTAGAAACATTCTTATATCCCACTGAGCACAAATGAAAATCAAAGTACTTTATTATATCTATTATCATGAATCAATGATGTGATGTGAAACAAATGCAGATTATCATGAAATTTGTTATATCTCAAGTTCACTTCTGCTGTTTTTCTTTTCACACACACACACACACACACACACACACACACACACACAAAACTACAAAAAAGCATTCTGCAAAGTCTTCAATTATAGTTATTTTATTATCAAAATTTTAAGGTCAACCAGGAATTAATTTCACATCAATGTTCTTAGGGAAAAAAAATAATATTAAATGCTGATGTAAAAGTAAGCCTTATAGTTCAGACAGATTACTTTGAATTTGTATCCCATGACACTTTACAAAAGGACAAAGCCCAAAGTTCAGCAGCTCAAACTCAGATATAATTATTATGTGATGAAAATCAAAAATAGATGGCAGATTATACATTTGTTTGCTTTGCTGAAGAATAGGTGATGACAGGTCATGGTATATTCTGTGATAAGATGCATAATCACGGTTTCTTTTTGAACAAAAGAACTAGTTCAAATGCATTCCAAAATGGGCTGAACAATTTTAAGGAACCTTGTATTAGCCTCAGCTTTGGGTCAGTTTTTTAAACTATTTTGCATTTGAAGAGAAGATTGCTAGAAAGATATAAACAACTGCTGTGATTTCTAATAGCTCCTTTATTCTTTTAAAGTCAGGATGTCCTGGCAACAGACAGAAGACAGGCCTTGAATAACTCTATACAATGGTGAGCTAATAAGAACTTCCAGCGACTCATAATGTGAGTCAATGGAAAACAGCATAATTTAACTTATCATCCCTAAAACAATAAATATTGCTTTATTTTCAGAAAAATACGACTCTTTTTTTAAACCTAAACTTGCAGCATTTAGAATTCCATTTGTTTTTTCTTACCCAGATTCACCAAGATATGCTAACTACCAAGCACCTGGATTCCATTTTTATTTTTCAGATCTGCTTCAGGAATTTACTAGAATAAATACTGTGGTCTGTTCACTTGAGTTAGCAGTTTCAGTGCTTGCAGCCTTCCTTCTTTCTTTTTTTTTTCTGTATGGTTTCCACACTGACGACTTCCTTATTAATAATATATATTTTACTTTCTTGTTGCATGCATTAAATGTCTTTGATTTAAAAAAAAAAAAAATTAATTAAAAAATAAACAGTTTAATTTCATCGTAAACATGTTTGTTCTTATCTCCTGAAAAAAAAAAAAGAGAAAAAAAAAAAAAAAGAGGCTTAAGATAAAGAAAGAAAATAATCCAAAATTAAAGCATCATTTATTTGTTAAAATTTCTCCCAGTGGCATTACTAATTCAACATCACTGGCATCTAGCCCCAAAAATATTAGAAACAGAATTTTCCTAATATTTTAAATACACTGGAATGAGATTTTGAGCAAAATATAATAGGAAACAGCACTATTCTTAAATCAAAGGGAACAGAAGTCCATAAGAAGAATTTATCTTCTGAGCAAAATAAATTTATTACAGTGTAGAGGCATACTTATAGAAGATGGTGATACATAATCATTCCTTAGGTAAGAGAGTTCACTGACCAGATGTTTTTTTCTCATGGAGAAGCTACCTTCTGTGAGAATCCTTCTTTGTTTGTTTTTCTGTGGTAAGACTCTGTTTGATTTATTGAGGAGGCAAGTGATGAGTGCTAACCTGTGTGACAATCAACATCACTTTGTGGACATTTGAAAGCACCTTCCTCCAGAGCTGCTTGCCTCTGGAAGAGAGTGCTCAGGAGTGTTTACTGGTGGAAGATCTGGCCTGTGACTAAATAGCTCCAGCTTGGTACGGGAGAACTGGGGAATGATACCATTGTGTCCTGTAGAAAACAAGATGCAGGTGGGCATCCCAGAGCCAGAAGCTGCCACTCCAAGGAGAGCTGACTCAACCATTTTGGATTTGAGCTGTCACTCCAAAGACAGCTGACTCGACCACTTTGGGCTTATAAATAAGTTGGTACTACCATTGAAAAGTTGCCATCATCACCATGATCACTGTCGTTGTCAAGAGAACAATGCCCAATGACCCACCACTACTGAAGATCAATACTGTACTATGAAGCACGCTGGATCCATGGTGGTGACTATCTCCCTCTTTCTTCCTACAAAGATTCCTTGCTTCTTCTTTCCTATCTTTTCTATCACCCTCCTTTCCTTCCCCATCTCCCTGATTAAAATCTGTTATAAACTGGTCAGACCAACATTTGAATCATTGTTTCTTAATCTCACACCCGGTGCATAGATATTAAAAGAACCTCCTCTCCCTCCTATAAATTGGAGCGAGACACCTTCACTCTAAGTTGATCTAAGCAAAGATCTAATATATATATATATATATATAAGGGAAGCAAATTATGAATGCTAAGAAATTAATTGCACAGAAGGAAAAAAAATGTGTTTTTTATAAGAACATGATTCTTGTCATCATATCACTTCTTTCAAATCCTCTACAGATCTGCACTCCTTTCACAATTTGTCATGAATGATTTAAAGGTTCAGTCTGTTGCCTTTTGGCAGTTTCGAGAAGAATTAGTTCCACTTGTTCCCTCTCATGCAGAAGTAGGTAGTTCAGTTCTTTTTAGAAGTGTATTGGCAGGTAAAAATCCCATGAAGTCTTCCTCTCCTCTTTTCACATTTATTACTCTCATATCCATCTGAGCCTTAAACTAATTTCTATCCCAGAAGCGTTGTGCATTTCTCTCTCTCTTCTCTTTTTCTTCCTATAATGTGAGACAAATACTTATCTCTGCAAGCGCATTGCTGCTCACTAGTCAGAATGACTTTACTCAGAATGTTATTCTGAAAGGTGCGTGTTGGCACTCAGATCTCCAGCCAGTGTTCTATGTGTGTTTACATCTGTATTAATACTTTCTGAGTCATTGCAGTCTCAGTAAGTTATTTTACACAAAGGTTATACCAAAGCTGCCAAGTTGTAGTACAGCACTACTATAGGCCCAAGTCTCTTACAGAAGAATTTTAGGTTTATATAGATGTAAAGAATATAGCTCCTTATATATGCTTCTGTCAGGTTTCATAGAGCTGTCCTGTGGATTGGTTGAAATGAGTAATGCATCTACATGTGTCTTTCAAGATGACTGTCCACTGTTTTTGTAAGTTTATAAAGTATTGTGAAATAGTCAGACCCCCTTAAGAAACCAAAGTTGCCTTACAGGAGCCTCTGAAAATATGTAGGAGCTGTTGAGGAAGAAATCAAAATGTACTTTGAAAACTGTAATATCTTTTATTAGCATTTCTCACAAAATAATCTTATATAACCTTGCATAAAACATGAACCCCCGGGGCAATGCTATAATCAGAATGATAAATAACAACTTCAAATTTTTCATCTTTTCTTATTGTCCGGAAGAGTTAGCAGTCAAATGGGAGCATTAAGAATTTCATTCCTTCTCTTGGTCAGCTAAAAATGTATATCTAAGGACAGTCATTATGTTTGCAAGATTCTTGAACTTGAAGGATTTAAAAGCATTTTTCAAAAGGACTCTGAATAATCACAGGTACACTAAAGAAAACTCGTATTTTTAAAAGACTGTTTTATCTCTCACAGTTGCCATTTTTCAGAGGAATGTCTCCAGCTCTTGCATTGCTTCTAAAAAAGCAATATTAGAATCTCAAGAGATACAACTATCTGTAGTCCAACGTGTTAGACAGCCAATTTTAATAGTTACTATGCCACAATGTATTTTATATTTCATATTTTATAATGATTTTTTTAATAATGTTTGTTTAGGTTATTAGGTGAAATTAACCTGTAAATCTCAGCTTTTTATTATTTGATTTAAAAAATCCAACTTTTTCATACATGAAACAAATGAAGTTAATACATGAAACAAATCAAGACAGCATCATCATACAGGAGGAACTACTTCAGTCTTAGCCATGTATTCATTCCCCTTTGTCTGTAGGGCACTCTTGCAAAGAGGAGGAGTAGTTGGGGCTACATTTGTTACTGGAGTGAGAGTTTCAGTCAGTTGGCTTCTAAGCAAAGGTAAGTCACACCCTCAACACCTCATATGATTGATTTTGCTAGTATCTTTTATCTCTGTTTAGTGGGCATCCAAAAGAAAGCTCTTATTATCTTCCTAAACCTGTGAAAAAATTCAGGCACTGTTAAGCACCAGTCACTCAGTCTTGCATGACAGTTTGAAGAGTATAAAAAAGTATACAGTCTGGAGACTGAAATATCTTTGACTTCAAAAAAGGGAAACAAGCTATGTGTCTAATAAGCAGGGATTTAAAAAATTATAATGTTGGATTTGAACATTTAAGTCTCTCTTTTTGTCTAGATGAATATTTTAATAGATATTCATCTGGACAAAAATTGTGGTGAATAATATTGGGGAAGATGCTGGTCCCTAAATCTTAGAAAAATCAGCAATATGGAAACAGGAAACATAGGTAAGCAGAAAAGAGGCTTTTTTTCCAGTGCAGTAATCAACACTGGTCAGAACTTCTAGGACATTTTTAGTGACTTAAACAAGAATTTGCGCTCTATCTCAGGCGTGCAGAATAGATGATGTGATTTCTCATTCTGCCTCTTGTCTGTAGTTCTTGTGGATCATACAACCAAAATATTTTACAAGGAGCTCAGTAAATAACAGTTTATCTTACCAAAGAACAACTCATTTCAACGAATGGCATTTCCATGCCAGGGAGCAGAATATCACAGATTTAATAGTATACGTTCAAAGGTAAAGGAGCTGCATATAAACAAAATTAAATAATAAAATGAAATATATCTTAGTATTTAAAAATCCACAAGCCTTTTCTGCTGCTTTCTATTAGCTGCAACAGTGTAATGGAATGCACTTTGGCTGCAGAGTATCTCCTCCCATGTGTGTTGCATAATCTTTAATTCACATATTAAATCTAGTTTCCAAAACATCATTTATGTAACAGTTCCACAGATTATATCTTTTTTAACGATTACAAAAATCAAAATGTTCAGACCATAATCTTTTCTACCCTTTCAGATCTGAAGTATTCCTGCATAGTGCTATTTGCTAATTTGAATTGCAAACATTGTGACTCTGATACTCTGCAATCTTGGAGATTAAGTATGGGGTGTTTTAACTTTCCGGAGGGGATGACTTAGAAGGATATGAATCAAAAACCCAACACTGAACAGGCTTTTGGCCAGTCTGGAGAACAGGAGGAGGGAACTGTGACCAATGATAAAGATTTAAGTAGCTGTTGTTTGTTTGTTACAATGTGTGCCTGCCCATTAGGACACTCACTTTTGCAAAACTGTACAGTAAAGCATGGTTCATAACAAATTTCACCTGAGCATGGATTATTGAACATGAGCATTTCTCACAATCTTTTAGTTTTATGAATTTCCACTCTTTGCTCTGATCACCTCCTAACTTGACTGAAAAATTCAGACAGCAATTTTGGGAAAAAAAGTCTAGAAATCTCTTATTTTAAAGAATTCCAATTAATGGGCTGGTATCAAATATCTTGATACTTATTTAAGCTATTTTAGTTTCTGAGTAGCTATTGTCATGACAATATATATATATATTTTCTTACAAATAATTGTAACTTTTAAAATATGTTCATTAACATTCTGCAGTAAACTCAAAACCAAAAATATAATCTATCTTGATTGTCTCTACTTATTTCCCAAACATTTATATCGACCTTTCTGAAGGTATGCAAGATGTCTATTTTAAAATAAACATCAAGCTTTTCAGGATCACAGGGTGTCTGCTACGGTGTCACAGCCAGAGATAATCTTTTTAGAATGACTCAGCAGCTGTAGTAAAACGAAAATTGCTTACATAAACACACTGTTGACTGGCATCTGTGGTATTCAGCAACCTCTCAATCGATTTTTGAGAAGGCATTATCCTGGTCTAGGAGATGAGTGGGAGCACTGGCAGGAAAAACATTATGTGGGTGTAGGTGTGAAGACATGGTTCCCAGTTTGAAATGCATCTTCATATACTTCTTCAGTGACTAAGAGGATGCATAATCACTACCCTAGCTTTAAGCCCAGTTAGATTTAAAAAAAGAAAAAAATAAATAAATAAGCCAATGCAGCCAAGTATGGTGAGCTCATGACGTTGGTGAGTTAAATACTCTTGCGTTTTTTCTTCTTATGAGCTAAACTTCTGCTTTATCATACCCTCAGCAGAAAGCAAGGATGCTATTCCAGGATAAATCAATACAAGTTCTTTTTCTAGTGCAGAGTCCATTCTTAGCAGAACTCCATGTGATAAAGAGACTCAGGTGACATAAAATTTATGCATATATCCTTTAAAACAAGTATAGGAGACTTGTAATATTTAATCTTCTGGCCATATATACAAGAGCATCAAATAAAAATACTGGCTTAAAACAAATGAACTCTGATAAACATAGATTTTCCATTTCCAAAAGATATTCTAAGACAAAATCCTAAATTTTCAGAGTCTTGTTTATGAAATTTTTTAGGGTCTTGATGATATACACACAAATACTGTGTTTTTGGGAGACTGCTTATCTCCTTTTTTTCCCAGTGATGAACTATTCTATGACCTCAAACCAAATTTCCTTTGCTCAGCATCTAAACGTTGAATCTGAGCAAACACGGGGAGAAATGTACTGACTAGCATATGAATAAATTTTTGAAACTACTAACTGGCACACAGCAGGTACAGTTCACCTAATTCCCACCATTCTGATGCCCGCTGTCCTGGTATATTGTAGTGTCTATCTTGAGTACTTAAGCCTGCAGCATTTTACTAAGAATTTATAATTCCATTGGAGAAAGATAACATTTAATGTCTTCTTGGAGAATGAGTCAATTTTTACTGCGATTCCTACACAGTCTACATAAGTGTACATGACTTACAGTTCTACATGAGTCTTCAGTCGGCAGTGGTTTATAAGTCATTGGGAAGTGACAACAGATCCAGTGGGAGCAGCAGTCTATCTGCAGCTGCCTGTATGTGGGTATCACCAAATCCAGGCAAATGATACCTGTCTGCCTCAGAGTCCTACCACAGAGTGGGAAAGGGCCTGTTATGCTTATTTCCAGCCTGTCATGGTATGTGAAGCGATAAGCCTATCTCACAAAGACTTCTAAAAGCTAAAATAAAATTGTTCCTCAAAAAATATGTCTGTTTTGACAAAGTCACAGTGAAAATAAGAAAGCCACAGGCAGGAAAACTGTGTAGTTAGTGCTGATGACTTAGGATTAATGATAAAATGATTACTGATATCCTGTGTAATCACTATTTGAAACATCAACCAGCAAAGTTTGTTATAATTTTTTTTACAAGTTAAACTTTGCTAGAAAAAATAATCATAAGATTTTATCAGTTACCCTGTCCTATGAGCAATTTAAACTAGAAGGTAATTTCATGTAGGATTTATGAACGTCTGCTGAAAAATTTTGGTGACAGATAATAATCAGAATGTCACCATTAATATTCTTATGTAACAGTGGACAGAGACTGTGATAAGAGAGGATAATAGATAAATATCGAAGGATGAAGTTCTGGAGAGCATTTAAAATAAACATCAGAAACCAATTTTGTTGAAGTTCCTCAGGAGAAGGAATCTACTGAATCATACAACAATGAACAAAGATAAAGTTCTTAAATGAACCAAAATCCACAGAAGTTAGTGAGTGATGGCTGTGAGCATTCTACGAGGCTCTTTACTGAAAAATACACATTGGGGAGTTCAAAGAAAAGATTTAAGTTTTCAGAAGACATCACACATGTTGAATGTGGTATCAGCAAAAGCATGCTCTCCTGAAGTAATGTTAGCTGTGGATTCATGAGACCTATTGTTTTATGATTTCACACTCTCCTAGAAGTCATTAAAAAATTCCTGATGTGGTTGAATTTCACTTTTGATTTTTTTTTTCAGGCAAAGCTGGGCAGAGCTTAATTCAAATTCTTAGAGATTTTTTGAGCTACTTATACGTGTTGGCACATTTTTCAAACTGTACTCAATTATTTTGGTGAATTAGATTTTCCGTGTTTTCTTTTGAAGAATGTATCACTTTGTAATGCTGCTCAGGTGTTTAGAATTTAGTAATGTTCTATATCTGTCACTTTAATAGCTGTAGACATGTTTAAATTTATTAATATCTGGTGTCATTTCTTTCTTCAGAAATTAAATATGACAATTGAAAATGCTTATGTGTTCCACACAAGTTCAAGTTTAAGAAATTGATTTTGGAATATGCAAAAACATTTATTAAAACTGACAAAAGACGGTGTTGTATTATTAAGATGCAGAAAAGTCTTTACCTTCTTCCCCACTTTACACAATCCCAGCTCACAGGGTATTGGCACCTTATTCCATTGACTCTTCAGTTCACCATGGTAAACAGAGCAGGCTTAGACCATGGAATCTCAGAGGTGTGACTGTAATGTGATTGTAGTATGACCATTTTTATCACATAATTTTTCAGACAGACCTGCGCATCTCTCCAACACAACATACACATGTTTTTTCTGAAAGAATTTTAGAATATCATAACCTTGCTTAATCCAGGAAATATATTGTATTTTTTCTCTCTCTCCCAAATTCTCTCTCTCTATATATAAAGAAATACCTATAAGCAACTCTGTGTAAATATTTCTAAATAATAAAAAAAAGAAAAACAAATATTTTAAAAATGCTTTCAAAAATGACTTACTTGCTTGAATAGCAAGTTATTTTTCTTGAATCACAAGGTCTTCTTAGAAAATTAAACAATTCCTTAACATGTATGAAAACAATATACTGCACTTCCTGAATAGCTTAGCTAAAATTATTATTGCCACCTTTCAGTGTGAACAAATTACAATTCAGTGTTCAGCCTCTTATGTGGCATCTATAAAGTACACAACTTCATAAATGATGAAATAAATGATGAAGTGATGAAATTAAAATTCTTCTTGGGCAGACTAAGTCATTCCAGAAAAGTGCCTATTACAGCTCTCTTTCCAGTGACTGATAGCTTAGGGAAATTAAATAAATAAATAAATAAATAAATAAATAAATAAATAAATAAATAAATAAATAAATAAATATTCTGCTACAAAGAGTTGTTGAAGTTCCTCACATATGATTCTTAGTAGATCTTTAACTTTGAGTTTCTTCCTATACTTAGCATTAAGCTTCATTTTTAAAGGTTTACATGTCTATGCAGGGATTGTCCTGGGAGCTGAGAGAAAAATATAAGTAGGTTTCAGAGTTGGAAGCTTATAAATTCTGATATCTTTATTCTAATTTATATTTGAAACCTAGCAATTATTGAACATTAACCTCTAAGCTCAACTTGACACATGAATGCTTTAAGTATATGTCCTATTCAATCAATATGCAATGGCTTTCTTTCTTTCCTTAACTTTCAATAAATTATTTAAGCCTAGCTAAGTACCTAGGTTTTATCCTATTCCTCACAGTGAGAAAAGATGATTCCTCCCTGTGAAGCCTACAGAAATATGTCAGGAGTAGCTATTATTCGGGGAAACCAAGAACAGATCTCTCAAAACTTAAATATATTTCAGTATAAAAATCAATATAAAAAACTCAATATAAAAATAAATGAAGACAAGTAGAGAATGAAAGTAAATTCAGTAGTTAAGAGAAAAAAAAAAAAAATCAAGGATCACCATAATGACAAGTTCCCCTTTTAAGCAGTTTTTGTTTATCAAATTCATTTTACCAGATGATCAATACAACCCTGATAAACCTCCTATTCCAAGTTGTCTCTCATCCCTTTTATGTTTCCTTTGTTCTTTTCTGCTCACTTTATTTCCTTATTATGTCTCTCCTCTTGCACATTAAGGAAAAACAGAGATGTGTTTCTATTTTTTTAATCACACCCATATTTTTAGCAATAATAATAATAATTGAGTAGAAGAGCTGGTGAACGTATCTAATTCTTTCCTTTGTTCATACTCAGTTAAACTTCAGCAATGTAATTATGTAAAAGTAGAGAACAACTTAATTTGGGAGACACATTTTTAGCAAAGATTAGCAAAAGATTAAGATTTTAGCAAAGATTAATTCCTTTTATTTTTTGGAAGGGGGAGAAATTCTCTTTTGTGTGTGCGTAACAATTAAAAACAGTGACATATCCCACACTTTAACACTCCTATTGTATGAGTCATGACTTGTTGATAACATTATAAATTCAACTTTGTCTTTGTTTGTACTGCTTTGAAAGTTTTGAACCAAAATATGTTGGTTAATTTTCCTCTAAGGTCAGATTCTAACATAATGAACTATTGTAGAGAAGATACAGGTTCTCATGAATTGCATAAATAAAGTAAGAACACAGAACAACTCCTAGCAATTGTTGGGAGAATGTCATCGTGTTAAATGACTGCCAAAACTTTAAGAATCTTACAAAAGATCCGTAAATATGAGATGGATTTCAAACAAACAAACGAAAAAATTCTGATATTGTTTGTGACCATTATTACTAATTTCCATAAATAGTTGTCTGAGTTATTTTTTAACCATGAGAACACGGTCTGGGAAAAAAAAATCTTGCAGATAATTTGAAAATATATTTGCTCAACGATCCTTGTTAGTAGAGATAGTGCAAACATTTAAAGGAGATTCTTTACTTCGATTTCTTTCCTGTTTATAAATTATATTGTAATCAGAGCAGGGATAAACAATTACTTTCACTGCTGGTAAATAAATAGCCTGATAATCCCAAAATAATTTTGTACAGCCAGAGGCTGCAAGAATAATACATACAGCACTCTTTACTAGCTTGCATGTGGGCCTAGAGCTGTAGATAATAATCTTCTGGGTGGGACCATCCAACCAATTCTTTATCTATTGAATAGTCCAGCCTTCAAGTTCATGTCTCTCCAATTTAGAGATAAGGATATGGTGTGGGACCATATCAGAAGCCTTGCATAAATCCAAGTGGGTGATATTAGTTGTTCTTCCTTTGTCCGCTGATGAGGTATCTTCGTAGCAGAGGACCACCAGATTGTTCAGTCACAGTTTACCTTTGGTGATGCCATACTGGCTGTCTAAGTTCACCTCCTTTTTTTCCCCTTACTTTTCAGTCTTATTAAACTATATAAACCAATGGGTTTTGCTTTTCATCAATTGTATCTGCCATCGCAGTGATAAAGAATGCATAAGCAAATGGCTGTGTGGTGCTTAGCCGCCTGCCAGGTTAAACCACAACAGTAACTTAACGAGCAGCCAGATAGAAATAATTGTATCTATTGAGTTAACATCACAGATAATCAACTCTGTCCCTGGTCTGCTATGAAAGGATCTATACACAGCTATTTAAATTCCTAGACAGGGGAATGGAGTCTGTATGCATTCAGATTCCATGAACAATATCCATAGAATGATTTCAGAAATTACAAATTATGTTTTAGTGAATTGTATTTTAGAGCTTATTGCAAAACCTGGTCTGTGTACATAATTAAATGCTCTAATACTACTATTATATATTAGTGTCTTTTTCATTACTTCATTTGACTATCCACAGCACTCCACTATTGTACCTTTGCCATGTACCTATTATTTTATAATGATCAGGTCACAAATCAATTTACTCCATCAACCCGAATGACATCAGCTATATAAGCCATATATCATAAGCTCATTTTCCAACCCTTTAATCATTAATTCTCCTTTCTTCCAGACGCAACAGAACCTGACTACATTTTATGTTCCAACAGGTCTTACACATGCTTTATAAAGAATAAGATACACTTCTATCCAGTAGGCCAGAGGAGGTCAATGTGTCTAATTTTATGACTTATACTTTTTAATGTTTATGGGTCTGGAAGGTGCAAAATATTTACAGCATATTGGTCACCCAAAGATATGAGCCTACACCTATGTGATTTATTTTTTCCAGTACACAGGATTGTGAACTACTCTGAAGCCATGTTGCCAGTAAATCACTGCTGTTTTTCTATGCAACACAATCATAGTATGAGATCTCCGCATTTACACTAAAAAGTACGAAGCAGATCTATAAGAACAATTTGGTACTTCAGCTTACATGTAATCAGTAATCTTTATTCTTCTCATTATTAATATATGTTCATGCAGTTGGCCTTTTATGCCTATCTAACCACGAATTTCATATCACTGCATAAGAGATATACATTCTCATCAGCTTCTATTTTGCAAATTTTATTTGCATGTAATTCATACAATCTACACTGTCCCTAAAACTATCAAATACAAATGTATTTACTAATTCCTGTGGCAAGAAGCCAGGTTAACAAATTCAAAAGCATTGTTATAATCTATGGGTCATTCATCCTCAACAATCTTACAACTTTAGAATGTTTTCATAAGCTTCTGAGATATATTTTACTATATCACAAATTTCTTGCTCATTTTTCTTTGACATTTATTAAAATGCTAAATTTTGAATGGACAGCATATAATGAAACTATCTGTTTTCAAGAGAAGCAGTGGGATAAATATATTGAGTGATGGTAGAAATATGTTACAGGGAAAAAAAAACTCAGACAGGAAAAATGCCATCTTGAACAACCAAGGAAAAATAATCTAAAATCAGATTCTTCATAAATGAACTATCAAGGACTGGACTCCTTCTAGGAGATCCCTGTCTTTTTTAACTGGGCAGCCCAGAATCAGACACAGCAGTTTAAATGTGACCTCACCAGAGCAGAGTAGAGGGGAAGGATCATGTCCCTCAACTTCCTGGCCATGCTCTTTTTAATGCACCCTAGGATACCATTGGCCTTCTCGTCCAAACTGGCTGAGAGTGGACTCTATCCCTTCATCCATGTCACTGATTAAGATGTTAAACAAGACCAGACCCAGCACCTACCCCTGGGAAACACCACTTGTCACAGGCCTCCAACCAGACTCTGGAATCACTGATGATAACCCTCTGAACTCTGGCAGTCAGCCAGTTGTCAATTCATCTCACCATCCACTCATCTATCGCACACTTTCTGTGGTTCGTAACAAGGATGATGTGGGAAATGGTGTCAAATGTTTTATTTAAGTCAAAATACACAAAATCCACTGCTTCCTAGAGTAAATTTAATGTGTTGTATGCTTCACTTCCTTTTGTGAATTTGCTATGGAAGCTATTTAACTTATGTTAGATTTTAGATTTTGAATTAGATTCTTTTTCTAATTTCAGAAAAGTATATACTTTAAAATATAAATATATATAGTATTATTGGCATATATATATATATGTATATATATAATTAAAATAATGTTCTTGATATCTCCTGCAGTAGCAGTGTCACTGTGCTGTACACTATGCAAGGAGATTTGGTTAAAACTAGGCAAATAGAGGTGTGAATAGAAATTAACAGCTAACTAACTACGTGTTAGCTGTTAATGAATATGTATCTTCTTCATAGTATGGTAATGGCTTTGTAACTGATTTTATACATGTGTACAGAGATTCTTAAGTGACCTAAAAAGTATAACTTACATCACTTCTAGGCAGTAGACCTTAAAATATTGAAACAAAAATAGCCCCTATAAAAACAAGAGCTATACTGTAAATATGAACAACATAAAAAAGAAGATGAAAATCTCCTAAGGATAAACCAGTGCTATTGACACCAAAGTTAATGGATGACACCACAATCCTATTGACAGAGAATTTTCCAACACCTGACTGATTCCAAATAGCATCGTTTTGTGATAAAGGATGCGTTTTTCATAGAATATAAGAGAGTCATTGATTTAATAAAAGAGGAAGAAATATAAAAGGAACTGTAAAAAAATAAATACTACAGAGTTTAAATTATTTGGAGATTCTGATGTATGTGAGATATAATATGATCTTCCCCATAAAGTGTCAAATGAAAAGCAAAAAAGAGTCAGAACAAGACTGTGTAAAGAGAAATACTTTCATAGGTCTGGAGAACTACATACTTCTCATCGAAAGCTAAAGTGGATAAAAAATGAGCTTAAAAGAGAAAAAATCAAGATAACAACAAAATAATAATCTCAAAAATGAGAGAAAGATAAACATGAAAGAAAAAATACAGAAAACATGTAATATATATATGTATACTAGTCATGGTTTTATGATATTTGGTTATTGGTATTCCACATAATAACATCATGTAGTGCTTTGGAAGTTAAAAAGTTAATGCTCCAGGTCCAGGTACCTGTCCCAGAAGAGAAGAACTACATCTCCCAGAGGGCTGTTAGCTGTTCTGTTACCATTTCTGCTCAGTGAAAGATATAAGCCATTCATAGGTCACCTGAACTTCCTTTTTTTGATCTTGACAGGGTGAGTGCTCTCTAGATTGTCTTGCCTCAGCATTAGAGTAAGGCCTTCAGCTTTCAGACACTCTCATTTAATTTGATTTATTAGCATCAATTCTAATTACATTGTATTATATTGTATTATAGTGTGTTATCTTGCGTTCCGATATCCTATTTAGTAAAATTTGTTTGTTTCTCCTCAGATCATTGCCGCTGTTTTGTTTTTAGATGCATCTCTTTACCCTTTTCCACTTTTTCCCCTTTTTCGTTTTCCCGGAACGTGGATACATGGGTTCCCCTGCCCCATTAGTCACAGAACCAGGTCTAACCAGCCTGTAAAAACGTTGATAATACTATACAATAATACAGTTCTTATCATCACATTTAAAAGATGTTTTGTTATATTTCACAAAGAAACAAAACAGGATCATAGAACTGTGGAGGTTGAAAGAAACTTCTGGGGATCATCTAGTCCAATCCCCTGATGAAGTATGTTCCTTAGAGGAGGTTGCACAGAAAAAGAATTCAGGTGGATTTTGAATATCTTCAAAGACTCCATAAACTCTCTGGGCTTGTTGCAGTGTTCTGTAACTATCAAAGTAATTTTTTTTCACGTTTGTATGGAACTTCCTGTGTTCCAAAGTTTGTGCCTGTTGCCCCTTGGCCTGTCACTGGGCATCACCAAAAAGAGCCTAGAAAAGTAAGGATGGAGTTGATTTTTCCCTCATTCTATCAGGTATGATGGTATGTTATAGCTTTAGGGGAAAAATTATGTTGTCGCTGTTTTTAGTTATTGTTTAGTAGTGCTGTATAGAGCAAATAATATTTCTATTTTTACTATTTTGTACTGTTCTGCCTGTGAAGGAAGTTGAGGGGCAAAAGAAGCTGGGAAGGGATAGAAACAGGCTATATGACCTACACAGGCCAAAGGGATTCTGTACCATTCCATACTGTGCCTGCCAGTTGGGAAGATGCTGTTTGGAGACTGGCTGTACATCAGCCAGTGAGTGGTGAGCAATTGCTTATGTATCACTTGTTCTGTACATATATGTATTATTAGCATAACTATCATCCCTCTTTCATCTTCCTTATTCTGTCTTAGTCAGTAGTTTTCATCTCAACCCACAAGTTCTACTTTGGGTTATTTTTTCTCCTCTCCATCCCACTGTGAGTGGGGGAGTGAGCAAACAACTGCATGTGATTAAACCACCAAGTTAAACCACAACGCTCTCCATCTCTAGAAACAGTACAATAGATAGTAACACAGTGAAAAGAATGGTGGGTGACAGCACTGGCTCTAATGATGTGTTTCAAACTGGAAAGCAGATGGCAACCAGGTCTGCTGCATCCATTCATCTGTAAAGATATATTAAATGAAATACTTTAGGAGGATTTAGGAGAACTCCTATCAGAGTACTGCGTCCAGGCCTAGGGCCCCCATTGCAGGAAGGACATGGAGCTCTTGGAACGGGTCCAGAGGAGGGCCACTAAGATGATCAGAGGGCTGGAGCACCTCTCCTGTGAAGAAAGGTTGGGGGAACTGGAATTGTTTAGCTTGGAGAAGAGAAGGCTCCGGGGAGACCTCATGGTGGCCTTCCAGTACTTGAAGGGAGCATATAAACAGGTGGGGGAATGGCTGTTTACAAGGGTGGATAGTGACAGGACAAGGGGGAATGGTTTTAAATTGAGACAGGGGAAGTTTAGATTAGATATTAGGAGGAAGTTTTTCACTCAGAGGGTGATGACGCACTGGAACAGGTTGCCCAAGGAGACTGTGGATACCCCATCCCTGGAGGCATTCCAGGCCAGACTGGATGTGGCTCTGGGCAGCCTGGTCTGGTGGTTGGCGACCCTGCACATAGCAGGAAACTAGATGATCATTGTGGTCCTTTTCAATCCAAGCCATTCTATGATTTATGATTCTGTAATTAGAAATGCCTCAATTTAATTTGGTCTGAAATACCGTAAAAATCTACTGAACAAATCCCTGGACAAATGAATAAACTGTTACCTCATTTCATTTTAAATGCCAAATTTTCTTTTTAAAAATGATTTTCTAAAATGACACTGTTAGGTGGAGAATATGAAAATAATTATCACCTTAAGTATTGACACTACTCTGAGAATATCATTAATTAATCATTATTTACTTATTTCGAATATAAATTATTGAATTTTTTTTGGTAAAATGCACATCAGGAGTTTCCAGTAGGTACTACCAATCAGCCACTTAGGTCTTTTGGAGTTTCACCACTGACTCTGTAGGTACAGCAGTATGTCCAAGGACTTAGGAATTCATGTTCAATTCTGTGCTTCTTCTCTGAAATGGAATTTCTAGTTTTTATGTCTAACTTAGTTAATGTCTATCCTAAATCGGCATAGATAAGGTTCACATATAATGTGAAACTTTAAAATTAGCCGTAGTGGCAAAGTTTATGTTAAGAAACAGAGGACAAATAAACATCCCTGAGATAAAGACTCAGATATGTATGTACAAACCAATTGGCCCTGGAGCAATGGCTGTACAAAGTAATGTACTCCTCTTGTGCCTTTCACAGCCATTAATTCACTGTCTCTGGTCAAATATACTTGGTATTTTATCTTAGATATACAGGTGTTAAAGGCAAAATGATGTCATACTTTCAAGTATTAATCTACCAAAGATACATTTTCTTCATGTTTATTGTAGAAAAGACAAGCAATATAAATATCAGACAAACTTAAATCAGTGCTCGGCACAGAATCCCAGATGCATTTCAACATAATAGGAAATGGTATCTTGGGAATCAGATATTTATATTTGAGTTAGAGGCAACAAAGTCAGCTTAACTCTACCTGTAAGTATAAAAAAATTATGTTTGTGCAGGTAATATGGTGCCACTGAATTTCTTCAATATACATACCTCACACCATTTAAAATTCTTTATGTTACAGAGGACATTCACATGGAAGATATGGCTGAGACTTAACTGTTCTTCCATGGAAGAAGAAAATACTAAATTGTTGCTTGTAGCAACACACACATATGGATATATGTGTTAATCCTCAAGTCATTAGTTGATGAAGTTCACAGAACAATTCATTTAACCCTCAAGTAGATGCATAAGCTAAGATTCAGCTGCCCATATATACATGAGATGCCCTAGAATATCCTCCTGGCCTACAGCTCCTGCTGGAAAGAAAGGATCTCTCTTAGATCTGATTTTACACTTGAGAGCCCCATGTGGATATTTCTGATACCTCGGGAAACCTCAAATGTTACTGGGTGTCTTTATGTGGGAAATGGGTATGAATCTTTGTTGTTTGGGTGGATAGTTCCCTAAGACAATTTATCAACTGGTACTTCATTTCAGCTCTTTTCAGTATTTTATTCCCTCTTCTAAAAGATGTGCTTTTTTGGACACAAATGTTGTTCAAGGTCACGCACAGAATTTCCAGTCAGGTCTGAAAGACATGTTTCTGCAGAGATTTCCGTTTGTCAAGACATCCGACCCTGGTATTAAAAGGAATATCTTTTCAGAGACTCCTGTAAGACCTTCCCAAAAACTTTCCTAATTAAATCATTTCTGGGCCTCCACCTGAAGCCCAGGTCCAGGATTTTCAGGTGTCATTTCTTAACTTTACAGTTGTTGAATTTTGTTAACTGGTCTTCGTCCTGCCTATTACAAAATTGGCAAAGGGCTACACAAAGACAAAAGGCTAAAACTCACTCATTACTTAAGCAGAGTGGATTATTATTGCTTAATTTCCTGATTCCCCTGAAAAAATATATTTAAATACATATTCAGATTTGTATGAAGGGATTAGGTGTGAGAGTGATGGAGGCTGAAAGTGTTTTCTATGCCTCATGTTATTTATCAAACAAGTAGTCCTCTTTCCTTTCAGCACACTGGTTTTAAATTCCTTTGTGAGAGAACTGAGCGATTGCAGCTCTGAAATGGTCATTTGAACATGCCTTTCTTTGCTTAACAAAATTTTACACCTCTATACGATATTTAAAGAACTTTAAACATTAATATGTACAAATTTTATTCAAATTCAGATAGTAATTGAAAATGCCAGTTTTGTATTTTTGTTTTAGGTTCATTTCTTTAATTTCTGTTTCTTCTATTCTTCTATCTCTATTTCTTTTTCTTTTCTTTTTTTTTTTTTTTTTTCTGTGTGTGTGAGAGAGAGAGAGAGAGAGACTATAAAGATAAGAAAATTAAATTGAAGGTCAGAAGGTGGGTACAATAATACATATGATTACAGAGTGTAACAACTGAAGCATGACAGATCTGGTAATAAAAATGTCTAACTTCTTCTAGCATAGTTGAAAAAAAAGGCTGTTCTTAGTAAGCCTTTAAAAATGACTGAAACTTGATAAAAGTAACTTTTACTATTATAGCAAATACAATAGTATCGGGTATTTAACCCTAATAAAGTTTTTGTGAATCACAAGCAAATTGATAAAACATATTTTGCCTTAACACTAAGATCAGACATAATAGATATCTCCGATTTAGTGTCAACACTAAAAAGATGATAAATACAGCAATAAATTGACAAGATAATAATATTTGATTCCTTTTTTCATATTGACAGGAATATAATATTCACCATCGTACTCTTGGAATATGATTGTTTATAATAACAACATGGACATGGTAGTGCCTCAAATTCTAATAAAATCAGTAACAGAAAAACAGTTTGTAGAACGCTGCAGTAAAAAAGGAATTAAAAACAAACTGCAAAGACTTCACAGCAAAAGGTACCCATTTCCTTCTTGATTGCTAATGGTAAAGTAATACTGCACCAGGTATCTTCAGTGCTGCTCCAGCCCCACCGTGGTTCCAGGCATTAGACCACAGTGGAAGTGCTAGCTGTGACTTAAGAATTACTAGAGAATGGCAACAGACATTGCATTCTTCTGGAAGTAGGTAGGTAAGGTACTAAAATAAGCCCAAGCAGATTCAATACCGCAGAGAAAACAAGCAGAGGTGTCATGATCCTCCTGGAAAAGAGGACTGTGAAACTCTACCACAGAGAAGAATCCCTTCTTCCCAGGTCCTCAGAGGAGAATGACAGCTGTCAGTGCAGAGATCCTGGCAAAGTGAGAAAAATTGCTGAGAGAAGAATGGATGCTAAGAAGGGATTTCTTTCATAACTATTGGAACTATGTTAATAATGAGTCTATTTGTTACTTTGGACTGCAAATGTGGAGTAACTATAACTGCCATGATTATAAGTTTTCTCAGTTCGTGAGAGTTCTGAATATAACAGTATCAAAGATTTTATGATAGAGCCATACATCTTCCCAAATTTGAAAAGTAAAAACCAGCATAGCACAGAAGCACTGGGTTTCTGTTCTTCATCCTATCAACATGTTTCAACATAGAAGTCAAAGAATACTTCTGAGATATAGGTTCTTAAATTTTATTTATCAGTTATTCATTTTATGTGACAAAATATGAATTTAATGCTAAATGCAGAAAGCAACGCATATGTGTTATTTGTATGAACTCCTTGATTCCTCAGAGTGACATTACACCAGAGAATTTCATGACTACCATTTTCTGTCTTCATTTTTGGGCAGGAAAATTGTAGTTTGTGGACTTAACTCCAGAGAATCCCACTGGGAGGAGGCAAAATAGCACAGTCTAAAAGCACCCTTTGGCCAGCTGTAATTCACTTTTTGAAATTATATTACTTTGATTTCACACTAAGATAGAAATATTCTTGATGGTATTTTCCATATCTAAAGTCCAAAACAAGCTCTTACTCTTGTGTACCAATGAGGCTCTGCTGGAGAATTTGGCCTCAGGAGTAAATAAAGCAATTGAATTCTTTTCATGTTAAATCTATAAGTAAGGGAGAAATCTCCAACTAGACTGCAGCACTCAGCACAAGTATGACACAGATTTATTTCTTCTAATGAAGCTTCATGATGCCTTTGGAATCTAATCAGATTCACGAGAATATTGAATTTGACCTAAGTATAATTTGTCTTTATGACACGGAGGCTCCTTGAAGAATACCAGCAAGTCCTGTGAAAAAAAATATAGAATACAGCAGTAAGAAAAAAAGTCTTTCTTTAGATTTTGAGACAGCGTGTGTCGATTTATATTAAAATGAATTGTTAACAAAATTAAAAGTCAGAAGAAAAACCATTGTAAATGTACTTCCAAGCTGTCAAAAAAATAATCTTCCATAAACAGAGAAAACAAAAGCTGACAGATTCAGAAATAATCTTTGATATGAAATGCACTATTGCATTTTTAATTCTTTTTAGAGACTAATGAAAGTAAGTTGGAGAAAAATACTATATATTGTTAGTTTTTCTCTTATGCAAACCTAAACTGGGATATTTTTATATGGTTCATGGAAACTAACTGAAAAAGAATTTAAAAGATATTATATGAGCTAGAAGATTTGTTTAAGTTATAAAAACTATAGTGGTTTTAGAATAACTTGCACAATACTTATTTTACATTAAGTAATTCAGTGAGATCCTATTTAGCATGAATAAAGGTAGAAAGCTCTAATCTGAATAGAACAAAAATACTGAGTCATACTCAAAAATAAAAACTTGTGATTAACAAATTTGCTTATGCAATAGTAAATAGTTTCTTACTGTCAGATATGTGTTATTCAAAAAATGTAGGATGTTATCTGTATTATTTCAGAAATCCACAAGTACCAACAAAACAAGCATATGCACCTTTTCTGTAGATTGATGAGATTGAATACACAAGCCTATATAATGCCTGCATTTGTTTTCTTCATGATATGGAAATGCAAACCCATAAATCCCTATTTTTTAGCCAGAAAGAAGGAAATAATATGTTCTAAAAGGAAAAATTTGTGTGTCTAACATTGGAGTTATCTCTGGTTGTGTAGTAGTGAATTTATTTACCTGGGAATACATTCAGTCTGATATTCCTGTATCAACCAAAGAAAATTTTGGAGCAAATATGTTGATCTTGAACATCTGAAGGTGAACTAGAAAATTTGAAGTGATTTATTTGTAACACAAATTATTCTAACTCAAAAGATAATTTCTTACATAGTCACCAGGTTGACAAACATTTTTGCTTGTAGAACTAGCATACATGGAAAAAAAGGGCTCACTTCTATCACATGCCATGTGACTGTATTTTTCATTTTAGACACAAAAATAACATACTGCTCAACATATATATATATGCACACGGTTTTCTCTAATATAATGAAGGCATGATATTCTTTATTGCTAAATATCCAAATGGTGATATCTGAGAGTTTAGTCATCTGTTCTGGGTCTTTTTCTTTCTTCAGGAAAGTGACTTTAAAAAATAGAAGTCAGTCTGATTAATTTAATTTAGAAAGGGAAGCACATAGTCAGAAAAGAGTGGCAAATACTGTATTTCCCATCTGTTTTCAGCTGCTATCCTACTCTCCTTCGAGTAGTTTGTTTACTGACTTTAATTAAATTCACCTGAAAGCACTTCTACTTTCAGTAGTCTATTTACTGCCTATTTTTCAGATTCAAGAACGCATTCAGACTTCATAATTTTTCTATGCTATTTACAGAAGATGACAGATTTTAATACTGTGGGAATTTTTTTGTCCAAATTTCTTTAATTGTATATGTAAACACTAAAGAAGCCTAAAAGAATTTCACAGAAGAATGAAACAAGCAAACAGAAAAACTTAAGAGAGTTATAATAGCTAAATTTTGATCTTTTCATTGAAAGACAATTTAAATAATTATATAATTCCTACTTTATTAACATTTTCTTAGTTATCTAAAGGAGCTGGTAATGTTCTCCATATAGTTTTCCAGTTTCCGCTAAATTAGAGCTTAGTTATTACTATCCTGTTCCTGCTGTTTTTATCATGTTGAATTTTGAGGAGATTGATTTGTTAAATCCATGAATAACACTTCATTTTTACAAGAGTGGTAATAGAAACTACAAGTGTAAAGGGAATATTAATAAGAATCCTGAAGCATGCTTTGCTCTACCTAATGACCGCAAGCATCTCAGTCTCTGATATAAATGAAAAATAATGAAAACATATCTACCCATTATATTTCACAATATCAAGACAGCCACTAATCTGTATAGAATGATTATTCAGATAAAGTGACTAATATAGCTGTATTTTTGCCTTAATTTCAAAGGCCGTATTTTATCTGCCATAGTTCACCAAATTCAACATATTCTTTGGGGTATTGGAGAGTTTATGAGAACTAGCAATAATTCCTGGCATCTGTGTGCCTTAATCAGCATGTGAAATGTATAGTGACTAAAAGCATTTTAGTAGCTTATGGAATTAAATACTCTGTTGTCTTCTGACTATTTAGAGATAGGTGAAATACTGGTGACATTTGGCATGTTCTAAACAGGTCACAAAAGGTACAAATGTTTTGTTGCCAGCATTCCAAACAGGTAATAACTTAAGCAACTTTACAGAAATATGGGCCAGATTTGCTGAATAAAACCAATACATTACTACATGTAGGTAGTTTGTGACAGACAATATCCATCTGCATGCTCATACTAATCAGGACTTCCTTGCCTTTCTACACATGCCTATTAAATCTGTGCCTCCTCAACGTCATTCAGAATGTGTCATTGAGTCAATATAAAAAAAAGAAAAAAAAGATAGCTGATTATTTTTTATTTCAGTTAAAATCAGCTACATTTATTTTGTTCAAGTTTAAATAAAAGAAGCTATTTTGGAAAAATTGAGAGAATATATTTTGTTTTAAAATTTAACACCTTTTTGAAATTATCTTTGGGAATTAGAATTTCAAATTTGTTCTCTTAGGCCAGCAAAGCAACTAAAGAATAGTGCACTTCACATGGCCTTTTGGTACCTTCAGTTTTCTCATTATGGAGGCATATCACTTGATATATCATGCACAACAGCTTAATGCCTTCTGGATGCACCATTTGCACTGTACATGTAGTTCAAGTGTGTAAACCTTAACTGTTAAGTACTGAAGACATGATGTATTTTGAATTGAAATTATGAAGACCTGTATTTGTCAATCTTTCTCACCTTAATATTCTCGAAAGAAGGCCAAAGGAAATTTAAACTATTTTTAGACTTGCTGAAAAATCTTTCTCCTGCTTTTTCATTTTTGTATCACCAACTCCTTCCCTCCTTTCTTCCACAGAGTATTATAAACTTCTAGCTTATCTATCTCTGTGAATGTTTCCCTATTCCCGCATACCAGCATCTTCATCCTTACCTACATTTCTCATTGCTTCTATCTGCCTTGTCTTTCTCTACTTTTTGGCTCCATTTCCTTTCCAGATTACAAGTGAACCCAGAAAGTTTGTCAGATAGACCTATAATCATGATGAATTCCTAATCCTTAATGCTTTAGTACATGCAATGATTTTTTGACACACAGCAACTTTTAAAAGTTGAGAAATACTGGAAAACTGCTCATAATCAGCAAAAAAAAAATGCACAGATACACCAGTTTAAGACATTTGTTTCAATAGCCTGATTTTAATTTGTTCAGTTACTTCAGCTCTGATATGTTATAGTCATGCTATAAAATGTCATGTGACCTTTGATTTCCCTGATATGAAGAACTTTGAACTTTGCTGTCATCCCTGATGGTATACAGTTCTGCCTGAATTAATATCAGACATAGCATGGTTTATAAGAGAAGCATTAACAGTGCTGTATCGCTGTAGTTCAAACTATTTCAAAGCAAGCTGTGATTTATTGAAGACAGAATTTAAGTTAGAGGCAGTTATATATATCCTTCTAACCTGTTCATATCATTTCCTTTTTATAGCCAGTGCTGATTGATCAGTGGTATACAACAGCAAAAGACAGCTATTTGTCTTACCTGCCTAAAGTTTTCCTTTTTCTTTAGAACAGTGTTGGCATATGCTGGTGTAGGTCTCCTTCCTATCATCTCTGAAGATGTGTTCAATTCAAAATAAGACTTCAAAATGAATCATATTCCCCTAAAGTCAAATGGAAATAATCACTATTTTCAATGCTAAATATGCCTTTTCTGAATATGCAAGTCTATATATAAAAGTTTTCAAATAGATATCCAAAGGCAAGCTGAAAAAAAATGAACTGAAGCACTCCTGAAAGAATGAGTAATTATTTACTAATCATTTGTTTATGGAAAGAGAAGCAGATATAGCAGGGATAACGGCATGACAATGATAGGACAAGGGGAAATGATTTTAAACTAAGGGAGGATAGATTTAGATTAGATATCAGGGGGAAGTTTTCTACTGAGAGAGTGGTGAGGTGCTGGAACAGATCGCCTAGAGAGCCTGTGGATGCCTCGTTCCTGGAGGTGTTCAAGGTCAGGTTGGATAAGACACTGGGCAATCTGACCTAGTACTTGAACTAGGGGTTGGCAACCCTGTCTGTGGCAGGAGGCTGGAACTTGATGATCCTTGAGGTCCCTTCCAACCCAATATATTCTATGATTCTACAATTCTATGATTCTATGATTCTATGATATGTTTAAGATCACACAGATGTTCAGTGAGATAAAAGATCTCTGTTTAAGCCTACTAGGCATTTGGACAAAATCCTTCAGCATCTTTAACTGCCTTCTTTTAATCTTCCTCCATTTTTCAGAAGAGTATGTGTGTTCTTTGTACCCATGTGCTTCAGAATGTCTTGAACAGGTTCATGGTCTTGCTTAGTTTTTCACTACTTTTGAAATAGTATAGTAGTGAGGATTTTCATAAAGTCCTGTTAGAAGAGTAGTGACCACATCAAATATGAAAAAAAAAAAAAAAAATCTCAATCTCAATACTAATTTTTAAAATCAGTTTAAGAAATTCTCAAATGTATAACTTTCAACCTAATATGGGTGATTACAGATATGAATCCACAACACAGAAACAAAAGGACTGTTACTCATTTTGAGTCAGCATTACACAAGAGAGTAAGACCTCAAAGATATTAGAAATGACTGTATAAGTTGCGTGGATTTTCAACAGTTAAGAATGTATCAGCACTTTCCACAACAAGCTCAGTAGCCACTAAGGTTGATAGACTCCTTAATTTCTAACTTACTAAACCATGAACAGTTCACTTGAATGAGTGCCACAGCACTTAGAACAAAAACTGAGTTTATAGAGGATTATCTTAGTAGATTGATATACCTGTTTTCTTGGAAGGTTATCTATCACACTTGCACTTGAAAATTCATATTCTTACATATTTGCAAGCATAGTAAGCACTTTCTATTTTAAACATAGATATATTACAAAATAAAACTTCTGAACTTTGAGTATTCCATTTTGCCCAACATGTACAAGTAAAACTGAACACATAATAAACATCATCAGATCATCTCTTCATGGGAATAAAGAGGTTGAATTTACACATGATAATTCAAAGGTAGGAGAACCTGGTTTATTCCATCCAAAATCTGATTGCAAATGAGGTTCAGAAGGCTCTAATTGGTTTCACTTTTCACAATAAAAATAAAAAGTACAAAATTCACAAGAGTTTCCATATAACAGGCAGAAAAGCATTTATTTATCTCAGTGTAAGAACGGGAAAACTGATTTTAAATAAATGTATGAGTATTGAGGTGCAAGTATTTACTATACTACCAGCTAGATTTGGTATTTTTTCCAACTTACCAATATAGTTCACATGAATGCAAATGATTGTTAAAGTAGTTTAAATTTAAATATTTTCTAATACATTCCTTTGATTCTTTCCACCACCATATGTGACACTATTGTGTCTACCTGTTTGGGTTTTTTTGTTCGTTTGTTTCATTGGTTGGTTGCAATTCAGAAGCCAAGAAACCCTTCAACTTGGACATTTATCAGGAGATATTAAAGTCAAGAAAGCTAGCTAACTATTTCACACAATTTATTTTAAATCTTATATGATCAAGTATGAGATTAAGCTGAATCACTAATGTTATTTTACTAAAATAATAGTTTTCTTATTAAACTAATTGCTGCATTGCTAATGATGTAATAATAAATGTAGAACTTAATTATGAATAATGATATAAAAGATCTATTATGTCTCCTTTTAAACAGAGCTAGTACTTGGCACTTTTTGCTCTAAAATGCATTTAAGTACTTTACAGAACATGAAAGAGTATCGATACGAAAATCTGCAAAAATAATCCACTATTTAAAGTTAGGGGACTCATGGGAAGTGTAGTTTCATGTTCACACAAAGTAAAGAACCAAACATCAGACTCCTGCAGCCTAAGACATCCCTCATTTAACTCAGGTAAAAGGCTTGTTAGCCATGCCATTCTATTCTGTTAAACACAAAAAAAAATACTACAGATGAAATTATTCAGAGTTTTGAGAGAGAATCTGTGAGCAATTTATGATTTACTAAATCCACACTTTTTCTTTGTTATCTTCCAAAAATAATGTTTACATCTATTTAAGTATGAGGGTGTAACAGTAAATTATACTCATTAGGAGCCTAGGAGATGTAAATTCCACTTTCTTAATCAATACAGTCATATTCATGACCTTGCCCAAACCTTTTGATAAATAATCACATTGGATCCCGGACCTGCCTTTTTATTATAAGTAACCTGTAGAGAGCACCTGAAGATTGGCCTTAGTGAGGAGATATTGTGTTACCTGTATGCATGCAATACTCTCAGTGTCATGGAAAATGCATTCCATTTGCATGAGACCATCTCTATGTACTTGCAACAAAAGTAGTGAGTCCAGTCTACTGTGTAACTCAGGGTTTGTTGTACTGGACAGAAACAGGGTACCTGAGTGTAGCACTGTCCTGTCACATTTTGATTGTGATTATTGTGTGATTTTATTCAAAAAAATTTAAAGGAGTAAGCATTTTAAAGATTGCAAAGTTCTTTGAACCCTCACTAAAGATGGCCCTATATGTCCATCTACATTTTCACAAAAACTTTCATTTCTATGTAGATTTTTTCCTAAATAAGTGAAAAATTAAAGAGCAATATCTCACTTCACAGATTAGAACGAAAACACAACAGACCAGGACAAAACACAACACTAAAGTGAATTAATTTAAAATTTAAAATTGTTAAAATTAAACAAAGTTCAATAATAAACAATAATTGTTGGTTTCTTGTTTCCTTTAAAAAAGATAAAATATTTCAAGTGACATTAACTTTTTATGCAGCTGTACACACCACAGTTGATATAAAGTGACAGTGGATAGAAAATTGTATTGACAGACCTTGGCTGGATATAATTACTTCAACTAAGAATGGTTCTGAATAAATTAATCATAGTATAATAGCATTTCTATTTTACAGCACTCCAATATCAGAAAAACTGAAGCCATTATTTTTTTAATTAATACATTTTATTGCTTCTGTTTACTATTGATGAATAACATCACTTAAATTAATTGAATTTTAGTCCTTCAATTGGTATTACACTCAACATTAATTATGTAGCAAATGCAACTAAAACAGCACCTACTTTTTAATAAAATTATATTCCGATTTCTTAGTGAAGGCTGCACAGACTATCTTAAGGCTATAAATTCTCCTTGAGTGAAACAACAGAGAAACAAGGAAAAGTTAGGGAGAAGAAACCAGTGGTCCGTAGGCATCCATGTGCTAACCAGGCAACCATGGGAAGTCAATAAACAAATACAGACCACAAGCTGAGTCTGAACTGTCCTTTCCATGAGCTTTGGGACACAGATGGAGAGCAGCTCCCTTTCAAAACTCCTTCAAGATCCTGAGTACAGCTTTACGCTATCATTTGCAGTCCTGAATTTTGTAGCCTCCAAATGCCACAGGATGAGAGTGTGCATCCCCCACATGTCCTGAGTCATAGCTGCAGCATAGGTTCTTCCCTGATGATCGGCCCAGCCCAGCTGCAGACACATACCCATCAATCAGGAAAAAAAACAAAATAAAACAAAGCCATGCCCCCCCCCCCCCCAAATTCCTAGGATGGGGTAGGAAAAAGGAAGATGCCATATTTTTTCATTCTACGAGGGCTACTCTGAAGGTAATACTTATTTTATTATGTGAACCCTGTCATGGTTTATCAGAGGTGGATGTTAGTATTATGGCAGTAAAGGCTGAACCTTCCCACCAATATTCTGTTACATTTTATTGCTTTGTGCCAGATGCATCAGAGGGGCAGCCTGAGAAAATGACATCTGACACGGAAGTTCGTATGAAGCAAAGAGGTAAGATTGAAGTCCTTCAGGTGGAAAAAACGGCACCTATTGACATTCATTGATGCCTCCTGAATATTTATAGAGACCAAAAGGAAAATGTGAGTACATTTTAGCAGTAGTGACAGCAATGTGAAAGACAAGCCATGTTCCCAATGGCCACAGACTTTTACAGGCACAGTATGCAGGCTCTTGTTCATCACTAGCAAAAATGTATAGCTAATGGTGATGACTATGTTGAAAAACAGTGTTTTGTAGCTGATCTAATTGCAGTTATTGTGTTGTTTGTATCTGTTGTAGTCTCCATTGAAACAAATAGGAGGCATTTTGGAGCAACCAACATACAGTAATACTCTCCATCATCTAGACTCCCAGTGCAGATGGTAGGACACGCAGAAGCTTTTGTCATAGTTGTTTACACCCTAATAGCTGCTTAGCATGGTGAGGCAGTCTGTCGGGCGTCTGTGCAATCTTCTGGTCAAGCATGCTCAGGTTTTCTGTTTTGTCAGAATCAGTACAGCTCTGTTGCTGATATTTATTCTTGCCATAGTGTAAGTTTAAAAAATATTTTATATTTCATTCAAGAGACTATGCACAGAGTGTGTATATAAAAAATAAATTCCCTACTATGTAATCTTTAGCAAGGCAGTAGCAAAAAAATAAAAGAAATTGGCATTTCTGTGAGAAGACCTCTACATCTCATATACAGACCAATCCTGAGTAAGCTAAAGTCCAGCACATTTGTCTTCTTTTTTTTCCCTTGCTCTAGGGAAAGACTGCCAAGTTCATAAGAGTTAAATGGCCACCAAACCATAATGTGGCTTATCAATCTCAATGACAGCACTGAAAGGAATCAAGAAGGTTTCACGTTTAGTACTGCAACATCTTCAAAATCAATGTGCATGTCTGAAAAGGCAGATTTAGAGCCAGCTCAGGGGAGAACAGGTATTCCTGTATGGATACACGTGAAGCACGAACATATTGTAGGATTTCTTCCAACATATTTCACTATAAGTATGTACTTACAAAATAGAATTTTGAGTAGAATTCTTTTCTTACTGTCTCTAAGATATTTTAAGGCAGGCTTATTTTAGTTTTGTTTATCTTTTGAATTAAATGCTATGCAACTGCCAAAAGAAAAGGTACACTATAAAGAAAATGAGCAAAATGTCCAGAAACTGACTTAAGAGACCAGATTTTATTTTAATTTTGCCTTTTTGTTTTCCACCACTATCATTTTTATTGTTTCTTTTCAGCTTTAATGAAGGCGTTATGTACATATATACATACATTTATCTACATATATTTGTATGTATGTATGTATTTTATTTTCCATGGTAAATTAGGAAGTTGTTTTACTTGATAAATAAACTTGAAGTAAAGCACAGGTTAGTCTCACCCCAGAGGAATCCCCAGTGTCGGCTTCATTGTTGCAGCTTAAGGAAAATGAAAATATTTACTATGATTAATCAAAAAGAAATTTTGGTAAAAGATTTACACTAGCAAGTGAACTTTCACAGAATATTTTTACATATGTACTAAGTACATATGCTATACTTCTTAAATCTATGATGATTTGAAATGACGGTTCTATTGTTGTTTTATCAATTTACTATTTCTTAGTTTTAGCCTCAAAATGTCTCCATGTGTAATGCTGAAAGTAATCACTTGTTCTTGAAAAAGCCGGCTTTTGTTTTTCATCTATGCATGCTATTATTGTACACTTTCATTTTCACCTCGTTCAAGCAAAGCCTGTAGGAAGAATAATTTGTCCAATAGATTGTATAGATATAGATAGATAGATAAATAACTATTTCTTGCTCAGCAGCTAGTTCTTTAGTTACTTGACTACAAAAACTTGGTTAAATACCCTGAAACACTTATTGATTCTTTCATGTTTCTCTTCTTATGACTGTCCGAAGGTTCAAAGGTGAGTTTTTTAATTACATTCCATACATAAGGCTATATCCCTTATTAGGCATCCAGTTACAGCTAACTGAAATTGATGTCAGTTATATCACAGCTGTAAGAAGTTAGTAAGTTTCTTTGTAAAAGTAGGTAGCTGGAACATTCAGGACCTTGAAGAGAATATGAGCTACTGTGAGCACGCAGCCTCACTCAGGGTCATGACTTCTGTGGGAAGTGGAGCCTGTTTTTACTAAAAGTATCTACAGTTCTATTTTGGACTTATCTGTTGCCTTTAGAGGCAGTAAGGGGAAGTTCTACTTTTCCTTTCTCTCTCCATGTCTTGGCTGTAAATTCTTGAGGCTTCTCTTTTCATTAGAGCTGCTTCAATTCCAGCACGAATTAGACAGAAGGAAGCAAACTGGAAAGCCCAAAAGGTGAGAGAAGAAAGCCAGCATCTGCCAAAGGCCCACATTTTACATAAGGTACAGTGAGAAATCTCTTAATGACCAAAGCAGAAAAAAATCTCCGCACAGCTATCAAAGGGCAAATAAAGAAAACTGATGCAGACAGAATGCATCCCAAGAACCTGAACAACAGAAAAAGTCCGGGAAAGTATCTTTTTGATTTGACAGGTGACTGAAAACACTTGTTACTATAAAGCAGATGAATTGTTTCATGGTTCATTTCTCTAGGGCATAGAGAACCATGATTTTGCATATTCCTTGCAACTAATGACGTGTATCTAAGAGGAAAATCCAACCCACTATCACTTTCTTCACTTCACTTAGCTGTAACAAATGTGCACCCAGCATTGCTGAGGATCCAAAAACATAACTGCTTACTTTAGCATACATTAAATTGATGATACTGAGATGAAAGAATCTAGAATACTTATATTAGATGTTTTATATAACCTGATACAACATCTTCCTTTAAAACCTTTAAAGAACAGTCTGATGTGTTTCATTCTTTTTTGTTTTGTCAGGTTTGGATACTTCATAGTGTTACAGAACTCATATTTCCTTTTATTTGAGAGATCTTCTGATTTATACAATTTTAAATGCATCTGCCATGCTTTTCACATTATTTCTTTCATATTCTTTCATGCCATCTGTCAGTACTTTCCACTAATAACATACTGAACTGTATTTGAATTTTGAGTAGTGTGAAACAATTTTAGGCATTTAATCTCCTCCACTATTGTGACTGTATCAGATAATTATTTCTAATACATTCTAATCACAATTCTTATTAATTCTATTCTTTTTAAATGTTCTATTTTTTTTTTCATTTCATAGGTAAGGTAGCCAGTTTGAAGCTAAGAGTATTTGTTTATGATCTGCAACTGAATTATAAGTTCTTTATAGTCTTGTTGAAATGAAAGAAAACATCTCCAAGGTTGTTGAAATTTAAACAGTGAAGATCATATTGTTATCAAATAAACGTGTGCTTGTGAATACAACTGGCGACCTGTTTCAAGTGGTGTCCCCCAGGGGTCGGTACTGGGGCCCATCTTGTTTAATATCTTTATTGATGACCTAGACAAGGGGATTGAGTGTACCCTCAGTAAATTTGCAGGTGACACTAAGTTGGGAGGTGGTGTCGATCTGCCTGAGGGTAGGGAGGCCTTTCAGAGGGATTTAGATAAGCTGGATCGTTTGGCTGAGGTGAATGGGAAGAGGTTCAATAAGGCCAAGTGCCGGGTCCTGCACTTTGGCCACAACAACCCCATGCAGTGTTATAGGCTTGGGGACAAGTGGCTGGATGACTGTGAAGAGGAAAGGGACCTGGGGGTGTTGGTTGATACTTGGCTGAACATGAGCCGACAGTGTGCCCAGGTGGCTAAGAGGGCCAACGGCATCCCAGCCTGCATCAGAAATAGTGTGGCCAGCAGGAGCAGGGAGGTGATCATCCCCCTGTACTCAGCACTGGTGAGGCTGCACCTTGAGTATTGTGTTCAGTTTTGGGCCCCTCACTACAAAAAAGACATTGAGGCCCTGGAGCGTGTCCAGAGAAGGGCAACGAAACTGGTGAGGGGTCTGGAGCACAAGTCCTATGAGGAGCGGCTGAGGGAGCTGGGATTGTTTAGTTTGGAGAAGAGGAGGCTCAGGGGAGACCTCATTGCACTCTACAACTTCCTGAAGGGAGGTTGTGGTGAAGAGGGGTTTGGCCTCTTCTCCCAGGCAACAAACAGGACCCCGGGAAATGGCAGCAAGTTGTATCAGAGGAGGTTTAGGTTAGACATGAGGAAGAACTTTTTCTCTCAGGGAGTGGTCAAGCACTGGAATGGCCTGCCCAGGGAGGTGGTGGAGTCTCCATCTCTGGCAGTGTTCAGGAGGCGTCTGGACGAGGAGCTGCGAGATCTGGTTTAGTAGCTTGTGGTAGCAGTGGTAGCGTGAAGACGGTTGGACTAAATGATCTTATAGGTCCTTTCCAACCTTGTGATTCTATGATTCTATGATTCTATGATATGTTTGATGTCAAGGCTGATGTCAAAGTTTGATGTCGTGCTATATAGAAATTATAGAATTTTAAGGAATATCTGTCCTGAAAATAACCCTAATCCTAACCCATTCTTACTATGTACCAGAGCCATGTTTGAAGTTTTGGCTTTCTGTGCACTGGCTCAAATGCAAATAATATTATTATATGAGGACATTTAATATTTTCATTGTCGTCAGGTTCATCCTAATTCAAATATTCCCAAAAGCTACAAACATCACTAATATGAACAACTTTTTAGAAAGGGTTCTCTAGAATTGAGCAATACATAAAAATCAAAATAAAGTTCCAAACAGACTGAGGAAATATATTAAAGCAACATTTCAGCCAGTGAACCTATGTAAGACAGCATAATTTTACCACATTAAAAAGTATTTAAAAGCATCTTTTCTCTAAGAGCACATCTGATGATTCTCAATAGATCATAGGCTATTAGGTTATGCACAGAATGCATACAGTACATAACTGATTATCATAGAAATCTTGACCCATACGATAAGGAAGAAATGGAAATGACAGACCAAATTATAGGAATATAGATTGATTAAAGAAAGACTTTTCACATTGTCATTATAAAGGCAGATTTTGGCTGAAAGGATTGAAAAACTTTTTTTCTGGTGAAGGGCCAAACTGAAAATATTAGTTATGCTTTCATTTTCCTAGGAGCATGTTTAGCTTAATTGTTTAGCTTAATATTCTTGACTACTAGAAAAGTGGAAATTCTTAATGTCTTGATGGTACAAAGTACAGTTGGGCCAAAGAAATTTGGGTTCAGTCTGATTAGGAATTATTCTTTCACTTATGTTTGTGGGTTTTATTATTGCTATTATCGTTAATTATTATTATTATTAAATTGTGAGAACATCCTTAGAGTTCCTCTTAATTTGATGTGATGTAAGTGAAGGGACATTTTGATCTCACCTTCAAAGTGAATTGCACATTGTGTTGTATGTTAGTGATTCATATATTCTGGTCTCCATTATACATCCTGCCTTGCCACAAAGCACGCTGGTAAGCATATAATAAAGATGTAATTTTACACTGAGAACATTTACTTGACATTAATTCTATAAAAAGCAACCAGTACATTTAAAAGGACAGGTTTCTTTTCTCTAGAAGTTCAGAATTTTAAGATCTTTTAAAAATTTTGTTTTCTTTGTAAATGTAATCTGTATTTTATCAGAGGTCGAGGAAAGATGAGTCTGAATTATATCAGAAATAAGGATATTAAATAAAATCCAGCATCATACAATATACTGTGATTTCTATTTGCTTTCATCTTCTATGCTTTCCAGTGAATCACAAGGCAAACTGAAATTTAGCCAATCATTTTATTTGTCTGAGAATGGGGAATCTTTTATGTTATTTGTTTTTTTCACTGCACGTCTTTGGAAATCATTAATATTGAAAGATAGACAAAAGTGTTTTGTATGTCATAGATTTTCTTCCCTTGCTCAATAAGCTTGATTTCATACATAAACAAAAAGAAAACAGTTTAAAACAGAATTGGAAGATGTAGTGACTTTATTAAAAATAGAAAGTAAATTTAGAAGTATTACTTAGAAACATGAGAGTCCTTTTTTTCCCAACATCATTAATGTACCTATCATACACTACTACAAGTTGGCAATGTTATTATAACTCCATCAAATCAGTAGCAATTCAAACATAGAACAAGAAGCCAAATTAAAATTCAAAGACATTGAATGACATGAAGAGAATCCAACCTTAATTTTGGATCTAAATGGATCTCATTATTACAAAAGTAAAGAGCATTTATCCAGCATATATTCTTACAAACAGTTATAAGTCAAGGCTCATGCAGAAAAACATGGAAACCGAGGCTCTGCTGAGCACACATTAGGTACTGTAGCCAAAATTCAGCACAATATTCCTGTCCCCAAACTGTCTGGATTACAGCCTTGATAAGTGAATAGCAAGATGGATGAAAAATAAAAACCAACAGCTGGTTAGATGATCGGACTATATAAGGCTGTAACATTTTTGTTATACTTTGCCTGCAGTGGAGAGAAGAGTGTATCACAGGGGACATATCCCATGCAATACTTTTTTGACATGATCTCCTACAACTTTCTTGTTATAAACTTAGGAAATGTGGGATAGATGAGGTGGGTTGAGAACTGGCTGGCTGACAGAGCTCAGAGGGTTGTCATTAGTGGTGCAGAGTCTGGTTGGAGGCTGGTAACTAGTGGTGTTCCTCAGGGATTAGTGCTGGGTCTGGTCTTGTTTAACATTCTCATCAGCAAACTGGATGAAGGGATGGAGTCCACACTGAGCAAATCTGGTGACAATACAAAGCTGGGAGGGTTAGCTAACACACCTGAAGGCTGCGCTACCATTCAACAAGACCTGGACAGGCTGGAGAGCTGGGCAGAGAGGAATTTCATGAGGTTTAACAAGAGCAAGTGTAGAGTCTTGCACTTGGGGAGGAATAACAACATGCATCAGTACAGGTTAGGGGATGATCTGCTGGAGAGGAGTTCTCCAGAGAAGGACCTGGAGGTCCTGGTGGACAAGAGGTTGGCCGTGAGCCAGCAGTGTACCCTTGTGGCCAAGAAGGCCAATGATATTCTGGGGTGGATTAAAAAGAGCATGGCCAGCAGATAGAGGGAAGTGCCCAGAGTGGTTGTGGAGTCTCCTTCTATAGAAATATTCAATACCCAACTGGATGTCCACCTGTGTGACCTATTTTAGGAAACATGCTTTAGTAGGTGAGCTGGACTCAATGATCTCTTGAGGTCCCTTCCAATCCCGGTGATCCTGCAATTCTGATTTTCATTAGTGACCAAGCTGATGTTATACATTGAATTCATCAGTTCTACAGACATCAAGTGAAAGGGAACAGACTATGAATTCAAGTACAGAACTTCCATCCAGAAGGACATACACAGTCTTAAATTCTTCTAAAGTTGCCTCTTAATATGAAATGTGTTTATATATAAGAGAAGATCCTTTACTATTCTTTACCAAGACAAAACAAACAAACAAACAAACAAACAAAAAAAAAAAAACCTACCTTATTTTAACTATTCACTCTGCTTTCCAGAAATGCTTAAAGTTTTTCTCATTCCCACCCTTAAAATTTACTTTGATGCATAGAGTATGTTAATGTTTTAATGAAAGACAAAATAGTTACTGATGGACTTCAAGATCCAGGGAAAAAAAAAGGTATTTTGCTTTGTTTTGTTTTTTGGTTTTTAAATCATTTTCACAGAAGTTTTATTTGATATCAGATAAACAAGAATATCATCAGGATTAGTGTATCCCCAAAACTAAGATAGCTCAGGGGTCAACACTGGCCCTCCTCTGGACGTGCTCCAACAGCTCCATGTTCTTCTAGTGTTGGGGGCTCCAGAACTGGACACAGTACTCCAGGTAGGATCTCATGAGAGTAGAGTGGAAGGGCAGAGTCATCTCCCTTGTACTGCTGGTAACACTTCTCTTGATGCAGCCCGGGATATAGTTGGCCTTCTGGGCTGCAAGCGCACACTGCCAACTCATGTTGAATCTCTTGTCAATCAACACTCCCAAATCCTTCTTAGGGCTGCTCTCAAGCCATTCTCCACCCAATTTGTATCTGTGCTTGGGATTGCCCTGACCAGGTGTAGGATCTTGCACTTGGCCTTGTTGAAGTTCATGAGGGTGGCATGGGCCCACCTCTCAAGCCTGTCCAGGTCTGTCTGGAGAGCATCCTTTTCCTCAAGCATGTCAACTGTATCACTCAGTTTGGTGTCATTTGCAAACTTGCTGAGGGTGCACTCAATCCCACTGTCAATGTCACTTACAAAGATTTTAAATAATACCAGTCCCAGCACCAAACCCTGAGGAATGCCACTCGTCACCAGTCTCCACATGGACACTGAGCTATTGGCTGCAACTCTGTGAGTGCATCCATTCAGCCAGTTCCTTATCCAGCAGGTGGTCCACCCATCAAATCCATTTTTCTCCAATTTGGTGACCAGGATTTCATGTGGGACAGTGTCCAACACTTTGCACAAGTCCAGGTTGATGACATCAGTTACTCTTCCTTTATCCACTGACACTGTAACTCCACCATAATAGGCCACCAATTTTGTCAGACACAACTTGCCCTTCATGAAGCCGTGTTAGTTACCACCAATCACCTTATCTTTATTTTCCGTGTACCTTCGTATACAAACTGGAACACTACAAACTGTGACTTTGGCTACTATTCTGACATACCTAAAAAATAAAAAAATAAAATAAATAAATAAAAAAAAGAAATCAGTCAAAGGTTTAGAAGTTGATTTTTTCAAGCACATCCTTTGAAATCAAAAGTAAACTGTAGGGGTTTCTAGTACAGCGATCATTTTAACAACTTTATTTAAAAGTATGAGAATATTGTCCTTCAGAAGAATCAGCATTTTCATGAATTGCCTGTTTTCCTCAGTGACTCAGCTACTTTACTGTTTAGTTCCTTATAGAGTTTCACATGAATACCTCCCTTTCTCAGTGATTTATTGCAATGCAATTTCTTGAGCTATTTCATCAGCAGAATTTGTGATGCTTCCAATTTGGCTTCACCTCATCCTATTTGCTTGAAAAGAATGAGTCCTCCAGTAGGTATTTTTTCAATATTGTCTGTGCTGACAAGTGATACAAACAGAATTGAAACAGCTTTTTAAGCGTTGAGGTTCTCCTGCACCTCCTTTCATGATGATCCAGTTCAATGGTTTCCTGCTCAAGGATGCTGCAAAGAAGATGCAAAACAAGAGCCTGTACTATGAAGAAGTTTTCCCATTTGCAGCAGTTAGAGTAATAAAGTGATTCATTGTGAGGTGAATTCTGACACATGGTTTCCAGGTAAAGGAGCATTAAGAGGTTTATTTCATTAAACACTACTTAAATCTAATCTGCCCTAGGATGAGCTGGCTCTCTCCACGTGGCATTAGGCCTAATGTAGCTCTAAAAATGACAATTACTTTAATGTATTATTTATTGCAGTGCAGACTGTCTAAATTAATGCAAAACATCTGCTCTAAAGAGAACACCTCTGAGTCTTTTATGATAGGATGAAACTGAGGGTTTATGTAACTGAGGTGTTCAGGAGAGTCTGAAAGTGCAAGATCTGCATGGGTAGTATTGCAGGCATGCATAGGGATATGAAGCCAAACTTGGTGCCATTTTATTTACATGCAGTGCAAAAATGTCAGTTGGAATTCTGGAGGGCAGACTATGGATTGTTTAGGACACTGGTTGGGAGAGTCACTTGGGAGTCAGTTCTGAGGTGCAAAAGGGTCCAGGAAGGATGGAAATTCCTCAAGAAGGAAGTCTTAAAGGTACAGGAGTAGCTTGTGTCCATGTGCCGTAATATGAGCTGGCGGGGAAGAAAACTGACTAGGCTGAACAGGGAGCTTTTGCTGAGATTCTGTGGGAATCTCAGCAAAAAAAAGAAAAAGACTGTTCACCATCTTTGGAAGAAAGGACAGGAAAATCAAGAAGTGTACAAGAATGCAGAGAGAAAATTAGTAAGGCAAAAGCCTAGTTAGCACTTAATCTGGCCTCAGTTGTAAAAGATAACAACAGGAGGAGGGTTAAAGAGAATCTCCATCCTTTACTGGATACAATGGGAAACATTACCACCAAGGATGAAAAACAGACTGAGGTTCTCAATGCCTTCACTGATTCTGCCTTTAATAATCAAACCAGTTATCTTCAGAGTACTCAGCCCCCTGAACTGGAAGACAAGGATGGGGAGGAGAGGAACCTTATAATTCAGGAGGAAACAGTTATCAACATGCTACTCCATCTGGACTGTTAGAAATCTGTTGGGCCAAATGGGATTTGGCCAAGGGAACTGAGGAAGCTGGTGGAAGTGTTTGCTAAGCTAGTTTCCATGATTTATCAGCAGTCCTGGTCAGTTGGAAACATCCCAGATGACTGGAGGCTAGCCAATCTGATGTCCACCTACAAATGTCAAAAGAAAGATCTGGAGAACTAAGACCTGCTCACATGACCTTGGTATTGGAGAAGGTTATGGAATAGATCGTCTTGAGTGTGATCACTCAGCATGTGCAGAATAATCAGAGGATCAGGCCTAGACAAAAAGGGTTCATGAAAGGCAAATCCTACTTAACCAACCTGATCTTCTATGTCCAGGTGAATCCTCTAGTGGATGAGGGAAAGACTGTAATTATAGTCTACCTAGATTTTAGCAAAGCATTTAACATGGTCTCCCACAGCATTCTCCTGGAGAACCTGACAGCCCATGGCTTGGACGGGTGTACTTTTTTACTGGATGGGCTGGATTGATGGGCTAAAGCCAATTGCTTCAGCTTCAACAAGACCAAGTGCCATGTCCTGTACTTTGGTCACGACAGCCCCATGCATTCTCTACAGGCTTGGGATAGAGTGGGTGGAAAGCTGTGCAGAGGAAAAGTACCTAGGGGTATTTGTCGACAGTTCACTGAACATGAGCCAGCAGTGTGCCCAGGTGGCCAAGAAGGCCAATGATATCCTGGCTTGGATCAGGAATAGTGTATTCAGCAGGACTGGGGAGGTGACTGAATTACTGTATTTGGCACTGACAAGGCTGCAACTCAAGTGCTATGTTCAGTTTTTGGCCTCTCACTCCAAGAAAGACAATGAGGCCATGAAGTGTGTTCAGAGAAGGGTGAAGAAGCTGTGAAGGGTCAGGTACACAAGTCTTTTCGGAAACAGCTATGGGAACAGTGATTGTTAATTCTGGAAAAGAGAAAGCTTGAGGGAGACCTTATTGCTCTCTACACCTGAAAGGAGGCTGTAGCAAAGTGGGAATTGATCTCTTTTCCCAGATAACTACCACTGGAATGAGAAATAATAGCTTCAAGTTTCCCTATAAGAGGTCCAGGTTGGATGTTAGGAAAAATTTCTTCTTGGAAAGAGTAGTCAAGCACTGGAACAAGCTGCCCAGGGAAGTGGTGGAGTTACCATCCCTGAAGGTATTAAAGAAACGTGTAGCACTTCCAAGTATGGTTTAGTGGGCATGGGGGTGATGTATTGGACAGTCAGACATGAATTTAGAGTTCTTTTCCAACCTCTATGACTCTATTGAAAACACCTGTAAAATTCAGCTCCTGAGTCAAGTTAAAAAATATTTAAAAAATATTCTGCAAGGCATATCTCTAGCTCCATACTGTCTGTTCATGTTCTCTGTCAGGAAAAGCAAAGACATCTCTTCAAACTTCAACTAATCTACACATAATCATTCCTGTGACACATAAACAAAAGCTGTGCTTTGCATAGATATGAATTGTCATTTGACAGGAAAGTTATTCTGGGTGAAATGCTTCACGTTTTGCAAATGCAGATATGCCAAATCTTTTAAGTGTTAAGCTATAAGGCAGAAAATGACCCTATGAGGCTTTCTATTCAGAACTGTCTGACATCCTGAATGAGTGCAGGAACATGCAGATGGCAGCTGAAAAAAGACGGCTGATTGCAAAGCTCTTAAAGATTACCATGAAGAAAAAATATATAGTCCATTTATTTTTTAAAAATGTAAGAGTATTTTCAATTCATTGGAATGCCTTTTTTATTGTGCCTCAAATAGCAGTGCTATTCCAGGCAAAATATCCTGTCAGAATGCAAAGACAAGTGTTGAATTAATATGTACTGGCATTCTAACTTCAATATATGGAAAAAAATATGTGAGAATCATAGTTGTAGACATCATTATTTTACAGCTCCTGTCACTGTATTGCCACAATGTAACTAATGTCTTTCTCTGAAAGTTGTTGCTTGTGGGTTATTGCAGTCCTCCTGTATAACTAAGTGAGAGAATGTGAGTCGTTTCGAGGAGAAGAGAGGAATGTGCACTTTGTCAAACCAAGGTACTTATCAGGATAGGACTGTTGGGGCAGTTATTTATATGAATTTCTGATTAGGTTACATTTCAAATCATTTTTCAATTCAGCTTAAGATTATATATTAAAATTTCATGCCTTTTCTAGCATGTATTTTAGCTGATGTGTGAAAAAATATCACAGCAAATGGACATGTGATGTCTTATCATAGAATCATAGAATCATAGAATGGTGTGGATTGAGAAAGACCACAATGATCATCAAGTTTCAACCCCCCTGCCATGGGCAGGGTTGCCAACCACCAGACCAGGCTGCCCAGAGTCAATGCAGCCTGGCCTTGAATGCCTCCAGAGATGGGGCATCCACAACCTCTCTGGGCAAACTGTTCTAGTGCGTCACCGTCCTCTGAGTGAAAAACTTTCTCCTAAAATCTAATCTGAAGCTTCCTGTCTTAGTTTAAAACCATTCCCCCTTGACCTATCACTATCCACAGCCATAAAAAATATATAAACAGCCATTCTTCCTTCTGTTTATATGCTCCCTTCAAGTACTGGAAAGCCACAATGAGGTCTCCTCGGAGCCTTCTCTTCTGCAAGCTAAACAAGCCCCAACCTTTCCTCATAGGAGAGGTGCTCCAGCCCTCTGATCATCTTAGTGGCCCTCCTCTGGACCCGTTCCAAGAGCTCCACATCCTTCCTGCACTGGGGGCTCCAGGCCCGAATCACCTAACTGTTCCTGCTGTCCACCCCACTTCTGATGGAGCCCAGGATACCATTTGTTTTCAGAGCTGCAAGATCACTCTGCTGGTTCATGTTAAGCTTTTCATCCATCAGGACTCCCAGGTCCTTCTCTCTTCTCAGGGAATGCTCCTTCCAGTCTGTATAGATGCCTGCAATTCTCCGGCCCAAGTGCAAAACCTTGCACTTTGCCGTGTTGAACCTCATTATGTTCATCCGGACCCACCTTTCAAGTCTGTTGAGGTCCCTCTGAATGGCATTCCTTCCTTCCACAACCAATCTGGTGGCCTTCTATGATGGAGTGACGACTTTGGTGGATGGGCAAAAGGCAGTGGATGTCATCTAAATGGACTTCTGTAAGGCCTTTGATATGGTCCCTCACCACATCATTCTCTCTAAATTGGAGAGGTATGGATTTGAAGGATGGACCGTTCAATGGATTAGGAATTGGTTGGCTGGATGCAGCCAAAGAGTTGTGATCAGTGGTTCTGTGTCAGGGTGTAGGCTGGTCACAAGCAGTGTCCCTCAGTCACCGGTCTTGGGACCGGTGCTCTTTAACATCTTCATCAGTGACATAGACAATGGTATCAAGTGTATTCTCAGCATGTTTGTGGATTATACCAAGCTTAGTGGTGCAGTCAATACATTGAAAGAAAGGGAACTCATCTAGAGGGATCTGGATGGGCTGGAGAGGTGAGCCCATGAAAACCTAATGAGGTTCAATAAGGCCAAGTGCAGGGTGCTGCACTTGGGTCGGGGCAATCCCAGGTATTTATACAGACTGGGGGAAGATGTCCTTCAAAGTAGCCCTGTGGAGAAGGACTTGGGAGTCCTGGTGGATGAGAAGCTGAACATGAGCCAGCAGGTGCACTTGCAGCCCAGAAGGCCAACTGTGTTCCAGGCTGCATTATAACAGGGTGGTGGAGAGGGAGGTGATTGTCCTCCTCTACTCAGCTCTTGTGAGGTCCCATCTGGAGTACTGCATCCAGAACTGGAACTCCCAGTACAAGAAAGACAGAGATCTGTTGGAAAGGGTACAGAGGAGAGCAACAAAGATGATCAGGGGGCTGGAGCACCTCCCCTATGAAGACAGGCTGAGGGAGCTGGGCTTATTCAGCCTGGAGAAAAGACGGCTGCGGGGTGACCTCTTTGCAGACTTCCGGTATCTAAAGGGAGCCTATAAACAGGAGGGGAACCAACTGGTCACCCCTCTCATGTAAATAAACCTATTATTACCCCTATCATGTAAGTAAAATATTTCAATCAATCAAAATAATTTGGGATGTTACATTTTTTTTACTATTCTGAATCCTCAAGTTTTCATGATTGGAGGATTATGAGAGGTTTTGCCTTCAACTATATGTTTAAGAAGTCAGACATATGTGGTACTTATACATGGGATTTGCTGAATCCAGTAACCTAAAAGAGAAGTGGTTGCTCCAGTTCTGTGATCCCCAGTCCCGTCAGCAGCAAGGCTGAGTATATTCCCAGCACGCACAACCACACTGCTGTGAGAATCCTTCTTTGTTTTTTGGCTCAAAGTTTGCCTCCTGAGGTGTTTCTTGTAATAAGACTCCAACTGATTTATTGAGGAGGCAAGTGATGGGTGCTATCCGTGTAACAATCGACATCACTTTGTCGACATTTGAAAGCCTCTTCCTCCAGAGCTGCTTGCCTCTGGAAGAGAGTGCTCAGGAGTGTTTACTGGTGGAAGATCTGGCCTGTGACTAAATAGCTCCAGCTTGGTATGGGAGAATTGCGAATGAGACCATCGTGTCCTGTGAAAAACAGGATGCAGGTGGGCATCCCTGCTCCCTCTTATCTGCTGGCAAGGCCCAGAAGATGGGAACGAAGGAGTTTCTGCTGAGATCCCAGAGCCAGAAGCTGCCACTCCAAGGAGAGCTGACTCAATCATTTTGGATTTGAGCTGTCACTCCAAAGACAGCTGACTTGACCACTTTGGAACCATTGAAGATCTGTAATAAACTGGTCGGACCAACATTTGAACCACTGTTTCTTAATCTCACGCCAGGTATACAGATATTAATAGAACCTCCTCTCCCTCCTATAAATTGGAGCGAGACAACTGCATACACTATACACATAACTACAAGGCCAGACACCCACATGAACACAGGCAGAGACATGTTAACACCGCACAAACAGCTTAATCCCATCTCCCCACAGTGCTTCAGAATGAAATCTGTTAGTGGAAACTATATGTGTATCTATGAGGGGAAAATAAACATACACGTAATCCCATCAGCAGTTGGGCTCAGTCTTACTCAACCCACAGTTGCATGCTGCTAGTAGACTACCCGTTAGCTTCCCTTCAGAAAAAGAAACAGGCACAGTTTCCTCATTCTTTCCTTGTGGTTAAGGCCCTTGATTGTCACAGTATCCCTTAACAGAATCAGTACCAGTTTCTTACTACTCCCCTTAAACTGGATCCAAGTACTCCAGTCAAGCCTTAACACACAAGACAGGGAGAGAAAATTTTATTGTCTTCTTTTAAGACAATGTGTGGTTTGCTTTGTTTTGTTAAGAGATGACAATGTGAACTGAGATTTCATGTGATATCCATCACAAACTCAGAGCCTTTTCAACAATACTACTCAGCTGATCTGTTAATAGCCTGAACAGAAAACATCTACACTAACCCCAGAGTTTTGTCCTTGTCAAACTTAATAAATTTTCTGTTTATTTAATCAACTTTATCAGGGTCCCTCAACCCGAAGATCTTTCTTTCATTGTGTCAGTCATTCCCTTTGCTACAGTGACTCCACAGATTGACAGTGCGTGCGTGTTGTGTCATTCTCTACATCACCAATTAAAAAATTAAAATACTGGATAAAATTGTTTTCAGTATCTCCTTCAGTACTATTATCAGCCACTAGGATGGCAAGAGGATGTTGGTTCCTATTCTTTGACTTCGTCAATTCAGCCAATTTTCAAGATGCATAACAACGCTATCTTCTAGGCCTCATCTTCCAGATGAGAATGCAGTAAGATGTGATGGCATCACAAGTCATAAGAGTCATCTTGCTTTTCTCATGCTTGCAGACATTAATTTCACTGCAGAAGAAGGCTGGGAAAGCATTGTCCTTGATATATTCATTTTTACTTCTCATTTTGGTCCTTTCATAAGTATGGAAATAAAAGGATTCCAGATCAGTTCCAATTTTCCAGGTGCTTTGTCTTGACTTTTATTTATTTATTTATTTTAAGAACTATGTATCACAATAACTTTGTTCTGATTGCCAGGTACCTCTCCCTGACACTATTTTCTTTACATTGATAGTAGAGGAGAGCCTTGCAATCAGCCCACAGTTTCATCACATCCAAATCAATACCATCTGGCAGATGGATTTCAAGACATACCTCAGAGTAGTCTCCAGTTTAGAGGTCTCCCACTGCAGTTACTCTTCCTTTTGTACTGATACTTGCAGATATACTTCTCTCATTCATCACTGGAGCTATATTTTCTCTGAATCCATTTGCTGTGAAGGTATCGGTAGAATTCCTTCTTGATACTTTGTAAGTCTCTAGCAAGTTGGAGATCCAACAGATTTTTGGCCTTGCTGGTTTTGTTCGTAAGTCACTAGTCATGTATTTACAAAGTTTTCAAGTTTCCTGTCCTTGTTTGATCTCCTTTAATGCTTTCTTTTTGAGTTCACAGAATCACAGAATGGCCAGGGTTGGAAGGGACCTCAAGGATCATGAATCTCTAACCCCCCTGCCACAGGCAGGGCCATCAACCTCCCCATTTAATACTAGACCAGGTTGCCCTGAGCCCCATCCATTCTGGCCTTGAACACCTCTAGGGATGGGTCATCCACAAGCTCTCTGGGCAGCCTGTTCCAGCACCTCACCACTCTTTCTGTAAAGAACTTCCCCCTGACAACCAACCTAAATCTTCCCTCCCTCAACTTAAAACCATTTCCCCTTGTCCTAAGGAGTTTTAGTTCATTAATACGATCTTTTCTTAGCCAAGTGGGCCCTTTGTTGAAAATCCTAGGCTTTCCATACAGCAGAATGTTCTTAGAATCATAGAAACATGGAATCACCAAGGTTGGAAAAGATCCACAAGATCACCCAGTCCAACCATCCACCCATCTCCAATAGTTCTCACTAAACCATGTCCCTCATCACAATGTCCAAACATTCCTTGAACACCTCCAGGGTTGGTGACTCCACCCCCTCCCTGGGCAGCCCATTCCAGTGCCTGACCACTCTTTCAGAGAAGTAATATTTCCTAACGTCCAGCCTGAATCTCCCCTGGCGCAGCTTGAAGCCATTCCCTCTAGTCCTATCACCAGTTACATGAGAGAAGAGGCTGACCCCCAGCTTACTACAACCTCCCTTCAGGTAGTTATAGAGAGCAATAAGGTCTCCCCTGAGCCTCCTCTTCCCCAGACTCAACAATCCCAGCTCCTTCAGCCGCTCCTCATAAGACCTGTGCTCCAGACCCCTCACCAGCTTTGTTGCCCTTCTTTGAACCTGCTCCAGGGCCTCAGTGTCTTTCTTGCAGTGAGAGGCCCAAAACTGGACACAGTACTCGAGGTGTGACCTTACCAGAGCTGAGTACAGAGGGAAAATTACTTCTCTGCTCCTGCTGGCCATACTATTTCTGATGCAAGCCAGGATGCTATTGGCCTTCTTGGCCACCTGGGCACACTGCTGGCTCATGTTCAACCAAGCATCAATCAATACCCCCAGGTCCATTTCCTCTACACCATCTTCCAGCCACTCTGCCCGAAGCTTGTAGCATTGCCTGGGGTTGTTGAGGCCAAAGTGCAAAACCCAGCATTTGGTCTTGTTGAACCTCATCCCATTGGCTTCTTGCTCCAGATGACTCAATTTACACCAAATATCAGTTTTCCTACAGATTTTTCTTTCCATAGCAGCTTCCCAGGAACTCTGACAAAATGAAATTAACTAGTGTCTGCTTTCTGAAAACTTTTTTCTCACCTTTCAAAAATCATGCATAAAAGTATGCATGCTCTCTTTTTATTAGAGGACAGCTGGAAGTCAGAAAGCTGCCAAGTAGAAGGGAAGTAGAGACTGTACTTTCTGTAATGCAGTCAACAGTTCTTAATCACGCCCAGGATCCTCAAGGCTCTAAGGTAATTCACCTCACTCTGTTAAATGGAAAATTATTAAAATACATCACGTACTTTTACTAATGTGTTCTCTCCAGGGTTCTCAAAGTGCTTTGCAATAATTAATTAATTAACTAAATCTTGTAGCATGACATTGGAATAAAACAGTATTATACTCCAATATACAAATGAATTTGTTCATACTGAACATACTAGTCAAAAAATAGGAGGTGTGTCTGTAAGTTTGACTATTCTTTCAGTTAATATCTAAGAAAAATGAAATAAATTGACTGTTAGTGATATCTCTCTTCATTGACTAGAGACAAAATCTAGAGAATTATCTTAAGCAATTCACGCATATCCAAAAAGAAAGTCTGTGCTAAAGATTCAATAATCCAGAATCTGTCCATGTATTGTAGCAGAAGCATGTTTCAAGGAACTGTATAGTAAAAGACAGAAAACAAAGTCTGTATTAAAAAAAAAAAAAAAAAAAAAGTTCTTTACAGCACTGAGGTACTCTTTCAATAAGAAATAAGTTTCAAAATCCTGTTTGAGATTTAAAAGCAGCCTTGGAATAAACAGATGTTTCATGATTCTGGCATGATTAAGGCCAGTTTGCATGGGGATGTGAGCAACTTATCTAGAGGGAGGTGTCCCTGGCCATGGCATGGGATGGAACTAAATGATTTGGTTCCTTCCAATCCAAACCATTCTATAATTCTCTGTGAAGAACTGGGGAAAACAAATGTTGATTATGAAACTAAGCCTTTTCCCTTGAAACAAATCAAAGGCTTATATATAAAATGGAAAGTCTGCAGTTCTTAAAAAAGAATAGATACATACACAGTAAGCATTTATTTTGAAGCTCATAGATTTCATAAGCTGATTGATTTCTCCTGCAGACATCCAGATAGAGTGAGATGTGATACTGTAATATAGTTCTAGACTTGTAAAAGGGTAGTATAAAAATACACATATATGAACTTTTGAATGCATAGGACTTAATATTAGTTCTACTCAACGGACATCAAAGGCATAAAAAAAATAACGGAGGAAAACTTCTTTTCAAAGTAATGCAGTGTTAGGGCTAGGATTACCAAAGGTATCATCATGCCTGCCATGATCATGGAATCACAGAAATACAGGGGTTGGAAAGGAACTCTGGAGATCATCTAGTCCAATCTCCTTGCTAAAGCAGTTTTTCTACAGTAAGTTGCAGCATAAGACGACACAAGAAAGCAGCCATGAACATAGTTGAGATACACACACTCTGTGACTGAGTTCCCACTCAGTTCTGTATTTTGTGTTTTAGAGACAGGAAAAAACTATATCAGCCACAAAGCTGAGACAAAGGAGCAATTCCTTTTAAATGTTCTTCATTGTCTTTCTGACATTCAAAATCATAAACCAAAGCCACCACCCACTTCCCACCTCTGAACTGCAGAAGTATGTGGACCCTATTGCTACTGATACCTTCAGCAAAGCTGAAGCTGTGCAAAACTAGGAAAATTTAGTCCTGCCTGCCAGTGCACAGTAATGATCTCTCCCAAAAGCCTTCCCAGCCACATACCAAGGCTGACAGGTCTGAATTTCCAAAGCTGGGGAGCAATGTCTCCAGCACTGAGTGTTTGGATCCAGATCTGAGACACTCCAGGCACTGACTTTGGGAGAATCAGGTGGTTTGCTGGCTGGCCAGATATCAGCTGTTCATTAGGCTAGTTTCTACCGACCCTATGCTCCTGGAAGATTTTTGTTGATAGTTATGTTTTCACTAAGCTTTCATTTTGAATCACCAGCTTTTTCTGATGGAAATATAATCCATCACAAAGTTTTTGAACAGGTCTAAACTGCTGCAAACTGCTGAGACTTTTTTCACATAAAATAGAAAACATTAGAATCCTCAGGTAACACAGGAGCTACGTCTTTTGGGAAAATATTTTCTGTTTTTTTTTTTTTTTCATTGTTTTTATTATTTTTTATTATCTGTTTTAGCAGTAACTAATGTATTTTTTCTTTGCTTTGTGTCATTTTTAAGAACAAACCTCAAACTGGTGATATAATTCCAAGATAATACAGAGGAAATATTGAATGTAACACTGGCAGGTCTCAAAAATGTACAAGATTTTTCTGGCACAGTAGAAATTAAGAAATGAATTCATGACTATTCCAGCCGCTATCATGTTCAGTCTGTCAGAGATACACTCAGCATATTCTAGTTAGCTTGCATAAAAATTTTTAAAAATATATAATAGAGCACTTTATCTAACTGTGCATTTCAAATGGTTTTATCAGTAGTAACTTCATACAGCTTTGACTTAAATTTAAACTATCATGAATAGTCTATAGAATAGTACTTGTTTTGCTAATTAACTGTGTAACATAGACATTTCTATTAATAGAAAATAAAAATATATTTGTAAAAGTAGAAAGGAAAATGAAAGCAAATCTTCCATTGAAGCAAAAGAAAGCAAAAGTGCCAGAGGGATTTAAAAAAAAAAAAAGAATCATACTTTGTATTTTTGTATAAAACTCTAGTGAGAGTATTAGTAAATATTTTATATTATATTCCATTCTCAAGGAGAATTTAATGTTGTCTTGTCCCTGTTAAATTTTATAGTGCATTTTTACAGATGAATTACATCATCAAACTCATTTTCTGTATTTCCTGGTGCATACTTGACTTTAATCTCCCATTTGTGTACTTATGTGTGTGTTAAATCTTCCAATTATAAAGCAACTTAAAAATTTATTAAAAAATCTATTTATAGATTCTATTTAACATTTAAATAAAATTATAACTATATATGCTTATTAAAGAAATTATTGATTTATCTGCATAACATAGCATCTACATTTTCATATATATTGTTCAAGGGTGTTTGTGCTACATGGCTATTGCCTTTTAAATAGCTTTACTAACTGAGACAAATCTGTGTGGACGCTTTTTTGTTGTTGGACTAAAGGAATGGTAAATAGAATCAAAGCTGAGATGAGCATAAAAATAAAAAGTACATTAAAAAAAATTACAGAATATGGTGTACAGTTTGTCCAGTGCCAGTTCCAGCATCTTGAAAACTGCTAAAAAATGTATCTGCAAACCACAGTTGGGAGCAATGGTGGAGGGTGGTAGAGAATACTTGAATAAAAGATATGCTTAATGTAAAAACAAAAGCAATTACAAACAGGCAGTTGGTTTTAAGTGACTAGCAGGAGGTAAATAAGTGGAGAAAAGAGTTGATCATGCAGGAAAGAGAAAGACATGATTAAATCCTTAGTGTTATGGACTAAAACTTTGATTTTAGCTAGAATAAGTTACTCCATTCACCTCACATCCTGCCCAACCCAAAAGTAATTCACAGAATTTAGTCAGTAGTATTTTTTCCCTGTTTTCTTGTTTATCTGTTCCTGTCCATTTTCCTTAAATGCTGAGATGCTATACTTTCCATTTAGGCATAATTTGAGGTTTTTTAGTTTTTTTTTTTTTTTTTTTAAATACTTCTTTTGTTTTTCCTTTTTGTTCCCCACTTGACTGCATAGGAACGTCCAGGAACTCAAGCAGAAGAAAACTGTAACCAGATAACATGCAAACAGGGCTTCTGAAAAGTGTTGACTGAAATTACAGGGGACTGCATTCAATGTCCAAAATGTCTCTGATAGTTTTCTGACCATAACCATAAGGGTAACAAAAGTGACTGCAGTAAGATCAAAGTTCTTTCTAGTACAGTATTGTATCTACAAGAGTCTCTGAAAGTGCATACTTAAGGAGAAGCACAACAATTTTAGGGCAATTAAAGAGCAATAGTTTTCTGAGTGCTTTCCCACCCCTGAATTTGTGCCACAGGGACTGCATGACCACACATCTTTTTCTGTGCATTTACTAAGCCATAGTGTATTATTATTATTTTTTCTTTTTGTTACCCATCAGGCTGCATAGAAAATATGTAAGCTTTTAGCATCCACCACAATGTGTGCAAAGAGCTTCCATTCATTATGAAATGATGCCTGGTGTGTATTCTACATACATTAAAGGCAGTAAAGGTTTTTATGCACAGCTTGGTGAACACCATATAATGGACTACAAATTGTTGAAAACTAAACCTGCCATAACATTTCTGAGTCCACAATTTAAAGATTTAGAATTATATTTAGAAGACTTTCAGCATTCTAATTGACAGGACGCACCAATACAAAGAGAAATTGTCATTGACAGTAAAGTGGAACATTTTTTACTGTTTATTTTCATTAAAATATACTTGCTTTATCCAAGTAGAATCATTTGACAAAGATAATACAATTTCAATTGTGCTTTCAATGAAAAAAAAAAAATATTAAAAACAAAAGACTTGCAAATTTCAGAGAGAAAAGAAGGAGAAGAAAATTAATGAGAAGTCTCAAAATGCATCATTTTCAGTAGAAATTTCTAACATATTAAACATAATAAAGCAATTACAAAAGCTATTGTTTCATTTCAATAGATAAATACATTTAGAAACTCACAAATTAACGTAAATTTAATTGCTTTCTAACAACAAAGTCATTTAAAAAAAAAAAACACGAAAGTATATGTGAACTAAAAATGAACAGATGAAAGTATGGCCACTTCTAAAAATTCTGTATGAACCAGAACAGTTTCTCAGCAGATCATTAATAGGCTGAATACATGTGATTTACTGTACCTAATCAAGTGAAAGCAACATTTTTCATAAGGACAGCTGATACCTTTCTTTAATTAATGTACTATTTCCTAAGTTATAAGTTAGAGAGAAGCATCACCATTAAGTGCATCTAATCAAAACCAGATGCTGTGCTCAAAAATAGAATCACAGGAGATCAGCACTCCTGGTAATAATTCTTCACAGTTTGTGAACCTTTTTTTCTGTTTCTAACTCTTTTTGACCAGATCTTGGTTTGGTGAGAGTAGACTTTGTTTCGCTGTGTGAAGTTTAGTTTTTAATCTTCTGCTATTTTTGCAGCATATCTTTGAAGGCTGGTCAGACTTCGTCTCATTTGTTGGTTTCTACTCTCTCTCCCCACACTGCTCTCACAATTTTTTCTTTCTCCAGAAAATGTTGTGGTATTATATGCATTGTGTCACTATGTATGCAATCGTGGTTGGCTATTTTTTTCCCTGCTTTCCGTCTCCTGCCAAAGTTCACTTATTTGGCAGTCTTCACCTGTCTCACACTAAGAAAATAGTAAGTAGGTGGCACTTCATAAGAATAATGTACCAGCATGAGTCTTTTGAAATGCAGCTTTTCAAAACTTTCTTTACAGGAAAAAGAATCACAGAAGATATAATAGCTGAGAAGAAAAATACTGCCTTCATTTCACATGTTCATTAAAAAGAGTAGTTTATTATGTTTGAAACCATTTAAGTTTAAAAATGGTATATTATCCTTTAGACATGTTACAACAGAATATCAATAATGTTCAGAGGAAATGCTCTGAATTTGGATATATAAAGAATAGCTCAGCCAGCACATAGACTTTTATTAAAAGATACTGCCTGATTTTTTCTTTTCTTTTTTTTTTTTTTTTTTGGTTTTAATTTAGACAAGAAAAATGTAAACAATGATATGAAATATTTTTGTCTACCAAAGGTGAAAATGAAAGGCACCAAAGATATGCTCACATTTTCTCTTATGCTAATATTTTTTTCATCTCCAAATAAACAGACAGCTTCCATATAGTACACCTGACGTGTTTATTACAGTATTCTGCAATTAAAATTTCCTCTCTGATGTATTCTTTCACAGATTGTGTTATTATAAAGAGAAAAAAAGTAGAGGGAATCAATATCAGATCTTTAACTGATAGAAAAGGGTAACCTATTAAAAAATGTCTAGGAATATATATGATGTTTTCTCAGGTATTTCAAGCAGCAATTTTTTTATGAAGATGCTATAAATTCTGTCCAGAGTAATGCACACTCAATGACAGACTTCAAACCACAGAGATGGAGACAACTGCCTCTGGTTAAGACAAGGCCAGGGAAATAATATTTGAGCCAAAATAAGTCAGCTCTTAATATATGACATATCCAGACTCACAGTAGGATAAAACTTCATTGCTTAAGCTTTTATGCTTGCTTTAAACTAAACATGGATTCTTGTTCTGAGGTAGACTGTCACAAGAAGGTCAAATCACAGATTTGCTTTTGAAAGTCAAAATACACAGAAAGACCAAGCATTATACCCTTCAAAGATAATAATAATTGTTATTTAATTGTTATTTTAATTAATTGTTAATTAATTGTTGTTATTATTATTATTAAACTACTTGACGTCAGTTATATATCAATTAATTATCAGTAACCTTCCATAAGAGTATTTTTAATAGATAGCAAAACCCCAATTATCATCATATTCTCTATATTATTCACACTTAGTTGTCAATATAAAGGCCACATCAGCTGAAACTATCGGACCTTTACAAGAAAAAGCATTCTGTGTGTTCACATCACTGCAAGTATAAACAGTTGCTACAGGAATGCTATTTGACGTTTTACCATTTGCAGCAAACTACCTAAATCGTACTATCCAAGATCAAATTGCCTAGTTTGATGCCTTCACATGTTTCAAAAACTGCTTGTATTAAGAATCACTGGAATTTGCTGTATATTATAATTTCTGAAGGAGAGAATTTTTATGATCAGCTCTACTTTTCTGTGAGTTATTTAGCTCTAGTCTTCTGGGGACAGGGTGTATGATAGTGCTAAGATTAAATAATATCCACACATTTCTATTTGCTGTTATGTCTTCTATTTGTGTCAAAGAAGCAAGCTGAAATTTATCACTTGAAATCTACATATATATACACGTATATATATGTATATATACACCTTGCTAGAGTTGCTGAATACATATTGCAGATTTCCAGTCTTAATTCAGAAAAAGGGGAAAAAAAAAAAAAAAAAAGGAATTATGGTCTGATTTATTCTACATACATCAGTTTTCCACTGCTATCAACTATTCCACTCTCATTAGTACTTGTGGTGGTTTAACACTGATGTGCAGTTAAGAAGCATCATGATACTCTCTCACTCCCTCACTCCCTCTACTCAGAAGGACAGAGGGAGAAGTATGATGAAAAAAGGGTCAGCACATGAGATAAGGTATTGTGGTTTGGCCCAGAAAGCAGCTAAGCAACACAGAGCCATACATTCACTTCCCAATCAGTGTGACAGAGGAGAAAATAAGGGTGTCATGGTTTTATGTTTTTTGGTTTTCAGTATTCCACATCAAAACATCATGTACTGGAATTAAAGTGTTAATGCTCCAATTCCAGGTACCTATCCCTATACATTATGGAACTCATGGGATCTGACCCTTCCGGGTGGGGCGGTCTCTTACTGCCTGGCAGTGGGTGCTGGAGGTGCTTTCCTAGCCGTTCCAAGCTTTTCAGGTTTGACTCGGTCTCAGGAACTCTCTCTCTCCTATCTTACTTGATTTATTAGTCTCAATTTCAATTAGATTGTATTATATTGTGTTATCTTGCATTCTGATATCATAGTTAGTTGTCAACAAAATAAGTTTACCTTCATAGATTGTTGCCGCTGTTTTTTTTCCTCCCTTCCTTCCTTCCTTCCCATTTTGTGGGGCCAGGGGGGTAGAGGGGCAGGGGCCTACTGCTCCCTGTCATAAGCATAGATCCCTGTCATGGGCATAGATTAATCTAGTTAACTCTGTGACAGATTTTGGTGGAGAATGCGGGCATTGATCCCGCTACCTCTCGCACGCCAAGCGTGCTGTATTGCCCCACACAACGATATCATCAATGTACTGCAAGTGCTCAGGAGCACTGCCCTGTTCCAATACAGTTTAGATCAACCCATGGCAAATGGGCTGTGTTTCCACCCCTGGGGCAAACAGTTCCAAGTATACTGAACACCCCTCCAGGTGAAAGCAAACTGTGGCCTACATTCTTTGGCCAAAGGAATGGAGAAAAAGGCGTTCGCAATATCAATGGTGGCATACCATTTGGCTGCTTTTGACTCCAATTCATATTGGAGTTCTAACATGTCTGGCACAGCAGCACTCAGTGGGGGTGTGACTTCATTCAGGCCACAGTAGTCCACCATCAGCCTCCATTCTCCACTGGATTTATGTACTGGCCATATGGGGCTGTTAAAAGGCGAGTGAGTTTTGCTGATCACTCCCTGACTCTCTAGTTGACGAATCAACGTATGAATGGGGAGCAAGGAATCCCTGTTGGTGCGGTACTGCCGTCTGTGCACCGTTTTTGTAGCAATCGCTACCTGTTTTACTCATAGCTCTTTTACTCGTAGCAACCCCACAACAGACGGATCTTCTGACAGGCCAGGCAAAACAGACAGCTGCTTAATGCTGTTTGTGTCTATAGCAGCTATTCCAAAGGCCCATCGATACCCCTTAGGATCCTTGAAATGCCCCCTTCTGAGGTAATCAATACCTAGTATACATGGAGCCCCTGGACCAGTCACAATAGGTTGCTTTTCCCAATCCTTACCAGTGAGGCTTATCTCAGCCTCCAACACAGTCAGTTCTTGAGAGAATTCCAGTACATGATGTTTTGATGTGGAATACTGAAAACCAAAAAACATAAAACCATGGCAAAGGGGAAAAAAAAAAAAAAACACCACCGAAACTTCTACATTGAAATAAAGACAGTTTAATAGGAAAGAAAAAAGAGGAGGGAAAAAAACCAAACAGCTTGCGTCAACTGTCCTGCTTCTGTACTCTTCTATATCCCTATTGGACGAGCAATCATTTCTTTCCTCTAATGGGTGCACAGTTATCACCTCTATCTCTGAAATGAGCAATACAGGATTGAGCTCCTATACTGCATAGATCCAAGAAAGCCAGGTGGAAGTGATTATTCCAAGTTTGACAAGGTTGCAAACAAAAAAAAAAATGGCTTGCATTGCTTACGGTGCACTCTGATTCTTACCCCTGCATGATACTTGGTTTCATTTGTCTCAACTTTGGTTTTAACTGAGAACAGCATGCTGTTGTGTCCCGAGGCTCTCTTGTCTGAGGAAAAAGCTTATTTTTACCTACAGCACTGAAGTCCAGTATCTCATTTTCTCTTTTAAATGCTTCCATGATAAGAGGTCTTGTTACCAGAATGCTCAATCCGTCTACGAGCAAGCAGGCTATTCCCCTATCCTCTTAACTACTCTCTTAGGAATGCTCTCCTAACTTCCAGGCAGTGATACTGCCAGCTGGTAACAGATGAAGCTTGTGTCTTTAATACATTGCATGAGGCTAGAAGCATTTGCCATTTTAAACCAAGTAGGGGAAAATGACTGCAGGAAAGATTACCGTTTTAAACAGAAGAAAAACCATGTAACGGACTGTGAGGGAACCAAATCGCCTGTGGGAATCTGAAAATACTTTTTTCTGTATCTTTACTCGTGCCTAGTATTTTGTTATCTTGCCTAAAAGTTTGCTATTTCCTTCTCCTTTTCAGCAGTTGGGTTCTTGATATTTTTGTGTGTATAATTTTTACACTTAGTAAAAGAAAATGTTGCTTTTCTTTTATAAGCAGTTGAATTTTGCCATTTTTAGAGACAAATTCCTCCTCCATCCCCCTTATCATAGAGTAAGTACAATATTGGCCTCACAGATGAAAGTGATTTTATTTGGAGCAAGACTATGCTATGGCTATTATTTCATAAATTTTATATGAAAGAATCAAGGAATTATGAGAAGATTAAAGTCACTGTAAATATCAATGAGCATCTAAATGGAAATAGAATGGTTAGCATTGATTAAACATTCAGATGCATTTACAGGTTCAATCCATGATTTAAGAAAAAGGAAATTTGATTTTGTGCACAGTCATCAAACAAAAATTTTCCAACATCAGCAAAATAAATGTTTGTTGAGGTCACATTTTAAATAATAATTAAAAAAAACTTTTTTTTTTTTAATTTATTCCAAATAAATGCATAGATGTCTTTGAATGTAAATTTAACATGTCCATTTATAAAGAATTCAACAATACACTTGATTAAATTAAGAAATCCAATGCTATAAAAGACAGTATCGCATATATAGGAGAGTGGTATTACCACTTCTCAGCAGGCTACCGTGGTTTTCATTTAAGGGAATTGTGTCTAACATGGAATTGGATTTCAGCAATTATTCTACATTACATCCAGGGATAATAGCAGTGAATATGTATTCTTTTGCATTCAAATGTTAATTTGTAGATGATTTATTACAGATTTACATTAGTTTAGAAAAAATTATACTTGTTTTTATATTACTTAGAACATTGCTATAGCAGAAGCTAATGGCAAGAAACACAACTATGATTCAGAGCAGAACTCTTTTTACATTTAGTAACTAAGTTAGGTGAAATCCAGGAGTCCATTAATGTTGATGTCTTTTGGGATATGATAAGACCAAGTGCAAAGCATCTTGAATACATCTCATTTTTAATCAAAGGAATTCCTTAGATTCCTGTCGTGCTTTTTTTCTCTTTGTTATTATTGTTACTAATTAGTTAATACAATAGTTTACCTGCAAGGATCATGTTTTAAAACTGCAAATTATGAATCCACTCTGAGACTGAATTGATTTAAGAAGAAATTTCTTTTTACCTCACCACAAGGTTCCTTTTCTTTCTATAAAAAAAAGATTTGCAGCAAGGGAAGTGAAAGACTTCATAAAATCAAATTGAGAATATAAATGTAAGAAATCTTACTTACAAGAGAACAGCATATTATTATTATTATTATCATCATCATCATCCTCCTCCTCCTCCTCATCATCATCATCAATATAATGGGGGGACTTGAATGAAAATCATTAACTGAGAGCACTAAGCAAGAATATTTTTAGGCTTATCTCATGGAAGGGCTGACTTTCTGAACAAGGCACCAAAAATCTAGGTACAAAAGTAAAAACCTTGTGTCCTCTCCTTAGAAATTCTCTAGGTATTGTGGTGAATATTGTTTTATAAAATAAAATTCAACTTGCTTCCTATCATTAAACATACTTGTTACTGCTTATCTAGCTAAATTGGTCAGTTCTTATTCAGGCATAATGTCCAAGAGTTTAATAACAGTGCAGATTACAGCTATCTTTCTACTCACTAATGAACACATTTATACATGTCACAGGGTGAAACCTACTCAAGCACACTACCAAGAGCAAATGAGCCCTTAGGATATCTGCCCAGCTCTAACTCACTGCATGATGCCATTATCTGCTAGGAAAACAAACAGAGTTCAAACAATACCTTCCAGTGGAGGCATAACAGAAAACTCTGGGTTACATCTACCTCTGTTATTTTTTTAATTTGTACATGGTGAAAAGTAAAAGAGCAAAGATGAACTGTTTACATTCTGTCTTTGGGATGGAAGGCCAGAAGGTGATAGTAACATAGGAAATGAGCATATCTGGCTTCAGATCTAGACAAAGTCAAAGAAGCTGACCAATGAAGTCATTAGCAATTGGTGTCAATTGTGAAAGTTAGAAAGCAATAAATAATGGAAACATTAAGCCCTTATTGAGAACATATCCCCATATACCCAGAACCATGAGGAAGTCCAAGCCCTAGGTGGCACAGCTACAAATTCATCCAGGAATAGGATAAACCAGTTGGTCAAAGAGAGGCTCCTGAATCCTCAGCCAAACTGGAAGGGCAAGAGCTTTCTCTGGTGAGTATGTATATTTCTGTTTAAGTATTTGTCTTTGCTATGAAAGTGATGTAGCTGCAACATCCAAGTGAAAATTCTTTTCATATGCTGCTTCTTGAGTTAAGAAGATTCATGCACCAAAAGTAACATGATTTTTAATGAAGTCACAATTGAAATCAAATATAAACAGGAATAGAAGAAAAGCAGAGTGCCTAACTAGGCTGCTTTAAGAATAAGTTCTTGGGACATCAGGTACTAATGGTTTGCTTTGTGCTTAATAGTGTTAAGACTGCTGGATGGGAGGTATTAACAGGACTCTGATGTATCCATGTGGTATCTGTAAGGATTTTATATGTGTGATGCTCCTGTAAGTCACACTCCCGTGTTGGAATAACCAGAATGCTAGTATGGTGCACGTGTGTCCACATGTGTGTGTTTGTTGAGTTGCTGCTATGGTCTAGTGTTATAAATAATGAATATATACTTTTCTTCATACACTTTGGATTTTTCTCTCAGGTGTACTTAATCATGTTATGCAGTGTTACTTGACAAAGCTTTATTGATTTTTTGTGAGCATGTGTGTGTTTGTGTGTGTACTGATAACTTCTGTGGATTTGATACGTATCTTTATTCCTATATTATCTGTTTGAATGTACTATTCAATGAATAAATCCCCCAATGTAATATTTTAAAAGATTTCTAAAATAACTGAGTAGAGAAAAAGTAGTCTTCCTATTCTTCTACCTTATTGTGAAAATAAAACATTCTAATGCATTTGTATTTGAAATTAAAGCAAAATATTCACACAGCCCTCAAAAAGAAGCTATGAATGTTCAATTAGATCCATTTTATAACCTCACAGCTGACATATGAACTATTTAATATCCTCCTGTTCTTGAATCTAACAGCAAAAAGTACTCATAGTTTATGTCCTGTTTCAGCTGAGACAGTGTTAATAGCATACTGCTGTAATTAAGTGCTGTTGTCTGCAATGCAAATACATCACAGGAGGGATAACATTGTTAGAAGCAAAACTTAAATGTATCATAGAAAAAGTGCCCAGAATGATCCTTGTTGGTTCAGATTCTGAGAGGTAACACAGTAGTTCATTCTTCATATTCTTCCTTACTGATATATTTTTTAGCCTATATTTATCTAGTAATTTTGATGGCACTGCCTTTTCTCCATGTTTTCAACTAATTTGATAAATAAAGAGAATATATAACAGTATGTAAAATGCCACTCATCATTTCCTACCTGTAGTAATAATTATTAACTTACATTTTTGTGACAGCTCTGAATACCAACATACACATCCTTCAAAAGTACTTCAGTAGATACTGGAAAGAAGGAAAAAATATATATATAAGATTTAAAATAAAAGCAATGATATATATACAATTATTGTACTCTATAAAATGAGAGTATGTTCATGAAAAGCCACATAAACATCAGATCTAGTTTACATTTTCCTTTAATTTAATTAAAAAAAAAAAAAAACTAATTTAAAAGCACTGTTAAATCTTAAAGGGTATTTTTAAACTAAGTGTTACTAATTGACATTTTACCTAAATTAAAACTTCTGTGTTACTGATTTCTTGTAGAATTACATTGTTCCTCTAATTCTTAGTTTTTAGAGATGCACAAATATGAAATGTTCTGCAAAATCCCTTTACTAGACTTTTATCACAATAAGTAATTCAGTAATATCTGAATGTTAATTGACAATCAGAGGGAAAAGTAATTTCATTTTCAAATATTTCCTCTTAATAAAAATATTTTCAATTTTTATAATGAAAAAAAATCCTTTATAATAATCATGTTTTTTAAATAAATCAAAAGAATATGTGAATTTCACCTAGATATCACAGATGGTTAAATCTCTTCAAAAACATCTAAAATCTATCTTTTCTCTTACAGATTCTATTGTTGTACTGATATGAGATCATCTCCTGGTTTGTAAGAGTTTGACCTAAGTTTAAGTGTTCAGAGTTTTTTTTAACATTTTTTATTGAAACATCCCATTTTGGAGGTAACTTTCAAAAAATATGGATGGCCTCAAAGTAGTCAATACAATAGGCACTTTAACACCACACTCTATTCCACTTTTTCCACTTTGAAAAAGAATGAGAGATTGAATCTGAATTGGATGTCCAAGAAAAATATCTTTCCATCAAAATTACAGTTTTCAGGCTATTTGCTGGTTTTATTATTAATTCCTGAGTATGAAGAAATGCCACAATTCCTAGAATATTTTATCCATTCTTCAGGCTCTCATTATATAAAGTATTATTGAAGTCATCGTCATCCATATATATTAGTAAACTATACTCAGAGATACTATGACTTCAGAAGCAAGTTTTGTATTTTAGAAAGGTGAGTTTCTTTATGCAATGAAAGCTTGAGCATTCTTCCTTTTAGCAGTAAAAATCTTAAAAGAACAGGTTTATCACTTCAGGCATTGCCAGTGCATTAAAAAAATACATATATATATGCATAATTTCTCTCAATACTTCAGAAAGAGTATAGCACAGTTAAGTATGTACATTGCTCTGAAAGTAGTGACTTTTATTTCTTTCCTTTGGAAAGCATAACAGAAACAAAGAGCACAGTAAAAATATTTGATAGACCAAATTCTGAGGGGAAAAAAAAAAATAAAATTCACTAGTGAATACAGCTGAAAAACTTTTTTCCTGACAATATATGTTTTCCTTATAATACTGGGAAATCTTCCTTAAAAAGAGACATCTGTGGTGAACTCACACAACTGATTTTGAGGTATTTTACCTTTGGTCTTCCGAGAAGCTATTTTTAAAGGAGAAATCATCTGTAGTGAATGATCTTTGATGATACCTTTCCTCTATAAAAAGACCTTTTTTCACAAGCAAATAAATAGTTTCACTTCATCCAGTTTTAAAATTTTATTTTATTTTTAATTTATTTATCAGAGAGAGATGATAAGGAATTTTTCATTAAGTATATCTCATGTATTTGATACTTCAAACATATGGTTAAAACTTTATTCAAGTGTCTCTTTAAGATTTCTTTTGTCACTTCATAGAATGGCTTGTTAAGGGTCTCTTTATGGTAGATGTGTCATAGGCTATGTAATACATCTTGCACCTTTTTCTATGAAACCTGTGTATTTATAGATACTATACTGTACTCTATAAAGACAGATGGCAATAAAGTGAAATGAGAATTTCTTTCTTCCTTTGTTCACTGGTCTTTCATGCAATGGCTCATAACATCAGATGTAAAGCACCAAAACTTCTGAATCACACATAACAGAACCAAATGGTTTTTAAGTTCAGAAAAGATAAATTGTATGTGTTCGATAAATAAACAAAATGTGTCAATTATTTACAGACAGTTGAAAACGTATAATGGACCATATTATCATTGTACTGAAAGATGAAAATTACAGAAAGATGTAATTTAGATATCAAAAATTCAAAATTCTTCTTTTCATACTGTAAAGTCTAAAATATATTGGAAAATTCTCTAAAGTACAACTTTTTTTATTCATGAGATTTCATTAAATATATCCCGAAGAAGCATGAGATTGAAATTTATGCCTGAAAGCTATCTTCAAGTATAAAATCATTTTACAATGGCTGATTGAATTTGGACTGCTTTCTGAATAAATCAGTAGCTTTTTAGTTCTAATTGGAAAAAAAAAAAAAAAAAAAGTTGTCACAAAGAGATCAGTATATGAAAACTCCTTCCTCAATTTCACTCCCCAGATTAAAAGAGGTCTATGAAATTTTAATATAAGGTTCTGTGCTAATATAAAGCTTAATTTAACCTAACATTTCCATTAAATTCTACCTCAGCTTATTTAAAATGTTAATGCAAAAATCATCTCTATCATCTTTGAAATATCATAGAGAACTGGAGAGGTGCCTGAAGACTGCAGAACTGCAAATATCATTCCAGTCTTCAAAAAGGGCAAAGAGGATGAAGGAAGTTACAGGCCAAGCAGGCTCACCTCTGTTCCTGGGAAAGTGATAGAAGTAGTTCTGGATATCATCTCCAAGCGATTAGAAGAGAGGAGTGGCTGACAAACCAGAAGGCTGTGCTGCCATTCAGTATGTTCTGAACAGGCTGGAGAACAAGGCAGAGAAGAATTTTATGAGATTCGACAAAGGCAGGAGTAGAGTCCTACACGTGAGAAGGAATAACTGCATGCATTTGTACAGGTCAGGGGCTGACCTGCTGGAAAGAAGCTCTGCAGTGATGGGCAATGAGTTCTCTTCTTCAAGATAAACAATCTCATCTCCTCCAACTTTTCAACATAGGAGAGGTGCTCCAGCTCTCACTGTAGTTACTGTAGTCACTGTAGTCTTCCAGTCTCTGAAGAAATATTAGCTGTGAGAGATGCTATTACTTAGGGTTGCATACTTCAGCCCTTGTCAGGAATTTTTGTTTCTTTTTCTTTTAAAAGGAAGATCACTCAAGGACTGCTCAGAAGAGCAGGATTTGGGGTTTGTTGTATTTACCTTATTCTCAGCATTGTTTGCTTTGACACCTGCACAGTACAATTACTTCTTCAGTAGATGATCATGTGGAATAACACTTCTTATTCATGTGTAATAACACAATTTCTTATTCATCCACTACAAGCAGTGGACAGAGATTTTACACTTCTGAGAGTTAAAAAATAGGTGAAATATCTGAAAGATTTTTCAAAGCTCTATTTTTGTCATGTTATACAACTCTGTAATGAGATTTATAGCAGACTGAGATTCTGTACTGGAGTGAAGTAGTTACTGAGATTTCTGAAAAAGAATATTGCCAAGGTGTACAAGAAAGGAAGCATGAGAGTGGAGGACAACACAACTTCATATGAAAGAAAAGATATTATGTTATACTTGAGCTGATGTACTCTTGATTTTTTTGATGGAACAATATAAATCCCCTAAAAAATACATTAATGATGATGTTGGACATGTCTCTCCTACAAATACAAGAAAGATCAGAAATGAAGGAAAATCACCAAGGTGTAAGCGCTAAAAAACAAGATGTGATTGATTGAGCAGTAAACCAAGATGTGGACCTAAAACTTCACCGAAGGAGCTAGCTAAGAAGTTCATTATATCTTTATTTTACTAAGACATCTAAGTGGAACGAGGAAGACAAAAACTAGAAAAAAATGAACTTCATACATATAGGAAAATAAAGATTTTAATGGTTGTTTGGGGATTTTTCTCACTGAAACTATGAAAATCTTATTCCTTTTGTCTGTTCTCAGCAACTTATTTTTTAATCCATAATAGGACTTAAATTTTACCCTTTAAACTGGAGGAGTAGGTAACTTCATAGTATCTTAGAATCACGGGATGACTGAGGTTGACAGGGACTTCTTGGAGCCATCTGACCCAACCTCTGCTCAAGTAGAAACTCCAGGCCTAAACAAGGTACCTAGGATCATGTACAGGTGGCTTCTAAACATCTCCAAGGAGGACAGTCCACATCTTTCTTGTTGGTGACTAAAATGGTAATTTTCTATGAATCAACAATCCATCACAAAAATAGAGCTGTTCAGTCACAGTATAAGACTCCTTTGTCCCATCACAAGGCTGTATTACAGCATACTCTGCAGTTCTTTCATCTAATGAAGCTGTCTGGATTCACAGTTATTTTCCAGATAGAAAAGATAATATTTTATTTGGTGATTTCTTTGTCCTTTCCCTCCAATTCAGTCCTCTAGCAGACATTAAAATAGATCTTTTATTAGATGGTTATAAAACACTGCTTGAAACTATGAACATTTAGAAAGCTGCCATTTTCCATGTACTGTCTGTTCAATATTTTTACCTGAATGTAAAATGGTGCACATCTAGGAACACAATGACAAATTCTTTTTCCAATGAACATTAAAACAGAAGAGATCAGAAATTAGTAAATAAGATATGATTTTATTCTATGAATGACTATTATAACTGCCAGAATCTAGTTTAGAAGTAAATAATAGACATAATGATCACACAGGACCATTGTAAAGCACACCATTTGCCTCTGCAATACTTCTGGGTTTTAGAAGTTCCTGAAAGTGAAATCTGCATGCTAAAAGAGATTAAGAATCATTTTTTACAGCTTTTAGGTATACATCTGTTTTAGGCAAAAAACAGCGCTGCCCCTCATACGTTTTCTGTTGACAGGATTAAAAAGATCAAAATTGAAAACGGTCATTTGAAATAGCTTTAAAAATAATTTTATTATCATTGTGTTTGAGAAAATCTGAATCTTAGGGTCCATACACGAAAAAAGAATCTCCAAAGTAAAATTTAAAAAGTAAATTAATAGAGAGAGCTACAAAGTGTTTTTAAGTATTTGAAAGTTGTCATTATATGGCCTCATTTCAGATTTAAAATGAATCACGTTAGAGTACTCTAAAATATAAATTATCTTAACATCTGACTGATCATTTATAAAATCATTTAGGCTGAAAAGAAATTCAGGAGATCTCTGATCCAAAACCTCACTCAAGCAGAGTCAGATCTGAGTCAGTTTGCACAGAGCTTCTTCCAGCTGGGACTTGAAAACCTATTTGGTACAGGCTACTTAGTGCACAGCTCTCACTAAATTCAAGGCAGTACATCTTGCATTTAATAACAGATATCATTAAGTTAAGCATATAGGCAAAGCCTACTAAGCCAGCTCTCCTAAAAGCAAATGAAAATATAGTGGCATGTCTAGGGAATTACTCACCAAAATATACCTTAAATATCTGCCGAGAATAAGATGGATTATCCTTTAGAGATACTTCTTTGTAAGTACTTACAAGCAGAGAAACTCTACTGATTATAAGAGGGAAAACAGAAAATAAGCTTAAACTGATAATTTTTAGCTGATGTGAGATTAACCTTACACTTATCAATTATGAAGCATTGCTTCTGATGGAATCACTGTAGCCTAAAATGACCATCAAAATTGTTTTTTCATCTCTTTCTTTTTAATATGATGAAAGGTCTGAGCATTAATCATCAAATCATTGTGATTAGAAGAGGCCTAAGGAGGTCTCCAGCACAGTCTTTAACTGGAAGTATATTACCACCAAATTCAGTCCAGCATGTTCAAGGCTTTAGCCAGTGCAGTCCTGAAAACCTTCAAGTGTAGAAGCTGCACAACTCCTCCTGCTCATTCCCCATTCTGCAAGTATTAGTACAGAAGCATTCGGAGAGGCACCCATTCAATTCCCCCATACAAGATTGAGAGCTTCTCTCATAAGACTGTTCTGCAGGCATTTCTTTCTTTGCATGTCTATGCTTGAAATGGTTCCACTTCAGCCTTGTTTTACTGATGACTGTGTTCCTTCTGTTTCTACCACCCTAGGATCTTGGCCCGCTTATCCAAAACAACTTCCTAATTTGTTGAGGAATATCTTGCTTCACAGTGTTCCCAGTTTAAAGCTCTGTTTACCAGGTTGTCCAGCCTGTTGGGAAAGATACCTTGGGCCCACTTATTATTGCAGATCCTGTCTCTCCCGAGGTGCTGATGACCCTCAAAAAACAAGTTATAGAGTTGTAGAATCTGAAAGCCTGCTGCAAACACTGGCTATGATACTAACTTTGACACAAACTCTTACAAGTTTTCCTAAATTATTTACTTTTCAGTGATAGGATCAAGGTAAACACTGTCTGCGTCCCCATTTCTTTGAGCTCACTGGCCCAGGAGTCCTGTAGTCATACCTGAAAATTTCCAGGTCACCCCTGTTCGTACAACTGGTGCTTATGTGGAAATGCAGTAAGGAATAACAGACTGGATAAGGCCTGGATAGACTCTCCACTGCATCCTGAATGCAAGTTTCAGTGAGCAGCAACTTCCCTAGATGACAATTTAAGTCAATAGACATAGGTTTCTGTTCCCTATGTAGTGACTTTCCTACTGCTATTACTTGTCACCTCCTTCTAGTGGTCCTAAGTGACTCAGATTCTTTTATAAGAGATGCTCTGTTTGAAAGTACTACCAGATTCTCATCATCTAAAAGTGCCCTAAAACATCTTTGCAACTGAAAGTCATCAGGTAGAGCATACTGCTTCACAACAATGAGGAAACAACCCTGCCAAACTTCAGCTATTAATCAAAGCACGTTTTGCAGAGAATAATAGAAGACCTTTTGGTAATTGAGAGGGACAGAGAATGATAAGAGACATTACCAGCTATTCTGGGTCATATTTTTCGCATGTTTTCTAGGACAGATGTTACAATTAAAACTAAAGCATGCAGACAGATCTGTCAGTGCATCAAATAATGGAGGACAATGCTATCAGCAATTACCTGCCAGCTAGCTGCAAACAATAGCCTACCAGACACGTAAAACGGTAGTTCATGTGAATAATCCATTTGCAAAACATGCCACTGCTTGATTTATGGTAAACTGAGAAATAATTGCTACAGTGCATATTACCTTGATGATTACAGTCAAAATGAAGCAGAGCTGTGCTCTTCTCTGTGTTGCTGTAGCCACTACATTCCAGTGGTAGATATACAACAAAATAAATCTTTCATACAGTTCTAAATTCACACACACAAAAAGGAAGAACCTCCATCTATTTAAATACTACAGAGTGATCACACAGCCTCATTCCTCCATGAGTTTCCTACCACCCACACTCTTTATTTTTAATGCAATGATTATGCCGAATAATCTCATGTTATGTCACCAATACCAGACTAGTAACACGCAGCCCAGGTTTATTGCAGTAGATCTCCCTATTTTAGTAGGTTACTGAGATAGGTAAGAAATTTATCCTATCAGGCAACAGCAGTATTTTTTAAAACTATCTGATAACGCTGAATACATCAAGTACTTACTTATTTTTGTATGCCTTCCGATTTTTAGAAAATGCTAAGAGAACGTTAAATTGATAACAACTGATCTTACAATATACGTAAATGAGAACTCCAGTTAACAATGGCAGATGTGATCCCAAATGCAAATAGGATTTGACTGAATAACTCTTCTCTCCCCTTCCGTCTAAGAGAGGTTATATGTTTGGGTGAAGCAAAGGATACTCCATTCTAGCAGCAGCATCCCTACACATACAGCTAGTCTTTATGGGTTTGCACTTTCCTGTTGTGTAATTGGTTTAGCAAGCAGGGTCTGACAATCAGAGATACAGTCACAGAGATACAGACTTCAAGAGCAGAGGAGGAAGTCCATGAAGTGCTGGCTCCTTAATTATGTTAATTTACGTGCCCCTTATGTGCGAATTTGTGGCATATACAAGAAATAGGATTTCAGTACAGTGTGATACAGCTAAAGAGATAAAACAAGACAGTCAGAACAGGAATATTTAAATGCTTTTAGAGTTATAAGAAATCTGTACTATTTACAGACTTTCTGAGCCAAAGATTATATCTGCACTATTGCATTTATAAGACAATGAATTGCTCTTCAAATCTATTTATATTTTTAGTTCTAGATCATTCTGTGGCTATGCACTCCATCTCATTTTACTCTGTTTTGCTCTGGTGCCTATATTAAACCTATCAAAATAAAATATGAATTGTCCCTTTCTATAAGACAATGAAGACTGTTCAGAAGGAGCAGAAACAGACAACAATTTGGTAAGATGGATGCTTCTTTGATGCACTGGAAAACAAGCATTATAAGCAATAAAGCAAAGAAATGTAGTTAAATCCATTTAAGTCCCTTCAAAAAAAAAAAAAAAAATTTAAGGAAAACACTTAAAGAACTAATAAATTAGTGCCATGTTGATTTTCAATATTTATTCCGGTCCTTAAAAAGAAATATGACTGAGATTTTAAGGTTTTAGGATAATTTGCATTCATATTATTCACATCAAGACGGTTTTTACATATCTTCTCATATTAAAAATGGAAACTTGCATTAATATTCACATTATAAAAAGAATTGTAATTTTCTCATCATTTAGTCATGATAAGTTAAATCTCTTTCTAATCCGTGCAGCATAAGCATTGTCACAACCACAATACAGAGAAGGCATTCTTTAGGGTTTTTGGAGGGGTTTGTTTGTTTACACAGTTTTGCTTTTCTGTTTAAAACTTTTTCATTAATAAATATATACAGACACCAATGAAATATACTGATGTAACATAGCATAGTCCACCACATCTATACTGGAATTCCACATTTGGTAGAAAATGCTATTATGTAAAGATGAAAATGTTTTACAGATGAGCATAGGAAGTAAAGCTCTGACTCTTGGAAATTTCCTTTTCTTTTCTTTTCTTTTTTTCCTCAGCTTTTTCTCTCGATGAGGTGATTCTGAGCATTTTAATTAACCTCTGTAATGAGGAGACAAGAAGAATTACATATTTTGTATGTTTGGAAGATTGTAATCAGCTCTTCGAACATGAACAACTGAAAATGCTAATTTAAATTTCCTTTTATTGCTGTATTGCATTTAAATAGAATGATCCTTAGAGGTGAAACTGGGTAAACATTTAAGGAAAATGTACGAGCTGTTTGAGGTGTACCACTATATCTTATAATTTGTCTCCTCATTTTAATCATTCTAAAAGTATCTTGTGCAGTGGCACACAAGAAGTAAACTAACTTTTGCAAATGCAGTGGTAAGAAATTGGGACGGGGAGGATAGCAGCATGGTGGGAAGAAAGAAAAATATTATTCTCTCAGTGAAGATACGTAATATTTGTACCACATACTGTAAGTAATATGTTTGGAATTAAGAGTATTCACTGTGTGGCCAGCATTAAAATAACATAAGCACTTATGAATAATGTATGACCCTACCCAAGAAGATGTTTGGTCTAGTGTATGATCACTACTTGCTACTAAATTTGGCCCTGTTTTAGGTGACTTCCTGCTATTTGATAGGCAGTGTCTTTTGATTTAATTAAGAAAATGGGAAAATATAAACAGAACAGCTTCTAGAGTACAATAATTTGACTTTGTAACAATAATAATAAAATAAGAGTTGACAAGCTGCTTAATGCAGTGCATTTGAACTTACACCGTTACACAGGATATCTGTGTTGATAACTGTACTAAGGTCATTTGGAGTGAGAAACAACTTACTGTATCATTGCTAGATCCTTTCTACTCTACCAAAACAAAGTCATGTCATCCTAAAGCTACATCTCATGTAAACCTGTAGCAACATGCCAAGATAAATCCTTAGCTGTTACAAATCATCACAGCTCCACTTAATCTGTGAAACTGATGTGACAGGACTATTAGATTGTAGTTTAAAGCATTTAACTTGCTACAGCAATAGGTATATG